>CM029494.1:15312750-16512750 GCA_017140595.1 Eucalyptus curtisii
TGGATACTTGTTCTTGATCGTCACTGATTGAGTGGACGATAGTCGATGCACAGGCGCAACGAACCATCTTTCTTTTTCACAAACAGAAGTGGTGCTCCCTAATGTGATGCATTGGGACGTATGAATCATTTATCCAACAATTCCTGTATCTGCACCTTCAGTTCTTTCAACTCAGACAATGCCATCCGGTAAGGAGCCTTAGAGATTGGCTCGTCTGGGTTGTAACTCAATCACAAACTCATCTCTCTCTCTCGCGGTAGGCTAGCAATTCCTTTGGAAACACATCCACGAAACTCTTGGACTACTAAGATGTCCTCGATCTTCAGCTTTTCAACTGTCATATCCACGACAATCGCCAAGTAACCTTGGCAACCCCCGTCTAATAAATGGGTTGCCTCAAGCAATGAGATTAAGGTAATCGAGGGTCCTCATCGACTCCCAATAAACTCGAAACTCTCACCCAATAACGAGTTAAACTGAATCGCTTTACGATAACAGTCCATCTTAGCTTATTGCTTGGTGAGCCAATCCATGCCAATTATCACATCGAAATCATACATGGCTAAGACTAACAAATCTATCCTCCTCTCGCTCACCAATCACCGACTTGCAACGGAACAAACGCGAGAAAACACATCATCCTTTAACGGTATAGATATGCTAACCACCGGCTCAACAATTAAGGACTTAATCCTACTAGCTTAACAAATTGCTCGGCTATAAAGGAGTGAGTCGCGCTAGATCAAATAAAGCATAAGTAGCATGGTCGTTCAACGAAACCGTACTTGTAATCACATTAGGCGCGTCCTGCACGTCCTCCGGTGATGGTGTACACCCTTTCTTGTCTTTGGAGATCTATTCGATCCACCCTCTTATGCAATCTGCGGCGCAAATCCTCGGTTCTGACCCATTAATGGCGGTGGTGGCAAGTGCAGTCCCATTTGTCTTCTGGGATAATTCCTGGCCATGTTACCTTGCTAGCCACACTCAAAACAAGCACCCGGCCTAGAATGACACAGGGCTGATCCATGTCGTCTTCCGCAGAAACGACACACACCATCTCTAAACCTTCTAGCTTGGTCTACCGAATCCTCAATTAGTCTAGGGGCGTACTGCGATAGTTCAGCGAACTTCGCTTCATACTAATCTACTGTCATTGTACTTTGGCGAAGGCGCTGGAATTCCGCCATCTTCAGTAGGGGTGAGCATGGTCCGGGTTGGGCGGTCCACCTAACCTAGGACTAACTCGTATAGTATTGGTCCTCAATTTTTGGGGCCGAGGACCAATTCTATTGAGCTTGGGGCCGAGGACCGGACCAACCCAATGAGTTCGGTCCAATTCCAGGGTCAACCTAGGACCAACTGATAATTTTTTATCATTTTTTGTACTCCTTAGAAAAGCGATTGAGGACCGGACTGACCCAATGGGTTCGGTCCGGTTTCAAAGTCAACCTAGGACTAACCATTAATTTTTTATTTCATTTTTTATACTCCTTGAAAGGGCAACGAGAGGACCGTACCGACCCGATGGGTTTGATAATGAGCAAGGTCAGCTAAGAAAGGCAAGCGGTGAGGGTCAAGTGGGGTGAGTGTCGAACAGAATGAGCATCGAATGTCGACGGGGGAGCCACAAGCCAAGTGAGCATCGAGCGGCGAGCGGCACGAGTGACCCAAAGCGAGCGAGGCGAGTGTCGAGTGGCGGGCGGAGAAGTTGTTTTTTTCTTCGATTTTAGCAAATTGAAGACTAAGATGACAAATAAAACAAAAGAGAACGAATGCTAAAGGAGGATGCTATAAAGTGCCTTTTTGGACGCTGTGAAGACTCCTCACAAAAATATTTTCCTCCTTCGTAAATTATGACTATTGACGCCGTAAAAAACATTAACAAGCTAAGTTAGTAAAGAACAATGTAAAATTACTTGAAGTCCTCACTAAAGAGCCATTTAATATTGTTGACGTTATTTATTTTAAGGTTTTCTCTATATAAAAAAATTATAAATAATATTATTATATATATATATATATATATATATCGACCCGAACTCTTAAGACCGAGGACCGACCAGCACAATGCTGGTCTAGGAATTCTAGGACCAAGGATCGACCAGTCTCCTAGGAACCGGACCCGGGGCGGGTTGGACCGGTCTAGGGTCGGTCCGCAGTCAACCCGGACCGATACTCACCCCTAATCTTCGGTTCCTAGCACTTTGTCAGAAAAATACTTACCGTTGAACACTTCGACGAAGGCATTCCACTCCGGAACCATACCTTCTAGGAACACTACTCCTCTGGTGGCCTTCCACCAAGTACTTGAGTTACCCTGCAGCTAGTAGACTGCAAGGACAACCTTCTCCTCCTCTGTACACCTCAGCAATGCAAGGGCCTTTTCTAAGTCCTGGATCCAGAGGGTTGCAGCTTTGGGGTCTCCTGCACCAGTGAACCTCGGCGAGTTCAACTTTAGAAACTGTTCGACGAGTTTATGCATAGGCCTCTCTCTCTCTCTCTCTCTCTCTCTCTCTCTCTCAACAACCACGTTCCCAGGTGGAACTTCGGTAGGTGCGGTAATAGGCAACGGCGGCAGCATCGGTGGCGCGTAGTGGTGGCTGCGGTAGCGGGCTGAAGCCGGCGGTGGCGACGCGGCTTGATTCTAGGTCTCCTTTGCCCTACCACATTCCCAAGCGTCTCGCGCGCGCATGATCCCGTCGAACCTTGGATCACCGGTGGGCTCGCTACCCCCAAAGATCGGCGGAGGCGATGCTACTCCACTAGCGCTTGCCTGAGCCGGCGCTCTACCACGACCTCCTCGAGTATCGACCCTGGTCGGTGTCCTACCCCGAGTAGCAGGTCTAATGGTTCTCTTCCTAGGAGTCCTCTGCTTCTCATCACTCATAATGTAGACTTGCTACAAAACCTATTCCTAATTCCATACAGAATTAGAAACTGAGTGATCACACCAAACAAGTTACCAAACAGCTATCACTCAAATGCATCAGCATAAAATAAAGGTCATTCCTACTAACTATCCCATGAACCCTCGCACCTTATCACTCCAACTATCGACCGATTCCGATACCACTCCGAGCGGGGATGTCACGTCCCGAACTTCGAGCGTGCGCCCATCCTCGATGGTCAATAAAATTTGCGACGTCCGGGACGCATCGCCAACCCATTCATTTTAATGCACAAACGGAAGCGAATAAACAAATCCCCCTAACAAGTAAACTCATGGGATAGAAAAGTAGGAAAATGATTCATAATCAAAACACACTTTTATATACACACTGAGTCATATACACACCGAGTCATATACAAAAGGCTACAAAAAGGTCTATCTCCAAAAGTTGTCCTAATTGACCTACACCTCGAATCTCCTCGGCTTGGCTCCAAATCCTCCACTCTACGGTCTTGAAAAGAATTGAGCCTAACGGGGTGAGATATAAATCTCAGCGAGTTCACGCTCTAAGTCCCGATTATGAGGGTAATACGCCTAGAGGCGTCCTAACCACACAACCACACTATCACGTAACCACGAGACTTATCTCGTCTCGCTCCTACCCACTCGTAGGTCGCACAATTCATATTGTAGATAAATAGTACGACTACTTTAGTCCCTAATTTATCCGTTCTAACCACCTAACATGCACAAATGGATAATTAAATCACTAATCCATTCTAACTAACCACCTAAACCTTAATTAGCCTAAACTAATCAACCCCTAAGCATCATTAACTCCCTAAACAAAGTTTAGCAAGTAAACTCATCGGTTTTGTGATTCGGTGAGTCCACGACGACGGCAACGCGGAGACGGGCGATAAACCACCTTGCCGCGACACCGAACGGAGACCGGACGAGCCCGAAAATGGGCCTTGAAGTCCAAAGACCCTTGCTAGCCTTCATATCTGTCCAAGAATCGAAAGAGCTGAGCCGAGCGGCGCTGGAAACAAAGCACGAGATGGGCGGACAGATCGTGCCCGGGCAACAACAAGCGATGATGGCTGCCGGACGACCACGACGAGGCTTCAACAAGAACCGAGGAGGCTCGGGGGACGTGGACCGGCGCGACGGGGAGGCATTGGACCGCGGGACAAGTAGGAACGGGCAGACATGCATGCGCGCGGGCTCGCGGGTGGTGCGACGGCAAGGGAGGCGGTCGACGGTTCAGGGAGGGAGCTGGCTATTCTCTGCAACTTCAAGCTCTTAAAACACTCAAAAATGGATAAAGTGGGGCTGAGCAAGAAGAAGAGAATTGCTGAAGATTGGAGGGGGCCCATCTTGGCCACAAAGTCTTCTCTTCTATCCTCATTCACTCGTTGCAAGGCCCCACTTGTGTTGGCTGTCATGCAAGCCATTTTGCTGCACAAAATTCCCCCTAAAAGCATCCCAAGTGGTCCAAAATGTTTATGGACCCTTGGCCTACGAATTTTGACACAATTCCCCAAATTAAATCAATTCTCCTTCAATTGGATCTAATTTGATGTCCATAAAATCAACCAATGTATCCTTGTCCAATACAACATTTTTCCTCACCAATTTGTCCAACTTGAATCCAAAGAACGCGATAAAAAATGGCCCTCTGATTTTCCCAGTAAAAAACGGCCCTACTTTGAATTTTCGCCAAAAATCTCGGTTTGCAGAAAAATCTTTGGAGGATGAGTCGTCGATTCTAAAATGAATCGTGACATGACGGACCTTTCAATTTCTAAAATCGAGCTTAAATTCGTGGTTAATTTCAATCTGGCGCGATTTTAGCGTGACCTAGCCTACCGGGTAGCTTTTAGGAATTTTTAGTGCAATTGACCCGTGATCGATTACTGTCGAGCCATATTATACATCTTCGACATGTTGGCGACTTTCTTTTATCGCTAAAATCTCGAGGTTTCAAATACGGGCATAGGGTACAGAAATGACAGAAAAATCGGTCTAGTGCCGTTCGACGGAAATTTTGTAATTGGGTGGAATCACCCACACACTAATCACATACCTATGTCAAATCGACCTATCTCGGTCTTTGATTGATTTTGATGGTGCCGTAGTGTCCATTGTAGATTAGCACGGTCGAGCAGTCGAATTCTCAAGTCTATTGCGTTAAAATCCCTAAATGGCTTCACCAGATAGTCTAGTTATCTCGTGAGTGATCAACTCAGAGAATAGAACTATAGGCGCGTCAATGAAAAGCTCGATTCATTCAATTGAAAACAAAACCTAAAATTCAGGATGTCACAGCCTCTTTGCTCTTACTCTTGTACACTTAATCTAGAGCACAATTATTCAAATAGCACAAATACAATACTTAGCAAAACAATTGAAAGAGAGCTTATCGCTAAGAACAACTTAAGGCCAATTTCTAGATCTTAAGGTATGTAGCTCTCTTTAACATTTGGCATCCATCATTTTCTCTTTTGTAATCATCTTTAATCTATAGTTGGAGGTGGATTGAAGAAGCAAAGAGCCGTTAGAGTTACCATTGAGTTGTTGTCCAAAGATAAAATTGTCCGTATAGTCCTTTTCTTGAACATTTGCGAGACTATCTAAAAATTGTAGTCTCTCATAGACCTGTCAGGTTACCTAGCTACTTAATTATTGTTTCTTCTCGAATTCTAATGTTGTGCATATTGACAGCCACAATGGCTATATTAATTGAATCAATGAACATTATCAACATGTACATTGTTGCCACAACACTAATGACTCGATTTTGACAAGATATCGACATGGACATTGACATTAGCTAATCTTTTAGGTCTGTTGGTACTATTCATGGAAAATCCATATCATGACGTAATGTAATCTTCTGTTCGGCTGGATTATACCATGGATTGATTGGTCCTTTGTAATGGACATCTGCATATACCATAGTGAATATTAATGATATTTTGGACATCATCAAAATCACTAAGAGATGTTTCTCCAATAGTGTTTCTAATAGTTCTTATTATATTGGAACTAACAAGGCAAAGATGTGATGCCATGTTAGGAAAGGTCAAATTTTTATTAAAAAAAAATAGTAGGAATCAAGGAAAAAAATAATAAAGGCCAAAGGGTGGTGTTATTGACCCTCATTGGCAATGGCAATAGGTAATGACTAGTTAGCCTTCCCAACGTGTAGGTCAGGGCTTCGAGCCCTTGCCTAGATAGCAAAAGCAAGGCCTAATTAACCTTTCGTTGCATTGCCAACCCTTGCGTGCGATTTGGGGGCGGACCCCTCCTATGTTCTTTCTCTCTCTCCTCTCTCTAATGGCTAATTTCTCCTTTTTGATTTGTTTTTGGATTTTTCTACTTTAATAATATTGTTTCCCCCTATATTAGCATCACGTTGGAAATCAATGCCACGTCAAAGTTCCATATGGAAAAATTTGAGAAACACCATGTTGGATTTTGATGTGCCATGTTAGCAAAATTGGTTGAACGGTTGCTTGAAGGACTTGACTGTATTGAGTTGAACAATTCTGGACACTTTTTCAAAATTGAACATTAGGTGAAACGTTTTTGACTTCTGGTGCAGTTTCATATGATCGTCGATAGTTGTTAGAAAGAACGTGAAATAAAAGTTTGTGAGTAATAAGAAATTTCTTTTGTTAGATATGAAAGGAGAGGATAATTTAAGAAACCAAGCAATTTTTGGTACACAATCAGATACTAATTTAATTGTAGAAAAAAATCGGTAAGTAGAGCAAATTACAAGTGGTGACTTATTAGAAAATATGGTAAACTAGGAAAAAAATTAAATCTTGGTAACCAGCTTAGAAAAGACTTGGTAATCGAAAACTAGTTAATAACTTAATTGGACAAAAATTGCCAAGTCACAAAACAGTTGGCCATTTCCTATAAAAGTTGGTAAATCGAAGGCATTGTTAAGGAAAGTATATATAAATTGGTAAAAGATAGGAAAATCTTTTATTAGAAGTCGGTAAATTCAAAAAAAAAAATCAATATATGTTGTTAAACCAAAACTGGTTGTAATGCTTGGTTTGTAATTTGATTGGAGAAAAATTGATAATCAATCTAATTGAGTTCGCTAATTTCTAAAAAGAGTTGGCTAATTAAAAGTTGGTAAGTATCACAAATAAAAGTGGTAACTTAATAAAATTAGTCCATTAAAAAAAGATAAATATTGACAAAGGAGTCAAATCGAGTTGGTAATCATAAACTAGTTAATAACTTAATTGGATAAAAGTTGATAAGTCACACAAAAATGATTGAAGATTTCCTATAAGAGTCATAAATTTAAGATATTACAAAAAAAGGGAGAAAAACACTAAGAGGGCCGCACAGCCCTTGATTCTCCTTTATTATAAATTACCCCCTTCGCCTCTCCTTTTCCCAACCACCGCACTAGGGGTGAGCGGTTCCAGGTTCCGGTTCGGTTCCTTCTGGAACCTGGAACCTACCCTCGGGTACAGGTTCCTTATTTTTTGGAACCTGGAACCTACCCGTCAGAACCAAGAACCTGGAACCTACCTTGTCACAGGTTCCAGGGTCGGTTCCAGGTTCCAACAGGTTCTTTTTTTTTTTCATTTTCAAATTTGAACTATAAAATGGTAATTTACATAGAGTTAAACGATTAATTATCATGGGAAAACAATGAACGATTCTGAAGACAATCAAATGGGAAGATACATGCCTTTCCGGCTTTGCAAAGTGCGGCGCATTGTGCCTACGCCGAAGGAGCCTAACATAAAAAACTGAACTTGGTATCTAAACTTTTTGTTAGAAATAATAACGAATAAACTTTTTTCAGACAGAATTTAGACCAAAAAAACAAAAAAAAACTTTTCGGACGGAATTGTAACCTCAACAACTCGGGACATCCATAAGTCTTAATAGTTTTTTGCAATCTTCATTGTCTTTGTTGTGTCACCTACAAGAGTATGAAGGCCATCATCCACAAGCACACTCATATCCATTTAGCTATGTAGATAGGTTTTTTTGCGGCGAGACCAAAATCAAACTTCATATTGAATAAGACAAAAATATCGCACCATAAGGAAACCAAAACGAGACCAACCTTCACGGTTCTTTTTACTGAATTTCTCCATGTCTTCCTTGTTCGAGACCGCAGACACAATAAATACAAGAGCTCACTAAGCCTTTTTGTACTCTGTGTTTCGGGTGCTCATGTGTGCGAGAGAGAGAGAGAGATGCATATACCGCAATGGCTCGCCAACTCCTCGAGGCAGCTGCCCTCTTCAAAAAACTGCTCGGAGACTTGTCTAAGGTAACTAAACGTATCCATAGGTAATCCCATAAACGAGAAAAGAGAAGGCTCATAATAATAAAGTACCGTTTTGCAAGCTCTTGCTTCTTCAAATCATGAGGTTTACCATCAAATACATAGCTATCGTAACAACAGTAAAGCATAGTTCAAAGAAGGATGAGCATCATTCTTCCAGTATTCCATCCCAACGAAAACAAAGGAGGTAAAGAAAAAAAGTTTACACCGGCTTTATCCCCGCCTCCAACAGCCTAATCGTCCGGTAAAACATGCCTTGCAGATGATTGCACGGGAAAGCAGCTCAAAATCAAAAACTTTCCAAGCACAAAGATCACATCGAAAGTGGATTTTCATTTTTATGGAGTATCACAATGCCGGTGTACCTGGTGACTTCACCTGCCTCGTTGGTGAGCATCTAAGTCCCCTTCCTCCCGACCACAACCTAATCCCCCAATCAAAAGAACCAAAAAACCCCAGCACTCAAAATCCAAATCCCAACTGACAACCGAAACGCACAATCGCAGGCATCAATCCATAAAAAGCAACTTAACGAGGAACTGATAGATGCTCATGCTGGCATCGACGGCGATCCTCCAGCTGAAGTAGCTCTCGAGCTTCTGCTCCTTCATGGCGTTCGGGGCATTGTCCGCGAGCTTAGTCAGTCCCTATCGAAATCGGTGGAAGAGACTCGATGAACAACATATGAAAAATGATGGGATTGAAGGAGACGGAGGTCGAATCGAACAATGAAGACGCTTGGAACCGGCAATTCTAGGGTTTCGAGCTCTTCCGCTTCCCACCTAATTTGGAGACATTTGCAAGGTGAACGTGAAGAATGGATCTCGTCTTCTTTTTGGAGCCCTAAACCGGTTCCGGAACCGGTTCCGGTTCCTTGACCGATTCCGGTTCCGCTTGGAACCGGAACGAACTGAAACTCCGGTTCCCGAAAAAAGGAACCGGGAACCGGAACCGGTCCCCTTGGAACCGGGAACCGAACCGGACCCTCCTCCGGTTCGGTTCCGATTCCCGTTACCCGGGAACCGCGCTCACCCCTACACCGCACAGCCCTTGACTCTAAAAGTTCATCGTACTATCTCCTTATTTTACTTGCATCAACTCAAATTTAAATAAGTAGGTTAGGTTTAAAATTTAAATGAGCCATGTTGTAAAAAGGATAAACGCATAAAGACTTGTGTTTTTTCATCCATTTTTTAACATCGACGCCCCTTTGCATCTTAAATTGACCATAATATCTATTACAGTCCCATATTTAAAATTATTTCTTACATTTTTTTCGTTTCTTTCTTTGGAAATTCTGATCCATTTATTGGCCAAAGGTTTGATTAGATTGTCTTATAATGCAATTACAATTGTCATAATTATCTTGTCAACAACTAATTATTCCACTTAATCAGTCATATTTTTCAAATTTGTAAATGCAGTCCTTAACTTCTAGGACATACTTTAATGTAGTCTTTCTCGCCAATTGCCACCTTAAAAATCACTAATATGGTGTCTAGTCAATGCCGGTCGTACTAAGTGATGTGCTAACATGGGCAATTGGTTGATTTCCACATCACAATTTGCGATGACAATTGGCGGGGAAAGATTACATTTTAATATTGCGCAAATGTGTATGACTACATTGATAAAATTGAAAAATTAAAACTAAATTGACATCCGCATTATAGACATAAGACTAAATTGATAATTTCCCCAATATTTAAATAATCACTCTTTCAATTGGACACATTTATAAGCATTTTTGGGATAAGTATACTAGAAGTATCTTAACTTTTGTGTGGCACTCACTTGAATGCTACAAATTTGAAAAATTGGTCATTTAAGTACCAAATCCGATTTGTTTCATCGGAAAATTCGAGCATGGACACCGGTTGTTCTACGTGGATAGCCGGTGCTAACATGGACATTTAATAATAAATTCAAAAATTTTTAAAAAAATCCATGTTAGAATGAGAAATTAATGAAAAAATCCACATAGGACGTTTGGCTGGAAATGATACTCAAATGATCAATTTTACTTCGATATAGCACTCAAATGAGCGAAAAAAAAAAAAAAAAGTTGACACTCAAGTGAGCGCTATACAAAAATTTTGGCACTCTTCTTCTCCCAAAAATAAAAAAGGTAAATAAAATTTTATAACGGATAAAATTTCATTAGAAATAATAGAAGTTACTAATTTGAAAACAAAAAAAGACCAAATAAATGGTGGTAACTCACTCAAATAAGAGTTGGTAACACATAACTTGTTGGTAACTTGATTAGAAAATAGTTTCCAACCGATTTGACTGAGGTCGGTAATATTTAAAAGGAAATGATAAATTCAAAAAATTGGTAAGTAATGCAAACAAAATAGTAGCTCAATAAAGTAGTTGGTAAATTTGAGAAAAACAAATAAAGTTTCATGAGCAATACCAATGAGAATTGATGACCTAAAACTAGCGGGCAATATAATTAGAGAAAGGTCTGTGAACGACACAAATAAAAGTTGATTATTTCATAATAGTTGGTAAGATTAAGCCATTAGTTAAGAAAATAAACAAAAGTATCGTTAGCAATGATTCTGTACATGCACAATGTCTTACTATTTCTTAATTATTTTTTTCATTCTTTTGAATGAGAGTGCTTGCTCTAACTTTTTCAACTCTTGAGTATCTTCCAAAAACATATTAGTACTGTATACTTCAATTTTATCTTCAAAAAATTAATGGGCACTAGAAAATCGATCAGTTAGTTTGTGTCCCTTTATGAGCATCATAATCCCACCGAAAAAAGATTAAATTCTTCTACTAATGGATAATAACTTGTTCCACACGTACAAGACTTGATTGACCTTTTTCAAATGTTTAAGGGCCAAATCTTTTAGAATTTTGGTGCAATTTTCCATTTCATATGGTAGTTTATAAGTTTAAGCTATTGGTAAAATAAAAGTCGGTAAGTAATAAGGAATTTTTTGGTTCAGATATAGAAGAAGTTGATATTAAAAAAATAATAAACTTTGACTAACTCAAATAAGAGTTAGTAAAACACAATTGGTATGTTGTTCAATCATAGAAAATAGTCCGTAAGTAAAATAAATACAAGTAGCAACTCAATAGAAAATATGATAATTAAAAAAGCTAAATACACGTTGGTAAGCAACTCAATTAAAACTTGACAATTCGAAACTAATAAGTAATTTAATTGGACAAAAATTGGGTGAGTCATAGAAAAGTTAGTAATTTCCGTAAGAGTTGATAAATATAGGACATAGTTAAGTATAAAATTAAAGTTGGTAAAAAATAAGAATTTTATATTATCAAAAATAAAATCAGCTAGTTATTTAAATATAAATATAAAATATAAAATGTAGAGAACTAACTAAAATAAGAGAGGATGACACAACGTTAGTTAGGATAAGAAAAACATGAGTGCCATTACTTTTGTACAATGCTCACTTAAGTGTTATAACTTTTTTTCACTCACTAAATGCCACAAATTTGAAAAATCAATCACTTATGTGCCATCGACGATTTGCCTTACCGGAAAATCTGACATGGCATTAAAATAAACGAAACCATCCAAAGTGGCATGCAAGCTAAAGTCGACAATTGAGATTCTACATAACATTTAGGGCTCATTCAATTGAAAAAACTGTAGCTTGCCTTCAACAAATTGGGGCAAAATCCAATTTTTATCTTTAATAGCCCTAACTCTAACCAAATCCACAATTTCCAATTCTTCAAATTGGGGCAAATCATTTCATCAAATTCGCAATAAGGAATGAAAGGAGGAGAGGTGGCTCACGAACTTATGAACAAAGCCAAGAAGAAAATCAATATTTCTGCTATTATTAGCTTGAAAGTCTAACAAGAACAGCTTGTGTGACATTCTGGAACATCACCCGACACGTGTTTATTATAGTATTACTCTCTTTTAGTTTGCGGAAGCATAATCAAGCGCTTATGAATACTCTTGTAATAATTAAAGCGTTCAAAATGTAACCAACATACTTAAGCTTTTTTTATTTATACCACATATGAGTTCATAACTTTATTACATTTCGAACAAAAGGCAAAGGTCTGGATAGGGATAGGGGACGAAGTCTAGGAAGGGGTAGGAAGACCTATCTCCATACTATCTTGCACTTCCAAAAGTCTGCCTATACAAACATCCAGACTAATGTCACGAGTCGATAACTTCTCCATTTGCTGAGTCTCCAACTTCAAGATCGAAGCTATTCAACGGACCGATTAACTCTCCATCAAAATTCCGATACCAAGCAACGAACCAAATAAAAACCTACTCTGCGAAACCTCCTACATTAATCCATA
Source organism: Eucalyptus curtisii (assembly GCA_017140595.1). NCBI lineage: Eukaryota > Viridiplantae > Streptophyta > Magnoliopsida > Myrtales > Myrtaceae > Eucalyptus > Eucalyptus curtisii. The sequence goes on from CM029494.1 coordinate 15,325,299, forward strand.
TCATAGAACTACACTTGGTATATATTATTCCAAACTTTAGTTCAAGTATACTTTCATAAAAAGCTTCATTATAACAGGGACTTCATAGTGTAAGGGTTGAGGGGTGTCCATCCTACAAGTCTAAAAAATAAGAGCAATAAGCCGAAGCCCATAAAATGAAATCCCTAGTTTTAAGTTAGAAAAATTATCTTTCCACTTCACCTGGTATATATAAAATGAATGCAAAATCATCCGATAAATACGATCTGAACAAAAACAGACTTTACCTTTCATTTTCATCTACTATGGAAATTGTTAACCAATAAAACATCTATCCGAGACTCATGCATGTGCACACCATGTTTCACATAAATGATTTGGTTTTATACATAACCATGCATTTATTCAATAATGTTTCATTCTTCCGAACACTTTTGGGGATTCCGACATAAGGGGCATTGTTACTTACCGCTAGATGGGTAAAAGAATCGCATTAATCTCATTCAAGTTATGATATATACATACTCACAAGCATAGCACACATATCTCAACTCAACATAATGCATTTGCCAAATAACCAAATATGAAATAACACACAAACATATTTTGGCTATTAAAGTCCTGGACATTCAAATGAGTATGTTCTAAGTTTGGACACCGAGCAGTTTCTAGACATCAAAATTTGGTAAATCAAATGGGTATATTATGAATCTAAATGAATAAATATATTCTAATCGTGAAGTCTCAACAACAAAAAATTGTAAGTTTTAGCTTGATAAAAGTTTATAGAACAAAGGAACATATCCATCAATGGATAAAATCAATAAATGAACGGATTCAATGAGAAATAAATTCATATTCAATAAACTCTGTCTAAACTGATAAACAGACTTATCAACGAACATATTAACAAATTGGCAGATTCAGCAAGTGAACCGACTCACCAATAAATAGATTTAAGCAGACTTACAAATGGACATATTCCATTATAAGAAATTATAACATAAGTAAGTTGAACAAATCAATTCTAACCGGTAGAATTCTAGTAGAACGAAGTGGAACAAATATGTAATTGGTCATCAAGATAACTAAGGCGAACGACCAGATTATAACTGCTCAGAATAAAGCAAAAAGAAGCAGAATGAACATATGATGGGTTATCAAGCTAAATATGGCAGAATTGTTAGATTCTAACTACCCAAAATGAGGTAGAAAGAAGCAGAACAAATATGCAACAAGTCACCAATATAAAGATGGCGGAATGGCCAGATTCTTAAAACCTAAAATAAGGCAGAAAGAAGCATAATGAAAATGCAATGAATTGTCATGACAAATATGGTAGAATGATCAAATTCTAACTACTTAGAATGAGGTAAAAAGAAGCAAAACGAGCATGCAATTGATTATCAAGACAAATAAAGCAGAATAACTAAATTTTAACCACCTAGAATGAGGCAAAAAGAAGTAGAATGAACATGCAATAGGTCATCAAGACAAAGATGTAAGAATAACAAGATTCTAACTATCTAGAATGAGGCAAAAAAAAAATAGAATGAACATGCAATGGGTCACAAAGACAAGGATGGTAGAATGACCATATTTTAACTATCCAGAATGAAGTAAAAACAAAAACAAAAACAAAAACAAAACAAGCGTACCATAGATTATTAAGACAAATACAACAAAATGACCAGATTCTAACTATCCAGAATGAGGAAAAAAGAAACAGAACGAACGTGCAATGGATTATCAAGATAAATACAACAGAATTACCAGATTCTAACTACCTAGAATGAGGAAGAAAGAAGTAGAACGAACGTGTAATGGATTATCAAGATAAATATAGCAGAATGACCAGATTCTAACTATTTAGAATGAGGTAGAAACAAACCAAACAAACATGCAATGGGTCACGAAGACAAATATGGCAAAATGAACATGTTCTGACTATCAGAATTACACAAAACGAACCGGATCAAATCCAAGCAAAGCATAACGAATATGCAAGAAATTATCAAGCTACTTAAAAACCACCCTATTCACATCAAGACTTTACTTCTCATCCTACTAACCAAGATAGAAGTAACTTAGTAGATTTAAGCCAACTTAACACTAGAAATTTCACTAATCTTAACAAAACCATAAATCACAAGTTACAAATTACTTTTCCCACCTTAATAGCTTTTGAATATGAAGCTCGCTTTCCAAATTCTTAGATTGAAAAGTGGAATTCACATGTAGCGTCTATGTGAGTTTTGAGAGAGTGAAAATGGGTTCTTTTGATAAGATAGAATATATTCTGTTAAAATTAAATAAGATAATTTGATTTCTTGCACTTGTCGGTGTAAATTTGCATGTTAATCTTCAATTTAATATGGCACAAATGCAAGGCAAGTCTTTGCACGTGGCTAAGAGAAATGCATGAAGAAAATGAGCCATTTAGGGAAAAAATAATGATTTAATCCTTGGTGGCAAAGTTAGTAATAAAAATATGATTTGCTAGAGACATATGGCCATACAATACGTGATATAAAGAGAAGTGATACTTTAAAATTCTAATTAATAAATTTTGCATGGGAAATACGAGTAAGAGAAATGTCATCCCTTTCTTACACATTTACTAGCATAGGTTATTAACTAAAGTTTATACAATTTATAACACTCATCAACTATTAAGATAACAATAATTTAATTAATACTGCTCTATTATTAACATACACATAACTCGATTCACACGTCAAACCTAAGACGATTTACATTTACGAAAATTACCTGCCATGTCCCACAAAATTTACGTTTCAATTAAAGTTTTTGCGTGTTCGTCCAAATATTAAAGTAAATATTACTTAGCTTAAAATTTAAGTATTATTATCACAACACGAATTTCCGAATATTGCATAATACAAATACGGAAATTATGGATGTCATAGCTTAGATGAGAGATAATCCTAAGAGAATGTTCCATGGATGCGCTAGGTGTATAAATAACGCAACTATGGATATTTCAAGTGGGTGGATGCAAAATTTTCGAACTGAGTGATGGAGGTGATCTTAGAACTATTTTAAGAACATCATGAACCTCCACTTGTATTGATAGATGAGTTTGACATTACTGACTCAATGCAAACTGAAATCAAATGTCTGAAATCTTTGGTTAACCATTTAAAAATGGAAGTTTCAATTATGAAAATTCAAAAAAAAATATTTATCAAGTATTACTTGTCATGTTTGGTATGATTTGTGGTCATATGTAACCTCACTAATGAAAATAAACTACTAAGTTTACTATAATTGAAGAAAAATGAATTTTGTTGTTGTATTTAGAGCAATGAATGTTAGTTGTTGAAATGTTTATATATTGAAGTGTTATTACTTTTGACAATTTTGTGTATATGGATTGAATGGCCCGGTCTATGATTACTTGACTAGATTGCATGGCCATCTATAGTCGATTTGGTGGAAATGATGTTTTATGATGCAATCTGTGCATTATTGTTGGTTTATATAAGTTATAGATAGTTCGCAATTTGTGCTATAGTTTTTGCAACAGGAATAGAGATGGTCATTTATTTTATGGTTGGTATTGGCTATTTTGCATATGGTGTTGAAAGACGGTAAAAGCTCCAATAAGTTCACTAATAATCATTTGAGTACCACATTTTTTTAGCGAACACTTAGGTTCATAAACTTTTTAGAAGGTGTAACTTCGATTTGTCAACTTTTTAAAAGTGAACACTTAGATTCCTCAACTTCTTAATAAGTAAGCTGCTGATTTCATTTTTTAAACACATCATGTAACAGTTTAAGCAAGATTGAGACAAGCAAGATTCATATGTCTCATTCTTGTCATCCCGAACAACTTACAAAGGTACTATTCCATGAATAGCATCAATCTTGGTCATCGAATAACATTGCATTTACACCAAACAACAAAGATATTCTTACGCCAACAAAATCATGCAATCTTACATCAATAACAGAACAATTTTGTTACGAGTTAGACCAAACAACATTGTTGTCAAACACAAAATAATATCAAACACCTAATAATATCATTGCTAAACACATTACCAATGATAACGCAGCAATAATAGAGTTTTACCTAACAACGAAAACATAAAACGGCCCCTTTCATGAAATCCTCCCATCAGTCAAATTGGACAACCTCGTCACTTCCTTTTTATATTTTGATGGAATCTTTATCTGATTCATGATCTTTATACTCTTTTGAATTGGCACTTTAGGCATATCCTTCACTTTTGTTCCTTTTCCCGTTATCTTATCTTTTGGGGGAGTTGTTTTTTTGTTTGGAGTTTCATGTCTTTTAGTATGTTGAACTTCCTGTGATTGTTTTTGGCATTATGACAATAGGTTGAGATTGATGTGTAGTGACATTTCAAGATAATTTGATTGAGATAAAGCTTTGTTTTGTTTTGTTTTGTTTTTTTTTTAATGCCCATTTTCGAGTTGCCTTTTCTACCCTCTATTTTAGAGTTGCCATTTGTTACTTTTTTGGGATCTTGCTCAAGTTACCATTTGTTGATTTATCGACTCGCCTTTCGCCTCTTCCTCTAGGTGCAACCGATTCTTGATTTAGTCATCCCTAAGATATCAGCAACTTTGAACTTCTCCTAGATTATAACCATATAACATTGATTAGTCATCATGTTAATCAAATGACATATATTAGTCCATACATTGTTGATATTTACTACTATGTTGTACATTATTTGACCAAGTTAGCCTGCATTTGCTCTTACATAATTCTTTCTGTATTGCCCTCACATGCCCTTGTATCATTGGTTTGTATTGTCTCATCGTTGCTTCTGCTACTTTTTAATTATCTAATCAATCCTATTATGCATTTCCCTTGGTAGTGTGAGTATCAAATTATTCCACCAATCTTGCCCATTCTATCACTAGGACTCTCATTTCCTGCATTCTCATTTTCATTTTAAGTATGCTAAGTTGCTCCTTTGGTGGTAGAGATTTTGGGGGTTGATGATTTTTTTTTTTTGTCCTATAATTTGCTTCTCACAAGCTGCATCATGAATCGATATGAAGCAAGATACTTGTTTTTTTTTTTTTTAAACAATTTTCTACATAATTCTTTGGAATGAGTTGCTTCGGTTGGATGGCAAAATGGCATGTGAATAAGGTATTGTAGTCAAATTGACATTTTCGATAGGAATGGTTTTTCTTTTCAAATGGACAACATACTTGTCACCATTATTCATAATCTTGTATCCATCGTTTTCATTCCAAATTGGATAATTGAACTTACTAGCAGCAATATTATCATCTAATTTTTTTATAATCTTAGGACCACATTGTCTAGATCATTTTGAACATTTATCTCTTCATCTTTGTAGCCTAGTCATAATCATAACTCTAATGTTTTCAAGCATACTAATGATTGGATAAAAGTAAAGCGCAAGTGCCAAAACTTAGTACATATAAGACAATTATCAAATGCCTTCAAATGTTTAGAATAAAAAAGAATTATTTCTAAGTAGAAATTATTCCTGAAAACGGAATGGTTACCAAACATATCCTTAGCAACCGGTCCCCACAAATGCACTACTTTCAATAAAAAATAAATTGGGGCGTCAATGAGTGGACACAAATGTCAGAGTACCTGAACAAGTAAAATAAATCACTCATCTTTACATTCTGACACCAAACCCTAATATTTGCCCTTCAAGATATCACCTCTTCCCACGCCTTTACACTCTATCAACAACACAAAATTGAATAAGCAATTGCTCATTTTGTTAGTTAGTAGACTTAAAACAACAAATGTATTTTGCGAAACACAACAAATTACTAATCTTTACTCTTTATTGACCGAGAATCATCATGCGACAAGACCTAAGTTTTCCCCCTAAGCTATCACCTTTTAGTCTCTATCCAGTGAGGGAGGATGAAGAGTACGAGCTTACTCTATAGACAAATAATAACTATGAATAAAGAGCTCACTCAAGAAGCCCTAATTTTGAGAGAGAGAGAGAGAGAGAGAGAGAGAGAGATTGATTTGCTTTTGAGACAAAGTGTTGATGAAGATCGAGAAGCAAAAAGCCCTTGTAATTGAGAGAGAACTTGATTTGGGATTTTGGGTGTACCTAATTTGCTAAGGAAGAGAGAGTGAGGGAAACAATGTCGTCGTTTGAGGAGGAGAGCCTGCTTGCAAATGACGTCATTTCTATGAAAGAGGGAGAAAGAGCAAAATGACATCGTTGTTTTATGTTGAACAAAAATTTCCATGTTAGATTTCTTTTTTTTTTTCTTTTTTTTGAAAGTTTCAAGTCGGAATGGAAAATAAGTAAACAATTTACATAGGACAATTTGTTGGAAATACTCAAATAAAATGAGTTCATTTGAAGTGACACTTGAGTAAGCAAAAAAAAAAAAAATTATAACACTCAAGTGAACACCATATAAAGTGATGGCATGGCACTCATGTTGTTCTTTTCCCACGTTATTTGGTAACTTTTTCTTTATAAGTGATTAATTGGCAAGCTGAATGGAGCTTAATTTGGTAATCAAACCAAATGAGATTGGTAATTTCTAAAAACAATTGGTAAACTTAAATGTTGGTAACCAAGACAAATAAAAGTGATAACTCAATACAAAAATTAGTGTATTTAAGAAAACGTATAAATGGGTAAGCTAATCAAATGAGAATCATTATCCAAGACTAGTTGATAATCTATTGGAAAAAAGTTGGTAAGTCACACTAAAGTGGTTGGCAATTTCTTCTAAGAGTCAATGAATTTAAGGTGTTATTCAAAAATGTATCTAAAATTTTGTAAAAGAGAACAAAAATACTCAAAATAACAGAAGTTGGTAATTTGAAAAGAAAAAAAAACCAAATAAATGTTTGTATCTAACTAAAATAAGAGATCCTGACACAAATTAGTTGGTAACCTGATCTAAAAAAAGTTGGTGATAAATCTGATAGAGGTTAATAATTTTTTAGAAAGAGTGGGTGGGTAACACAAATAAAAACATTAACTCAACGGAAAAGTTGGTGAATTTAAGAACCACAAATAAATATTGGTAGACAACTCATACGAGAGTTGGCAACACGATGGAGAAAGGACCATATCAAAGGTTGATAGTTTCATAATAGTTAATAAAATTAAGTTGTTTGTAAGAAAGTTAAATGAAAGTATTGTTCATGATGGTGCCATACATGCATAGATGTTACGCTGTCTTTTTTATTAGTATTATTATTTTGAATGAGAGTACTCTCTTAGACTCTTGCAACTCTCTAATATATTCCAATTGTGGGAGAAGAACACAACAAATGACATAATTTTTGTACGGTACTCACTTGAATACCACAATTTTTTTTTCATTCACTTAAGTTCTACATCGAAATAAAATCAATCATTTGAATACCATTTCTAACAAATCATCCTACGTGAATTTTTTTATTAATTTCCCATCTTACGTGGATTTTTTTTAATTTTTTTAATTTTTTTTTCTTTTTTTTTTTCTTTTCCACTTCTTCGGGGCCGGCGAGGGTAAAATAAAAATTTCAAAAAATTATATTAAAAATAAAAAATTATTTTAAAAATATTTAAAAAAAATTGTCCACGTTAAGGATGACCAATGTTCATGTTGAATTTCTAGTAAAGCAAATTACCAATAGCATTAAAGTGATCGATTTTTCGAATTTGTGGTACTCAAATGAGCTAAAAAAAATTATGGTAATCAAGTGAGCAAAAAAAAAAAAAAAAAAGGTTATGGCACTCAAGTAAGCATTATAAGAAAGTTATGACACTTGCGCTATTCTTACCCACTTCCAACAACATATTGACACATATACTTCAATTCCATTTTCAAAAATCAATCTTCGCAAGAAAATCGATTAGATAGTCAATTTGCATCCCTCTTTAAGAATCATAATCCCAACCGAAAAGGATTGAATTCTTCTACCTAAAAATAATGACTTGTTCTGTAAGAGTAACATGAAAACATAGTAGCAAGAAAAACAATCTTGGGAACATGCAATAAAAGTCCAATTATTTATCAAACGAATGAGTGAACCAAAATTTATCTTAAAACGATGGAAAGAGTACCTTTACTTAACCTTACCATGGGAAATAATATTTTTTATAATTCAGAGCAGTTGTCTCTTTTAAAATAAAAGAATACCTTCAACTATGCCTTAAATGAAAGATATTGTGGGTACTTTGCGGCTGGAGAGTAACTTGATCAAAGTAGATCCTTCATGGATCTGTTTAGTAGAAAAGATCAATTTGTGCAACATGAGGCCGTGAGGATACTGATGGATATTATTCTCCCATTGTTGGAATTTGGGCAACGACTGGTGATCTTGCACTGATTAAACAAGGGATATATTTAGCAAAAGTCCTAAAACTTGTTAAGAAAGTGCAATTGAGTCCTAAAACTTACAAAAAAAAAGTGCAATCAAGTCCTAAAACTTGTCAAGTTTGTTCAATTGAGTCCTAAAGTTAACATCGTTAGCCTTTTCCGTTAAAAATTCTGACGTGGCATTTTAAATAAATTTTTATTTTCCACATGGATTTTTTAAATTATTTTTTATTCATTTAAAAAAAGATTTAAAAACTAAAAAATTAGATTTACTCATTTTATCTTATTTTCACCAAAAACAAAAAATTAAAATTAAAAAAATTATTTTTAAAAATTCTTTAAAAAAAATCAGGCTCATCTCTCCTGCCGCCACCGCCGCCCATCGCCGGAGATTTTTTGAAAAATTGTTTAATTTTTTTTTTTAAAATAAATAATTATTTTAAAATTATTATTTTTAAAATTGTTTAAAAATTATTATTTTTAAAATTGTTTAAAAATTATTATTTTTAAAAAATTATTGTTTAAATTTTTTTTAAAAATTATTATTTTTAAAAAAATTGTTTAAAAATTATTATTTTTTAAAATTTGTTTTAAATTATTGTTTAAATTTTTTTAAAAATTTTTAAAATTTTTTTTAAATTGTTTAAAATTATTGTTTAAAAATTATTATTTTTTTTACAGTTTTGTTTTTTCAAATAAATTTAGATTTTCCTTTTTAGTTTTTAATATAGTTTTTAAATATTTTGAATAAAAAATAATTTAAAAAAACCATTTGAAAAATAAAAAAATTCATTTCAAATATGACGTCAGCGTCACGTCAGAAATTCCGTTAGTAAATCTGATGTTGTTAACTTTATGACTCAATTGAACCAATTTGACAAGTTTTAGGACTTGATTGCACTTTTTGTAAGTTTTAGGACTCAATTGCACTTTCTTGACAAGTTTTAGAACTTCTGCTGAACATATCCCATTAAACAAATAATACTAAACTTCTAATTTAGTCAAAAGTATGCATCATATGTTCAGCAGAGAGCGCACTCGCAATCCGAAATCCCGAAAGAAGAAACTGGAAATCGCTGGCAGAAGCCACTGACATTGGAATGCTCCCGTCATGGCGTCTTGTCGGGTTGCTTTAGTGGGACAGCAAATGGGACAAATAGAGTTTAAAGCAATGGATCGAGATAATCCACTTCTATATACAATCATCATAGTCACCCTTTCCCACTTGTATGGTTTTTGACCGGTTTCTTATGTAGTTTTGATGGGGAGGGAGGGCCGGTCGGCCTCCTCCTATCTCCGTCTCGTTTCCTACTAACTATATTATTAACTGTAAGTCGCGTGTCAATATATCGTCTAACAAAAGAAAGTCTTGTTTCTCTCTCTCTCTCTCGCTCTATTGTTGTTTAAAACTGTAGCAGAAGTCCAGAACACTTCAAGAGTGCGAGCTCAAGTCTACACCTATTAATAGTATGAGGTAATGAGCTATGATCTGTCAGAGCTCAAGTCTGCACCTAACTACCCCACGTCATGAACTTCATATATATGAGACTCTTTCACCATACACAATTTCACATTTGCGTCTCAACAATTCCTTTCTATTTTTACTGAGGTCTCTCTTCCGCGGGACCAAAAAAGTGATTGCAACCTTCCCTCGACATTGATGGTCAATAAGAACTCTTCATTGAGATGTGCCTATATTGATATATCACTGGTAACCCCACCTAGCAATCTAATTGCTTAGAAATGTACCTTTTAACTATGAGGATAATGAAAAGGAAGGTAAAAGCCACGCCAATTCACATATTTAGTCGAACATACATTCTCCTAAAAATATAAATCAATGAGTTATAAGAATCAATTATACATAATTATCCTCAACACCAGCAATTCTCAGGAATAGGCTTTTGTGCCTAACACCTTCATAGGTTTATTTTGAAGCCATCAACTAACTTGCACCCACCATTCGTCGTCGTCGTTGTACACACATACCAAAGACAATATCATTCTCCTCCCTTAGACTCTCTCTCTCTCTCTCTCTCTCTCTCTCTCTCTCTCTCTCTCTCTCGTTCCTACCCAAATAGGCTAAAGTCGGATATAAGAGGATATAACTTTGATAATATTATTTTATAGGGAAGGTAAGATAAATATAAATATGATTTCTTGAATTTATGGCATAAAAGTTATTTTTTCTAGAATAACAAAATTCTTAAATAATAAAAGTATAATAATAATTAAATATAAATAAGATTTGAATTCTAATTTTAAATGTACTCTATAATATATATTTTGTATCTATATCATTACATATTTTAGGTATAGTAGTATAGTTTATAATTTGATATAATTTTTTTTTTAATCATGCAAGGGAAAAAACAATAAAAGATATGGAAAAATAATAAAAATAATAAGTAAATAACAATAATGTCGAAGAACCTAGATTTTAGATGAATAAATCCAAACTTGAAAACAATTTTTCTAATTCTCAAATAACAAGGGGCAATGAAATTTCTTTTTAAAAAAAAAAAAAAACTATCCTCTAGGTCTCATTCTCATCTGTATCTCTAGTTCACATTGAATCTTCATGACTCTTTCGTAGTTTTTTAATTCACGTTAAAATTTAATGAAAACGGGGGAGAGAGTCGACATTGCCAAGAAAACAAAGTGTTAAAAGCTCGTTTAGTTCTAAACTTTCTAATTTCGCCAATGAAGTCATAAATATTTGTGTAAAATTCCAATAAAGTCATCTCAACTAATTATCACTAGAAATTGCTAATATGGCATGCTAACGTAGACAACTTTGTTCGAAATGACATTTTACATTAGTGATTTTCGTCATCAATTAACCAGAAGAACTGCATTAAAATTTTGCGCAAAGATTTTAGTTACACTAATAATATTGAAAAGTTTGAAAACAAACTAATATTCATCAACAGGTTTAAGATTGTATTGGTAATTTTTCATAGATTTCACTATAAAGCCTAGACATTCGAACCACGATAGCATTGATCCAAGAGGGCCCAAGTAGGAGATGTGATGTTTTTCACGCAAGGAAACAAGTGGCCCAAACATCATTGTGTGGTCTGGAAACGAAGTGCGCATTAAGTGCATAGTAAACGTACAGTCTTTTTGGCTGGTTTCAATTTTAGATCTGTTGCCCAGATCCAATTATCAGTATAGGTCATCAATTCATTCATGACGTCATCCCAAGTCCATATTGCGTTAATGGGTCATTATCGTTCTTTGTGGGTGGCAAAATGATCACCTTGCGGAATATCTTCTAGTGTTCGACAGCTGATCCTTGTTATGATATAGAACACTGATTTCACTATAACTTAAGCATTTCAATCTTTACAATCAATTTCTATGCTCAATGGTTAACATGAATATGGGAACGTTAGCTCGTTTCATACCTTTGTCTCTCAAGAGTCTGAAAATAAAGTTGATTTGGCGCCCAATTGAATAGTCAATATCTCATTTGGAGATTGTTAGAAGAGAGTCCAACTACAAACATGTTGACTTACATATTGGGATTGATCCATATTCATCCAAAAGTTTATAGTGGCAAATAACTTATGGGTCAACCGGTTCTCAATTGTTCCGGTGCGACCTCTATTTTTTTTTTTTTTTGGGATTCTTTCGCCTCATATGTGCACCCAGTGGACAACTCTTCCTGTAATACGAGAGCAATTTGTTTAGGTTCCTCCCTCTTAAGTGTTCTTTTGAACTAACATATATTAACTTGAATCTCCAGCTCTTCCCTCCACACTGAACCTTGATGGAAATACTTACTTGACAACCGCATAGTTCACAAGATTAATTTATTGAGATATTCATCAAGCGCCACTCCACATTGAGGGTCAAATGATTAATTATACTCCCGACTATAACAATCAAGGGAAAGAACGCATTGTAGGGGGTATTTTGGGGGGGGCGGCATTTTGATTTGGACAATTTTGAACAGGTCACTAGTAGAGGTCATGTTGGACAACCCCTACTACTCAATTTGCTATAAATTAGCTGGAGAGGGCAAGGAACAATGTTGAACCTATTGGAGTTTGAGTCGAGTTGCGATACTGTTGGTGGTGCTGTCGGTGGTAGGCGATGATAGCCAACGGTAGCCATTGAGGAGGATGCGATGAAGTGTGCTAAAAAATAGAGAAGATCATTGGGAATGCCGTGATTAGGTCCAAACTTTTAGCTAGACCCATCTATAGCAAAAGGTTTATAAACTTTTTGGGTCAACTAGAGTGCATCAAAGTAGGGTCTTTTAGGTCTGACGTAATATGTCATCCAAGTCCGTTCGTAAATTAAGAGAGAGAGAGAGAGAGATATTTCAATTTATCGAGATGGGTGGGACTGGGCTTTTTTAGCTATGTAGCCTTACCCAACTTTGCCCAAGTTACTCTTTCGTGGCCCTTGTCTCATGCAAGACGATTGGCCGCTAAGGGCCATGCGTAGTTACAGGAGTGACGAACTGAAAAAAGATAGAGACGATAGATGAGTGTCACGACCTAATATCGGATGCACCACTTAGGATTTGACTAATGTACTACTAAGTCTAAATTTAACCAGGCTCTTCTAAGCCCATACTAATTCGCGATTTAGGTTCAAGTATTTAGCATACAAAAGATTATTAGTTAGGAATCGTCACTAATCTATTCTTTTGTGGGTCAATTAGAAACCCAAGTAAAGTAACGGGAGATTTACTTTACTTCTACGAACTAGAGATTGTGAGTTCGAGGACTTGGTTACACTAGATTTCTCTAATGCCGTTTCAATACCATTCTTTCTATTTTAAAAAAATATATATTTGCAAGCAATCTAGATTGATTTTAATTTACTTTTCTAACATATGATGTGACCATGCGCGTGTGCAAACCATCAATTTAACACCCAAGAAAGCAATAAATAAATTACGGGACTTACCTCGTAGTAACAAAAGCATCTGCAATGTTAGATCAAAATTCACATCAACAACCCTACATATGATTTCTAATTAACACGCAGTCACTCAATTTTTTTAGGATTTTCTCTTGTTTAATGAAATCTAAGCTACATATTATGGCCTAATTCTAATTACGGGCAATTTCTAATTAAATGAACCTAGCAACAATTACTAAATAACATGCATTTCATGAACCTAATTCTATATGACATGCGCATGATATTTTTGTATTTTTTTTATAAAATCGTAATTAAAAATTGCTAAAAATAAAAATCTAACTAAATGGAGATATTGTCTATTTTAAGTTAGGAAATAGACTAATCTGAATCCTATCTTAACTTAGAAATTTATCTCGACATGCAATTTAATTCCAATATATTGTCTAACATAGATATCATCTAAACATGCATTCTAATATAATTAGAAATGTATCTAACTATTCTATCATGCAATTCTATCCAGGAAATCAATTCTAATCTACATGATATGCAAATGCAATCTTTTTCTATTTTTGGGATAAATAAAGCAATTAAAGTAAGATAAGCACCAAATCACTCAAGATCATATGTCATCCGATCAATGCGAATAAAAAAATAATATCCAACCAACTTGAAATTTCACGAATAAAATCGATGAGTCGATCTTAAACCTTAAAGATCAAAATATCAATTTTAAAGATTCCCGCGGAATCAATAATTCCATCAAAAGCCTTATAGGTGGAATCAAAGATTATATGCGATTGCGAATTAGGAAATAAATCCTAATTGGGAGATATGTCTATCACTCATAGATATGCATGTTAGATATTAATAGACATATATTATGCAGTAAAATATGCAAATATACTAGAGATGTGCATCTTACCTAATTTGAGGATATTCTTTCCAAATTTAGACCAAACGCAATTAGATTGGGATCACAATTGGCTCCTCAGTGGGACAGCAATGGGTGGCAATGGTGGCACGTGGCTCACAGGTAGTCAGTGCGGTGATTTATGATGGAAGTCGACGCGGTTCGATGAGCCTACAAAAATAGAGATTTTGAGGATTAGCTCAAGGATGAGCTTGACGGCAACATGCAGCGAGCAACTCACAGCACGGCTTTGCACAACAGGAACACCAAGCTCGCCAAGGGGCTTCGTGGGCGCGATAGTGTCATAGGCGGGGACGGAGAGCTCAAGCGGCAGCAACTTGTTGGGACTATGTCGAGCAATAGCGGGCTCTTTGAGACGAGCGGCGAGATAGTGGGCTCACGAGTTGATGCGGCTATGGTGAGCTGTGATGGTTCATGTGGGGAGAATTACCAAAAAAGTCATAAACTTATTGCAATTATGTCAATTTAGTCCTAAACTTTTTTTGTTTGGCTAATTTAGTCATAAACCTTTTATAATTGTGCTAATTTAGTTCATCCGGCCAAAATTGGCGAGGTCGGACGCAGCGTGGACACGGCTGTCCGGCGAATCGACATGGCAATTTTTAATATTTTTTCAAAAAAAAAATTTCGAATTTTTAAATTTTTAAATTCTTTTTTTTTCTCCATTTTCTTCTTACTTTGGCCGGCCGGCAAGATTAGCCTCGCCGGCCCTTTGGCGAGGCTCGCCCCCGCGGTCACTAGCGAAGGCGAGCCTCGAGGTGAGGCCTCGGCCCGGATCCGGGCGACGGCGGCCTCACTTAGCCAAGGCGAGGCTCGACCTCGATGGCCGACAAGGCTTGACCTCGCCGGATCCGTGACTACGGCCTCGTCGATGTGGCGACGGCGGCCTCGCCGTCGCTGGGCGAGGCTCACCTTCGCCAGTGGCCGGCGGTGGCGAGCCTCGCTAGTGGCCGGGCCGGCCTCGCCGGCCCTAGCCTCGGCCGTCGGCCGGCCAGAGGAAGAAGAAAATGGAGAAAAAAAAAAAGAATTCAAAATATATTAAAAAATTCGAAAAAAATATTAAAAAATATTAAAAATTGCCACATCGGGCGTTCGCCAGACGGCCGGTGTCCACGTTAGCGTTTGCCAGCCAATTTTGGCCGGATGGACTAAATTGACACAATTGCAAGGTTTAGGACTAAATTGGCAAAAAAAAAAAGTCTAGGACTAAATTGGCACAATTGTAATAGGTTTAAGACTTTTTTGGTAATTCTCCATTCATGCGGTGGCTCGGATCTCGTCGACATTCGTTGGACACGCTACGAGAGATACAAATTGAGGAGGATACACGGTGATATTCCCTGAGCTTTTTATTTTTCCTCTCCACGTGTTCAGAAAGTCGCCATCTTCTTTGTTGTCGAGAACATGTGTTCTCTCTGTTTTGGCCTTGAGTATTACCCAAGCCCCCACACTCACGATTTGTTCTGCTCAATGTGCAAGACCTTTCTACTTTGTCTCTCGGTATACGCACAGCAGGAAGACCCTTTGCTCTCAATCTTGAATCTCGAGTGTAGAGCCCCCTCTGAAGAGAGTCCACCTTCTTTGCTTTTATACTTGCTTTTTCCGCCGACTCCCCTTTGATTGACCATATATTTTCTTTATCCAAGTGCTTTCCTTTTAGTTGACCAAAGCTTGCCTCAGCCCACTTTCTTTTTATTTCGCTCCATCCACGCATCTTTCCATTCTTTGAGATAATCTTGATTGATTTAAATCTTGCCGTGTCCAATCTTCTTTTGATTCCTCAATATATGCTTTTAACGTGCCCAAGATTATAGACCGGATTCCTTTTTATCAGTCGGCCACAATTTGTCCAAATCTTGCACAAATTAATCTCCCAATTGAGCACTTTCCAATGAAAATTTCAGCTCTTATAATGTCCATGGGCTTTAGCCAAGAATTTTCTTTACCGTGGGTTTAATCCAATTTCATTAAGTTTAGAGTTATCCATTTAAGTCCATCCTTCACCTGTCCAATGCAAACGCAATGCGATTTAATATTTTGTTTAGGGGCTAAAGTTCCGTCCCTAATTTTTTATGCAATAAATGAATGATGGGGTCGTCAAAATTTAGTTGTCAACAATGAGCAAACACATGGTGATGATTATGGTTTCTTTCGTCCACGTAGTTTCGGAAAATCCATCCTCAAATTGTTGACGAGACATCCATTCAATGCAGGTATATGGACGTGTCAAGAATCGAGAATCAAATAAGGCCCGAAGAACTTGTTCCACGAAAGAAACATGCGATCATTCCATGAAATCACACTGTTTCCTAATCCACATCGCTCTATAAAAGAATCAAATAGAAGACAATTAAGATTAAGGAACCATGAGAGACTCTTTATTATTGACGTGAGGTATGTTAGAACACTGAAGACCATGAATTATTGAATGGTAAGAGGGAATGAATCAATCTATAATTGCTTGAGATTGGGTCCTAATGCAGCAAATACAGCTCGCCAACCCTCCTGCGTAGGGTGCACCATGTCCCAAAAGAACATACCTTTCGGGTCCTTACACAGTTCATATTGCTTCTGCCCAGTTTCATCCACACTCCCACACGAGTAACTGCTGTTTATCCCCGTACAACATGGTGTCAGCGGTTCGCGAAACTTGGTACTTCCTGGAAATACAGAAAGAATGAAGAACGACGAATAAACCAAGATCAGAATATGGTTGTACATCAGGCGGCCTAATGACTACCCTGTTCCTGGGTCCATGATCCATCACACAAAAGTTGTGTCTGGTGGATGACCGAGCTAGATATTCAATACGTACTAAGTGGAAGAACAAAATAAGTTACCTTTGCCATTAAGCACGGACATAAATGAGGTATAGAGATTGACGACAACGAAAGCAGGTGAGGACCGCGTCTGGTTGTTCAGATTTGCGACGGCTTGCTGCAACAGCTGGTTATGGAAGGTCACCAACGAATTTGCAGTTGCATTGCAAGTTCGAAAAGAGTCCAAGACAGTGCTCTGAGGAAGACATCCCAAAGGCTGCAGATCCACAACGGCTATCAATTTCACGCCCAGGCTGTGGATGCGTTTTATGTCCAACACGAGCTGGTTCACCACCTGTATTATGAATTGCGGCAAGTCCTGACAAGCATAGACAGACCCTGAAGACTTTAAGCATCACCGCAGCAAACAGAGACGACCAACGAGACAAATATATGTGAAGGTAACATCATGGAAGCATCGATTAACATGAGAATACAGGTAAGTGACATTTGTAGGCAAAGCCAATGAATGTGCAGACTGGTTAGCAGTTCAAGAGTGAAGGAAGATGCGCCTAAGGGATTGGCTGACTCCATCCGCATATTTTCTTTCATCAGTGAATCATGCATTTGACATCAGCATAAAACAAATTAGATTCCATTTATTGTAGGTTTGGGTACAGTTGATAATCATCGCAACCGTTCCAATTCAACTCGTGACTCATATAAGTCCATAACCTTCTTCTTCGATCTAATAAGACCCCTTTTTTTGGCATAATGCACGAGGGTTCTCGTATTTTGGGAGGATCAAATCATTTAGGGATTGGATTAGGTAAGATTAAGAAAGATGGTGAGGAAGTGACACGGGATGGGCCACTGCCCATGTTTGGTAGCCCAGATCCTGACATTTTCCGAGGAACAATGCTTTCACGCAAGAAAAGTTGTAACCGGCTCTTTTGTTCTTTTCAAAATTTAAATTTTAACGTCACCATCTTTATGCAGTAAAATAGAAATATGTACTGTTCTCAAGATCCGATGCAAGTCATTACCTCGTACGAGCCGTTCTTGGCCAAGTAAGCGGAGTAGTCGTTGCCGGAGTTGGTAACGAGAGCGAGCGAAGACTGAAGATCCAGTGCAGTGTAGACAGATTCGGCGATGAGCTGCTGGAACAGATCGATCTGGACCGTCATATTCGGCTGAGGAAACAGCGTGTTGAACACACCCGTCCCTCCATACGCGAAGTTCATTCCGTGTTCCACATACTTGGACCCGACCTCCCTCCACCTATACGGGATTGGAGATCTCAATCCGAAATGCGCAGCTGCATGTATAACAGCGACCATGGGTATGTTAGAAGGGGGGACGGAAAGTGAGGATCAGACAAACGGTTCGCCGTTCGCATTTCTCTTTTACATTAGTGATCTTGTAGGTATATGAGATGACTCTCAAATACCAGACCAAGTCCTACGGATCAAGCGACGGTAAATCCACAATTGAGCTGATTCTTGCCACTTACCAGAAATAATTACAACGAAACAGTATCAGAATAGGATCTATTGGGGGTCGATGGACTCGGCATTAGCTGTTTTTTGGCGACTGACTAGTCAAAGAAAGAAGAAAGGTAAAGTGGTGGCCTCTTGGCATGCGATAATGGAAAGGTGGGAATCCGGGGGAAAGGTGGCAAGCTCAATCTGAAAAGGTAGAAGATAAGGGCAAAGCCGGGAGCGATAGCAGGAAAAGGAAAGGCAATTGCGAGAGGGGCACCGCACACGAGGCACTAACTGAGTAAGTGGCGGGGACAAGGTTGTAAGCGGAACCCACCACTACATATTTTATAATATTCACGTTGAATTACGAGCGTCTTTCTGATGGTGTCTTGTTCTAGAAAGATTGATTAGCATGGTAATGAATCGCAATCGTGATGTGATCGTCCATCCGATTGTGCAGATAAATCAAGGGTTGATGCAATTGGGAAAAGAGCACGTCAGCCTCTGTTTTTGACGTGTGGTCAAAAACATAGCACTGTTCAGTTTTCTCTTCCTGAATTTCATTGACAACTGCAGGGAACAGAGAGAAAGCTTGGAGGAAGAGAGAACTGACCGAGGAAATCGGTCAAGACCCGGCCATCCGAGTATCGACCGGTGGGTCTGCCGGGGAAGGTGATTCCGTAGGGAGCCTTCCACGAGTTCGCCAGGGCTTTGGGGTTGTTCCCGGTGTCCGCATACGAATCTCCGAAGACAAACATCTTTGTCGGACGGAACACGGCGCGGCGGTCGTCAGCATGGTGAGTGCGATGGTGACGGTGGTGGTGGCGGGAGGCGCATTCAACCAAGGACGGATGTCCTGCACAGAAGGATTTTATCCTGCAAACCTCAGAAGTAATTTAAAATAAACAGAAGATATGAGGGAATTAAGGATCCACCGACAGTGAGCAAAAGAGTCACAAGTTCACCCTGAGTTTCTGTCGCAAACCTGAAACAAATAGAACCCAAAGCAGCAGGGGACTGAACAAGGATGAAACTGCTAGCTTTTGCAGTACCATCTTTGTCACAGACAGAGACAGAGACAGAGACAGAGACAGAGAGGAGATGGAAGAAGGAGAAGGAATGGAGGACGACTCTGGAGAGATGGGAACGGTTTTTCGGAAAGTTTTTGAGGGTTTTGCGTATATACAGGGGAGGTGGTGAGAAGAATGGGGCGAAATGACTTGATCTAAACAGGGTCTATTACCATCTTCGAAAAATGACGTATTGAACAGGGTTTATTGTCGGGGCTCGTTTCGCTCAAAAATCGCTCCTTTGGATCGTCTGGGCGGCAGTAAAAGGCAAAACCCGCAGCTCCTTTGGATCATTTTCCTTATCATTTCAGGATCAAAAACTACCAAAAATTTTAGATTATATTTATTGTGACATATTTATTTTAAACCTTTTTTAGGGAAGTCTTTAATTCACTGTGAAAATAACAGCTTGTGTCAAGCCACTCACGACATGCTATTACTCAACAATAGCGTAAAGACGTTATGCTAATAAATATTTTTTTTGTTAACTAAAAATTCCAAATTATACCCGTTGTGAAGAATTTACCTCAAACTTTTTTTCTTTTAAACTCATGTGACACATTATCTTATGTTATGTTTTCATCAAATATCACGGTTAAAAGTCCTTCATGGCAACTAATGTGGGCAACGGGCTTCAAACAGCACTACCATGGAAGTGGATCTTTTTTATTTAACACGACTGAAATATTTGAAAACGCAATTCACTAGAATTCCCTCTCTTTTTCTCACTCCATCCACCTTCAAGACTCGAGTTCTTCTTGCCGAAGCTCCATGCTCTCTCTCTCTCTCTCTCTCTCTCAATCCTCCTTCAAAGATCCATTGCTAGGTGCTCTCCATCTGAAGCTACATTTGTCCACACAAACAATGTCGTTTTCCTCTCTCACAAGTGCTCCATAGAGCTCAACTTGCAGTTTTAGAGTTATTATGCTGCTCAATCTCTCTCTCTCCAGGAAGCTCAATTTGTTCGAAACTCATTTGTTGGTCTAAGGAGTTCAATTCATGGCTGAAGCACAAGTGCTCTCTATCTCTCCCTTGGTTGCTCCTCAAGAACTCGATCTGTGAATGAACTCGACTTGTGACTACACTCTCACTTCCTGCTCATCTTAGAAGTTCGATTCGGTTGTTCAAAGTCATCAATTATTGGCATCCTCGATTTACCATTAGTCTATGAGTATTCTTGATCGATCTTTAATTTTTTATGCTCAAGTATTTACCTATAGTTAATAGGTCGGTCAATGGGGGCGTCCCTTGACTTCCTTTTTAAGCTACTACAATGGTGCCATGAACTTCTATGACTGAGGCTTGTAAGATTGTACCCGGATTTGAGTCTTCATAGTTCTTTTTATGTAGTACTAGAAAGATGAATTCAATTGGGAATAGCATTATGGATTGTGCATCACGTAATACTCATGTAACCATGGATGGCTTGTCAACATATACACAGCTTGGACCCCCACAAATCCGGGAATTAGATTTTATAACCATGGTTATTTTTTGGATTTGAAACCATGGACGGGACATGTGTCATATTTGAATTTGTTTGTTTGTTTACGCTTTTCAGGCCATGAACTTTGTCATTGCTGCTCCGTTTGGTATTCCTTTTCTTGAATTATATCAAACTTGTCCGACATTGCTCTTGTATCCTGACAAAATTTTACTCATGAATTATATCCTAAAGACTATGACCTCATGGATCGTTGCCACACGGGGCCTGTGAAAGTAAAACCAAGAGAGGACAAACGTCTTTTTCATAGAGTAAACAAGTGTTTGATGCTTTTTGATCTATATTGCTATCTTCTTACTACTATCCTCTCATTAGGCGTAGTACTAGGATTCTGTCGTGGCTATTTGGGTGCTAAAAGCACTGATGCAGTCGCAATATTCTGATTTTACAGGAAATATCCTATCACGTTCCTCGTACCCGTATTGCACTTCGGCAGCTGCAGTGACATTCAAATCCTGGATGGATGCAATACCGAAACCCAGACATCTCCGTGACAACCTGGCAATAGATAGATTGAATTTGAAGGCGAGTGCCTTGCCAGAGGATATGTTGTATAGTCCATTAGATGGCATATAGATCTGTATCATTCTCTTTTCTCTTGTGGACTTGTAGAGTGTCAAGAAAATGCCATTGAAAGAATGTTTTTGCAAAGTGTTAGGATGCACGTATGAGTTGTGTTAGTTGTATTAGAGAGAAGCCCTATATTAAAAAATTGGTGTGATATAGAACAGTTAATATATCCGAGTTAGCTCATAACTCATTGACTTAAGTTTTTTAGTGAAGGTAGGTCCAACTGAAATGCTAATGGATTCAGACTTGAGATCCCTCTTAACGATCTCCTAGGTTAAAATTGATGGTTTTTGTTGTGCACTACCATCAAATAATATTAGGGCCGATAGTATATTGGTGGGCCTCCAATCTATTCGATTATTTGGGAAATATCTCCCAAAAAAAAAAAATCATGATTGATGCTTGTTTCAAGTGAAGATCGCCATCACGGTTGGTCTAACGAGAAGAGACCACAGATAATTGGTCTAGTAATGCGAGTTCGGCGAGTAAGAACATGGACAGTTGGTCTGGCGACGTAAGATAGAGACCATGGGTGATGCAATCCCAAGTTAGCAGTTAATGTTGGTTGGTTGCCGTGCATAGTTGTAGGTGCATTGTATTGACTTGGAGATTCAACTTGAGATAAGTTGATGTAGAAGAAATATCATAATTAAGGGAAGCATACTCAACATTGGAGCTCACGAGTGAGGAAGAGGTAATTAGAATGAATGTGTGAGTTGTATTAGAGAGAAGTCTCTTGTCGAAGAATTATTATGGTATTGAGCAGTTAATATATTATAACTGGCTCATAACTCATTGGCTTAACATTTTAAGTGAAAGTGCGAGCTCACACTTCGGTTTTCTCTTGGCGATCTCTCCAGCATCTATTGTGCATACATAAAATGTCGATGCAATTGTGTCATTAATAGTTTTAGCAATTGAACTATTAACAAGCTCCAAGCCGAGTGGGAAAGTATATTGACCTATTATTATGGAATGCTAGAAAGATGAATGATGAGACCTCACTCAATTTATGACATTGTCAATTGTACTATGATTTTCTTCCTTTTTTGTGCAATTAACTTTTACGAGGTAGCTTGTAGCCTTAATCATGGTTCACCTGTTCTAGAAGTTGAATCTTATTTCTTGTCGGTATAAAGTTGTGTCAAGACTTCTATGAATGATTCTTGTTGGGCTTTGACCAAAGCTATAGTTTCCTCCTGTATCTGTTGAACATTCAAATTGTTTATTTGGCTTTGTTATTGTGGATTAGATAGTTTCAAGGGTGCATTATCTTGATCTTAATGTATGTAGAGTGACACTAGTAACCAAGATGAAGTAAAAAGGGCGTGAGAGAAGAGACAGGATAAAACCCGGGTCTTACGGTCACAAATTGCGGAAACACGTGATGATCTTGACAATAGCATCCTGAACCATTTCACATCATTTGAATCTTTTCAAGAAGTAGACCTAAAATGGAAAGAGAAAAATATTTGTGTGGAATAATTACAAGGAATTTTTCAAGGAAAAATGAGCAAAACAGCCTTTCTGTTTCTAGCTAAGACATTAGTGTTCTCACATTTATTGCTTGCATTCAATCTCAAGTCTTGACCATAGCATACTGGACCATTTCATACTGTTCGAATCCTTTCAAGAAGTAGAACAAAAAAAATAATAATAAGTAAAACATAAAAGTATTTACGTGGAATATTTACAAAGAATTTTTCAAGAATAATGAGCAAATCAGCCTTTGGACTGTCTTCTCGTCAGCTACACTGAACTGTCTTCATATGTATCGATGTCATCATCTTCACGCTCATTTAACATGGGTATTTAGAATTTGTTGTAAAAATTTTGAGTTTGAAACCGTTGTAGGGTTTGGTTGTATAAAGGGGAGATTGAATTAGGGCTTTACGATTGGTGACTTCGTTCAACGGGATCGGCCTGATAAATTAGATAAATAATTCTCCTAATTCGGCCGAATCTAGTGCTTCTACTTCGGCGGGCCCGAATTGAATCAAATGGGTTTGCACTTTGCAGTAATGTGGATTGGGTTTAAAGTTCCAATATAGGCTTTTCTTTAATTGGGCCGGTAGGGAATGTATCACTATCAGTCAATCATTGTGAACAGTTAGGACCGGAACAATTCCCGTTTATACTGGAGTTTTCACTGGACCCAACACTTCGAATTAGGGCACGGGATAGGTGCACATATAGGGTCGAGTCGAGTCTTTGAGTCGGTATCGCAAGCTTGACTCAGCTCCGCTTGCATATCGGCTCCGCTCGAGCTCGACTCGTGTAGAAAATGGAGATGCTTAACACAATTTATACATTCATTTTAAAGAGGAGCTTGAGGTCGATCATAAAAAGCTTGTTTATCTATTAAGTAATTTTGAGGATATTTGTGTCTCTTCATATAACTCTCAAATATTTCTTAAACAATTAATAGGAGGTCGATTACAATCACCAGCCTAGCAAGCTTCATACTAGTGAGCTCGAATCAAAATTAGACAAGTCAATTGTGAGTAATCATCGGTTAACCCCAAGCTATTACCAATCTCGTAGGAAGCAATGGTGTATGAACCTCGAGATGTGAGCATATCAGATACATAAAATATGTTCACTTCCTCTTGCTATCAAGTGTAGATAATCCTATATTTACCATTGAAGCTAATCGCACAGGTTTGGGCTCCTTTGTTAACTAGTCCATGAAGTTAGTGGGATACATGATAAAGCCGAAGTTTATTTATTTATTTGGTCATAGATATAGCCAAAGTTAACTAATCTAAAATGTGCTTCCTAGTAGGGGTATGCAACCGGACCGGGTATACCCGGTTCCCGGACCGGCCCACCCAGAAAACAGGGTTGGGAACCGGTTCCCATTGAAACCGGTTCCAAAATTCGAAACCAGTTTAAACCGATCCGAGAACAGGTTCCAAGTGATTACCCACCCGAAAACCGGTTTTTGGACCGGTTTTGGAACTGGTTCCCAGACCGGTTTTTTAAGTAGAGGTCCAAAACCTTTTTTTTTTTCTCCCGATTTCTATTCTTACTCCCACAATCACACTCTCAAACACGCACGCACTCCTCCTTTGTCATTCCTCTTCCTCACTTGCTTCCCTCCCTCACCGACTCCCTCCCGCATTGTCTAATGGACGGACGGTGTTCGTCGCTGCCAAATTCTTGTGTATCACATGGATTGGCTCGCCCAATTTCTCTTTTGTAGGAGGATTTATGCTTGCATAAATGAGTAGCTTCATGTAGTAGTTGTGGGAATAAGACTAATATTAGAACCATGTTTTTACTAATTCTTTGCCTTATGATTTTATTTATTATAATTAGCCCTATGGATCCTTAATTTTTCGTTTCGTCAAAAAGTTCATGTATTAATTTATTATCAGTGCTTAATGTTTCAATATAAATTAGGAGGATTACGTTATTTTCTCACTAATTAAAATAAAATTCGAAGTCGTATAGGATATCGAGAGATTGTAAAATTGGTTCCAGTGGAAACAGGGTTGGCCCTGGAACCGGATTGGAAAAACATGGTGGGTCGGTGAAGTCATCCAATACAAACAAGGGGTCGGGTATAGGGTCTAGAAAATGGGAACCGGTTATAATAGGGTCGGGTATGGGTTCGCGCCTGCACTCTACCCACCCGACCCAATCACCCCTACTTCCTAGTCTTACAAGAAAGACAAAACTATTAATAGCCACACCTCGCCAAGAAATGCTCACTGGATTGGGAATCAACTTATTATATTGGGGTTTTCGTTGTTACCTTGTACGTGTATTGATAATTGACATCCAATGACGAGAAGTTTGGAACGGTTTTGACGGTTGGGAATAGGGCGGTAATTTCTAACACGACGTAATAATGCGATTCGAATATGACATGAAATTAGCTAGTTTAGATCAAAGCTAATCGTGTCTAGATCAATTTCATGTCAACCCATTAATGTGTTTGCGTTCAACCTGCTAGGCACGAAATTGACTCATATAAACCATTTAAACTAACATGTTAGTAGTAAAACGGCTTATATGTGATCTGTTTACACAAGATTAGCTAAAAGACAATTATTTCCCTACTTTTTACTATTAAGATTTTTGTTACGACCTACCCCGAATAAGTTTAGGGATATTACCTAAAAGACGAGCCTACGACCCATAATCAGGCACGGGCTCTTCCAAGTTCACATCTCGCGCAATATTAAGGTGTTCATAAGAATTTTGTAATAAGAAATCGCCATTAGCATATTGGAGTCGGTTAAAAACCAAGTAAGGCATGTAAATCTACCTTACTTCCTATACAACCAAAGCATTTAGAGACGAGAATTTAATTATATTAATTAACCGATTAGTGTCCTTTTGGTACATAATCTTGTTCAATTGAAAAAAGATTTTTTTTTTTTTGTCAAGCAGTTTAAATTCATCTTAAACTTATCCACTAACACGTGAGATGACCATGTAAGCGCGTAATCATTAAAATAACAATTAGCAACCACGAAAAGTATTAAACAAATTGCAATGATATAGCGTTACTAAATAGGGAGCATGCCATCTTTAATTAAGCTGAAAGGAGGCCATAGTCAAAAAGTGCATAATCACATAATAGTCAAAATGGAAACACACAAACGACAACCTATCATTTCTCTCCTAAGATGCCTAAATCGTAAAGTTCTAAGAGCTTGTTCAATTTTAAGTACATTTTTCCATCACGGGTTTTCACTTTTTTTTTTTTTTTTTTTTTGGGTTTATCCTAAACTAATTCTAAACTAACAACTAACATGAAAAATCTAATAAAGCTAGTTCATTTTTAATTTCTAAACTTCTTCCAATTTTTCTTTTAATTTTCGGAATTTTTATTATTTTATTATTTTTTCTTAAAAAATATTTTTTAAATAAACAATATACATTTTTAGTTTTATTTATTATGAAAATGGGACCCAGGCCTGGTCAGAATATGGGCTGAGTAGGGTCTCGATTCTAGGCCGTGGCACAAATAGACTTATTCAAAATAAGCCCATTAGAGTAGAATGTCACAAAGCCTATTTTGTTAAGATTAAACGCTTAAGCCCATCTTGCTAAAAAACCCCAGCCCAAGTCTAATCATACCAAACCAATCCAAGCCCACCTTTACAAATCAAACCCTAATGTCATTGAAGCCACCAACTCAACACCTCAATCACTTCACTTGAACGCCTGCACTAGGGGTGAAGATCGGTCTGCCAGGGTCTTGGATCAGATTGACCGCCCGACCCTACCTGGGCCCTGGGTTCCAAGGAGATTCTGATGACCAACCCTATATATATATATATATATATTATTTATAATTTTTTTTATATAGAGAAAATCTTAAAATAACGGCGTCAACATTATCAAACAAATTTCTTTAGTGAGGTATTCAAGTAATTTTACATTGTTCTTTAACAACTTAGGTTTTTAATGTCTTTTATGGCGTCAATAGTCATAATTTACGAAGAAGGAAAATATTTTTTCGAGGAGACCTTACGGCGTTCAAAAAGGCACCTTATGGCATCCTCTAGTATTCGTTCTCTTCTGTCTTATTTGTTCTATTAGTCTTCAATTTGCTAAAATCGAAAAAAATAACTTCTCCGCTCGCCACTCAACACTCGCCTTCGCTTTGGGTCACTCGTGCCGCTCACTGCTCGATACTCACTTGGCTTGTTGCTCTCCGCTCCACATTCGATGATCATTATGTTCGATGCTCACCCCACTTGACCCTCATTGCTTACCTTTCTTAGCTAACCTTACTCATCATCGAACCCATTGGGTTGGTACGGTCCTCGGTTTCTCTTTCAAGGAGTATAAAAAATGAAATAAAGAATTATTGGTTAATCTTGGGTTGACCTTGAAATTGGACTGAACCTATTGGGTCGGTTTAGTACTCGATCACTTTTTTAAAGAGTACAAAAAATGAAATAAAAAATTATTAGTTGGTCCCGGGTTGACTACCGGACCGAACTCATTGGGTGGGTCCGATCCTCGGTCCCAAGCTTAATAGGGTCGGTCCTCGATCCCAAAAATTGATGGATCAAAGGTGCGGGTTGGTCCAGTATGGTTATGGCCGGCCAACCCGACCATGCTCACCCCTAGTCTGCACAATTTCTATATATATAGAGTTTCTTTTCCATTTTTCATATTTCTTTTTAATTCTTCTACTTTTCTTTTTTTTTTTTTTTTTCTCTCCTCCCTTGGACTTCTTCTTCCTCATGTATTCTCTGCAAGCCTGAAGTCATTTTTTGTTTTTGTTCATTTTTTTTTTGTTAACCCGAGGATCCGCCGAGCCCGCCGGGCAGCCCACAGTCCATAGAGTGCGTGGTGCACTCTGGACCAAGCGTCAGTACCTCGAGTTGGCCCAGTAACCCACCTGGGATCTACTTAAGTCGTGTTAGTTGTCGATGATTTGAACCTGGGATCTCGCGATGAGGTATGCAAGCGCAAACCAGCGCGGCCACCGCACGGGTGGTTTCTCTAATTTTCAGGTTTTCTGCATTTTTTTCTATTTTATTCTTTTTCTTTCATTCTTTTTCTCTTCTTCTCTACCCGTCTTCTTCCTGGACGACTCCCTCTCCTGCAGCTCCCCTGCGTGAACCAACGCCACCACTACGATGAGCCATCACCGGCCTTTTACCGGAGCCACCGTCCGGCGTCGGTCGTTCAGTCCGACGGACACCGGTCACCGTAGGCCACTAGGTGGCCGGCGGTTTCTAGTATCACCGGTGAACACGGTTAACAAGAACACAAAGAAAACAGGCCTTGCTCTCAGCCAAGCCAAACCAAGCATTCGCAAACCGGGCAACCAGACGCCGTAAAGACACCATCATGAAGCCAGACAAGCGATGATAGCCCGGTTTTCACCCCCAAAAAAAAAAAAAAAAAAAAATCGACGCCGGATCACACTATGGCATTTCGTCGAACAGATGGGGTGCGCTGGCTAAAAGGAGGAAAGCCGATCCAACCAAGGCTCAAACTCGCACCGCCACTCACGACGAACCACAGGTGATGACCCAAAACATGCAAGCCAAGGAGGGGATGAACAAGGGCCGGACTTCGCGCGAGCCGAGTGGCCGCGAGCTCCAGCCCGGCGTGCCCAAAGACAGAGCAGGAACGAGACCGGGACTTACCGAAGCTTCAAGCGCGGCAGACGGAGCACGACCACGGGTCGTCGACCGCGGCTAAGGCGTGGCTGCCGTTGATCTCTCCTTCAGCTCTTCTCCTCGCTCGAACGCTTATTCACGGCTCGCTCCCTCTCTCTCGGATTCGCCCTCTCCCTCGGTCTCCCTCTCGGCCAAAACCTGCAGAAAAAACCCCCCCACCTTCACTCTCCCTCTCTCCCTTTTGAGGGCCAGCGGGCAGCGCGCATTGGCTTTTGCCATCACCAGCTCGCTGGCCGGCCTCTGCCTCCCTCTCTGGTTTGTACGTTTCTTTCCTGCAAAAGCAAAACCAAAACCAGCGTGTGGGCGTGAGGGAGAAAGAAGACCCACGCGCAGGGCGGGCCGAAATGAAAGGAGATGGGCCAGTCCTCGCGAAAAGAAGAAAAGAAGGAAGAAGAGAGGTGGGCCGGCCCACACGAAAGGAGAAGAGATAAGAAGAAAGAAGAAGAGGAGGGGGAAAAGGAGGGCCGGGCAAGCCCAGCCCCTTGCCCGGCCCTATTCGATTTCTTTTTTCTTTTCTCTTTTTTTTTATGATTATAATTTTCAATAATAATATTATTTTTTCTTATTCTCTTTTTTTTTTTCTTTTTCTTTTTATGACAATTTTTTTTTTGGAAAATTTAAAAAATACCATTAGCGATGCAAATATTCCTAATGCTAATATGTGATGCAATTTAGTGAAAATTATTTTTTTGTCTAGGGTTTAAAAAATTAATTCCTAATTTTCTATGCGATTAAGTTCTAAAAAAATGGTAAAATCTAAGTGTCAATAATTTTTAAATTGATTACATTTCATTGAGTACCATTGTGTGGTTTTAATTTGATTTGATGACATTTCGGTGATAAACTATTACCATTTGTAAATAGATTTTACCAAAGTTTGAGGATATTTCATCTCAAGTTCCATTTTAGTGAGTTAATTTCTAATCGTGTTACACAGCTCATGTCGTATCAAATACTTAATTCTTGCATCGTGTTTGTGTCAAGTAAGCCGATATGATTAACTAGTAGTATTGTATTTGAATTTACAATATATCATTATCCGACATGATACAAACACAATCTGTGAACCCGAATCTCCATAACACACTGTGCCCCTCCAATACACTGGTTTGGCAAAAGCATATGTGCGTGATTGATCAGATTTTGCAATAGTGCTTTTCCTAGCCTTTGTTTTAGATTGTGGAAGGTCACCAACAAATGTTGTCAGCACCAACCATGAAGCGTGGACGAAACATCACATATTAATAAAGTTTACCAAAATTTGGATCATATGAAAGGATCTATTAAAGTATCTTCACCATGATCATTCATTAAGCAAAATCAACTAATTTAAGAGCATTTTCATTTTCTCTCAGATAGGCTTTAGGAGCACTTGACTTCATTACTCAGCGTCGATGAATGGGGAACCGTCGGCTTTGACGGAGATTACTCTGTCGTTCAAAGAGCTCCAAATACCTCACTCTCAAATCCCGAAAAATAAAATAAAATGCCGCTGAATCTACTATTATACATGATGTATAAAGCTCTCGTTGATGCATAAAGTGAAGACAACAATATGGTGTCGGGCCCCCTTCAAGAGCATTGCCAGCATCATTACTGCTTCAGCAAAACTTTGGCCTCTCTAGCGATTTCTTTTGTCCCAGCTTTTGGGGATTGATGTCATTTTAGTTTTCGAGACTTGGCTAGTCCCCAGGCTTGGGTCTAATAGCCCAACAACCCAGATCAATGAAAATCAAATGTCTTCAAAATTAAATATATTTAGCAAATAGCTTATTCGTATCCAAAATACCAGCATTGCGAAGTCATGAGCAAGTCGAAATTAGCAATTAAATAGTGAAGACATGAGGTCCGAGAGGCCGAAAAATCCTCACATCTTTTGCCCTGGATATAATGTTGCGAAACACAGTACTTACTTCCGAAACATATAACTGCACGTCTAATTCCATAAACACTATATACTTGCCAAAGTTTACACCGAATACTGAGTGACCCAAGGGTGATCCTTCACCAGCCCCTCTCGGTCCGTCGCTGTTTACACTGAACTTGAACATTTCAGTGCAAACTTAGTGTTTAAAAAAAAAAAAAAAGGTAGAGAAAATTAGACTCAACGAAATTTTCACATACCTCAACGTATCTCACTTAAGTGCTATAATCTTGAAAAAGAGAGAATTCCCTGTAATTTCTCCTCAATAACACGTCACATAATTTAGCAAATGCCTCTGGAGAGATAAAAGCAAGCTCCCTACCTCCTGTCGGAGGAGGTGATCTTGATGACCAGACCCGGGAAGACATCGTCCGGGTCGTGGATATGCGGGTTTCGTTCGACGATGTACGGGTCCCCACACTTGTCGCCAATGGTTTGCAGGGTCTCGCCTTCCCGGACCACGTAGATCTCGTCGCACGGCCTGTAAATTTCCCGATGCCTCTCCCGGACTGCAGCCCCCAACTCAGCCAGCGACGGCTCGCCCGGGTCGCAGCAACTCAGCGCCAGCATCAGCGCCACGAGCAGCGCGCAGTACCACGATATGCTCTCCGCCATCGCCATCGATGAAGAAACACGAGCCATGTTCGCTCAACAATTGAGGAAGATCAAGCTTCTTCTTTGGGCTGTGGAAATAGTCTCCGCATGCATAAAACGGATTGAGTATTTGATGAGACGCGAACCTTATATATACACACACAAAAATGAGAGAGAGAGAGAGAGAATGGGGCATATATGATTTTTCTAATTAATGCTAACCGTATTTGTGCCAAACATATACGAAATTCATATACTTAATGATGGTCTCGAATTTCATCAAGTATTAATTACGTTCCTTTATTTTCTTCAAAATTTTTTAGTCGAAATTTTCCGCTCGTTTAGACGTGAGTTTAGATGTGTACTCTATGTATAATTACTCGAAGTATTTTTATTTTTCCATTTGGGTATATATATCAATCTTAGAATATCAGTTTTTTTTTTTTTTTTTCTGGTGGAGGTTGGCGGGAGTTGAAACGGTTCCTTCACCGGTGTAGGGTTAGGTAACTGCCAACGGCAGCGCATTGAAACGTGAGGACAAGAAAAACAAAGATTAGGTTTAACTGCTTTTATTTAATGGATTTGGTCTTTCGATTTTGACTCCACTTCGTTTTTGGAATTAGTCTCGAAGCACATTATTATTTGATTTCAACCCCTTTTTTTTTATCTTTTAATTTTTTAAATTGTTTATTTTATTTTATTTTTCTGGGGTTGTATCTTCTTCTTAGATCTTTGAGGAGTTCTTTGCCCGCAAGACTTCATAAGTTGACTTTCGGTGGTGGATGACCAGGTCACACCTAGCTTGCTCATTTATGAGGGAATTAATTCAGTCAACCCCCAAGAAGTGGCCTTTGATCGGTTGACCCAGTCCTATTTAGTAAATTCATAAATAAACCACATAAAGATCTCAGAAAAACTTAGGAGTGTCGGCATGGGACTTCATTTTTTTTTTTGCTTTTTACTTAATCTAAATAATTTGACGGATTTTTTTTTTTTAAATTCGTAACACTTGCAACTTTTACAATACATAAACTTTTAAAATACAAGGTCCTTCGATTTGCAATTCATCTCACTTACAATAAGGGAAAGAGATCACCTCAAGCGTGTGTTGCGCACCCTCTCAATATCCACCAATGGAATTACTCATTGGAAGTTGATCCGATAAATCAATGAAAAATTTGTAGTTTTCAGTTTACTTGATGCTCCGATGACATTCCACAAGTTTATATCAGGTGGTTGTATAAATATTTTTTGAGGTAATTGTCCAAAAACTCTGAACCTATTGTAGGTAGCCAATTGAGTTCTTAACTCTTCAATTTGATCAATTTAGTCATATTTGCAAATATAATCATTCCGGCCAAAATTGGGTGAAAATTGTTAACGCCACGACCGACATTAACATATATAATCTTTTTAATTTTTAAATTTTTTTAAAATTTCTTTATGTTCTTTTCTTTTCTTTTCTTTTCATTGTTCACTTCCCAAAAGGGCCGATAGGGTTCGCCCAGGCATCGGCAATGGCCGACAACCCTCACCCGGCAACCCTCACTAGCTCTTTTGAGAAGTGAACATGAAAAAAAAAAGGAAAAAAATCGAAAATGTTAAAAATTATAAAAATTGTCCATGTTAGTACTACAAGTGCACGTAAGACAATCGATGGTCATGCTAGCAATTTTCAGTCAATTTTGACCAAAATGACTATATTGATAATTCGTCGGAAGATTTACAACTATTGCCATATAATAAGTTTAGAAATTTTTAGATAATTATTGCAGTATCTTTTCGTGCTTATCACCAAATAGTATAAGATACACTTGCAATGAGATCGGTTGATTCCATCACCTAATTCTTTGATGCGACATGCAAGGATTGCGGTCGAATAATTTGAAGTGAAGTTGGTGTATTTAGTGATGGTGTATGCATAAGATACGGGAGTCGAAGCAAAAGACTCTTTCAATACATCACGCTTACTTGTTCTACCTGCTACAATTTTATTATAGCTTTTTAAATAAGTTAACAACGAGGAATTTCATCTACTATATAAAGGAAAGATTGTCCAAAAATTATTAAACTTATTGTACGGTGACCAATTCAATTTTAAACTTTTCAATTATGTCAATTGAGTCCTTTATCTTTTGATGATTTGCCAATTGAGTCCTAAATATTTCAATTATGTTTATTTAGTCCTAAACCTTTAACGATTTGCAGTTTAATTCTAAACATTTATAATTTGCTAATATAGTTTTTTCGCCAATTATCCAAAAAAAGGTTTAGAATTAACCTAGCAAATTTTCAAAATGTTTATGACTAAATTGACATAGTTGATAGGTATAAGACCAATCGTCAAAAGTAAATTAGTATAGTTGAAAGATTTTGGACTGAATTGATCGAAACATAATAAATTTACGATTTTTTTGGACAATTATCTGTCATGATAAATTAGGGCTCATAAAATGTCCAATCAATCTCAGCATATTAATGATAAATATGGGGAAAGCAATTGATGATGTTCATGTGTAAAGAAGTGCACCCGTTTCGCTCTTTAAAGAAGAGACTAATTAATCAACTTTTTGAGTATAATCGAGCAGAGCGTGAGGGCATTTCAATCCATTGACTTTGCTTGCACAAAGACAAATCTTTGCGGAAGAGGAGCTTTCATATCGTGCCATTATCTTATCAAGGACTACCTCGTAGTTTTGGCAGAAGTAATCATTTGCAGGGTCTCATCTTATTTCATGAACAAGAAATCCTCAAGTAAGATTTTCATTCCAAGTAATGTCATTCCCGGGAATTGATTTGAGGGCAATATATTTTGACTTTTAGGTTTTGTGCATTTTGTGAAAAATGAATGATTTGAAGAATGTTTTTCTAAAGGGTTAATATTCTAAAAAACCCCAAACTGGTACATATGTGACAAATTTACCCCAAACTAATTTTTTAACCACAAAAACTCAAAACCGGTACATATTTGACAAATTTACCCTAAACCGGTTTACTTGTAACAAATTATTAAATTACTAAATTGAATGACTTGTCTACTAGTTTGGGATTTTACTATATGTTTGTCACAGTTGTATCATTTTTGTGGTTTTTTGTGTTACTAATCCAATTTAACGGAATGTATATTTGTCACGAATATATCAGTTTGAAGTTTGTGGCGGTTGAACAAATTAGTTTGGGGTAAATTTATCATAAGAGTATCAGTTTGGGATTTTTTATGGTCATTTGAGGTAAATTTGTTACAAGTATATCGGTTTGAGGTTTTTAATGGTCAAAGAATTAGTTTAGAGTAAATTTGTCACATGTGTACTAGTTTGAGGTTTTTCGGAATATTAACCATTTTTCAAAAACCATTGTTTGAATTGCTTAAAAATAAATAGAAAATATTTTCGTCATTCACGAAAATATTTGAAATAAATTATTGATAATAATAAGAATAATTTTCATCGACTAATTATTGTAAGTGATATAAATAATCATTTTTAGGAAAATATTTTCCAAATCATTCATTTCCCATTAAATAAATCGAACCTCACGAAAGAATCTATTTCATTGTTGATGGTGACCAGCAACCAGAGATCTCCAATGGGCGATTGCCAACGGCAACTAATGATCGAAGACCGGCGACAGACGGGTGTGGTGGTGAATCTGGTGATGGTGGTGAAAGTGGGGTTCCGATAGTTTTGTGATGATAGGATGTAGAATTGGAATCCTCGATACTGTCTATTGTTAGGTAATTCTATTTCGCACATTTTGAGGAATTTCATTCCACGTGGAATCCAAATCCACATTTTGATTTCTCTCCAAGCAAGGAATCCAATTCCCCGTCAAACCAAAAAAGAAAATGCTTGATCTTAGAGACGACACTACCGAGCTATTGTCTTGCGTGAGTGAAGTTAGGTAGAGAAATTTCTTCGTCATTAATCATTTGGGTCCCCGTGGGGTTCCTTGCTTATATCATGAAAATTCACAAGAACCGTTATAATGATTTCGTTCTGAAAACGAAATTTTACTTTAACTGTGATTGCGAACGGTGAAGCCCCTAGAGAATGGAGACAGGGACGGCGACTTCCGCATCATAAACAGCATGTTTTAGCAACTTCATATGCTGGTAATGTCTATTGGTGATCATATTCATCTCGTGGTTCAGGAAGAAGCTTGGAATCTTTCAGACGAGTTGGAAAGGTACGACAATCAAATCCGAAGATCATCAGAAGAAAGAACGGAAAAATTATCAAAAAAAATTCTTAAACCTATTGTAATTATATCAATTTAGTCCTAAACTTATTTTGTTTGTTCAATTGAGTATAAATTTTTTGCAATTATGCTAATTCAATCCATCAGCCAAAAATTGCCAACCGATCCTGACATGGCAATGACCAACGCCAACGACAATTTTTTAGTAATATTTTATTTTTTTAAATTATTTTATTGATTTTTTTTTCTTTTTTTCCTCCTCTCTCCTCCTTCCTTTGGCTCTGACAACCGGCTAGCCAATCGCCAAAATGAGACAGGCCATAGCCTCTCTCCTCTCCAATTTCGCCCTCTCCTATTCAACGGCGCCATTCTCAGCCTTTCCCTTATTGGGTTTTTGACCTTCGGTGCGTGTTCTCTTGCGAAGGCAATTCAAAATCAAAGTATGATTTATCGAGCTAATCATGAGGTGGTCTCGTGTAGGCGAAATTGTCCTTGGCTTGATCCTTACTAACATCGCCATCCACACGATCGTCAAGTTCAGCCGGTCTCAAGGCAGTCCGCTGGCGATGGCTAGGTGAGTTGTCGTTGGGTGAGGACGAGCTCACCAGTGATTGGACCAGCTCCCCCTCACCTTGCAACCGCAAGGCAAGCCCTTGCTAGATCTAACGGGGGCTCGCCCCACCGTGGCTGGGGAGCTCTCCTCGCCCAAAGAACGACGAGGTAAGCTTGCTCGGCCGCCTTAGTTGGTGACTGGCCAACACCCCCCCCCTCTAGCCAATCATTAGAACCAAAGAAAGAAGAAAGAAGGAGGGAGGAGGGAAAAAAAAAGAAGAAAGATTAAAAAAAATTAATAAAATAATTTGGAAAATAAAATTTTATCAAAAAAATTGTCGCCGTGCGCCCAATGGTCACGTCGTCGACCAACCAAATTTGGTTGAACGGACTAAACTAACATAATTGTAAAATATTTAAGACTCAACCGGCCAAAAAAATAAGTTTATGGCCGAATTAACACAATTGCAATAAGTTTAATACTTGTTTGGTCATTTTCCCTTAGAAGAACCAAACGCAACTAAAAATGAAAACATGGATATACTAAAGCTTTATTTGTTTCGTAAAACATGAATGATTTGAAAAATATATTTCTGAAAATAGTCATTTATATTGTTGAATTAATTAGTTAATAAAAAAGTATTTTTATTACCAACAACTTATAGATAATTAGTTTCTTGACAATAAAAATATTTTTTGTTATTTCATTTTTGTAAACAATACAAATGATCATTTTTAAGAAAATATTTTTCAAATTATTCATTTTTCACGAAATAAACGATGCCTAGGTAAGAATTCAATAAATAAAACATCTTTGTTCATGTCGTTTTGGAGATGGATTACAGATTTCTCCGTGTCATAAAAGATTCCTTGATGCATCAGACAACCCCATCTACATTGACCCTCCAAGAGCTGAAAAATGGAGAAGAGAACCATCAGGGGTTGCTCGAGTTCCATGTACTCCAAAATAGCACTCAAATCAATTGTATATCAAGCAGAAAGCCCATAAGCTAAAAGAGTCAAGCTAATATATAGATGCCTGTTCAGACTCTGATCCATCAATCTGCGGCCCATAAAGATTCCATGGGCCCGTTTGGTTGGGCATTTTCTAGGGGCTTTGGGCCCCCCAAAGCCCCTTAGGGAAAATTTTTGGTGTTTGGCAAAATTTTTGAAAGTTCTTTTGCCCAAATATAAAGCATTCCGAATGCCGAATGCTGAAAGATGGGGAGGGGCAGCATTGTGCATTCGGCATTTGGGAAATGCCATGCGTATTGTTCATCTTTCTTTCCCCGTCGTCTTCTTCTTCTTCTTCCCGGCCACCGGGCTTTTCCGGCAGCCACCACAGCCGCTGCCGCCTGAGGGTCGCGCGTCCCCGGTGACCACCGTCTGGGGGTGGCGCGACGCGCAACCCAGGCGACGCAGACTCAAGCAAGCACCGGGTCGCGCGGACCTTAGGCCACCAAATTTGGCCTCTACGACCTCAGGCGCCTGAGGTCACGCCTACAGGGGGCGACGGCATCGCTTGAGGTCGCGACCTCAGGTGACTAGATCTGGCCGTCCGGCACCGCCGGTCGCCAGATTTGATTTTTAGATTTTTTTTTTTTAAATTAAAATCAAAAGCCCATTTGTAATAAGTTTTGCAAACGGTATTTTTACACAAGCAACTTTCCAATGCATAATTTGCCAAACGTCCGAGCATTCCCAAAAACCCCTTTATCCTAAAGATATTTGCATTTGGTCAAAGGCATTTCCCCAAAGCCGAACCAAACGGACCCATGTGCCTCGACCCCTGGAATTCACCTCTAAGTAAATGGACCGAAGGGAACTAGTGACGTAAAATCGACCCAATCGTGAGAGAAATTTCTTAAAAGCATGAATGGAATTCATGTTAACAAAATCACTTGACATGAGCAAACCTTCATGAAAGAGAGTCCTAAAAGTATCACAACATAACATGGACACCATCGCACTTGACATGCCAGTATCAGTTAGAATGTTTGCCTTTCTAACAATTTGAGCTTGCTTTCCCTCCGATAGCCTCAATCAAGGAGGTCAGCATCTTAAACGACCATATTACGATTCTTAGACGGATAACATTGTTGAGAAAACAGCGATTTTAGACTATTAAATGTCAGGAGTCAGAAAAGCAATGATATAGTTTCACTCGGGTTGTAATGTTTATCCTCTCTAACACATTTCCGGCCCTGCAAGTAAACACAATACTGACGGCTTCTGGATTCCCAGAAATCTGCAAGTGATCATAAGAGGTCTTTAAGGACCCACGTAAACGATCAGCAAGCAGGATGATCAAGTAGAGCCTTGAAGATTTAGTAGGAGATACAATATTAAAAAAAAAAAAAAAAATGAGAGAGAGAGAGAGAGAGAGAGAGAGAGAGAGAGAGAGAGAGAGGTTCATATGCAACCATGGCAATTTGTAGCTGATCTGTGGTCCTAAAATCAACTTTGAAGCCTCTGAATTGTCCATTGCTCGTAATGCCAAAACAAGGGCAGTAAACGGTAGTGAAAGTTCCGACAAAAAAAACAAGAATACAATAGTGAAAGTTAGAGAGATTCTGACCCCTTGACCTGGCACAGTGAAATTGAGGGCTCTTTCTGCACCAAGCAAACAGGACAGCACACTCCAATTTCAAGCCACGGTCTGCCAACACATTTGTTGGATGCATGAATATGTACTATGTACTCGCAGGAGGGGAGAGAGGAAGAGAGAGGCCAATGACAGTTTCTACTTTCATCAGATCAAATAAGAAAGCTTTTGTTTGCTTTTGCAGCAGTATTTACATTACCGAACACGAAGATAGCACCTCCAACTAAACTTTCTTCACCTTGCTTGCATAGGAAGAATCCCTTTAAATTGCCTGAAGGAGATGAAACATGACAGCATGTGAAGTAGCAATAGTAATCAGACCAAAAGAGAAAAAGAATAGCAATTGTAAGAATGATGCACTTCAGCATTAGAGATTAGTACTTACGAAGGCCAAGTTTGTCAGCAGTCCAAGAGCAAGGGCAGATACTCCACCCAGAAACTGTGACTTCATTGATTAAAAATTTTGGCACACATTTCTCAACCTTTTTGTTGGCCATACCATCAGAACAGTAGGGAAAGCCGGCAAGATGTGACTTTCCCCACTTCTCAAAAGAAAAAGAAAACTTTTGGGCTAACAAAAAGACAGCAACAAGTCGAAGAACTAAGGACAACATAAAGTGGTCTGATCCTGCAGGTCACAATCAGAAACAATGGTGCCTGCTAAGACTGGAATTGAACACTTGTAATCATGATGCAAGTCTGACATCCTATTAAAACTAGCATTTTAAATGCACAAGAGCATGAAATTTTCTGTACCCTTGCACCATCAAGTCCCGTTTGTTGTCAATATCCTGATTGTAGCAAATCAAGATTAGATTGCTTTCTTTGGAAAAGAAAATCTTGAGAAAAATTGAGAATGAGAACCACTGGAGATGCACCTTAGAGGGTGCACAGTTAATCCCGACAATAAACACGGTCACAAACTATCATGACAGTAGAAGAAGACAGTCAACTGACAGGACCTTCTCAGATCTCAATTCTAATGGCCTAAGTCCTCCAAATCCATGTACTTACAGTGATTCCACCTACCTTTGTGACAAATAAATTGGGATTAACTTCATTTCATTCAGAGAGCACTTTACACCATTCCATGAAATTCATATACAATTGTGCCAGTTGAGAATATAGGTTCACAAAAGTCTGTGTAGCCACAACAAAGATGACCTCGTTTCAAAAACAAGGTAGGACAAAACATTGTCCTTGTTTTGCAATCAAAAGCTCGTTTGGTAAATTGATTCAGCCATATCACTCGTACACTGACTCTACAACATCTTCAAATAGATAAAAGCTGAAACATAGATACATACCAGAGACCTGGCACAATTTGATGAATTTTAACATGAATATTCGGTCCCTCGCTTTTGGGAGGGAAAAGACAGATAAATACACTACTCGCATTTAGTAAGATCATCACATCTCTTTAACCTGTCATGACACCTTTCAGAAAGATGCTAACACGTGTAAAGTATTCAACTTTCTAAACCATTTGTCATTCAAGTATGAATGGACATGACATGAAATATATTAGTAAGATCAATCTTTCAATAATAATAGGTAGACGAACTGAAGATCACATTAGCTAAACTTGAAATTTGCTTTTTGGTATGCTTGAACTGTCAGCAACATTCTTGAACTGTATGGAGGCAATTCATCCTTGCCCAGCATATAAGCTTCTTTAGTAGACATACCTGAGAGCAGATAAAGGAATAAAGCAATTCAACAAAAGCATTGGCATCAATTGTCTGTTAGATTCTTAATGAGGATACTGCAACTACATATTCTATTGACTTAGTCCGACTGTCAACTGAGTAAAATGCGAAGAAGATCTTCCATCGACCTACATAGATTAAACTAATTGACAATATCTTCTAATAGAAAAGTGCTGGCTGCACTACATCAAACTTCTTAATCATGATTAACTGCTCCTTTTATGTGTCTCAGCATTTTCAACACACCTGCCTCCCTTATTGATTTAACTTCTTCTGGACAACTGCACAAAAGTTGTCTTCTCCACCACTGCTACCTGTTGAGCTAGGCAAAGCCTACTCCAAAGCAGGTGATCCCTTGATCGATGACAAAAAAGCAATCAAACTGGAATTCACTAAATAAGAATATGAGGATAATGACAGAGCAGAAAACCAAAAAGAAGGGACCAGAACCATGCACTCCGACAGTTTAAATTGCTAAATCAAGTCCTAATACTCAGTGGTTATAAAGAAAAGGAGATGTCGGTACTGTTCTTTTTATCCTCAGAATTAAGAAGCAGAAGGAATTAAATCCATGATAAATCCCATGATACTAAGTATACTGCTGCAATACCATCATCATAAAGAAGGAAAAAGAAAATGAAAACAGAAAGGATTGCTAGTATGCACAGGAAAATGAAATTAAAGCAATGTCTAGTTTTCATGACGTACACTATCAATCTTTCCATTCTTACATAATCAGGCCATGCACAAGTAAGTCGAATAGACAATGACTTTCAGGATTTTCAATATATTCTAATATATTTCCTCTATAACCATCATGGTGTAGTTTGTGAAGCAGCTGCCAGAACATCTGCCTGTACAAAATAACTTTCAAATATTTGCGCAGCAAGTGCCATGTAGTATACAATCTTTGCACTGCATCGCAATAAAACCATACAGAGGGTATACA
This sequence comes from Eucalyptus curtisii, assembly GCA_017140595.1. Taxonomy (NCBI): domain Eukaryota; kingdom Viridiplantae; phylum Streptophyta; class Magnoliopsida; order Myrtales; family Myrtaceae; genus Eucalyptus; species Eucalyptus curtisii. Next base: position 15,366,516 of record CM029494.1, read on the forward strand.
AATTTACAACAATAAATTGTTGGTAGCCAATTGAAAAAATCATAGAGAGAAACAACAGGACATGCATTGTTCCTTCTACTTCTTCTCTATATAGCTTATGTTAATTAGCTTCGTATCATGACAATGAATTGCTCATCCATTTAAGCTTCTGAGATTCCTCTAAACAACCCTCGCGTTCAAGAAGTCCAATTACTAAAGAGTAAGATTCTCCAGATGCCCTCATTTTATGGTCCACAGACATTTGATTAAAGATTCGGTAAGCATCATCTGCAAATCCAGCTTGGTTGCATATATGTAGTACTGCCCGGAAAGTGAACTCATTTGGAGTAAATCCCTCAGATATCATCTGGTCAAAAAGATTAATTGCATCTCGATACATGTGATTAATTCCATATGCCTCAATGATGGCAGTCCAAGTCATTGAACCCTTGACAGGGATTGAACTAAATATGGACTTTGCAGTAAGAACCGATTGGCAACTTCCATACATTTTCATTATTTCTGAAGAAATGAAAGGGATCGTCTCAAAATTTTTCTTCAAAACCTGTCCATGGACCTCCTTCCCGAGTTTCAAATCTCTAAGTTGAGCACAAACATTCAACAGCCTTGCCAATGCAACAGAGTCTGGCCTATGCTTCGACAACTGCATAGCTCTAAATACATCCAAAGCCTCATAGAGAAATCCACTCTCTGCACATGAGTCAATCATTGCTGTCCAGGAGATCACATTTCTCTGTGGCATGCCTTCAAATAACTTGAATGAATAATTCAAGATTCCACATTTTGAGTACATCACAATCAAGGAAGTAGTCACAGACACATTGTTGACAAATCCATTCTTCGCAGCATAAGCATGAATCTCCTTTCCATGTTTTAAGTCCTTTAACTGGGCACAAACCGGCAAAACAGTGGCAATTGTGACAATATCAGGCCTGCAACCTTCTTGCTGCATCCACACAATTGATCTCAAGGCCTGCTCGAGCCTCCCGTTTGAGATATATCCCGACATTAGAGCTGTCCAAGAAACAGCATTTCTCTCTGGTGAACCATAAAAAACCTGTCTTCCAGATCCCATGTCACCACACTTGCAATACATATCAATCAATCCAGATTGTATGAACAGTTGCTTCGAATAACTCCTTGTCTTCAGCACATAGGCATGAACCTCCTGGCCCAATAGTCTTGCTTGTAACACCCCAATCACAGGCAGAATTGTTGTCAATATAACTGAATTTGGAGTAATCCCTTCACGAATCATGATTTTCGTATACTCTATGGCTTCCATTTGCAATCTGTTATGTGCAAAACCTGCAATCATTGCCCCCATACGACAACATCTCTCTCATCAATCTCTTCAAATACTTGGCGAGCCAACTTAACTTTGCCACATTTAAAGTACATATCAATCAAACTTGTCCTCAAAAGGCTACTATCTATAAAACCATTCTTTATTAGAAGAGCATGAGTTCTCAAACCCTGTCTAAGAGCTGATGCACCAGCAAAACTTTTTATCATGGATGAAAAAGTATATTCATTGCACTCGACACCTATTTCCCGCATCTCTGAGAAAGTAGAGATGACATCAAGATACCGCCGCCTTCCAGAAATAACAGCACCTCTGATCAACGCATTGTATGGATAAACAGTCTTGCTGCAGCACGTGTCAAAAATCATTTTTGCATCTTCAATAGAACCACAAGATGTGTACATGTTCACAAGTTTTGTTCTCAAGAACTCATTGCTGTCAAGCCCATTTATTCTAATATGGGCATGAATCTGCTTTCCTTCAGCTAAAGATTTTGATCGAACACAAGCAGCAATAAGGGAAGAGAAAGTGGTGACATTGATGGGAATGCCTTGTTGGTCCATGTAATCCAAGATGGTGAGCGCTTCTTTGAGCTTGTTTTGTCTTGCAAATCTTTGGATGTCTTTGTAAATCGCATGGGGGTTTCTTGTGTGCAGCGGTAACGAAGAAGGGAATACATCTTCCTCAGAAAACGGTTTTATAGTATTTCGACCGCGTTTAACTGGGAGGGTTCCTTTAGGTGATTTTCTTGATACTCCATAACTGGAAGAGTGATCGCTCTTGCGTTTCTGACTTTTATCCTTGATCTTTGATTGAACGACTTGAAACCGCAAGGGAGGCAACGACAGAGAGGTGACTTGCATGGTGTTGCCTATGTTTGGACAAACAGTCAAACCTGGAAACTAGTAAAGACTGCTCAAACTCTGCTTGCTTCGTTCACCATCGATCTGCAAAAATTAAATAGCTCAAAGATGAGGAGAAAATAATTGAAAAGACCCAACACATTCGCCACAAGCCATCAAATATCAATTTGCCAAATTCTGGCCGTGGAATTCGCTAGTCCATGGCCATGGAATCATGAAATGGATTCCCATTCCAAGTATTGGAAAGGGATTTCCTTTCTCCTGTTTGGTTTCAGCTTACGAATGAAGGAACGAGTTCAATGTGGATTGCAAAATGAAGCTAAAACACGTACAGAGCAGAACCCATAAACGGTTTATCAAATCCACGGATAAAAAATGGTTAACCAATATAAAGAGCGGATAGATTCTGAATGAATAATAACGTATGAAGATCCCTCCCTAAGTTCCCCATCATCGTCCTCCCAAAAAAACAAAAAAAAAACATTTTTACAGCTCACATAAGGATTTTCACAAACACTTCATCTGCAACTCAGCAAAAATAAGTTGTACACCAGTAAAGGGCAATGTCAAGCCATTGGCACCAAACCCAGAGAGGCAACGATGAACCCATGACAGTGAAGTTACCTCAAGCCATGGTGGTACTGATTCTCATCTCCACCGTGTTCCCAGTCGACGACCCAGTCATGAGAACGAATGGGGAGAGACAGTACCGCTGCCGAGTTCGCCAAACGGAACTTCCCTGTTCCCGCAACAACGTGCGACGCTCGTTTGTCGGAGCGTTCAGGTTATCAATGGCGTCGCACAGCTCAAACGTCTAAGCTTTGCTTCGAATGATGGATTTTATCCATTTTAAGGGAAAAGCGAGAAAATATCGTGAATGTCCGATTTCAAAAATGCCTTTTGATACCCCGCATTAATGTCTAGGGGTGAGCAACGGTCTAGGGTCGACGCTTGATTTAAGGAGCGCAGATCGGCGCGGCCTCTGGTCTGTTTACCGAGGGACGTGGTCGATCTTCGGTCGCTGAAATGAGGGCCATCTTGCTTGGTTGATCATCGGTCTAGAGTTTTGGGTTGGTCCAACTTTGGGACCAACCTCAGTATATATATTATATTACATTATATTATTTATAATTCTTTTATATATTCAAACCTAAGTAAAACGTCTGTTATAAAATCTAAGAGTTATGGTGAGATGTTCTATCAATAGCACTAATAGTAATTTCAATTTAAAACTTTTGTTGAGTATTAATTATGTGTCGTTTGTTTTGTTTTAAGGTGTTTAGAAGTTCAAGTGAATTAACAAGATGTGAAGTTATATATTCATGGTTTATATTAAGTATTTTGAACTTTGTATGGTTTAATTGTATTTTACTAATGAATTTCAGCTGCACTTTGCTTTTCAATTTGTGTCAAATGGTAGAAGTTTTTGAAGAGTAGAGTAAGTCTTTACGATTCTTTACGGTGATTTGCTAGTCAAGTGGTGTGAAACTCATTTTTTGGTTGAGTGGACTCTACATGATCAAATGCGGGAAAACGCTTTTGCATATGGTGTTATGAATATTAAAGATATATGATTACAAGAACTTTCCATCTTGTCCCATATCTCGATGAGCGGTTAGCAGTACGAAATTTCTATTATTGTGTCATCTTAAATTTGCTAAATATGTATTGGTATTTATAGTTTAGTTGCACAATGCCGCATTGTCGATGTATGTGTAATTTGAATTGTAGGTTTGCTTTTTTAGGGAGTATAAAAAACAAGACAAAAAAAATTATCGATCGGTCCGGGTTGACCACAGAACCGGACCGAACCCATTGGGTCGGTCCGGTCCTTGGTCCCGGTGCTCAATAGGGTCGGTCCTCGGTCCAAAAATTGAGGACCGACACTATACGGGTTGGTCACAGGGTTAGGGGGTGGCCCGGACCAACCCGGACCATGCTCACCCCTATTAATGTCCCTATGGATTTTCTCCATCAAATTCGCAAAAAATGCCGGGTGGATGAAAACTAGGGATGCACTCCAATTTAGAATTGTGCCAACGGCTCAGTTTGGTTTGAGTTTTCATAAAATAGAAACCAAACCGAATCAATTGAATGTGCATTAGCTTTAAATAGAATCACAACCCGAACCGAACATATAATTCAGTTCGGTTTTTTGATTTTCTTTTTTATAATATTAAGAATAGGTTTAGTAACATAAATTGTAATATTAAGAAAGGAGTAATTTCCAATTCGGTTTGAATTAATTGTCCGAATCAGAATAATTTTTTTTTTTATATCTTCATTATTCAAACCTAAACCAAACCAAAAATATATGAAAATTCGGTTCACCTAGGTTTGGTTCTATTTCCTGGTTCGATTTTCACCCCATAACTACAATGCTATGCTATCGAGGGAGTGAAAGATGATCCAGTCCTCCTAGAGCACTTAAAAAGTCTCTCATCCTCTTATAAAATGAGGCATGTCGATCTATTATAATCATTGCCCCATGAAAAATGGGGCTCATGTGATCAATGCTCAAGATCAACTTGGTGCAGACAAATTTTTTTCCATTTTATGGAACGCACAAAACTTGCAGTTCCTTGAAAAGCATTTCCACTTAAATCAATATATTGTCGCAACCCTCCTAAGATAGGTCTTAGAGGTGTTTAACGAATTGTTAAGAGGGCGTAAATAACTTTCTTGTGAGATGATGCTTGCATTTTGCACGGACTCTACAAAATCGTATCAACTGTAACTTGATTTCTCATGTATCATTAATTGAAAAATACTATAGTCGCCATTAATTTATTTTACAATAGAGGCTGCCTTACTTATGCAAATAAAAGATTTAAGGTTCGCGGACCTTACCTCACTAGTTTTAGCTAACGCTTATTACCAGTACTTTTTCTCTCTTTTGAAAAAAATGGTTTTTCAAGCAATTTCCTCCAAGTTTATTGCTAATCATGCAGGTCTACATCTCCATGCATAAATAGGCAACCAACTAAATAAAGTCGTCAATGACAATGATAGATAAATAAATAAAGTAGAGCAAAATTTAAAACCATCCAATTTGTGTTGGGCAAAATTAGTATATGACTTTGATAGAACATCTTAGAACAGGATCCTCATGAGCCATACATAAAAATAACGTATCGACCTTCGTGTTAAGAGTAAAAGTAAAGATACATCTAACATGCTCGATGCAAGACTAAACGAATATACTATGATGCATGTCCTAAACATTATTTCTCAAAAGCAAAGAAAAAAATGCAACATTTCGCGAGTACATGCGAATGCATCTGATATTAATGTACTTTTTTTCCCTCTTTTGTTTCCTTTTTGTTATTTTTTAAGACAAGAAGAAGTCATGCAACCGTGAGGGTTAATTCATGAAATACAGCAAACCGTCATCAGCGGGGAATTCCATTTGCTACGGGGGAACCACGTTTAGATGAAGCCACGATGGAATTGGGCTGCGACAATGAGAATTAACCCGAGCAAAGGGCCGTTGACGGGGATCGAGAAAACCTCAGCTTAGCCCCGTGAGCAGCTCCCCGGCCACCCACCTTGAGGCGAGCAGAGCCCTAGGACCTATTTGGTAACACTCCGAGAATAATTAATTTTGTTCTTTTGTTCTCGAAGAAAAAAAAAATGAACAAAAATCCGTTTGGTAAATTTTTTATTCTCGAAAATAAAAATCATTTTTTTTTTCGAGATAGATTTGGAACAAAATCGAGAAGTAGAAAAAAATTACTTTCGCTCGACCAAGGCAAGCCTCCGGCGAGCTCACCGGACCCGCCGTGGCTGGTGGCCGGCTACAAAGGAGGGAGAAGAAGAGAAAAAGAAAATGGAAAAGGAAAATATAATAAAAATATTAAAAATTTTAAAAAACAAAAAAAAATTAAGAATTTTACCAAACGCATTTTTATTCGAAAATAGAAATTTTGAACGGTTATCATACGTTCTTTTGCTTAAAAATTATTCTTGGAATAAAATGAGAAAAATCATTTTTAATAAAAACCTATTTTCAAAAATAAAATCGTCATCAAACATGCCTTCACTCTCCAGACTAAGAAATCGGCCAGCAAGATTGGCCTAAACGCCCTTGTCTTATCGGTAGACAGAGCCAGCAATTTCAGCCATAATTAATGATCGCCGGAGAAAGAGAGGTGGGGGAGGGGAGAGAGGTTAGGACTGGGCCCGTGGGCCGAGTGTCGTGAGTTTGGGCTTTTGCTTTGAAGCGAAAAATGTAAATACAGGCCCATAAAAAAAAAAAAAAAAAAAACCAAACGGTCCGGAGTCGGGTCCTCTACTTCCTAAAATAAGTTCTTGTTTCAATCCAGTCCAGGGCAAAAAGAAAAAAAGAACTCCGAGTGGGGTCGCATGTTGGGTCGATTCACAAAATTTGGCGGTCTTGATTAGCTCGATGCGTGCGTGCTATTCTCAAGGGAAAATGTCCCTTGTCCAAATGCAGCAGATCCACCCGCTTGGTGAATTCATTTGTTATTAAATCGGTTTTGAACCTATTTAAATTAGTTGATATGAAAGCATATAATGCGAATATTTTTGTTGTGGGGCTGAATTCTTATGATACTGGCGGATTAGGTGAGGGCTACTCTAAGTGCCCACTTGGCTAGTTTTTAATAACTCGATATACTTACCGTCATCTTGTATTTATTGTTTTAATTTGCTTAGTATCTTACGGAAGCAAGCCGGCGGAGGCCGCGGCCGGCCGTCCATGGCTGTGGGGTTTGCCACGTGTCTGGGCAACACTTATGCTTTGATGAAATTCTCCTTTGGACTACCTCAAGAAATAAATTCTTGGCCCTTGTGCTTGAAAATAAATCATTATTTTCACGGTATTCACTGGCACCTTTTTGCCCTATATCTTTGCTATAAAACATGAGAAACGACATTTTCCGCTGAAAAACAAGTAGTATCCTTATAAAATGATTGATATAATCTCTTCCATCATGATGTGTTTACTTACATTTACTTGTCGAATATTCACCATATTGCAGTTTAAAACTTCCTTAGATACCATCAGACGAACCGAACCGCTTCCAGCTGAAATTGAACGGCCAGGATTCGCAATTATGAAAATAAGGGAAGAGATTTACAACGGGCTTGTCACTATTTCATCAGATACTTCTTGATGCAGCTGACGACCTCATCCACATTGACCGTCCACGCGACTGAAACAGGAGTATAGTCTGACCAGGGGTTGCTCGAGTTCCATCTGGACGAGGCGGAAGGACAGAATCAATCATATGTCAAGTGAGCGAGGAAAAGGGCAGCAAGTAACTAACTCGAAAAAGTCGGCTGGTATACACATACTTCTTTAGACCTTGATCCATCAAGGTGTGGCCCGTGCAGATTCCTTGAGTCTCCACCCTCACAACTCCGCGTTTAAAAGTGAAAAGATCAGGGCGAACTAGCGCCAAGAAACAGACCGGGTCATGAGGGAAAACTCCTGGAAAATGTGAAGGAAGTACATGTAAAGAGAAAGATATGAGATAACTAGACTTCGGTAAAAGTGCAGTTCTTTAAGTATCAAACTGTACCATGGAACCCATCGGACTTAACATGCCAATCTCTGTAAAACTTGCACATATCACTGAGAATTTGAGCATGCTTTGCCTTTGATAGCTTCAAATCAAGCAGGTCGACATCTGAACCACCGTCGTAAGTCTCAGAAGGATATCTTTTTCAGATAACACAGAGATTTCAATGAAATTTTAGCAGTCAAATGAGCAATAGAAACAGTAGGAGCACCTGTTAGTTTCACTTGGGTTGTGATGTTTATCCCCACAACAGCAATTTCAGCCCCGAAGTAAACACAATATCAGCTGCTTCTGGATCCCCAAAAATCTGCAAGTGATCATAAGATGTGTTTAAGGCCAACTCAAGTACATGATCAATATTTATGACCAAAAAAGAAAAAAAAAGTACATGATATATATCTGGAGGGAACTTAGTTTAATGTAAAAGTTTGTGCTGATGCTTAGGAAAAACAAAGACAAAGCGAGAGGATTATTTGCAGCCATGGATATTAGTGACCGTTCTTAAATCACAATATGAAGAAGCATTGGTGATAGCAAGGGGAGAAAAGGGCAGTGCGAGTTAAAGCTTCAGACCCTTGAGCTGGGCTGGCAAAATGAAAATAAGGTTTTATTAAAATTTCAAGCAAGAGTTTGCAACCACATATATGTGTTTGCAAGGACAGATTATGCTACATCTTTGCAGGGGAGAGGGAGGGAGGGAGGGAGGGAGGGAGAGGGAGAGACCTATTCTATTTCTATGTTCATCAGATCTAAGAGGACAGCTAGAACTTACGTTTGCTTCTGCAGCAGGATTGACATTTCCCAACGCAAAGAAAGAACCACCAAGCACAACGATTTTCTTCGCCTTGCTTGCAAAGGAAGCATCCCTTTTGATTGCCTGAAGGAGATAAAACATGGCACCTCATGAAATTGCAATTGTCAGAATTAAGCAGTTGGGCATGAGAGATTGCTACTTACCAAGGCTAAGTTTGTCAGGGGTCCAAGTGCAAGTACAGATACTTCACCCGGAAACTCAGAGACCTTATCAACTAAAAACTCTGAGGCACTCTTCTCAACCTTCTTTGCTTTGGGAGGAGGTAAAGATACGTTGCCAATACCATCAGAACCGTGGACAAAGTCAACAACACGTGGCTTTCCCCCCTTCTCGAAGGAAAATGAAAACTTTTAGGCTTCAATAGAAAGACTGCAATAAAATGCAAAAACTAGAGAGACCTAAAAGTGCGTTTGATCTTGCAGGTCATCAAAAAGAAAGAGAAGTAGCTGCAAAGTATAAGTTTAAATATCTGCAACTCCTGAGGCAATATCGTACATCCTATCAAAACATGCATTGAAAGTGCATATGAGAATGAAATACCCTCCACTCTTCTACAATTTAGTACAATTGTCAATATCCTGAATGTGGCAACAACAATCAAGATAAGTACCATTTCTCTGTGTTTGGAAAAAATGGTCTAAGGTGAAAGCAAGAATGAGAATCACTTCAGATGCATTTTAAACCCTAATCCCGATAAAGAGGTCCAACTAAACATAAACTGTCATGTCGATAAAAGAAGACAGCCATCTGATACGAGCCTTCTAGGATCTCAATTTTAATAGCTCAAATCTTCCGAATCCATGTACTTATAGTGATTCTACTGACCAAAGCACCAAATAAATTATCCTTCATTCCATTCAGTGAGCATCTAACTCCAGGGCATGAGGTTCATATACTATTGAGCTTTGAGCTGATTAGCAAAGAAAATTATGCATTGACAATAGTCAGTGAGCCCATTACCGAGATGACCTCATTGACTTCGAAAACCAAGTTAGTTTGAAACATGGAGACAAAATGGATTCCAACCGAATCAATTTAACAATTGGATCCCCTAACACAGACAAAACATTATTAATACATCTATGTTAAGCTTCCTTAAATGAAAAAATAGAAAGGGAAATATCTTTCACATATATTAAGATCTCTCATTCCATGTAGCAACAACCCAGATATCTCAGTTGCATGAGCCAATATTAAAAAATGACTCTTCTACCTGTTGGACAAATCAAAGGTGAAACAGATATCTAAAATCGAGACAGAGCAAATAATAAGTTACTCCTAAAAAAAGTTTGCTCACTTGGTTTTGGTTAAGATTCTAAAGAATGGACATAAAGCAGTATCTATCACATTCCTTTAACCTGTGATGACACCTACAAAGCTAATGATACATATGTGATCATTCACACTACATTAATATACATGATATCAGGCACAATATCACCTTAAAGCACAATAAAAAAAAAGCAAATCAATGGGAATAGAAATTCAGCTTAGAAATCCAGTCTTATTCAAAGATTGAAACTCAATCAGCACAGGACAGGTAAAGAATTTTAGCTAAAGTGCGGAAGCGCATTCCCATCTCCTTACTTTTTTGGAGCGAACTCCCATGCATTCAACTAGAAGTTCTAACAAATGAGACAATTACCTTTAGAGGCTCATGGCTGCCTTCGGCTACAGGAACATCAGGACGTCCAGCTATCTCACACTATCCTTTTGCACAACAAAGATGGTGATTGATTATGAAATATTCCACAAACACGACAAACTTTTTTATCTTCAGAATCAGGAGAAACTCGGACATTATTCTATGATGAAATACGACTAGACCAGATGAAACGAATACGTACCAAAAGCAAGGCATTGCGAGTGGCAGCTTCTGTGGTAGCATTTCCAAATATGGTCGTGAATCCCAAGATCTCCACCTCGGGAGCTTGAAATGCCATGAAGATTGCCATGCTATCATCTGTTGGTCAACTTAAAACATGTTCATACAAAAATACAAGATGTAAACCAATCAACCGAGAAGGCAAATTGCATATTCTCGATTGATTGCCAAGTAATGCAGTCGAAATAAAACAAATATGGCCCATCTCCCAACTGCATTGCTCATTTCAACAATCTAAACAGCCAGTTCCACGGACACAGGCATCCATTCCATACCGAACTCTCTCTTGCGGCTAATTAACAATTCCCCCACACCAATTTTTCAGGGTATAGCCACAAAACCAACTCAATCCATCACAGGAGATTAAACCATCTACTACGTAGCTTCACGCAGCAATTTCTCTACCTCACCACGTAAATCCCCTAAAAATGTCATATTTTTCCCTTTTGTTTGTTCGTTAATTTAGTGGAAAAATCACAGTAAAAGAGAAGCCCATCCGGAAGAAACAAAAGACTTGGACTTTCTTTTTCTAAAAGAGAAACCCATACGAAAAAGTCAACCGAAAAATGAAAAAAATTTCTTTCATGCATCTGGAAAGATATCAATAAACAAGGAAAACGTCCCGATCGTTTCTATTACCCCTTCGATTCGCTTCACATTTCTCACTATCAGCCGACCCATTGTCATCTTTTTTCTTTATCATGATCACTTACTACTATCTTCCTAGCTGAAACAGTAAACGAACGGATACCCAAAATGAACTATCCACTTAAAGTCGAGCCTTTTCCCAGAATCTCCTTTCCGGGACCACAGAAATCCGCAGTCCTGTTCTGAATTCAGAAATCTATCCTTCTACTTTTGACGAAACAGTCCGATTTCCAATTCCCGACTCCCTAGGCGATCCCGAACTAAGATTCGCCCCACAAAAAGCAAAAAGTCAAAGACGCCACGGACCCAGCAACCGGACCGTCGCGTGGCAATCGATCGCCATCGCCGAGGAACGGAGACGTTTCGGGGGGAAATCCAGCGCGCATTCCGCGAATGCGGGCGGAGGCGGAGGAAGCGCAAGACGCGACCCGAGAGAAATTTGCGAAGGGCGAGGGGGGGGGGGGACTAACCGATCCCGGGATCAGTGTCGATAATGAGCTTCTCGGGGCCGAGAGCATCGCCGCCGTTGGCAACCGCGCCCTCCATCCTTTCTCTCCCCCACCTTAGACCAGCAACTGCAGCAGCAGCAGCAGCAATAATCAATCCAAAGCGCCTCTCTTTACGTACGGCAGCGGCGAACCGCTCAGGAAAATTCAAATGCGTTCGTCCCGATTCCAAGAAGAGGACAAGACGGCGACGGCGACGGCGACGGCGACGAAGCTGGCGACGCCAATCGCGCGAGCTTGCTCTATCGCAGACGTCTCTCTCTCTCTCTCTCTCTCTCTCTCTCCTCTGCGATGCTGTTTGCTGGTTGGTGCCTTTGGTCCGATCGGGTTAGGTGACTTTTATAAGGTTGGAGGGTGGGGGGTGTGCAGAATGACGGAAAGGGGCCTTTTCCTCGCGACGGACCAATCGGAGAGCGACGCGTAAGCATATTCCTCCCCCCATGGGGCAAAGGAGATATCTCGTGATGCGATATTGTCTTTAGGCGAGCAGCCCAGTCTGCTTTGCTCCTGTGACATCGGTACTGTAATCGAATCAGTAACTTCGAATTAATAGATCGCAATTACAATTTACATGTTCATCTTCTGTGAATTTTTGCTAATAGGAGAAAGATGTGTGGCATTATTCCCTCAAAGGGGGAAAGGTCACATATTGGGATGCGATCTTATCGTTAGGCGAAAAGCCCAGTTTGCTCTTGTGCCTCCTTCTGATTTTTTTTTTTTTGCACGTTTTCGTTAAAGTGGAATGGGCAAGCGTGAGAAAGTGGCAATGTGAGTAAGGGGGAGTACTGACCAAAAAAAAAGTAAAGGAGGGGAGGCGAGGGGAATATGAAGGTTAGGTTGTAACTGAGAACTGGACCAAACTGACCATTGGAAGCAATCCAATTTCAAGTCATTAGAAAAAAAAAGTGCCATTAATACTGTAATTGAATCAATGGCTTGGAATTAATAGATCGCGATTACATATTTATCTTTTGTGAATTTTTGCTAATTAGAGAGAGGTGCGTGGCATTATTTCCCCCATGGGGAAATGACATATCTCGGGATGCGATATTGTCTTATGCTTTGCTCATGTGCCTCCTTTTGAATTGTTTTTTTACATGCTTTCGTTAAATGGAATGGGGGAGGGTGAGGAAGTAGCCATGTAATTGAGAACTAGACTGAATTGACTATGGAAGCAATTCCATTTCAATTCAATTAGAAAAAAAAGTGGCTTCGGTATTGTAATCGAATTGATAATTTGGAATCAATAGATCACGATTACGTGTTCATCTTTTATGAATTTTTGCCAGCCATGTTCATTTTCATTTTCCTCAACAAAAATAAAAATAAAAAATGGCCGGCTCCTGAGCACACTTTGGAACTCAACTTTTAAATTCAATGGACAAGGTTGGTTTTAAGTCTGAAGGCATGTGAGGTAGATTTTAGATTTAAAGAATAGGTTGGATAGGTTTCTAACCGTCAAGTGGAACTAGGATCAACTTGAGATGCTTTCGTACGAGGAAATATGGATAGGATATCGGAGGGGGTAAACTGGGAAAAGTACAGCTGTTGCTTGGGCATGCACGTACAGCTCAGCTTGACGTTGCAATGATGGCATGTCCATTTAATTTGATCAACATAACAAGTTTTATATATTAAATGATTTGCATGTGGTTTAGGCGTGGTTTGGTGGGTCAGGTTGATTATCGTGTGATTCAATTCCACGTGAGGCTTAATTGGTTTTTTCCTAGAGTGGGAGATGATATACGTGACCAAACCATCATCAAAGGTTTTTATCCTTTGCATTGCGATTATTCGGATGGTAATCAGGCTAGGTTTTTCGCAAACAAGTTTTTATTCCCATGCAATCGACGAAGATTGCAAAACTCTTAATCGCGACCGGTCTGCTTCTTCGCGGGTCCCCGGTAGGGAACGCTTCAAAAACCTACTTGTAAAAGATGCGGGGGATGGTGACACCGGTTTGCACTCCCCTTCCATTGAGATGCCATCGTCTTGGGTGCCTACTTCGAAAAGTTCGTACATTACTTATGAAAACATCTCTTAATCGATTGTCCATTCTCAAAACACAATGTGCCGTGATTTCAGGGAAATCGCAATCATCCGTGCCGTGATTTCAGGGAAATCGCAATCATCCCCTTTTGTGTTCGTTTATTTATCATTTTCAAGGCGACATCGTCGATTTGATCCGACCTATGTTGCAATAGAATCATCCAACTCAAACAGAATTATGCCACTCATTGTCACTAAGAAGGCTCCCTAGTCCTTATCTTTCCAAACCCCTCGAACCACCCCGGCCGGCCAATCTACAAATCCAAGGAGAGGAATTATTCGAGATGCGCGAAAGCGAAAGTAGATCAATCACCCTGATCACTAAAATATGAAAAGAAAATGTGATTAAATTAATTACTCCACCGACTTGGGTGCCTACTTCGGAAAGTTCGTACATTACTTATGAAAACATCTCTTAATCGATTGTCCATTCTCAAAACACAATGTGCCGTGATTTCAGGGAAATCGCAATCATTCCCTTTTGTGTTCGTTTATTTATCATTTTCAAGGCGACATCGTCGATTTGATCCGACCTATGTTGCAATAGAATCATCCAACTCAAACAGAATTATGCCACTCACTGTCACTAAGAAGGCTCCCTAGTCCTTCTCTTTCCAAACCCCTCGAACCACCCCGGCCGGCCAATCTACGAATGCAAGGAGAGGAATTATTCGAGATGCGCGAAAGCGAAAGCAGGTCAATCACCCTGATCACTAAAATATGAAAAGAAAATGTGATTAAATTAACTACTCAGAGAATCCAAAAGCAGATATGCTTAAAAGACGGTAACTTTGGGGTCGCTACGCAATCGTTTTATCGTTTTCATTGACTTTGGCTCCCCCATAGTTGTTGTTGCTTCGGTTTGACCAACACCAAGGCGTCCTAGTCAACAACAGTCATTTTTGTATGGTGAGATCCGCCAAAACGTTGCACGATACGCGACAAATTGAATTCGAGGGGTCATCGCACGATCCATCAGTTCGATCGGAGGATAAGTCGCAACTGACAAAGTTCTCGGGGGGGTGATTGTTGCCTATACGTCTGTTAATCCGAGAGGATGTCCATGGTTGCGACAAAGACCCGTCTCTTGATAGATATTCAGGAAGTCAAGAAATACATTAGGTTTTAGCTTTTCGACTTTGTGGCGTGATTAGAGTGGCAAAGTTTAGGAAGTAAATGGGCCGTGCTTTCTAGGAATCACAATTCATTTTTCTTCTTTGGAAAAATTGTTCGATAGTTCTTTGATAGATATTCTATCAATAGACAAATAGCTAAAGATGGGGAAAGTTACATTTGTCTTTAGCTCTTGGGCGTTATAAAGGGTTGATTCAACAATTCTCATTTACTCTAACAAGAAGAAAAGAGCATGTGTCGCATGTGGGCAACAGATAGTAAGAACGTTTGGAATTATTGAAAAGCAAAATAGTAGCTCGAGGAATAGATTAGATTTTAGCTTTTGGGCTTTGTCACACGATCAAAATGCCAGAGTTTAGGAAGCGAAATGGGTAGTGCTTTTTAGGGATTGCGGTTCATTTTTCTTCGGTAAAAAAACTATTCTATCAATAGAAAAATAGCTAAGGATGGCCAAAGTTACATTTGGCCTTCGCTCTTGGCCACAATAGAGGGTCAATTCAACTATTCTCATTTTTCTCTAGTAAGAAGAAAACAACATGTATTGCATGTGGGTAACAAATAGTGATAAGGTTTGGAATTATTGAAAAGCAAAATAATTGAAGGGTGAATTAGGAAATCTAAAAGCGAGATTCGGCTTATATGTACAGATTATTGGATTAAGGTTTTGTCCATACGAAATTACTTTATTATCTCGAATCCAAATATGGAAGGAGAAAATTCCAAAGGAAATATATGCAGATGCTATGAAACAATCAATTAACCATTTTTTT
Organism: Eucalyptus curtisii; assembly: GCA_017140595.1. Classification (NCBI taxonomy): domain Eukaryota; kingdom Viridiplantae; phylum Streptophyta; class Magnoliopsida; order Myrtales; family Myrtaceae; genus Eucalyptus; species Eucalyptus curtisii. The sequence continues at coordinate 15,382,037 of CM029494.1, forward strand.
TTTTTTTTGGTGTCAAAATCTCAATACACTGCAAAAAGGTAAGTAATATTTTAACTTATACGAACCGCTTGATATTTCTTCTTTGCAAGGAACATATGTATTTAAAATTTGGAAAATTGTCCAAGAAAAGTAATAAAACTATTATACGACGATCAATTCAATCCTAAGTTATGCGAATTAAGTCTTAAACTTTTGGACCATTGCTAAAGTAGTCATTCTAGCTAATTTTGATTGAAAATTAATAACATGGACGTCGACCAGGCATGGGCCACAAGGCCTTTGCCAACGCTAGCCAATGGCTGGCGAGGTTACGGTCCTTAACAATATAAAAAAAAAAGAAAAAATAAATAAAGGAAAGAAAAAAATAAAATAAAAAATAAAATAATTGCTAAAATTTTCAATATTACATCAGTGGACAGCCGGCCGGCGTCCATTAGCGAATATCCAACCACAGATACGCTTAAAAGACGATACATTTGGGGTCGCCACGCAATCGTTTCATTAGCTTTGGCTCCCAGAGTTGTTGTTGCTTCGGTTTGACCCATGCCAGGGCGTCCTGGTCAACCGTCATTTTTGTATAGTTGCGCAATACGCGACAAATTGAATTCGTCGGGTCATCGCATGATCCATCACTTCGATCGGAGGATTAGTCGCAAATGACAAAGTTATTGTATCCGTTAATCTGAGGTAATGCCCAAGGCTGCGAAGAAGACCCGACTCCCGATAGATATCCCCTAAAGTCAGAGGAAATATATTAGAATTTAGCTTTTCGGACCATGCCGCGCTGTCGAAATGCGGAAGTTCAGGAAACGAAATGGGTGGTACTTCTTGGGGATCACAATTCATTTTTCTTCCTCAAAAAACTCTCTGCTTAGTTAAATGATAATTAGGGATATGTATACTAGAAGTGCCAAAATTTGTGACGACACTCACTTTAGTGTTAAAAGATTTATTCAAATTACTTAAGTACAAATTTTTAAAGAAGAATGATCACTTAAGTAAGCGTCGACTTCAATATGGGTCGCTGGAAATCCAACATGGCCATATATTATTAATCAGCATATAACCCCTAAACAACATTATCTAAAAATTGTAAATAATGATAATTTGATGTCAAATTTTATTTAAAGTGATCATTTTAGTGTCAGTCATTGTTAAAAAAAACAATCACTTCAGTGCCAAACACGTAACATGGGAATGCCACACGAACTGGATTTTTTAAGTAATATGTCAAGTCATATAAAATTTTTAATTGTAAAAGTCACGTATTATTATTGGAATTTCTCGCTATTGACACTTAAGTGATTGCTTTTTTTTTTTTTCTCTAATTTAACACTTAAGTGATCTAGCAAAAAAAAAATTGTATTTAAGCGAGTGCCGTATACAACTTTTGACATTTATAATATTCTTTTCCCCAATAGACAAATAGCTAAAGATGGGCAAATTTATATTTTGCCTTAGCTTTTGGGCATTATAAAAGGTCAATTAAACTATTCTCATTTACTCTAACAAGAATAAAAGAGCATGTGTGCATGTGAGTAACAAATTGTAAGAACGTTTGAAATTATTGAAAAGCACAATAGTAAGTCAAGAAATTGATTAGATTTTAGCTTTGGGCTTTGTTGCATGATCGAAGCGCCAAAGTTTTGGAACTAAAATGGGTCGTGCTTTCTAAGGATTGTAATTCATTTTTCTTCCTCAAAAAAATTCTTTGATTATTTGTTCTTGATATATATTCTATCAATAGACATATAGCTACAGATGGGCAAAGTTACATTTGGCCTTAGCTCTTGGGTATAATAAAGGGGTCAATTAAACTATTCTCATTTACTCTAAGAAGAAGACGAGAGCATGTGTTGCATGTGAATAACAAATAGTGAGAACGTTTGGAATTATTAAAAAGAAAAATAATTGAAGGGTAAATTAGGAAATCTACAAGCAAGATTTGGCTTAGATGTGTTGGATCATTGGCTTGGTTTATAAGTGTATCCTCCCCAGGGTAGGGGAGTTAAGGGAGTTTCCTCCACACATGGGCCTCTTTCGCCTGTCCGATAACCGAGGGGCTATGAAGTTGCATTTGTTATTTTAATGTGTCGGTACCCGCACGTCCCGCACCTCTATTAGTACAATATATTATCGAGCCCCGTCTCTAGCTCTATCCTTTAAGGCTACATTTGGTAGCTAATAAATTCAGCAGAGGAAAAGATAAATTTTGTCTTATCTTTTATTTGATGCTTGCAAAGTTGAATAGGGGATATAGGTAGGATAAAATTATTATATTAGGGAGGTGAGATAATGGTGGATAGGAATTCTAATATCTATAATAGGAAAGTTAATTTTCTCAAATAACCAACTTCTTAAATTAACAAAATTAAAATTATGTTTCAATGTATTAATATTTGAATTATAATACAAGAAATTCAAAATAACTAAAAATAAAAATTTAGTGTTTTTAATTTAATCTTATTTTATTTATATATTTGAATTTAATTCTATCTTATAATATAAATTCAATATATAAATATACATATATATTTATTACATGTTTTAGTTATTTTAGTATTTTAGATATATTAATACAATTTACTATTTAACAAAATTTTATTAGAGAATGAGAGAAGGAGAAGAAAGACATAAAAATAAATTAATTAAAAAAAGAAAGGAAAATAAAATAAAATAACAAATAAAAATAAAGTATGCAAGAGTGTTGCGAAAGAGTTTTACCGTCTCTGTTTGTAAATTTTTTGGTTCATTTATACTAATATGCCTTTTATACCAAATAATGTACATGATATGATATGAAAATATTTACATTTATTATTGCAATCATCAAACAATGGATATTATATAATAAAAGCCCTGAATTTTATATCTTATCATATCGGTTCTATCCTAGTTAGAAATCTAGACGACCAAACATAGCCTAAGTGTTTTACGTTTAAGGGATGTCGAGGTCCATAGAAGACCTTAGATGTGACAGTTTGAGGACTTACTAAGGTCAAACTATTCGCATTTAATTTAATAAGAAAAAAAGAGCATGTGTTGTATGTGAGTAACAATAGGGAGGACGTCTGGAATTATTGAAAAGCAAAATAATTGAAGGGTAAATTATGAAATCTGAAAGCGAGATTTGGCTTAAATGCATATGGATTATCTGGATTAAGATTTTGTCCATATGAAATTACTATATCATCTCGTATCCAAATATGGAAGGAGAAAATTCCAAAGGAAGTGTTTGTAGACGCTATGGAACAATCAATTAACCTCATCAACAAAATAAATACTATCGAAGACGATGGAAAATACATGCAAAAAAGATAAGTAATATTTCAATTTATATGGAAACCGCTTGATGTTTCTCCTTCGCAAGGAACGTCTGCATCTTGAAAACCAGAAAAATTGTCCAAAAAGGCACTAAAACTATTGTAAGGCGGCCAATTTTGTCTTAAACTTTTGACGATTGACAAAGTAACTTTTTTTTGTCAATTTTGGCTAGAAATTGATAACATGGACACCAATGGTCCTACATGGCATGGTCGATATTATTGTGGACAATTTTTGTAATTTTTTTTTAAATTTCAGAAATTTTTACATTCTTTTTATTCTTTTTATTATTTCTTTTCCTTCTTTTAATTGTTCAAGGTCGACAAGGGGCCATCAAACTTTAGGCGAGGACCGCGAAGCCTTCGCCGATTGCTAGCCATCGACAAGGGGCCAACAAGGGCTTCAAGGGCCTCGCCAGCGGCCAAGTGGGGTCGCTGGGCCTCGACTAGTGATTGTTGAGGCCGCTAACCCTTAATAGTAAAAAGAAATGAACAAATTAAATTAATTGTCCATGTCAATGTTAACATCCACATTAGCAATTATTAGCCAAATTTAATCAAAAGGGCTACATTAACAAATCATCAAAAAATTTACAATTAAATTTACATAATTAAAAAATTTATGATTGAATAAGCCGACATACAATAGGATTAAGACTTTTCGGCCAATCATCCCCTTTAAAAATCATAAAAATTGTATTTGTGAAATTATAGTATCGTTGAATCTCCAAGGTGGAAAAGGTTACAAGTAAATAATCATGCAATTTATTTGAGATGAGTCATAGTTAGATGGGCTTTTGTCGAAATTCGGGTAAAAGGTATAAGATTGAAGTGAGGGAGAGGGTTTGCTTAATTAGCAGTAGAGATAAATGAGAAGTCTTTTCGAAAAGCAAAGATAATTGAAGTTCTTCTATAAATTGAACAAATATAGAGATACCGTTAAAAGAGTGCAAATAAATAATTTGTGCATTAAGTTGTTTAAAAATATAGAATAAAAGACATAATTGTGTATTAAGTTGTTAAGAAGTTGAACCATGGATCATGAGCTCACAAACTAAACTATTTATTTTAATTTATACTTATATTCTATGACATAGGTATGCTACTATTTTTCACATACACTAGCAATAGTGCACATACATTGCATATATGCAAGACTTTGGTATTTTGAAAAAAAAAAATTCTAAATCACCTTATCATAAAATATTTAGTCTATTAGTTTATGGAAAGAGATTATTGAAAAAACATGAACGATTTTCGTGAATTGAAAACTATCTCAAGATTTTGTCTTTGTAATGTTGTTTGTTTATAAGATAGAAATGACTCATTTATTTTCCTTGTCCTAGGGAGAGAGAAATTAATAATGAGCTATGCCAAAATCAATAGCTGCAAATGCATAAACCTCCATTTCCCAAAAAAATGACTCTCCACTCCATATGACACACTACTCATGTAATAAATAGGTTTGAAAATTCCAAAAAAGAGGTAAATGAAAAGAAGAAGAAGAAAGAGGTAAATGAAAGGAGAGTTGAACGATAAAAAAGAAGGGATAAATAGTGGAAGCTTCAATAGAGACCGAGAGCTTTTGGGAAGAGAGGAAATAGAGAGCGAAAGAAAGAAAAAGAAAAGAGGAGGAGATGAAAGGAAAAGAAAGAAGCATGTTTCGGCATCGGAAAAAGAAGAGAGGGAGAGAAAGATAAAAGGAAAGAAAGGAAAAGTGAAATAGAGAGCGAAAGAAAGAAAAAGAAAAGAGGAGGAGATGAAAGGAAAAGAAAGAAGCATGTTTCGGCATCAGAAAAAAAGAAAAGAGGGAGAGAAAGATAAAGGGAAAGAAAGGAAAAGTGAAATAGAGAGCGAAAGAAAGAAAAAGAAAAAAGGAGGAGATAAAAGAAAAAGAAAGAAGCACGTTCCGGAAGAGAAAAAAAGAAGAGAGGGAGAGAAAGAAAAAGAAAGAAAGGAAATGAGAAAGGAGAAAGAAGCAAGGAGGAAATGGGAAAATTAGCATGCTCACAATCTGGATGATTCACCAAGCTAACTCAATACTATATCGCAATGCTTGGTAAGTGCTCGTGCCCTCATTCGTTTAATCAAAGTAGTTTCAAATTTAGGGTTTGAGATTCGGAATTATTGAAGGTCCGATTTTCGAGTCATTGAGCTACATATTTTACAAAAATGATAGTCTAGGGTGTTATAAAACTATAGAATTTTAGGGATTTTGATTTGAGTTTACAGTTTGCCCGGGATGAAATTTCAAAATTTGTCATGTATGCTGTTAGGTTCCAAATAGTAATCTTTGGGGCTGAATTTCAGCCATTTCCAGTGAAGTTTTGGGCAACCAAGTTGGGATTATTGTAGTATATCAAAAGAGCTTTCTATTGACTATAAGTACTTTTGAAAGGGAGTTCAGTGGAGAAAGTTATGGTGTGACAAAATTTTGCACTCAAGCTTCATGTTGCAATGACTTGAATAATGGCTTTGGGTATATGATTCGTTAGTACGTAGGAGTCGTTTTGTTAGCATATAGGCGGAGTATAGCAGTTTCGTAGTTAGGGTACTGTGTTCCTCAATTTTAACATTGTTTCTTGCTTATTTAATAGAATCGCGAGTTCAACGATTCAAGTAATGCATGTTATTTGGTTGTAGGCGTTTTGAGGTGAGTAATGCTATCTCTTCTAAGAATATGTAAACTTATATTTTCAAAATGAAAAAGATTTGATATGTTATGAGATATGGATAAGTGTTTGTTGCATAAGATTTGGATCGTGCATTTGCTACATTTTGATATTTGTGAACTATGTAAGAACTGGTTGGTGGAAAAATATGCTCTGTTTGAGAAACAAAGTTGAGAAATATTATATATTTTAGGTTCGTGATACCTTTTTACAAAAAACTCTTGATTTTGAGATGGTTTTTGGAGAGATCGATTTGTGAAATTTTTCTTGACATGCATTTGATTTGATTTGGTTTGTAAAACCAGTTTATGATACGAGTCTTGGAATGATTTGAGAAATGTTTTACAAAAGGTATTTCTAGCGGATGAGTTCAGTTACGACAGCTTTTGGTGATATATGAAATGAATTTTATTTTTGGTTTTATGGATTGTGGAGGATGTTACAGATAAGTATTGATACTTGATATCACTATGAGCCTAGTTAGGGGCTTGTAGGTATGCATACTAGTTCAGGAAATCCTTAAAGGTCGAGCCACCAACTAATAATAGGTGGAGGCCTTACCAAGGGGGAATCTCGATTACCTTGTCACTAGGCACGTGTCGTGACCATGATTTGATATTGAGTAACAGATTGATCAATGGAGTGGACCATTGACATGTAATATGAGTTTGTTCAATGGAATGGACCATTAACATGTGATTTGAGTTTAGTTGATGAAATGGACCATCGACGTATGATTTGAGATTAATCATTATAATGGACCATTGACGTATAGTTTTATATGAGATAGATCAATAGAATAGACCATTGATATGTGGCATGAGATTAACCAGTGAAATAGACCATTAGCATGTGAATTAGTGAAATTGATTAATGGACTGGGTCATTGATTTTTGTTTTAATATTATTGTGAAATCAATGTTGCTGCTATAAATATAACTATGTTGAAGCATATGTACATTTATTCTTTTATTATATATATGTTATATTCTGAATTTTGGGTTAAAAGAGTTGTGGTTTTGGGTTGCAGATATACATAATGGGTGCTCGATTCGCTTAAAAGAGATGCATTACTTACTAAGCCGTGTTTGCTCATCCCTTTATTTTCCAATCTTTTTTTCAGATTCATTAGCTAGCGATGAGTAGTGTAAGAGCCATATTAACGAGGGGAATATTTTTAGGAGCTTTAAGATTACGTCCTTCGGATGGAAGGACGGCCGTGTCATCCCCCATTTGTGATGATTTTTAGATGTGACGTTTTGTGATATCAGAGCTTAGATTATGATATTTTATTGGGTAGATTCTATGGGACGCTATGAGGTTGTATGTTAGAACGCGTCAATCTTTTGTTATGTACTGGAATCTTGGATTAATTTTGAGTCTAAGCAGTTATTGATCCTGATTTAGATAAGCATCTTGGCTTCGTAAAGTGTATCAAGGGCAAACGGTTGTTACCTTTAATATGAGGAATATATCTTAAGGTTCTTGATGTACGATTTCGACAAAGAAATAAAGAGTCATTATGATGACTCAGATGAAGTAAGAGATGAGCCCTAAACTGATTTAACTGAGGATTACAAAGTAATGATTTCTTAACTGCGAATCGTGTGTTAAAGAAGTGTGCGTTTTGGATGGATGATAAAGAGTCGCATGAAAATTTAGTGGAGTTGAATATATATGTTCTCGATGTTATTTTATGGATTGTTTGGTTATCCTCACATCGTGGTACTGTTATGATTATATGGCACACTTAAAATATATATATAAAAAAAAAGAATGTTGTGAAGTTGGAAAGTATCGTTGTTATCAGATGCGTTTCTTGAGAATCTACTGGATTTGTGTTTTCATAGAGAAATTGATTTCAGTATTAATTGGATACTTGGTGCATTATTTTTTTTTTAAGGTACCACATTGAATGACACTTTCTGAACTTGAAAACGAAAATGAGATGATGTGCCTGGAATTGTTTTCAGAGCAAAGATATGGCCATTAGATATTTCTTACTAAGTCTCTTGGATTAATGGATGTGCCTTTTTCTTTCATGTATTTGATCAATAGAGTATTCAAAGAGTGTATGAATAGATCTATTGTGGTGTTCATATTGATGTACCAGAAGAGCCTACAAGAACACACATAGCACTTGACGATTTGAAGCATTTGGTTAGTGTAATTGCTCTACCAATGTTACTGAAGTGATAAATCATGATTATTGTTTTGACAAGTTGTGATCTCTAGATAGCAAGTTGAGATTTTAAGAATTACATCATGACCAATTGATATAGGTTATTATTTCCTGGTTTAAAAAAAAAAGATTTATATTCAAAGTCTTGATACGTTACGTGACGATATTTGGTATGAATAGAATTCATCTAGAAGTTTTAAGCTTGAATTGACATGTGAAACAAAGATTTACTTATGGTAAATAGGTGTCATTAGCTTGTGCATTTCTGAATAGCAGGTTATGATCTTACTTTGAAGAGTTTTGTGGAATTAGTGGAAATTGTCAATTTCAGTTGCGGTTTTCTTTAAAATGGTAATGCGAGGCGAGAAATTAACTCTTTGAATTAAGAAGTGATAATTTTAAGTGATGATTCTTTAAGTTAAGAACTTGAGGCCCATTGGAATTAATGGAATTTAGATAAGTTCTTATCTCAGTTTTGAGAAGTTATAGACATTCAATTGTAAGTGATGATCTCTTAAGGGTGACATTCTTTGATAAGATTTATGATAGACAAGTTCTTGCTTGGGAATCCCAGATTCTATAAAGAACTAGGAAAATTGTGTTTCGGTGAGATTGGAATTTGAAGAAGTGGATTTTGTCTTTGGAGTATTAAGAGTTAATTATCTCAAGGTGCTAGATAGGTAAATTTTAGATAGTGTTATCAATAATATCTTCTCGTAGTGTTAGAAAGGACGTGGAAAGTATGTGAAACTTTTTGTGGAATAAATAAGATTTGTTTGCACAAATCTTAAGAGTGGTTGATGTGATACTCTCAGGCTATGTACAAAATTGAAGAGAAAGGGAATGTTGAAAGGTGAATCGATAGCTTGTGAAAATATGGGTCTTGACATATTTTGATTTGACGAATGTTTTGTGGACGATATTTCAAGTGTCAACAAATGATGTCGAACTTTATGGTATTGGAGAAAATTAATGTAAAAGTATTATGTTTATTGGTGATACTTTTTAGATATTATAGATTATGTAGAAATTGATTAAGAGAGAGGTGTTTGGACGCAAGACTACTTCGGTAATGTGATATTTTAGGCATGACAAATTGTTAATAATGATTTTTGGTGGATTGATTTGAGGATAGTGATGCGAAATGGGAAGACCGAGCAATAGGTACGAAATTAGGAAGTGTCTAGTAGAAGTGAACAGAAAAAGGAATTTTAGAATTTTGGTGATGCAAATTGGTAAAGTTGGGCTTATGCTTGTAGACAATTTAAATCACATGGCGGAATTACTCATATGAAGAAAGGCACGAAGTCTTTTATAGATCACAAGAGCTTAAAGTACTTTTCTTGTTTTTTTACTCAAGAGGGGTTGAACATGAGACAAAAGAGATGGTCGGAGCAAAGATTATGATTTGTCCATCAATTAATAGAAGCAAGGCAAATGTAGTAGCAAATGCCTCGTGGGTCTTCTAGAAATAACAACTTTATTCGCTACTTAGAAGTCTATTCTTGAGGATATGAGCAAGTTGGACCTAAATGCTATATGGGTAAATGTTGATCGATTAACGTAATTTGCGTACTTTTTGTCATATCGATTTGGCTTTTCACTAGAAGACATGACAAAGCAATATGTCAATGAGATAATGAAGTTTCTTGGAGTTCTACTAAACATTGTTTTTGATAGAGATTCCAAATTCATGTCTTACCTTTGGAAGACGTTAAAAGGAGTGTTGGGTACTTAACTTTGATATAGCTTCTCACCTGTAAATACATGGACAATCAAAGAGAACCATCCAGATGCTAGAGGGTATGTTGAGACCCTGCATCATTGACTTTGGTAGTTCTTGGGATAAACATCTATATTTAACAGAATTTTCTTATAACAACAGCTATTAGGCTGGCATTAAGATGGCACCTTTTGAAGCTCTACTAGTCGAAAATGCACAACTTCTATTTGTTGACATGATGCTAGTGAGAAGAGACTAACTAGTCCATAATCTTGCAGCAGCTGGAAGAAAAGTTATGTTAGTTCAAGAACGTCTCAAAACAACTCAAAATTGTTAGAAAAGTTATGTAAACCTTAAAAGGTGCAAGGTGGAGTTTAGTGTGGAAGATTAAGTACTCCTGAAGGTTTCTCCCATGAAGGGCATTATAAGATCGGCACACGTGTTGACACCTAAATTTTGGGCGACCCATTTAGTCATTTATTGCATAAAAAATTAGGGATTAATTTTTAACCTCTAAGAAAAAATATTATAATTCAATTGCATAACATATAATTTTTAGGTGCATTTATTTTTAATTTACATGTTTCGCATTTTATTTATTGGACCGATGGTGGATGGGTCGATTTAGTGGTTTTGAGTTTTAAATTAACAGGCTGGACTAAGCCCATGAAACGAGCAAATTGGCCCGAGCCCATTTTTTTTAATGACCAAAATTATCTAAATCGAGATTTGATATGATATTGCGGTGGTTTTTAGAATTTAAGAAAATCGGATTGCAATCTTATCTTTAGTCTTTAGGTGATAAAATCGTTGAAAATATTAAGGAGATAAGGAAAATAAAAGGATTTTGGTGATCGGGAGGTTATAAATTATCTTCGTATATATTAAAAAAGCAAGATCAAATATTCTACGAGGATCACTTATTTTTACCTATAAAAGCAATACGTACGGAAGGAAAGGGGGGTTCTCTCGGCTTTCGAAAAAAAAAAAAGAAGAAGAAAAGTCAAAGGAAAAAAGAGAGAAAGAGAGAAAATGCTGAAACCGAAAAGGGTGAGGGAAAAAGCAGAAAAAGAAAAAGTGATGTGACTTTTACTTTTCATCTTCCCCTAGCTACCGTCACGCCCTTGTTGCTCTTCGCCGGCACACCAGCAGCCGGACTTCCACCGCGCCAAGCCGCTTCCCTTCGAAAGACCGGAGCCCCGCCTCCTGCGTGACCCGGCCCGCACCACCAATCACCGCCACTCCGCCTCTCCCTTCGCTTCGCCCGAGCACGAGTCGACGCCGAGCCTCCCCGCCGACGTCGTTCCTCGCTTCGCCACTCGCCCGCGATTGCCCAGTAGATCTCGCCATCGCTCGCTGTCTGTGAAGCCCAACGTCGACGGATCTGAGACTCTCACAGCAGCCGCGACCCGAACGCCCTTGTTTCGCCCTGCCGTCGCTAATCTGCAGTGCCAGAAGCACCGTCGCTCCGCTCACCTCCGCCCCGTCGTCGCTGCTCCACCCGATGACCCGCGATGCGCAGCCCGGCTCCGCCTCCGCGCTGCTCCGCCGCCACCCCACCAGCGAGATCTTCTCCGGGCTGCGCCGTCGGCCTACGCGAAGCGCGCGCCCCTGCGCGCCGGTCTCGCTCGACTCGAACGCCCGCCGTCGCTGTTGCCGATCTGGGCCACCGCCGCTCGGTGCCCCTTGCTCGAGCGACCACCGCAGCTCGCTCAAGCACCGCCACGCTGCCGCGCCCCGCATCCTGCGGCAGCCCGCGACGCCACGGTGTTCGCGCCATTGCTGCTCCCACCGCCTCACCCGCGCTGCACCGGCGGTGTCCACGGCTCCACCGCCGCGCCTCGGCCCGCGCCACCACCGCCCGCGACACCCCTCACCGTCGCTACCGACTCACCTCGCCGGAACCCCGAACTCCGGCGACCCAAACCCCGCTCGGCGCCGACGAACTTGTTGCCCCCCCATTTTCCTTAGGTTGTTCATTTTATTTTTATTTTTATTTCTCTTATTTTATATTATTTTACTCTACTTTTAGTTAGTTTTATTATTATTGTTTAAGTTTGAATATTGTAAGGTAACTTTTAGGTTCGATTATTATAGGCATTATCCATAGGGATTATCTCTAAAATTATTGTAATTATTAATTTGACCCATAAGATGTCGGGTCATTTTTTTTAATTATATTAATTCTTGGGGTTTGTTGATAGCATATTAATTGTTGAATCAATATAATTATTAATTTGATCCGTAAGATTTCGGATCAGATTTTTAATTATTTTGATTTCTTGTCGTGATGTTCAGGGTTAAAAGTAATCGTTAATTTGACCTGTGAGATAACAGGTTATTTTTTCATTTATTTTAATCCTTTATTCTGTTGAATATCTTGTTTGTTTAAATTTAAGATTTAGTTGATAATTGCTTGTTTTAGAAAATCATTAAGAAAAAAAATATTTGAATTAGGATTCAGTTTGTTTTAGAATATTTCTTGTTATTTTGCATATCTAGAATATAGATTTTATTTCAAATTTAAGAAAAAATATAAAATAAAAAATGCATTCATTTAGGATGTTAGTTTTTGTTTAATTTAAGTTGCATGTTTAATTACGTGGCAATTTAAAATTCGAATTTTATGAAAAAAAAATTAAAATATCATGCATATGTCATGTAGAATTAGGGCATACTCTGCAGGTCATTGCATATTAGATAAAATTGCATGTTTAATTTTAGGTCTAGATAAATCTTTAGATGAGTTGCACGATAGGTTATTTTTTTAAAAAAATGCATGGTTAGAAATCATTTAGAATAGATAGTATTTCACTTTAGTTCGATTTTAATTTTTAGTGATTTTAATTATGAACTTTCATTAAATAAAAAAATAATAAAAAATCATGTGCACGTCATATAAAATTAGTTTCATGAAAAGCACGTCATATAGAATTAAGCTCATGAAATGCACATCATTTAGTGATTGTCGTTAGGTTCATTTAATTAATAATTGCTCATCATTAGACTACTTAATTTAATAAATGTCGCGTGACATATAGCTCACATATTAAATTACATATTGCATGTCCTTTTAGTTGAGATAATTTTGTACGTCATTGCATTGCATTGCACGTCATTAGAATTAGGTCATTTTAATTAACATAGATTGCATATTTAATTATTGCATGTTCCTTAAGAAATCACATTTTGCCATACCATATTATTTCATATTAGATTAGAAACATGCATCACATGACTTTCATTAAATAAAGTGAAAACAAAAAAATTGATTGCTTGTTAATTAGAAATCATATCTAGGATTGTTGATGTGAATTCTGATCTAACATCGCAGATGCTTTCGTTGCTTTGAGGTATGTTTTGCATTATTTAATTGCTTTTCTTGAGTGTTAAATTGGTGGTATGCGCACCTGTATGATCACCTCACACGTTAGGAAAGCGAATTAAAATCAAATCAAGCTGCATTCAAAAACATTTTTTTGAAAATTAAAAAGAAATGGTACCGAAAGGGCACTAGGATAGTCTGGTGTAACCAAGTCCCCGTACCCTTAGTCTCTGGTTCATAGGAGTAAAATAATTCTCCCATTATTTTACTTAGGTGTCTAATCAACCTACCCTAAACCGATTAGTGGCGACTCCTAGAAAATAATCCTTTGCATATTTGAACCTTAAGTCGCGAATTGGTATGGGCTTGTGAGAGCCCGAGCTAAGCTTAAAGACTTAGTAGTCCATTAACCTAGTTTTAGGTGGTGCACCCGAAAATTAGGTCGCGGCAGCTTGGCGACTCCACTGGGGACTTGTGTTAAAACACTTAGTGGACTTAGGCCAATTTTTCTTTTCTTTTGAAATATGTTTTTGTTTGGCAGCAAGGATCCTAGGTACGTCCCTAACATTTCTAAGGTGTTAAATGTTCTTGCAGATGGGAGGTATAAGGGGAGTAGTATTTGCTAACATTTGTCTTGCAGGTTGGAGTGAGGGATGAATGATTTATTAGAAATGTTGTTTGCATTTAAACTGTTGTGCATGCTTTATTGCTTTAGCACTACACTATTTGCACACACAACCTGCGGTCGGACCTGAGCTGCGATAGGATTTCTAGGATGATGTTGAGAAGTATACTTCCTCCAAAGCGAGACTGCTATGTAGAGGTTGACCTTCTCTTCCCCGAAAGTTTTTCATGGTGTTGAAAGGTGTTTTGTCCATATCCGCGAGACTGCGTGACTATTGGACATTCCATTCGATCGAGCCGGAGTTAAGGGGGCGACACGTTAATGCGAGACTGCAACGGTCGAGATCACCCTCTTAGCTCACTTTGTTAAGCCGTCTAAGTAGAAATCGAGCCTCACGTCTCATGTGCATGTCTATGTGATTGCCGTTGATTTTCTTGGGAAAAGTAAGTCTTCTATCACTATACCATGCAATTTATTTTGTTGTACTTTTCGGTCAGTCCATGACAATCTAAGTCAATCATTGATTTGATTCCTTTGTCAGTTAGAAATGAAATGGAAAATTGCTAGGGAATGGGGCATTTTTTTTTTTTTTTAAAAGGGAAAGCTTTGGAGAGTTGGTTTTCACATCATGTCTAGGAAATTTGGTTCTATTAGGATGTCCATTTTTTTAGGAAATTCCCTTTTATATGAACTCCCCATGAATAAAAAAAATGAAAAAATCGATTAGATCATTGTCATGAATTGGCTATCTATTTACACTTCGCGCTTATTTTGTTCATTTTTTACCCTTAGGTGACAACGGATCCACCACGATCGCCTATTATTACACGATCAAGGGCTAAAATGGCCGACCAAAATGAAATACGTGATCGTATGTCCGCTGTGGAGACTCAACTTCAACAAGTACTCGCCTCTATACAACTTGTGACGGATCAACTCCAATTCCTCCAAGCGAATCCAACAGCTCCACTTGCTCTTCCTGAAATAGTTATCCCGAAGCAAGCAAACAAGGTTCAAACGATTGACGACGACATGTCCGAGCTGGAAGATGACTCGGTCCTTGTTGGAAATAGGGGTGTGCAACCGGACCGGGTTTACCCGGTTCCGGTCCGGCCCACCGGAAAACAGGGTCGGGAACCGGTTCCGTTAAAACCGGGCCGGGAACCGGTTCCCAAAACTCAGACCCTATTTAAACCGGTCCGGGAACCGGTTCCGAGGATTACCCACCCGGGAACCGGTTCAACTGGACCGGGACCGGTTTGGGAACCGGTTGGAGAACCGGTTTTTACGCCGCAAAACCCTAATTTTATTTCTATTTTTACCCGCAGAGGCGCAGACGCAGAGAACCAGACTTCCCCGAGCTCCTCTCCCAAAATCGCGAAGCCGACGCCGTCGTTCCCCGGCGCTCGCACCACCGCCGCCAAGCTCCTCCTCCTCCCCCACCCCGCCGCCCCCCCGTCACCGTCACCGTCACCGTCGTCGTCACCCCGACAACCTCCACCTGCTCGACCCCTTCCTCACCTCCTCCTCCTCGCTCCGGCCTCTCGTCTTGCCTTCCCTAGAGCCCCCCACCGCGTTACACCCGCCGCGGGTGCGCCGTCGCCAAAGTCCGCGCCCTCCGCGACCTCCACCTCCCGCTCCTCTCCCGGTGGTTCGAGTCCCACCCTCCCCGCCCTACGCGGTCGTCTCCGACTTCTTCCTCGGGTGGACCCACCGCTTCGCCCGCCACCGCGGCGTCCCGCGCGTCGTCTTCTCGCCGTCCGGCGCGTTCGGGCTCTCCGTCGCCTCCGCCCTGTGGCGGGACCTCCTCCGGCCCGACGAGGAGTCAACGGTCTCGTTCGCGAAGCTGCCGGACTGCCCTCGCTTCCCGAAATCGCGAAGCTGCTGACCCCCGCCAAGCTCGCACCCGAGCGCCGACGCTGCCTCCGTTCAATCTCGCCATTCCACCTGCTGCTGTGGCCTCGCCGATGCCCCTGACCCGCAGATCTCACCGCGCCGTTTCCCGAGCTCCCCGCGCCGATCTACCGCCGCCCCCCTTCGTGAAGCCGCCGCCGCTCGCCATTTGCTCCACCCGAGCCCCGTTGCCGACGTATGCTAGTCCGTTCACCACCTCGGGCGCCACCGCCGCTGCGACCGTACGCCAAAAGCCGCCGTTCTGGTATTGATTTGTGGATTCAATTTTCTCTTCACTCGTGCGTTGCCATTAATATTATCTGTACTTACATTAATGTTCTGTTCCTTTTTTTGTACCTAAAGCCAAGTTATGATATTGGCAGAATGTCTTTATTACTCCTTCAATATTCCAGTGATGGATCTTAGAAGGCAGATACTTTGGTAGGCTATAACTACTTGATGGGAGTGAAGGAGTGATTGTAAAGTGTATTGAATTGACCTTGTTTGTTCCTAGCTGTACGTGATCGTGGCGACCTCACTAATTTAGTGGTTCATTGACTAGATATTGCTTTAGTGTGAGGGAATCTTTGTTGTTTAATATAAGGCAAACTCATTAAGGCTGTCGGATGCTCTAGTGAGAAGTCGTGTTGTATGATGTAGTGCATGTTATAATGGGTAAAAATATGCGGATGGAAACTTTAAGAAAAGACCTTGGGTTTGATGGGTTTCCATTTTAGTGGTGGGTGTTTTTATTGTCTTTGTTGCAGCCGAGTCTTACTTCCATTTGGCATTGGATAGCTCTTAAATATCTCTTCCAGAGATGACTTTTCTTTGTGATATGTACCGTTCTAGACCAGGAACATTGTTCATTTAACTATTTGTTTAGCTTGCTTATCATGAAAATGAAGGTAAGGTTTTGATGCAGTCTTTTATCTGTTCATAACCTTTAGACGACAAACCTCTTGGTGGTAAACCTTGAGAGTTGTAGCCGTGTAATCATCCAAAGTTGGGCGATTATAAGATAAAAGTGTGAAATACATTATAAACTCCAAGACAAAGCGAGACCTTCCAAGAAAAAATTTACTAAGATAAAAGTGTGAAATACATTATAAATCTGAAAATAAGTAGAAGGAGAAACCTAAGGCTTGGAATCATGCACTAGTTTTAACTGTTGTAAGTATGGGTTCCAAAAATGTTTGGACCATCTTGAGATTGGAGGCTTCATTTTAGTTGAAATGGGTGCAATCTCTTCCCTAACATTTGTACTTTATAACTTGACATATATGAAGTGCTTTTTAGAGTTTATTTGGATACCGTTGTGTTTGTTCGATGTCGTTGATGCATTGTTCGTGATAACTTTTAGACATAAAAGTGTGAAATACATTATAAATCCAACTGCGAATGACTTCTTGGGATGAATGAATTACTTTCTATCTCCAAAGTTATGTTGAGAGATTTGATTTACTATGAAAACTAATATGTTTTTGTGGAATCCTAATGTTATATATATATATATTATATATATATATATTTTTTTTTTTCAGTTTTCAGTCAATGGATCAAGACAAAGACATATCAATGGAAGTAGAGGGACATGATGAAATGAGTCCACTCATGGAATTGCCATTCCATGGAGCTGATGAAGTGGAATTTGCAACCATGGGCGCGACAAACAAGGTGAGGGTACCTAACTCTCATACTCGCTTCGGGTAAAAAGCGAGCTAATCAATCAGATTGTTGGGATCATTTTTGAGAATTATAGATGAGAAAATAAAGAAAACAGTTAAGGTGAAGTGCATTCATTGCGGGATGGATTATGTGTATAATGTTGATCATGGAACCTCTACTATGTGGAAGCACTTAAGAAAGTGCAAAAAGTATCCCCGCACAGATAAAAAGCAAATGTTGTTTGCATCACGTGACAAAAGTGTAGTTGGCGAGGTTGGGGAAAATACTACTAGAACTAGTGATAGTGTCTTAATGACATGGAAGTTTGATCAAGAACGTTGTAGGCATATGCTTGCTCGAATGATTATTATTGATGAGCAGCCATTTTCCATGGTTGAGCGTGTTGGTTTTCGGGATTTTGTTACTGAATTGCAACCTCTTTTCTATCATCTTTCACGATTTACAATGGCAAGAGATTGTATGAAGTTATATCTGAGTGAAAGGACTTGTTTGAAAGCTTACTTTGGTAAGCTTAAATCTAGGATTGCACTCACAACGGATATGTGGAGTTCCATTCAAAACTTGAACTATTTGTGTCTTACTGCACATTATATTGATGAAAATTGGCAGTTGCAAAAAAGAATAATCAATTTTGTGATGATGCATAGTCACAAGGGTAAGGAGATTGGTAAAATGGTGGGGAAATGCATTTATGATTGGGGAATAGAAAGGAAGGTGTCCACAATAACAATGGATAATGCAAGTTCAAATGATGTGGCCGTTAGTTATTTGAAAGAAAAATTTTCAGAAGAAGGATTTTTGATTTTGAATGGTGATGCTTTACATATGAGTTGCACTGCTCATATACTTAACTTGATAGTAAGAGACGGATTGAATGAGGTGCGTGATTCTATTGCACGCATCCGAAACATGGTTAGGTATGTGAGGAGTTCTCCGGCTAGAGCTAAGACATTCAAAGGTTGCATTGAGAGTGAGAGGATTGCATATAATGGTTCGGTCTGTCTTGATGTTGCCACTAGATGGAACTCCACTTATATGATGTTAGACACCGCCATAAAGTTCAAGAAAGCTTTTAAAAGAATGGAAGAAGAAGATTTATATTTCTTAAGGGAAATTGACAATGATCCTCCTGAAGATGAAGATTGGGAAAATGCCATCATTCTTTCTAAATTTCTGAGACGGTTTTATGATGCAACCAAAAGGATGTCGGGTAGTTCATATGTTACTTCAAATCATTATTTTGAGGAGATAGCTAAGTTGTACAAGTATTTGAATAATGCGGCGAATTCTTTAGACCCAAAGCTTCAAGCTATGGGTTTAAAAATGAAAGAGAAGTTTGACAAGTATTATGGGAGTTTGGATAAAGTTAATATGATGGCATTGATTGCGGTTGCATTGGATCCTACAAAGAAGTTGAATTATGTAAAGTTCTGTTTTGAACAAATTTATGATGATGAAGCAAAAATTGATGAGATGCATGATAAAGTGAAGGTCGCCTTGGAGAATTTGTATAAATCTTATGAGCGATCTTTTGTTGGCTCTTCTAGTAAAGGAAAATTTGGTGATTCAAGTGTGAGTAACAGTAGTAGTGCTTCTAATGTTGATATTGATGACAATGATTGTGAATTCGATGCTTGGCACAAAAGCTTTCTCCATGCGAAGAAAAAAGTGTTGGATGAAAACAAATCTGAGCTTGATCGGTATCTTGAAGCTGAAAGTGAAGATATCCTTAATATTGATCTTTTGATGTGGTGGAAGACTACTGGGTCAAAGTATGAAATTGTATCTTTGATGGCTCGAGATGTTTTGTCTATTCCCGTGACTACCGTTGCTTCAGAGTCGGCTTTTAGTACATCGGGACGTGTACTTGATGGCTTTCAAAGTTCTTTGACTCCTAGAGTGGTGGAAGGTTTAATTTGTACTCAAGATTGGTTGAGAGCTGTTCGCGTGCCAATTAATGTTGAAGAGTGCATCGAGAATGCGGAACAATTTGAGGCGGGTAAGTTATATATATTTCTTTGTATCTTGTAATTCATTCGCATAACTATCTATTAAGTGCATGCCTTATTTAATCTTTCTTTTTTTCTTTTTTCTTTTTTATAGATTTGGATTGTCTTACCAAGGACATTATCATTGGAAAATAAACTTCATTTTGTCGAAACTCCAATTTTGTGGTAAGTAAATAGACTTTATTAAATCCTAGAGTATGGATTCTTGTTGATTTTTTTTTTTTTATATATATATGAATTTTAGATTTTTGTCAGAGATTTTGTACCACGTGAAACGCAAGGCCGAAGAAGGAGAAGAAGATCGAGCACATGAAGGACAAGGTTGATATGTGATCAGCCAAAAATTGTATTACAACTAGTTAATTGGCTAAATTGCTAGCTTGTATATTATTGGTTGTTTTCTTCAAGGGGAGTCCAAATTTTATACATGTTCCCAATGAGTTTGGTCGAAGGATGTGCTTGGTCCGGCCTTTTTGTTTTAGCAGATAACTCATCTAGACTTGCTTTTCTAAGGTTAATTTTTATGCAAAACAGGTTCCAATATAAACGGGGTCAACCTTTGTTCCCGGACCGGAAAAACGGGGGTGGGCCGGGAACGGGGTCCAATGAAAACGGGGTAGGGAACATGGTCCAAAAAGGAGAACCGGTTATAACAGGGTAGGGAACAGGGTCCAGGTCTAGACCCTACCCACCCTGGACTCGCTCACCCCTAGTTGGAAAGGCCAAACTTGACAGCGTTTCCAAGACAGATCAGGATGAGCGTGTTGCGAAGCTGGAAGAGAAAGTGAGACAGCTGCGGAGTCACAAAGCTCACTCCCGTTCGACCTCTCGGTCTATGAGAAGGTCAAAATGCCGAGCAAGTTCAAAATGCCGGAGTTTGAGAAATATGACGGTACATCTTGCCCAAAATCTCATATGCAGATGTATCACGGGCGCATGGCACAGCACGTCAAAAATGAGCCCCTCATGATCCAATCGTTCCATGCGAGTTTGACTGGGCCCGCACTAAACTGGTACGTGATGAAGAACGTGAATCTCCTCGACACCTGGAACGAAGTGGCTGACGCGTTCCTCAAATAGTACAAGTTCAACATGGACATCGCACCTTCCCTAGAAGACCTGGAGCGGATGGAAAAGAAAATGAGCGAATCATTTAAAGAATATGCTGTAAGATGGAGAAACCTGGCGGCTCAAATCACTCCTGAGCCTACCAACAAGGAGTTGATGAAGTTGTTCGTGAAGACCCTCCCGTCTCGAGTTTCGTAACCGAATGGCCAGCACATATGTGGAGAGCTTCAACCAACTTATCTCGGTGGGTGAACAAATTGAGACAATTTGAGAGATGGATGGTTCGACGAATCGACTCATCAAGGCAAAAGGTTCACCATGAAGAAAGACAAAGAACCAAGCATGGAAGTCAATGTTACATATGCACAATCTAGCAAGCCTCCAGTTGTTCATGTCCCTAAGAATCAACAAGGGGAAGGCCGACCGTCCGCTCCCCGACAATTTGTTAAAAGGCAGTTCACTCCTCTTCCCGGCCCCTCCGTCCCAAGTCTTAAAGGTTCTTCAAAAGAAGGGATTGCTGTCCTATTAGCCAAAGTGACCCAATGCTGAAAAATTTTCCAACTACAATCCTTCCAAGAAATGCGAGTACCATATGGGGGAAGTAGGACATTCGACTGATGAATGCATAACTTTGAAGCATAAGGTCCAAAATTTACTGGACACCAAGGCGTTTACCTTCAGTACCGCTCAACCGAATGTCGAAAAGAATCCTCTACCTGAGCATGAGGATATGGTGAATGCCATTGATGAAGGACCTTTGGAAGAAATGGGCCCTGGCCCGCAAGAGTAACTTATTACTTTTGCACATTCCTTTGCGGGGGAATTTTTATCACTTTCTAGGAATTTTATTGCTTTTTAGGAGTTATTATCGCTATCTAGCGATTGTTTTCGATTTCTTCTTTTTCACTTTCTTTTTAGGACTTGAATTTGCATTTTCCATTCAATAAATGTAATCGATTGATGAATATCAATGAAATTACAAGTTTTATTTTGAGGTCATGATGAGGTACACCAAACTAGCCCGGTGATGTTATCCAGCCGATAAACAAAAAGAAAAACCCAAGGAGAATTCTGAGGCCTGGGCTTCATCATGCTTCCCGTGTCAAAATGTTAAAAAAAATGCCTTTTCAATTGCTTTTCAAAAAATTTCAAAAAAAATCTTTCAAAAAAAAAATGATTTACCCTGTTTGTCTTTTCGATCCATCTACTTTCCATTTCAAGGACGGTCATATAATATGCAAATGTGTGGAAATGGTCCAATCCAATGCAACAAGTGCTGACAATGGTGGTCCCGAAGACTCGATCGAAGATGCCATTGAGGTGCAGCGTAGCTGGGAACAACATGAAAAAGCCAAGGCTCTAACATCCGAGCAGACCGTCACTATTAATTTAGATGACACTGGAAAAGCTAAAGAGGTAAATGATCTTGTTCTAAGGGAGCTGTTGCCAATGTTTCCAGATACTAGGGGCAAGTTTGCTCCAGTTACAACGACCTATATGGGGTGAAGAAGATACTTCCGGTAGTGCTTTGATCCGGCGAAATGGATGGTCGTGAGTTTTCCACCCTAGTGAATTCTGATGCTGACAAGAAATATTACCCATGATTGAATTTGCTGTGTCATGTTTTGAACTGCAATCATTTTTATGATGAATAAATTGCTTCAATGAATTGCAAATTCAGCGGTCTAAATTTGTTACAAATCTTGCATGTTTTCCTTGATGAATTGTGTGAGATAAATTGAATGTGTCAAATGGGATACTTTGGAATGATGAAAGGCAAGCTTTATTCAATACACTGTTCATACACTAATCCCTAGTGAGTTGTGTGGAAAATTTCCATGCCTGCAAAGAAAATGGTGATCTCGCAAAAGGTACGTCAACCGAAGTGATGAGAGGCAGTTTCTTCTTCTACCCGAAACACTACAGGTATACCCATTGATTAGCCCTTTGAGCCCACACATGTGAAGAGCTTTTTAAATTATCCCTGTCAAGGATCGTCCCATACTGGGACAAAATTTGAGATGAATTATAGGAATTTTCTTACTCACACTTGCATCAATCTTCGAGTATTGCTTTCGCAGTGTAACTTGTACGATAATTTGAAGTGCCTTAGGACGACGAAGAGCAGCTTCTTTCGTAACCACACACTTTTATCCATTGCATAGCCCACTTGAGCCTATGAATTCATTTCGTATTAAACCCAGTTGGTGATCATCCCCCACACTGGGGCAAGGCAAAGAAAAGAAAAAATTCGAGTGGCATGGTCTAGAATGATAAAAAAGAAGCTGTGCAAATCCAAAGAAAACAAGTGTAAAAAAAAGGGGGGCATGAAAAAATAGTGTGCTTGGTAAAAGCAAGGCCAATGCCCAAAGAAAAAAATCAAACACTTGATGAAGTGAGTCGTATCTCCAACAAGGTGGTACCAAAAAAAGAAAAAAAAAACCAAATGCTGTTGCAATTAATGGAGTTGTGATGTGAAAAAATCTTTGATGGTGGAGAGGAAAATTGGTGGAAATGTCAAGATGATCACCAACTTTGATCCCCTAAACACTTTTTTAGCCTAATGATCCTTTCATTTCTTAACCCATGAACCCAGCCTATGTTACGTCCCTTGCAAAGTCTCTTCTGATTAGGGCACTTGAATTAACGTAGGGGTTCACATGTTTTAAGCATTGCTCGAAGAAGTGCGAGTAAGGCAATTTCTACCTCATTTCGCATGTTTCTTGACTTGTAAACCCTAAGATGGTTGCGGAATATCATTCATTTTCCAATAGCCTTGACTCAAAGAGTCCCCTTTGCTAAGCCGTTGACCAAGCCCGCATTACGGTCCATGTTAAAGACCTCTCAGATTGGTAAGGTCGTACCACTTGCGAGATTGCTTAAACCCTTGTTTGACATGATGATGGTGAGATAGAGCGATCGTCAACATCCTGCATCAAAGGTCAGGATGAAATAGCCCTTTCAGTGAGGATGAGTGAAAAGTCCTTTCTGACTGAAAGATCCCTCGCTTGACACATCCATGATACTCATTTGTTCAGATTGGAACAATCTTTTGAAATCTTTCCCAATGGAAATTAGGTGATGCATGATTAATAGAAGTCATCACACATGAATCTCTCTTGGATTAATGCATGTTTGTGATTACAAATGTATGTTGCCTCTCCTATGACCATGTTTTGCGGGGAGACATATCCCCGAAGATCGAGATGTTACCATGTAAGTATATCTCTATCCATACCTTGAATACTTGTCATTGTACAGGTATTCCCCCCCTCAAGTGCACCGATACTCGATTCGATCGAGCTGTCCCCTAGAGATTTTTCTCCAGATTCAGTCTGATTAAGGTAACCGAAGAGAGGTTCAAGTCCTGGTCAGATAATCAATGTTGCAATGCTAGGAGACCGTAGAAAGGTACGGGTCCTGGAGATGTAACACCAACTACCTTGGATCACTCTACCCTCCTTGAAGGTAGGATATTCCAGGTAAGTTTCTTTACCATTTTTCAAAAATTAGACATCTCAGTCTGGATCTGGATGTCTCCATTCTTTTCGTTGAACATTTCACTCTGGATGTGAATGTTCTTCAACCTTCCTCGTTATACCTTAGTCTGGATGTAGGTATTTCGAGCTTAAAAAAATCTTGACATCTCTGTTTGGACCCGGATGTCTTGATTATTTTGATTTGAACATTTCACTTTGGATGTGAATGTTCTTCCATCTTCCTCGTTATACCTTAGTCTGGATCTAGGTATTTCGAGTACAAAAATCTTGACATCTCGATCCGGGACCCGGATGTCTTAATTATTTTGAAAACTCGAAATACCTAAATTCAGACTAAGGCATAACGAGGAAGATCGAAGAACATTCACATCCAAAGTGAAATGTTTAGACGAAAATAATTCAAAAGAAGACATGCGGGTCAAATCAAAGAACATTCACATCGAGATGTCAAAATTTGTTGAACTCGAAATACCTTGATCCAGACTAAAGTATAACGAGACAAATCAAAGAACATTCACATCCAGAGTGAAATGTCCAACAAAAATAATCAAGACATCCGGGTCCAGACAAAGATGTGAATGTTTTTTCGACCTGTCTCGTTATACTTTAGTTTGGATCTAGGTATTTCGAGTTTCAAAATTTTGACATCTCTGTCTGGACCCGGATGTCTTAATTATTTTCTTCTAAATATTTCACTTTGGATATGAATGTTTTTTCGACCTGTCTCGTTATACTTTAGTCTCGGATCTAACTATTTCGAGTTTCAAAATTTTGACATCTCTCGTCTCGAACCCGGATGTCTTAATTATTTTCGTCTAAACATTTCACTTTGGATGTGAATGTTTTTTCGACCTTCCTCATTATATCTTAGTCTGGATCTAGGTATTTCGAGCTTTTAAAAAAATCTTGACATCTCAGTCTGGATCTGGATGTCTCAATTCTTTCCGCTGAACATTTCACTTTGGATGTGAATGTTCTTCTCAATCTTAATGTTTCAATCTATTGCCTGCTATACTCTTCAAGGAACCTGAGTGAGAGTTGGGTACTTGTGGAGTAACATGAATTTATCAAATACCTCAAGATGCTCTACCACACTGATTGGTAAGTAACTGAAGGTACGTTCTTTCCTTTTGTATCATGCATTTGCATTAGCATTTCCATGCATCATATAAATTGCATTTTAAAATGGGATTCATTTCCCGACAAAAAAAATCAAAATCAAAATCATTCAGTGCATGTGCGTGGTCAAAATTTAGGTCTCAATTTGTCTTTGAATGCAACCTCTTCGAGCTCACCTTCAAAGAGGGACATCTGTTGACACCTAAATTTTGGGCGACCCATTTATTCATTTATTGCATAAAAAATTAGGGATTAATTTTTAACCCCTAAGAAAAAATATTATAATTCATTGCATAACATATAATTTTTAGATGCATTTATTTTTAATTTACATGTTTCGCATTTTATTTATTGGACCGATGGTGGATGGGTCGATTTAGTGGTTTTGAGTTTTAAATTAACAGGCCGGACTAAGCCCATGAAACGAGCAAATTGGCCCGAGCCCATTTTTTTTTTAATGACCAAAATTATCTAAATCGAGATTTGATATGATATTGCGATGGTTTTTGGAATTTAAGAAAATCATATTGCAATCTTATCTTTAGTCTTTAGGTGATAAAATCGTTGAAAATATTAAGGAGATAAGGAAAATAAAAGGATTTTGGTGATCGGGAGGTTATAAATTATCTTCGTATATATTAAAAAGCGAGATCAAATATTCTACGAGGATCACTTATTTTTACCTATAAAAGCAATACGTACGGAAGGAAAGGGGGGTTCTCTCGACTTTCGAAAAAAAAAAAAAAAAGAAGAAAAGTCAAAGGAAAAAAGAGAGAAAGAGAGAAAATGCTGAAACCGAAAAGGGTGAGGGAAAAAGCAGAAAAAGAAAAAGTGATGTGACTTTTACTGTTCATCTTCCCCTAGCTACCGTCACGCCCTTGTTGCTCTTCGCCGGCACACCAGCAGCCGGACTTCCACCGCGCCAAGCCGCTTCCCTTCGAGCAGCACCGGAGCCCCGCCTCACTGCGTGACCCAACCGCACCACCAATCACCGCCACTCCGCCTCTCCCTGCTTCGCCTGAGCACGAGTCGATGCCGAGCCTCCCCTGCCGACGTCGCTCCTGCCCTGTTCTGCCACTCGCCCGCGATTGCCCAGTAGATCTCGCCTTCGCTCGCTGTCTATGAAGCCCGACGCCGACGGATCGAGACTCTCACGCAGCCGCGACCCGAACGCCCTTGTTTCGCCCCCGCCGTCGCTAATTTGCGGTGCCGAAGCACCGTTGCTCCGCTCACCTCCACCACTGTCGCTGCTCCACCCGATGACCCGCGATCGCAGCCCGCTCCGCCTCCCGCTGCTCCGCCGCCGCCCCACCAGCAGATCTTCTCCGGGCTGCGCCGTCGGCCTATGAGCAGTAGCGACGCCCCTGCCTTCGATCTCTGCTCGACCCGAACGCTAGCCGTTGCTGTTGCCAGTCACCGCCGCTCGGTGCCCCTTGCCTGAGCGACCACCAGCAGCTCGCTCAAGCACCGCCACTGCTGCCGCGCATCCCTCGCTAGCAGCCCGAGCGATCGCCGCGCCCCGCATCCTCGCGGCAACCCACGACGCCACCGTTCGCGCCATCGCGCTCCCACCGCCTCACCCGCGCTCGCACTAGCGGCGTCCACAACTCCGCCGCCGCGCTTCGGCCGCGCCACCACCGCCGCGCGACGCCCCTCACCGTCGCTACCGACTCACCTCGCCGGAACCCCGAACTCCGGTGACCCAAACCCCCGCTCGGCACCGACGAACTTGTTGCCCCCCCATTTTCCTTAGGTTGTTCATTTTTCTTTTATTTTTATTTCTCTTATTTTATATTATTTTACTCTACTTTTAGTTAGTTTTATTATTATTTTTTAAGTTTGAATATTGTAAGGTAACTTTTAGGTTCGATTATTATAGGCATTATCCATAGGGATTATCTCTAAAATTATTGTAATTATTAATTTGACCCGTAAGATGTCGGGTCATTTTTTTAATTATATTAATTCTTGGGGTTTGTTGATATCATATTAATTGTTGAATCAATATAATTATTAATTTGATTCGTAAGATTTCGGATCAGATTTTTAATTATTTTGATTTCTTGTCGTGATGTTTAGGGTTAAAAGTAATCGTTAATTTGACCTGTGAGATAACAGGTTATTTTTCATTTATTTTAATCCTTTATTCTGTTGAATATCTTGTTTGTTTAAATTTAAGATTTAGTTGATAATTGCTTGTTTTAGAAAATCATTAAGAAAAATCAAAAAAAAAATTTGAATTAGGATTCAGTTTGTTTTAGAATATTTCTTGTTATTTTGCATATCTAGAATATAGATTTTATTTCAAATTTAAGAAAAAATATAAAATAAAAAATGCATTCATTTAGGATGTTAGTTTTTGTTTAATTTAAGTTGCATGTTTAATTACGTGGCAATTTTAAAATTCGAATTTTATGAAAAAAAAAATTAAAATATCATGCATATGTCATGTAGAATTAGGGCATACTCTGCACGTCATTGCATATTAGATAAAATTGCATGTTTAATTTTAGGTCTAGATAAATCTTTAGATGAGTTGCATGATAGGTTATTTTTTTTAAAAAATGCATGCTTAGAAATCATTTAGAATAGATAGTATTTCACTTTAGTTTGATTTTAATTTTTAGTGATTTTAATTATGAACTTTCATTAAATAAAAATAATAATAAAAAATCATGTGCACGTCATATAAAATTAGTTTCATGAAAAGCAGGTCATATAGAATTAAGCTCATGAAATGCACATCATTTAGTGATTGTCGTTAGGTTCATTTAATTAATAATTGCTCATCATTTGACTACTTAATTTAATAAATGTCGCGTGACATATAGCTCACATATTAAATTACATATTGCATGTCCTTTTAGTTGAGATAATTTTGTACGTCATTGCATTGCATTGCACGTCATTAGAATTAGGTCATTTTAATTAACATAGATTGCATATTTAATTATTGCATGTTCCTTAAGAAATCACATTTTGCCATACCATATTATTTCATATTAGATTAGAAACATGCATCACATGACTTTCATTAAATAAAGTGAAAACAAAAAAATTGATTGCTTGTTAATTAGAAATCATATCTAGGATTGTTGATGTAAATTCTGATCTAACATCGCAGATGCTTTCGTTGCTTTGAGGTATGTTTTGCATTATTTAATTGCTTTTCTTGAGTGTTAAATTGGTGGTATGCGCACTTGTATGATCACCTCACACGTTAGGAAAGCGAATTAAAATCAAATCAAGCTGCATTCAAAAACATTTTTTTGAAAATTAAAAAGAAATGGTACTGAGAGGGCACTAGGATAGTCTAGTGTAACCAAGTCTCTGTACTCTTAGTCTCTGGTTCGTAGGAGTAAAATAATTCTCCCATTATTTTACTTAGATGTCTAATCGACCTACCCTAAACCGATTAGTGGCGACTCCTAGAAAATAATCCTTTGCATATTTGAACCTTAAGTCGCGAATTGGTATGGGCTTGGGAGAGCCCAAGCTAAGCTTAAAGACTTAGTAGTCCATTAACCTAGTTTTAGGTGGTGCACCCGAAAATTAGGTTGCGACAACACGTGAGAAATTGAGTCCAAGATACGTGAGACTATTCTTGATTTTAAAGAGGATTGACAAAATTGCTTATAAACTAGCTTGATCACCAGTGTTTCCGAGGGTACATAATGTGTTCCATATATTCTTATTATGGAGATCTATGCTAAATTATGAACATGTGCTCGATTTTACACATCGAGGTTAATGAGAAAACTTGACTTAGGAGGAGAAACCTATTCGCATCGTCGATAGGAAGGATTAGTTTTTGCGAAAATAAATTATTCAATATATGAAGATCCAATGACAAAACCATACAAGGAGAGAGGTTACTTGGGAACTTGAGAAGGAGGTAAGGCGCATATACCAACATTTGTTTGATGGTTAAAGTAAGTTCAAATTTCAAGGACGAAATTTTTTTAAGGAAGGGATAATATAAAATATAGGCTTGAAAAGTCAAAAAAAGAGGGAAAATGAAAAAGATAAAGAAGAAGGAGAGTTGAATGGTCAGAAAGAAGAGGAAATTAGTGGAAGCCTCAATAGAGATTGAGAGCTTTTAGGGAGAGAGGAAATATAGAGTAACAGAAAGAAAAAGAGAAAAGGATGAGATAAAAGGAAAAGAAAGAAGCATGTTTCAGTAGAGGAAAATGAAGAGAGGAAGAGAAAGAAAAAAAAAAAAAAAAGAAAGAAACGAAAGGAGAAAGAAGAAAGGGCGAGAAGGGGAAAAGTCATGCATTCACGATCCACACGACTCATCAAGTCGACTCAACACTGTATCATAACGTTTGGTAAGTGCTCGTGCCCTTGTTCCTTCAATCATAGTAGTTTTGGATTTAGGGTCTAAAATTCGGAATAATTGGAGATTCGCGCAGCGAAGTTCGATTTTTAAGCCATTGAGTTGCGTATTTATATAAAAATGATAGTTTAGGGTGTTGTGAAGCTATAATATTTTACGGATCTCGATTTGAGCTTATGGCTTGTTCGGAATAAAATTTCAAAAATTTTCACGCGTGCTGTCAAGTTCCAAACAGTAACCTTCAGGGCTAAATATCAGCTGCTTCCGGGGGGTTTTGGGGGCACCCACATTGGGATTCTTGTAATATGTTAAAAGGGCTTTCTATTGACTATAAGTACATTTAAAAGAGAGTTCGATGGAAAAAGTTATAGCGTGACAAAATTTCGCACTCAAGCTGTACTTTGCAAATGGCTTGAATAATTACTTTGGGTATGCAATTCGTTAGCACGTAAGAGTCATTTTGTTAGCTATAAGCGCAGTATAGCCATTTTGTAGTTGAGGTAGTACATTACTTAGTTTTAACATTTTTTCTTGCTTATTTAATAGGATCACAAGTTTGACGATTCAAGTAATGCTTGTTATCTGGTCGTAGACGTTCCGAGGTGAATAGTGCCATCTCTTCTAAGAATTTATAAATTCATGTTTTTAAAATGATAAAAATTTGATATGTTATGAGATATAGATAAGTATGTTTGTTGCATAAAATTTGGATTGGATATTTATTACATTTTGATATTTGTGAATTATGTAAGAATTGATTGGTGGAAAAATATGTTTAGTTTGAGAAACGAAATTGAAAAATATTATATATTTTGGGTTTGCAAAACCTTTTTACAAAAAGCTCTTGATTTTGAGATGATTTATGGAATATTATGGAGATATCAATTTGTGAAATGCTTTTTGACATGTATTTGATTTGATTTAGTCTATAAAATTAGTTTATGAGATGAGTCTTGGAATAATTTGAGAAATGTTTTATAAAAGGTGTTTTTGGCATATGAGTTGAGTTGCGAAAGTTTTTGGTGATGTATGAAATGAATTTTGGATTTGGCTTTGGCTTTGTAGATTGTGAAATATGTTATGGATTAGTATTGATATTAAATAGCAATGTAAGCCTAATGAGGGGCTTGTGGGTATGTATACTAGTATAGGATTTTCTTATGGACCGAGCCACCAGCTAATGATAGGCAGATTTCTTGCCAAGGGAGGAATCTTAGTCATCTTGTCACTAGGCATTGTGTTGTGACCATGCTATGATATTGAATAATAGATTGGTCAATGGAGTGAATCATTGACATGTGATATGAGTTCGACCATTGACATGTGATTTAAGTTTAATTAATGGAATAGACCATCAACGTATAGTTTCTTATGAGATAGATCAATAAAATAGACCATTGATGTATGGCATGAAATTAACCAATGGAATGGACCATTGGCGTGTAGATTAATGAGATTGATCAATGAATTGGACCATTGATGTTTGTTTTAATATTATTGTGAAATGAATATTTCTGCTATATATAACTATATTAAAGCATAGGTAACTTATTCTCTTATTATAGGTTTGTTATATTCTGAATTTTAGGCTAAAAGAGTTGTGGTTTTGGGTTGTAGTTATGCATAATGGGTGCTCGATCAGCTTAGAAAAGATGTATTACTCATTAAGCTGTGGTTGCTTACCCTTTTATTTTTCAATGCTTTTTCAAGGTTCCTTAGCTAACGATGAATAAATTGAGAGCGATATCAACAAGATGACTTTTGGCAATTGTTTTTGGGAGTTTTGAGGCTGTGTCCTTTGAGTGGAAGGACGGCTGTATCATCTTCCATTTGTGATGGTTTTGGGGCGTGACAACTCAGCCTAGTCTTTTCTTCATATATGCATTCCTTTTCTTATTGTTAGCTATGTAAATGCACACCTTTTGCTCTCTAGGTTCGTGAGGCAGCAAGAATCTAAGAAATCCTAGAAAGCCTTCATTCAATAATTGTCCGCCAATCGCATACTAACTTTTTCCTAATGAATTTCATTGAAGTCCCCAACAAAAACTCATGGAAGGTTATTCAAGTGACTGATTCGGTATAATTCCTCCCAAGGATGAAGTCTTGCTTGAAAATAATGTGGTGTGTAAATAAAAGTGATACGCATTCTGTGCCTACTTCCTATATATTCCCTAATCACATTCACAAAGTGCGAAGAGTGTGATTCCACCGTAACCAAAATCCTATCATCACAAAGGAGTGCCAACCCTATAGTCCCTTCTTGATTGACAACAAACAAATTCTAAAATCGCGAATGTTGTTTTGAACGAAATACTACCTTTTCTTGGTTTTTTTTTTTTTTTTGGTGACCCAGGGAATCCCGAACAGCCGGCAACCGGCAAGCGAGTAAACCCTGGGGCCGACACGTGGAAACCACGACCACGTGCAAGCGGGTAAGTCACCAAGCGACAGCGCTGGGATTCGAACTCCCCCCTCCCGGATGAGGGAAAGAGCACGAAGCCAACGCTGCCACCGCGGCGGGTGGTATTTTTTTTTCTTGGTTTTTTTTTTTTATTTCCATTAAGAACAACAAATTGGGCCTCTTTTCAGCCACTTGGGTTGGGATGGCTTGATTCGTCGCGTGTGTGCGCACCACTTGACAATTCCAACATAGGAAATTCATTTGTAACCCGATGATTTATTCAATTTAGCCATCAGGAAATGGCTAAGGTTTAAAAAATTTTGAGTTAGAAAAATGGAAATTGTCAAAATATGCTTTTGTCTACTGGTAGGATAATTATAAATTAGCTAATTGAGGATATTTTGGCGGAGAACATAGATGGTTATAATCCTGTGAAAGTTACTCTTTAAAAAAATTTCTACCCTTTGACAAAAGTATTTGTTGATTTTGAAAGATAAAATCTATAAGATTCTATTAAAACGATATCTTTCATTATAAACTACCACATGAGTTTGTCACTTTCTACGTATTCACTTCATATTTTAGCATACGACGCACTAATGTAAAGTCAAGTGGACGTCACCCCATTAGAAATGGCCCATTTTTTTAAAAATAAAATAAAAAGAAAAGCAAAAAACACATCTAAAAAGTAAACAAGAAAAAGATTGCCAATTTTTTTAAAAAAATTTAATACTCTGGAAAACCCCAAACTAACACACATATGACAAATTTACCAAAAACTAATTTTTTAACTACCAAAAATCTCAAACTATTATATCAATGATAAATTAACCGCAAATGATTACAAAAAACCTTTAAACCGATACACTTATGATAAATTTACCTCAAACTAATTTGTTCCACAGCCAAAAATCCCAAACTGATATATTTGTGACAAATATACATTTCATTAAATTAGATTAATCCACAAAAAACTATAAAAATGGTAAAACTGTGACAATGGAAAGTAAAATCCTTAACCGGTACATCAATCAATTGTCACGATCATTCAACTTAATAATTTGATAATAAAATTTAACGGAAACTAATAAAGGGTAAATTTTTCATAAATATACCAATTTGGGGTAAATTTATCAAATGTGTACTAATTTTGGATTTTTAGTGGTTAAAAAGTTAATTTGAGATAAATTTATCACAAGTATATCAGTTTGGGGTTTTTCAGGTATTAACCCTATAAAATATTATTATATGAACTTGGAGGGAGGGAGAGAGAGAGAGCGAGAGAGAGAGAGAGAGAGAGAGAACGTTTTGTTGAAGGTAGGGGTAGCAGTGTTGTCTCCACTTCGCTGGGGAAGCTTGTAAATTTACCTCATAAAATGTGATTCACCTTTAAAGCAGTCATTTCCCTTGTAATCTGTAAATTGATGCTAAATCCTGACGATCGTAATTAAGCATAGTAGAAGTCTCAAAGTTTAGTTGAAATCCCTGGAAAGGACCCAAAAAAGAAAAAAAAGAAAAAAGAGTCTCTCGCCACTCCTGGGGAGTTGCCGAAGCGACAACACAAGCAAAATAGCAGATCTCTTCTGTAGACACAGATGGATGAAAAGCTGATAGGAATGCAGTAAGAAAGGGAGAATGGCCTTGCTGATTACTAGAGTGATTAACAAAGAATGGGTTTCTTTCTGTTGGTTGGTATCTATGGAAGGAAGATGTGACGCTTTTAAAGGGAAGCTGTGACATCCTTTTGATTTGCTGACGGTTGCCCAGGAGAGGACCCCGCTGGGTGTCAGGTATACAGGAGGTAAAATGAACATAGGAAGAATATAGGGAGGGATATTGAGGTGTCGGTCACATGGCAAGAGATCCGCGGATCGGAAATTTCTAAGGGTACACCTGCCTATACCATACGGCCATTTTCTCGTTGACCTTTCAGGCTTGTCTCCAATGTCACATCTCACCATCGTAAAGTCGATGATTTTTTTTCTCTCTGGTCGAATGTGTAGATTCGAGTTTCTCTCACTAAATTATGAGGAGTCAGAGTTGTTAGTTTGCCTTCTGCGTGTTTAAAATTCGACAGCCACACTTTCAAAGGGCTGCAGATTCTTTCCCGGAAAAAGAAACATGAGGATGACTGACTTGGGGTAATGACCAGAAAGAGAAGCCAAGAGACTGGGAGGAACACATACAACAGAGGCCTTGACACAAGCAGATAGCCAGATGTGGCAGAAAAAGATGTGGCAGAAAACAGCTGATAATAGGGACTACACTCAGCCTGCTTATCTGAGATTTTGTTGCCAGAAATGAGAACGAGGGAGCAATGAAACTAATGAGATTGATGTTTCGATTGATTAGAAGAAGTACTAGCAAATGTGTAAGTTAGGTTGGTTGCATCCATCGAAAGAAGATGATCGGTCTAGTTGATTGGGTCAATGACCCTCCGGCCTTCTTTGTGGGATCTTTTTATGTGCTCATGTAAGGAACAATTCCTGTTGAAGAAGAAGCCCACCATGTAACATGTGTTGATGGAATCAACCATACGTTTACCGGCTATGCAAATACATAATGAGTGCAGGAAACACTGCCGCATCAAAGTGGGTGAGTAATCAAAATAAATATGTAAAAGTTCTCTGCATTCAGCAATTTGCTCATGTAGCTCAAAATATTTTTGCTCATTCTGCGTAAGAGAAGCCCTAGCATCTTGTTTCAGACTTTCATGTGTATAAATTTGCCTTCTCTGCTCAGCAACAAGATGAACTAGAACCTCGCAGATGGATTGTAGCCATACCATGGTTTTGGTGACCCTGTGGAATTTGATCATATCAAGCCAAAGCAGAGCCTCTCTCTGTAAGCACAATTAGATTAAACAACTGGATGCAGCACCAGCTGGGGGTAAAAAAATTAAGTCCGTCCTGCACATCACAGAGTAACCATCTCAAGCTCGTCAAGGAATTCTGCACTTAAAATCTAATCTATTCAAGCCACGACAAAGGTTTTAGTAATTACCCGTCGAGTTTACTAGGATGTGGACAGTCAACTGTAATGTGAAGTGGCGACTTGCATCATGAGGGTGAAGATTCCTCAGGGGAAACTGCACTTTCATTGCTAAGCACTTCATAATGGGTCACGTTTCCATCCTCAGTGGCATGTACAACTTCAGGTCCCTTCTCGCTGGACATCAATAACACCATCAACATTGAACGAAAACACTTCCAGAATGAGGCACGTCTATATAAAACTTAAGCACTCATGTGGGTTCATAGTTTAAAGGATCATACAAATTGATGCTATCACAACTCATACATTAACCAGCAAAAGATACCACCACCATTGCAACTTTAAGCATAACATTCCCTAACTGGTTTTTCCAAGTAGGATAGATTTATACTTCCCTCCTAATGTTCTTAAACATCTGTTAACAAATATAATGAAGTAACATGAGTAGGTCAAATAATGAGATGATACTCTCATAATTTAATTACTCTAAGTAAATGGAATGGGATGCTTAAGACTAGAGAGTGAATTGCAGAATGACTTGTACAGACCTGGTAAGAATTTCTTAATTCAACAAGACAAAAGAAAGCACCCCGGATAAATTCAGCTAACTGATAATCAGTAACACAGGTCCTTTGATATTGCCTTTATTGTCTTTATTTTCGATTAATGCTAGAAGATACAAACGTTGGATTACAAAACAATTTACAAAGTGATGTAGGAGAAACTTATTAATGCCGACTATGATCTACTTGTATGAAAACTCACATAGAGTTTGTCACACTCTATAACAAATCTTCCAATCCCTTTCATATTTGGGTTGGTTTGTTTAGAGTGAAGTTCTATCAAAAAGTATTTTTTGACTCCCGCCAAACAAAAAATATTTTCCAATTATAAAAAAAAATTGTCAAAAAAATAGATGTCAATCTACATTTCAACATTTGTACATTATGAAAATTTCAAGTGCTAGGATTTAAACGAAGTCAAGTGCGTGTGCCACAAGATATAGATTAAGCAAAAAACAAAAGGTAAATATACATCCAGACACGCCCCTACTCTTTATCTTTTTTAGGTTTTCACTAGGTGGAGGCATCGTCTTTCTATTTGGGTTCATTCATTGTTTTGGGATTACAATTCAGTTACTTCATCTCAACAGAATTTCTTTCCTGTGATGGATAGTTGCGCTTGGCCAATGGAAAATGGTTGATTGGCTGGGCTAAGCATGAGAAAATGCATCATAAAGTTACATCTATGCAAGAAATACAGGCATATCGAGGACTGTAAACCGAATAAAATGGAGAAGAACATTTTGTGGATGAGTTGTGACATGTACTTTTTGGAGTAAATGACCAAGCCAACTACCACGACGGCGAAAGCAAGATAGTATAGCCAGTCAACCTGAAAGAAGAGGTGAATATAAATCTGGTTATGCAGGCACAAAATGCTATCATAGTGTCAAATATGAAGATAAAAGCTGCTGACGGTAACCAAATAATGTGAATGATTGTACCTGCTGATGATAGATGAAGATGCGTACGACAACTGCCCACATATCAGATGTGAGTAGAGAGAGATTGAACATTGCAGCTCCACTCATCTGTAGGCAACTTATTCTCATTAGAGATACTGAGAGTTACTTCTTAGCAAACATTTAGTGAAGGATAACTTTATCTCATTTCTTTTATCATGATATTAGAGATCTCACCATAAGATTGCACTAAAAAAGGAAAAAATATTTCCAATAAAGATTGAAGAAGATCCAGAGCGGTAAATAATTGCACCAATCACAATGTTTCATATGACTACCATGTACATCAGAGAAGGAGAAAACATGAACCTAACTTGACCAATCATAAGTCTAGGAAGATAATACTTTCTGTCTGGACAATTCATGATTTGGTCTAAAGGAGATAGTGTGAGTGCACATATTTACTTAACTACACTGATAGATTTTGAGACTTCTAAGGAAAACAACAATAACTGGCACAAAAGAGCAAGAGTACCTTCAGGACTGTAGGAGCAACTGAGTAGAATGCAAAGGTTGACAGAGCATAACCAACAA
The DNA here is from genome assembly GCA_017140595.1 of Eucalyptus curtisii. NCBI lineage: Eukaryota > Viridiplantae > Streptophyta > Magnoliopsida > Myrtales > Myrtaceae > Eucalyptus > Eucalyptus curtisii. The sequence goes on from CM029494.1 coordinate 15,418,958, forward strand.
AAGCTAGTACCTGAAACAGAAGCAGGGGGCTTGGAAAATCAAAATAGAGGGCAAAGTACTGGAGAATCAGAGGTATGCAAGTCAATGGAACACAAGGTACAAAGAGAAAAAACTACTCACAGAACACTACGTCTACTGTCAGAGGGGGCACTATACATTATGGCATGTCCAGTGAAAAGACAGGAAGAATGTCAACTTGATATGCCATGTGTAAGCATGCTTAATTTTCAACGTCACAACTTATCGGCAAAAAGAAAGAGAAAAAAAATAAAGAAATTACCACTCTCTTGACATTTACACTACCTGTTTTCATGTAAGTTTATACTATATGCCGTTTCAAGTAATGGCTATAACTCAATGATACCCTTGCCAGACAGCTACAGGTATATCGTTCATTTCTTTTTCTTTTTATTTCCTTTTGGAAGGAGCCAAACATGCATATTTGTTAATATTGTCATTAAGGAGATTAACTCATTTGGTGGATTACCATAATAACAATATCTAAAAGGATAAATTGGAAAGGCAAAAGATGATTTTAGTAAGGAGGCTTTCCTACTATACAATGACTCAAAGGGACATAATTGAACTTCAGACAGTTTGAACAAGAATAGTGATAAGGAGGTTTGGAGGTACTTCTTACTCACAAGTTCTGTAGACCACGTGATGGATTCAATGCTCTCCCTTTCAAATATGGATCTAGTCAGAATTAAGGAATAAGATTAATGTCATCATCCAATAGCATAAGCAACATTTCCCAGCCATATTCCCAACATGTGAATGAGATACAAATTACTGACTGCAGCAGAGTATAAGCAGGTCAAAGCTCAAGCTTTTGATGGCACACTTTTTGTAAATAAGCACCCACATTTCCAGCTTCTATTTTCTAGCACCAGCATGGAGGATACATCTCAACTACACTGACTAGTGTTCCATAAAGGCCAATCATGGACACTACTTCCACTAGATCCTTTCTCTTTACGCAGAATTCCTGCAGTACTAAAAAGGAAAAAGAGGAATTAATAAGTCTGTGAGAAACTTGAAGAAGGTGGATCAGAGTCGTTGGAGTCTAAAATGGTGCTCATATAATGCCACCGAAAAATTAAAGTAGATTCCATTAGCATTCACTGACCTCCCCGACATTGCTTAAGGCATAGAAGACAGTCCCAGCAATAACGAGTATGTCTCCCAAAAGAGGTTTTGAACCACCTGAATAGAAAATTCTGATCATCAATTTGGATTGATGTTGTATTTTCCAAAGAAGATGACAATTGTCTTCTATAAACATGTCGATTTTGTATGATTCTAGAGAACCAAGTGATAGTTGAGACCAAAATTTTTATATGTTATTGACATGAACTAATCCAAGATAATTTGTGTCAGTAAACTGATGCGAGTGCATCTTGTATGCAAAAGTTGGAAAAACGTTTGGTCCAAAATAGTAAATCTATCACCTCCTCCTGCCACTCCAGCGTCGGACAGAAGCACTAAGCCAAGGCCTAGAACACACAATGCGGCTCCAACCAACTGCAACAGCGAATACCGAGTTCCTATAAACACCCAGGTCAGGACTAGGACCCACGCTACTGTCCAGCAATCCAAAAGTGTCACACTAGTAATCGATGAGTACTGGTATGCCTCGTTAACTGCCATCAAGAAGTTTGGGGTGATCAGTAAACCACAAAAAGATGCCATTGCTTAAGGGTAGAACGTCAAGTTCCCGTACAGATAAACGAAGGGAGATTTTGTGTGATTTGTGTTATTTCACCGCTAATTAGACAATGGTTCTACCGTTCAATTGCTTAAAGAGAAATTGCTTTTTCGCGGAGAGAGAGAGAGAGCTTTTCAACTCACCCAAATAATTTCCTTGAACGTCAATCATTCCCAAAAGTAGATACCAGTACCACGAAACCTGTCAAACAAAAGAATCCCCTAAAAAATGAAATTTCATATCAACAAATTGCAGGTTTGATTCAGCTTTTGAACTTGCCGACTGAGTGAAAAAGATGCCAATTTCTTAACAGAGCACAGTAGCTCGGCTTGGCCAAAGTCTCGTACTTAAAAAAGTGATTGACTATCGACTCTCTGTACGGGGAGAAGAACAAAACAGTGAAGATACCAGAAGCCTGCGTCGCCTGTAAAGCAAGATGCTCCCGAAAACCAGAGCCAGAGCTAAATAAGCAAAGAACATCTGAGTGAGAGGCACATCCACACCTGCACAAATTTCGCCAAAAACCAAGACGACTTGACTCTTGAATCATCACAGTAACGCATTTCATCATTCCCCATAATGGCAATTTCAAGGAACCACGTGATGGGAAAAAGAAAAAAACAACTAGTCTCTCTCTTCCAGTAGTTACCGAGATCAGCTATCAGAGAAGTAGAGAAACTCATGAGGGCCATGATGAAAGAGACGAGCTGACCCAGGAAGAGGAGGTACACCATTCGCCTCGTCCCCTGGCTTCTCCACCAGCTGCTCACGGCGTCGAAACAGTTCATTCTCGTTCGAAACTATGTCCGACCCAGAACAGAACAAGGCCACTTCTAACCGAAAGATGGATCCTTCTGAGTGTCTCCGCAGCGAGAGCAACATGAAAGCTTTCAACTCCTGCCCTGTTGCATCTGCTGACATCTACCAACTGGGTGCATCTACCGTTCTTTGGGTTTTGGTTTGGGTGCTTTGAAGAGCGAGTGAGCGGCAGAGTAAAGTGATTTTTGGGCGACTCTTCGGCTGGAGAAAATATGAGAAAATATTGGGTGGTCCGGGACCTTCACGTCAACGTGGTCCCGGACCACTCGTGCGGCGCCACGTGGAAGTGTGGGTCCCTTGCTGTCTCTCCTCCTCTTCTCTCCCACGTCGTTTTAATTCAAATCAACGCGCGGGCATTCTCTCTCCTCTTTGCTCCTTCTCCTCTCTCTCCTCTCTCTTCTCACTCTATCCCCTCTTTCCTGACCCGACGACTCTCTCCCAAATAGCGCTCGCTCTCCGACGACGGCCACGCTCTCTCCGATGACGGCGACGCTCCCTGCCGACGACGGCTGTCTCTCTACTCGCCGGCCTCTTCCTCCCGACCTCTTTGTTCCCGATCGCGCTCTCCCCGACGCCGGGCTTTCTCCGACGAGGGCCGCGCTCTCTCCGCTATGGTCAAAGCCGTCTCTCCCGAGAAGCCCTAGATCTGCGACGACAATCCCCGCTTCACTTCGTACGGGGCCGACGAGGTCCCGGTCGGAACCGGTGAGTTGGTCCCTCTCGTGTCGATTTGATTCGTGGGGCTTTTCCCGCCGCCCTGTTTTGGTCGGTCTAGCGGGTAGTGGAAATGGAGAGGATTTCGGGCTCTCTTCTTCTTTTTTTTTTTTTTTCTTTGTATAGGGGTATTCCGGGATCTATCCGTCGGATGAAGGAGAGCTTGTTGTTTTGAAGTTTGAGATATGTTGTAAAGGAGCGATTTTTCCGCCGCTCTGTTTTGGTCGTTCTAGTGGGTAGTGGAAATGGAGAGGATTTCGGGCTCGATCTTCTTTGTCTTACTTTGTTTGGGGGTAGTCCTAGGATCTATCTGAAGAATGAAGGAGAGCCTGTTGCTTTGATGTTTGAGATTTGTTGTAAAGGAGCGACTTTTCGCGGAGGGTACATGTTAACTCGTTTGGTATGTGAGAGAATTTGAAGGATAGAAGGAATACGAGGTAAGAGATGTTGATTGGCGTACCAGAGAGCGTGAAAATAGGGAGGTTTTATTGGTACATCATTAGTAATAATTTCAATTTGGGCCTGTGGTCTTGTAATATAGATATAGCGTATTTAATAGGCGAGACCAATCGAATATTTTCTCTCTTTTCATCCAATTAACCACGCTGTCGGCTTTGCCTTTGCCACCTCCGACCAAAAGCTCCTCCAGTCTCACTCCCCAATTTAGCCGCCGCCTTGCACAACGCGAAGGATTACTTTACATGGCTGATTGCATTGCTCATAACTAGAAGGGTTCACAAGATTCGGTTTCGCCGATCTTACCTTGTTTCGATTTTAAGATTCTGGTTTAGCGCCGCCTTGTGATTGAACTTTCACACTTCTTGAGATGTTGTTGTTTATCTTACATTGGCTTGATAATGGTCTGCTATTGACATGATGACCAAGCACCATAACTGTTGGTAGTCAAACCAACTGTTGCTCATAATCGAGGAGGATTTAAGCGTAAAGAATAAAATTTGGGATAGTCAAACCAGAAGGTGGCAAGCAATTGGCATGCTAAGGCATGTTGTTCAGCTACTCTACCTTGGAGATTAAAGAAACATGCCATTGACTTCTTGCTTTGCACCACAGAAGGAGATATCTCACAGAGAGTGAGAGTGAAACTCTAGATTTCTCATAATTTGCTCCTAGCCATTTTGCTGCCTTGTAGGTATTATAGTGAAAGATGTTGATTTTATGCCATTTAATTTGTATATTCTTCTTATCATTAAAGTGCAAAATATAGGGGATTGCGAACGTCATCATGTACACATCGGATCTTTGTGCTAAGGAAGAAAGCTTTTGATGTCTTTGGAAAGGGTTAGTGTTTTTGACTTAAGATCCTCTCGCTCTTGCATCACTAAGGGTGCGCATGGTAAAATTTCTTGGTGGGGAAGAGTTTTCTCCAGGAAATAGTTCTTTTCTATTTCTATTAGGGGAACAGGTTTTAAGCAAAAGAACCCGTTTGATAACCGCACAAAATTTCTACTCTTAGAATAGAAAAAGAATAGAAATGCGTTTGGTAACGCAACGATTCTTTTTTATATTAATTTATTTTTTATTTGTTTTTTTGTATTTTTTTTTTTTGTATTTATTTGTTTTTTATTCTTTTTTTGTATTTATTTGTTTTTTTTTTTTTTTATTTTCTTGCGTTTGTTTTTTATTTTTTTATTTTTTTTGTATTTATTTGTTTTTTTGTATTTATTTATTTTGTATTTATTTTTTTTGTATTTATTTTTTTTGTATTTATTTGTTTTTTTTGGTATTTTTATTTGTTTTTTTATTCTTGCTCACGGTCGGCGGCGACGGCAGTAGTCGGAGACCGCGGCGGCGGTGGCGGCGGTCGGCGGTGGCTCCGAGCGGTTGGAGGTGGCTACGGCAAGAGAAAAATAAAACAAAAATAAAAAAGAAAATTTATTTATTTCTAGAAATTGTTCCGAGATAAGAAGCAATTTTTTTTTTTTGTTTCTTGTTTCTATTCTCGGGCTAACTTTTCTATTCGGGGGAATAGAAATCAACTTAGCGTTACCAAACGGGTTTGTTCTTTTTTGTTCCGGGAACAAAAGAACAGAAATTCTTAGGAATAGAAATGTTCTCATACGGACCTAAACTAAACAGCTGGTCGCTCTTGATTACAAATTGCAACTCTTCCTTTATGGTAACTGCATTAAAGCCTCTTAAATGACATAAGGGTATTTTTTTTTCTTTACATGGAAGGATGCATAATGTGACCTGATTGCCTACAACTTGTGTAGGTAGCCACCCTTCTAGATATTGTTAGAAAAGTGAGGCACTCCAAAACTACAAATGAATTGTCGCAAGGAAATGTTGATAAAGTTTTCCATGAGACACCACTTTGGTCTGCTGAAGTGCTTGAACTGGTGGAATTGGTTTGGAAGCCTTCTAAGGGAGGCCCTCCAAGTCTTCTTGAACAAAGTGATGCGGTACATATGACTCCTTATTATTGATTATTCCCATACTGTCTCCTTGCTTGGAAGATGGCCGCTCCTTATTTCTTTTTAGGTTGTGACATTTTCCATGGTGTAGACTCTTCTGAATGGGTTTAAAGGTTATTGGTTTTCATAAGACCATTGAATGCTCAAAATGAATAGGAATAGCAAGCTGAAAAAGCCAATTCAAAAGTATCCATCTTTCAATGTTAACTTTTGAGATGCGAAGTTGAGGGAAGTCTATATTTACATGTGACGTGCAATAACACATCCCAATTTCTTTTTTAGATAAAGAAAACACATTAGAAATGAGTTCACGATTGTGAATGGTAATTTTTTGTGGCATTACTTGAGTTAGGCAGAAGGAGTCCTAATCTCTAGCTTGCTGCTAAATTCAACCCGGCTTGAGGCCTGATGTCTAAGTTACCTTTTTATTAGTTTCTGACTTCTATGGTTGTCGGCTTATAGGATATTGCTTGCTCTAGGCCGATATGAGGTTGCTTATTTCAAGTGCCAAACTAGATGTGGACAAGTTCAGTGATTTTTTCACTCCACCCCGATATTTAGATATCCGGGAAGGCGGTATCCAGTTGAAATTCTTCACACCGGTGCACCCGGCGCAGATTACTCGGATGCAGCTATTGTTACTGCTCTTCAAATACATGTGCAGCAACCATGTGGCGATATTTTGATTTTTCTTATCAGTCAAGAGGAAATTGAATCATCGGAAGAGCTTTTGAAGCATATGTAAGGGGTTTTAGCTCCAAAATTGCCGAACTCATTATATAGCCAATATATACTAATTTGCCTACAGATCTTCAGGCAAAGATATTTGAACCCACGCCAGAAGGTGCTCGTAAGGTGGTCCTTGTGACAAATAGTTTTAAGGTTGTATTTTGAATACATGGGTTCTAAATAGTCAGATTCCTACGCCGGTTGGCATTCGAATTCTTTTTTTATGTTTTTATTTTCCGTAATTAAAGGGAAAATCAATTGAAACTACTAATCAGAGTTGGTTTGCAATGCCTATCCTAATCAACTTAAGGAATTTGAAGGCCCATATTGCGGCAACCCGACAATCTCCACGAGCATATGGTTTTTGGTGTTAAATGCAAAGCAATGTCATCGTAAAGTCACATATTAACTTGCAAATCTCACATCATAGGAAACTAGATCTTCTAGCTCATATCAAGTGAAATTGTTGCAAGTTTGAATACATAACACAGGATATATTGTAAAACTCAGCCACATCTGTCAATTTCATGAAGTGGATTCACCTCTTGAGCCTCTCCATAGATCATAGTTCAGATAGAATATGTTGAATGATTTCATCTAGCGTGTATATCAGATATATTGACCAAATGAAGCATTAGATATTTGCTCATATAAATCAAAATTTCAAATCGTAACTTGACTATTGCAAATAAACTAAACAAATTGAGCTCATCCATCAATACCAGGAATCTATTAAATTTAAGATATATAGCTCTTTATGCTTTGCAACATTCAAATAAAGCTCTTTACAAAAAAAAACATTCAAATAAAGCTCATAAGAGACCCATCGAAACTTCAAAGAAGCTATTGATGTTGTCCACAAACGTGTCATGTTCCCATTAAACGTACATTGCTTTTTCATGTAATAAATGACTGAACCCATGTGTTCGTGTTGATTGTGCACGTTCATATGAGAACTGCAATTATACTTCAGAAAAATTCTCTGTTTGAAGCACATCATACACAAGCGAGAATCATCCTTTCGTTTTTCGAACCGTCTCGAGTTAGAGCGCCCCCACGCATCCAACGAATACAAACTCCGAAGTAATTCCTTTCAAAATAAGGATCAGATGAGCTCCAATAGACAAATTAATATGCAAAATATAAGACAAACGGAGTACATTTGCCTCTTCCAAAGCAGCAAATAGATGAAATATTAAATGATTGGTGACAGTCACTATTTCTTTTTCTTTGCCAAATTAGTAAGATACCGACAATGAAACCCTACTGCCTATATACATGGGCCGGCATTATAGGCCGCCACCATCAACACACAACAAGAGTAAACACAGGCCGAAAGCCGCTTGCTCGTGCTTGAATCAGTCGCACACCACACCAACAGTTAAGCCTCCTAATAATTGATATGTCACTGGGAACTTGAACGATTCATACCAATAATCCTTTTATAGGACACTGCCCATGCGCTTGAACTGGTTCCTTATCCATGAAAGTCGTGTTTCTGGAGAAAACCATCCTTCTTTGTAAATTTTCCCGTCACTGCCCTCATTTGCAATTCTGGCACATCTGGCGAGTGGTTGCAGATTTAACATTAACATACGTCGGTTCGGCTGGAACCAGCTCGAGTGCTGGTAGTTCCTTTTCCCCTTCCACCACCTCTACTTGCCTTGCTTTGCTCCTCGCATTCTTAGAGCTCGCTGCCCCGCGCAACCACCATGGGAATCAAGCATCGATAGCCCATTCTCCAATGCTCTCACAAGGTTGTCAAAGTAGTTTTCGGTCACACCTGTAGCAACAAAAACAGATGTAAGAAAGTCAAAACGCATGTCTATGTGCACACATGGGTGCTACTTCTGGAAGTCACAACAGAGGCTATTAAGAAAAGTGTCTATGTAAACTACATTGCAGCTGAAGTAGAGAGGGCCACCGATCTTTTAATAAAAGGAGAGATGTGTTTGTGATGGAAAAACAGCTCCAAGAATTATTGTTTCCCACTAATACTCTATGAACTTAAATAAATAAACAAGTAACGGTCCAACAGCCTTATAACAACCAACCAATGCCATATGCACTGGAAGATCATATTCTTGGTAAGTCCACTGTCCAGGTTTGACTTTCGAATCAACAATCTTTTTAACATAAAAATCCAGTCAAAAGAACTAGTGAGAATGCTTTTGGCTCGAATCAGCTTTTAAGTTAAAAATAAACTGCAGAGCCAATATTATTCCATAAAGTAAACTTTGAAAGCTTGACAATAAAGAGCAGGATTAGAAATAGGAATGCTATGCTCGGGATGAGTCATGAGCTTCGCAGAACTTTTTTACGTAATATACGAAGCCAAAAAGAAGATTCCGCAGAATATTACATACACTAATTTATCGGAAGAAGCTGCTCATTGGTACATATCATGCTCTCTCCAGAAACGATAAAGCACATTTTTTTGGCGAAAGGAATGTAATCACCAATTCCAATATTAGTATTTTCATGTGCTATTCAGAATAAAAATGGGCAGGCATTCGCCTATATGACAGAACGCCTATCCCCCCTCCTTTACGAGACACTTTTTTTTGAATCGTAGCCTAACTATTTCCCATTTCATAGATGGATATCTAGGGACTCAAGTCTAAATAAAATTGACTGTACACAATTGTAATTTGTACCAGACATATTTTACTCGACTAATTATGAAAATTGAATCGACAAGAAGATACCGGTAAGTCCAGCTAACTTAGTGCGAAGTCATTAAAGTTACTAGAAGGATTCTCATCACTAAGGAGATGGTGAAGTTCCTTCTCTGCACACTGATGAAGCCTTTCCAATACGAACTCTACCTCACCTGGTAAAGAAACCATTTCATGTAAGTAAATAGGAAAACAAGAAGGATATGCATGGCCATTGTCTATCCACAATCCTACTCTCCAATACAAACCTTGCAAATACTCAAAAAATTGTTTCTTAGCATGATCATATTCTGGTAGATAATAACCATATGCATATGTCCACTTGAGCACTCGCCTACACTCAACTATCTACAAACATCAAAGGAGCCTAATTTAGTTTCACGAAGTATGGTCGGGATAATAAATCAAAAACACTCCATCAGATTTTAACCTATATAACAGCTGTATTTACATTCCAAACTGAAAATCACAAAAATCATATTTAAGTTGAATTAAGTAATAAAACCTGTTGCCAGGCCTCTATGATGAACTTCAACTGTGACTCCGGCTGGCATTGTGTGTCACTAAGCTTATTGAGCTGACAAGAAGAAAAGACAAAACCTTATTTAATCAATAGCAAAGGGTCGGGAAGCATCGCAAAGACAACATAATTCAACCAGATGAATAGAAAAGCCATGCATCTTGCTTCCTATCACAAGAAAACAAAGATCAATTTGTTAATTTAACATCATAAGCATTTATCGCAAGTCAACTTGCCTAGTTGCCACTTAGCATCAACACATTTACCCAAGTATAGATTCTTCGACACAACCGCAATCCTTAGTGTACTCAATACCCATGACCTGTCGACTAAAATGTTAGCCCAAGTACGAGAGGCAAACACATACGAAACAAAGATCTTCCTGGTCTTGTAGCACTCCTTAATACAAAGCAATGTGAACCTAAGATCTATTTCTGCAGAAGTTACAACCATAATACATTTGTCACAAAGACTCTTAAGTAATATTATTAATTAATAGAAAATTTGGCTGTTAGTGATGCAAAATGCTGTGAAATTAAATAAGCGATATGGAATACTATTGATTTAGTAAGCGCTTCATCCTCTTCCTCCAGTTTCCTCTCGTGTCACGGCAACAATTGAAAATGTTGCCGCAATAAAACAAAAACCATATACACACAGCAATCGCAAATCAAAGTATGTTCTACTCCAAAGAGAAAGTTTCCTCTTGATGCCGCATGTAAAAGCGAGAAAAGAAGGACAAGTTGGGCATCGTTGGTTCAATTCACCCTAAAAATACATACATATTCACGTGACGGGATATGTCCGATCTGCTGAGTAGTTATGATGAATTCGCTTGTAAGCTCGGAAAAGCTTTCCTTGAGTCCTACAAGCGAAATGTAATCCCGTATTTCGATTGGTCCGCCTATTAAATACGCTATATCTATATTACAAGACCACAGCCCAAATTGAAATTATTACTGATGATGTACCAATAAAACCTCCCTATTTTCATGCTCTCTGGTACGCCAATCAACATCTCTTACCTCGTATTCCTTCTATCCTTCAAATTCTCTCACATACCAAACGAGTTAACACGTACCCTCCGCGAAAAGTCGCTCCTTTACAACAAATCTCAAACATCAAAGCAACAGGCTCTCCTTCATTCTTCAGATAGATCCCAGGACTACCCCCAAACAGTAAGACAAAGAAGATCATAGCCCAGAAATCCTCTCCATTTCCACTACCCACTAGAACGACCAAAACAGAGGCAGCCGGAAAAATCGCTCCTTTACAATATATCTCAAACTTCAAAACAACAAGCTCTCTTTCATCCGACAGATAGATCCCAGGAATACCCCTATACAAAAAAAAAAAAAAAAGAAGAGCAGAGCCCGAAATCCTCTCCATTTCCACTACTCGCTAGACCGACCGAGGCGGCCGGGAAAAGCCCCACGAATCAATCGACACGAGAGGGACAAACTCACCGGTTCCGACCAAGGACCTCGTCGGCCCATGTACGAAGTGAAGCGGGGATTGTCGTCGCAGATCTAGGGCTTCTCGGGAGAGACGGCTTTGACCATAGCGGAGAGAGTGCGGCCCTCGTCGGAGAAAGCCCGGCGTCGGGGAGAGAGCGCGATTCGGGAACAAAGAGGTCGGGAGGAAGAGGCCGGCGAGTAGAGAGACAGCCGTCGTCGGCGGGGAGCGTCGCCGTCGTCGGAGAGAGCGCGACCGTCGTCGGAGAGCGAGCGCTATTTGGGAGAGAGTCGTCGGGTCGGGAAAGAGGGGATAGAGTGAGAAGAGAGAGGAGAGAGAGGAGAAGGAGCAAAGAGGAGAGAGAATGCCCGCGCGTTGGTTTGAATTAAAACGACGTGGGAGAGAAGAGGAGGAGAGACAGCAAGGGCCCACACTTCCACGTGGCGCCGCACGAGTGGTCCGGGACCACGCCGACGTGGAGATCCGGACCACCCAATATTTTCTCGAGAAAATATTGGGTACCCTCAAAGTGCCACGTAATCGGTGCTCTAAACCATTCGAACGTGACACACGGACGGGTGTCGGCCCACGTCGTCCACTTCTCCGTTTCAAACCAACGGCGTGGGAAGTTCTCTCTCCTCTCTCTCGCTCTCTCTTCCATGAGCCCCGGCCCACCCTCTCGCACGTTCCGACGCTCTCTCTCTCTCTCTCCTCCCCTGTCTCTCTCCCCGTTCTCCGTGCGGGGAGAACAAAATTGCGACGGTTCGGAGGAAACCATAAAATCCGCTCCGCTCTCTCTCTCCCCCTTCGACGGCCCCGCACCTGCGCCTCCGTCGGTTGCTTCCGACGCCCCCCGCTTTGCTCTCTCTCTCCCCCCTTCGACGGCCCTCCACCTACGCCTCCGTCGGTTGCCTCCGATGCCCCCGCTTTGCTCTCTCTCTCTCCCCTTCGACGGCCCTCCACCTCCGCTTCCGTCGGTTGCCTCCGACGCCCCCGACTCTGATGCCGACGCCGACGCAGCCTCCGCCTTCCTCTCGTGACCTCTGGTCCGCTTTCTCTCTCTTTCGTCCTCGAAGTCGGGCCTCTCTTCCAGCAAACAGCGACGCCGACGCCCCTCCGCCGGTTGCCTCCGTCGCCCCCAACTCCGACGCCGACTTCTCTGCCTCCGCCTCCTCCTCCGCCTACGCGCCCGATGCCAACGCCGACGCCCCTTCGCCTCCCTCTCGCGACCCTCCGCTCCGCTCTCTCCCTCTTTTCTCTGTGGAGCGCCCTTATGGCCAACCCCGACGCTGCGACGCCGACGCCGTCGCCTCCCGCTGTCGCCTTCCCAAGCCCCACCGATAGGCGCTCCATTGGCGACTCCGTACGTCCGAAGGTTCTTTTTTTTTTTTTTTTTTTTTTTGTATTCTACTTAGTAAAATTCGGTGCCATGTTAATGTTGAAGTTTAAAGTTACATCGCATTAGGTGCTCGCTGTTGCCGACTTGCTTGTGTTATTCGAGATAAGTGAAACGGCGGTATCTCTTGAGATTGTTTGCATATAGTCCTCTAAGAGATTAGAGGCTTATGAGCCTAAATTGGTCGCTCCATGCTTTTATTTTCTCCCAAAATTGTGTGTCCGTTGGAGAAGTTGATCCTTGCGTGCTTCGAATAGTCATTTGCGTTGCAATTCCAAAGGTGTAACTCGGTTGTGAAGGATAAGATCAAAATTTCTCTCTAAGATCTACCTTCTTGGTCCACCGATCTATCGAAATAGGTAGTTTACTTAGGCAAATTCATTGCGGCTTGGGCTGTTTAAACCAACAAGTACCTCTTATTTTGTTCATGTGCCAACGAGAGATATGGTGGGACATCCTCACAAGCATGGAGCCGAAGCTTATCTCTCTGTTTGCTTTGCGAGAGAACCACCGAAAATTGCAGGTTTCTTGTGTTTAGCTGAATTTGACATACAAAGACTGACCAATTTGTGAAGATGAATAATTTCACGTTTCTCCCTGTCTTTTGATGCATCTCTGTTCATAATCAAGTTTGGCGAAGTTGGATTGCTACATGAGGGTATTCTTCTTGGTGTATTGATGGACGCGCAACCTCTACCCATTGTGCATCCTTTTGGGGAGGAAAATTTGGTACTTCCCATCAAGCAAATGCAAATTGTGCAAATGGAGGAAGAGGCTTTAATTTTTCTTGGTAGGATAGCGTGCCTTTTGGATGTCTAGGGAAAAAGACATCTGATTTCTAATCAAGCGGGGTATAAAGTTAACGAGATATATTTCCTTCTCGGACCTTGAATCCCGGCCTGCCATACAAATTAGGATGGAGTGTAAAATATGTTTCTGCGATTATGTGTGCATTCTTAGAGTGCTGTTTTCTCACATTATTGCTATTGGTGGTTTGAAATTTTAGTTTGATGAAAGAGTTACTTTCTAATTCCATTTTCTAGTATGTTCACATTAATAAGAATAATTGATTTTGTAATTGTTGATTTTTTGGTTGGATGACTTGGGCAGAAAAATATTTAAAGACTAAAAAAATCCGAGAAGCAAAAGAGGCAGCACGGCGCTCAAGAATAACAAAGGTGATTTAATATCTACTCTACCAGTGCCCCTTATGATTTTGTTTTTGATGCTCAATTTTTACGTGTAGCTTGTAATCTCGATATATAGCTTGTGTTATATTGTTTCTTGTGCAACATACCCCTAAAATTCCTCTGCTTTGTGATGCAGACTATTATAAGGGTATGGTTTCCTGATAATCATATGCTAGAGGCTACATTTCATCCGTCAGAGAAAATAGAGAGTTTGATTGTTCTCCTCAAGAAAGTGGTAGCTAAACCTGAACTGCCATTTTATATATGTACGTTTGCTCATGTGATGTAACTAATTTGCAATATTTCAATGATTTTGATATTCACGTCTCGAGAATGTGTTTTTGGAAGCTAAAGCATAATGCAAATATCTGATCATGTTTCAGATACTGCTCCACCTAAGAAGCAAATAAAAGACTTGTCTCGGGACTTTTACTCTGCCGGCTTCATTCCTGGTGCAATAGTTTATTTTTCATATGACACCCAGAAAGGTTTGTATGCTTATTATTGACCTCAAATGTAGTATCTTCCTTTTTCTTTATGCTTACCACGGGTTGCTTCTTTGTGTTATTTAGAGTGGCTCATCTTTAAGTTGTTTTAAAGAAACAAATTTGAGTTTTCTTGTGTGCCTAAGTGATCCAAAACTGCGCCCGAGTGCGGTTCACTTTTTCTTAGCACCTCAAAGCTGAAGCACTTTTACAGGTCCTTCTTGGTAATATGCCTTGGGTATACTAACGCATACGGAAAGATGACCCACTCACATGAACTACCAACCGCTACACGTTTGTGGCGATGTCAATCGAATAATTTGTTTTGCTTATCTTGTCATGTGTTCTTCCTTTACCAACCTTGATTCTATATTTGCAAGTAAGTCTTAAGATTAAACATATATGTGACCTTAATGAGTGACCGCGAACTTGGGAATCCAATTCTATACTTACATTTATTTCGTGACCGCTAGTATTGTAAGGTTCAAGTGCTTGTTGCTTCTTCCTTGAGGTGTGGCATCGACCACCGCTAACAATTCTATGAACATGGATCATAATCCTTTGCCATTTCTTCTTCTCTTTTGACTTCTTCCTTGTCATGTGATGCTAAATTTGACCGATGCTTATTTATCATTTGGTTGGAAACAAGAAAGGATCAAGGTTTCTCGAGAGCTGCAACCCACGAGGTGTAAGCGATAAGACGCACGTAGTATAGACACTGAGAACAAGCTTTGCTGGCTATGAAGATCGGAAGTCCCCCCATAAGGTAAGACGCACTTTTGGGAAGCTCAAATAAAAAATTCTCATGTTACAAAGCATTGCAGTTCTCTTGATTTTTAATTGATTCGCGCAGAGCATAAGTGGATACAGAATGTGGACAGGGCTCCCAACGTTTCACTAGGACAAAATGTCTGGACGAGGATAAAGCAATTATCTTTGATGAATAAGTTCATCACAAAGAGATGTTTGACGTGATGGACACCAATAAAAATGGAGATCGACATTTGAAGAGTTGAAACATGGCTGCACAAATATGGACAGCAAGTTGCGATCCCGATGTGCGATGCGATGGATGCAGTAAGATCAACTATTCAACAGCTTAGCACATTTGGTTTTGGACATGGTTTATGTTTTCTTCTTCCATGTCGACGCATTGTATGCTGTGAAGTGCATGATTTTGCTTAAATCGCAAGGCATTTGGAAGATTAAGGATGGATTACATAATACGGAAATATGTTTTTCATCAGTTAGTCAAAGATTTGATCATGAGGTTGTATCACCATTTCACATAATTTCTAGAACTTCTTGCAAAATCAAGTGGGTTTCTTATAATTTGATGAGTCACGATTTCTTGTATTAGCATCTAAAAATAGAACTCCATCTTATATGAGAACAGCTGATGAAGATGGAAGCGGAACACCGAACTTAAAGGAGTTTATGACTATGTCAGTCCACTTGAGAAGGATTGGCAACGATGACCACCTTACTCGAGCTTTTGAATTCTTTGACAAGAATTGAAGCGGATATATTGAATTCGATGAGTTGAAAGAAGCTTTGATAGATGACAATCTTGGTCTGAACAATGAAAAATTTATTGAAGACATTATTTTCGATGCTGATCTAGATAAGGTAATACATGACCATAACAACCTGCAATTTGGAATCTGTGTATATCTTGTTCATATACGAAATAGAGTGCTCATTCTGTGATGGATGTATTCCGGGGACGGTCGAATCGTTATGATGAATTCAAGGCCATGATGAAAACGGGCATGGACTGGAAAATGGCTTCACGCCGAGTCGAGAGTGATGCCGAACGCGCTTAGCTAGAAGATGTTCAAAGACAAACCTTCTTTCTCTCGAGGCTAAAAGATGTTCCACCCATGGCTTCTTAATCGATCCGGATGAACCGTGGAGAAACAAAATCGAAGTCTCATCAAAAGGGTATTTGGGAAGGAGGCATTATACAAAATCATTGCATTGGTTTGCTACCTGCGGAGGACATAAATGCTGTGGTTATATTATT
Organism: Eucalyptus curtisii; assembly: GCA_017140595.1. Lineage (NCBI taxonomy): Eukaryota > Viridiplantae > Streptophyta > Magnoliopsida > Myrtales > Myrtaceae > Eucalyptus > Eucalyptus curtisii. Next base: position 15,435,113 of record CM029494.1, read on the forward strand.
TAGCATGCGCCGTTTCTCTGTAATTAGAGCTGCCTTTTGTTCATGCTAGACTTTTGAACAACTGCTTTGCCTTTCCTATATGAACTACAGATCCTGATTGAACTAAGAATGACAAGGCAACCATTCTTATGGACACAATCCAGTGTTTGAAGGATTTAACCACGGAAGTTAACAAATTGAAAGCTGAATGTGCAGCTCTTATTGAAGAATCTCGTGAGGTGATTTTATCTTCATCCAAGTATCCGAGGTTCTAATGTCAATTGTTTGCCTTGATGCTAATAGTAACTTTGCATTACAACCGGTGATGCGGGAGAAGAATGAGCTCGAGAGAAGAGAAATCATCTTTAAAATCTGAAGTTGAAAATCTTAATGTCCAAGTACCAGCAAAGGATGAGGGTTATGTACCCTTGGGCTGCCATGGATCCATCTGTCGTCATGGGTCCAGCCTACTCATATCCAGTTCCAATACCCGTCACTCCGGGTCCAATACCCATGCACTCACAACTTCAGCCTTTCCCTTTCTTTGGAAATCGAATGCAAGTGCTATTCCCGCTCCGTGTTCTACCTTTATCCCAAATTCAATGCTGCCAATCCCACATTTGAACAGCAGTCAACCCAATATGCTTCCAGTTTTCACGTGTCAAATAAAAAAGACTCCAAAAGCAGGTCTTCGAGATCATCAAAGGGGCAGCATTGCGAGCAAGATGAAGATTCAAATGATGTGGCAACAGACCTTGAACTTAAGATTCATGGAACATCATCACAAAGTAGGTTTTTTTATATTCGAACCGGAGCTAGATCTACTCGTAAATTGGCACAATATGCATAACAAGTATATATTATGCGGGACTTGACGTCCGGAGAAAAGAAGGGCAAGCAGACCCGAGAGGAAGGAGATAAGTATTCGATGGGAGCTCGTCGAGCAAGTTTTCCTCATCTCAGGCTTTTCCAGATAGTTCCTCCAATAGTGTCAGTGACAACCCAAAGTCCAGTAGATGAAGAGTTAAGTCCAGAAAATATTAATGCCACAATTTTCTTTTCCTGTTACAGGCTTAACTCATTTTCTAGTCCTTTCGTAGTTTGTACCCTAGTTAACCGAGGCTGGTCAGTTGTATATTATGTTGTGTTTGCTTAACTTACGGGGAATTTTTTTAGTTTATACAGATTTGAGCATATGCCTGAAACTTGAACAATGAGGGCACATTCATTACTTTTTTAAGGGTTTAGCTCCAGCAACCATGACATAATTGATTGGAGCTCAGATTTTGTATCCAAACTATCTTGCGACTTTTGACCTGCCATGAGGCATAAGCCAGGTTGTACTCCTGGATGAGTCATTCCCATCGTGTAGTAGTGATGCCCTGGTGGTTATTAGATAAAAAAGTCTCCAGAGATGCTGTCATCAAGAAGTAACGACTCAGTGTACCGATGGAGATGCGAGCTAGCATACGCTTTTGGGTATTCCCATCATCATTGACCGGAGCATAAAAAGGCGAATTCTTTATGTTCTGCGCATCACCTCCTACATTCGCTATTCTATTGGCCATGATTCAATGCGATGATGAATGGCTCTTGAAACCAAGAAGCGTCACCCTAAATAATATGATCAATTTATTTTCGTTAATGGCTGCTCAGCATACATCTCTAATTCCTTCACAGAAAAAGCAGGTGCATTGCCCATCTCTGAGAGAGACTGAAAAATGTTTACACTTAATTCATTTGCGATGCCAAAAAAAATTGGGAAAAGAGAAGGCCTTACAAGTAAAAAAGCATTGCCCATTATGTAATAGAACAGGCCCTCAAATTCGAGGGCGTTAAATATACACTCGCAGCCTACACATCCCACACTCATTAGAAGACGTACGCCCGTATAGCCCTTCCCTCTCACCAAGTAAACGACCACAGCCAGCAATCTCTCCAAACCTTCATCCTCAAGCACTTCTCGGCTAGGGTGCCATGCAAAATCCCTTGATACTAACTTTTGTACAGGGATTTCCACCGGCAATGGAGCGGAGCACAGAGGCGGTCATCATGGTTGGCTCTGTATATCTTGAGTAACCAAAATACGTAACCTGTCTCGTGCTCCCTCCTCTCTTTTTAACACCCAAAAGCTCCAGAATGGATCTATATCTTCCTCAAATTCCAATAACCAGATGGGCTCGGCAAGTTTTGAGAGCCCATGCTTGCAGTTCTTAACAGCCTTCTGAACTTTGATAAACTTATTTTCCCATCTTTGTCACGTCGGCTTCCTCTAGCAGAGGACCGAGGGAGCCTTTCAAACCTGTCTGCTGAAAAGGGCATGGGAGCATCATGTCAAGGTTACACGTTAACATGCTTAACCATTTCTTTGTACCAAGCAACATAAAAAAAACCTGCACCACTACTTTGTGCAGAATATACAACAAGAGGCAATACATTCGGCTAGTATTTTCAGATGAGACAATAACCAAATTATCAAGGTCACAAGCTGAACAGTTTCTTTATGTGAAGCTGCAACAGAAAGTAGTTATGCTACTATTTTGTGCCCAATATGCAAAAAGACAGATGACTTATCCCAACTTTTGGGCAATTTTGCAAGAAACAAACTTCAAGCTCCCAAGAGACAGGGTCAAAATTCAGTTACAAATTAAAACAAATACATTTAGCCCTGTCTACGTAATTTAATTTTCACTCTACCCATACCCATAGCGACACAAATGAGAACTAGAGGGCAAATGAATGTGGAAGGGATGAATAAATGAAGATAGTCAAAATTACCAGTCGAAGTTCTTCTGGGGTTATATAACCATCACGATCAATGTCAAATTTTTCAAAAGCGGCCTGTGACCGCAGCTGCCACTTCTCTGAGTCATGTTCCTCCATTCGATGCACATGAAGAGTAGCTGCAACAAACTCAGTAAAATCCACTTAGCTCATCTGTGTTGCTATCGATCTACATGAAGGAAAAATAAAAGAGATTCTTATGCACCATTCAGGACTCACATGTTTGTGCAAAATCTGTAAGCTTGGCAGCAGCTCATCCTATGAACGAAAAAATCAGTCCAACATTTCTCAGCTAACAACACAAGCAAGTTTTCAAAATGATGAAACATGAAGCAAGAACTAAATGGAAGCTTCAAGCATCGAATATGAACAAAAGAGAATCACCAAAACAATAAAAGAAGAAAGTGAAACTGACAGAAATGGTATTCCACAAAACCCACCAGAAAAACAAATCTCAATTGCTAATACACAAGGAGAAGACAAGGCCATAACAAAGGTAAAGATAAAAGTTACCGCTTGAAGAATCTCTAAGACACGTGGTTCCTTCATCTTCCAGGGAAGATCCTGAGCAAGGGCCTGCATGCATACAACACTCATGATCATGATGTAATTAAAATATTCATCAGAGTGAATGTGGAATGAGAAAGAAATGGATACCTCTCTCATTTCTTCAAGACTAGTAGAACCATTTTTATCTACATCAATTGCAGCAAATTGATCCTTGAGGTCAGCAAGTTCCTCTTCATCAAGTGTGCTTGCTAGTGCCTGCAAGCAATATTTGTTAGACATTGACATGATATAATATCCTTTCCTCCTTGAAGAAATCTCACAGAGCAGTTTTGTTACCCGTAAAGCAAATTGTTTCAGTCGACCGTACTTCACAAATTGTCTCATATTGTTCAAAACTGATATATCAATAGGGATATCTGATGCATTTCCTCCTTCTCTGACCCATGGATGTGCTGAAAGTTGCAGCAATGAATAAAGATCAATGTCAAGAGGAAACAGAAAATCCTCAGTTCCAAAGAAAATGAAAACCTCAGTTTTCAACCTCAATACTAGACTTGCGGCCTTTTACATGTCAAATCTCATGCCATCCAAAATTCCAGTTTGATAAGCAATTCAAGTGGGCTTGATCAGAAAGACTCTTAATATGAAATCTCATTTCTTCGCAGAGAATATGGAGAACCAATAAACAATCCACAAGAAAGAATAGTGTCCATCTCTCTCTCTCACATATCAACAAGAAATAAGTTGCGAGAATATATGTACACACAACATACATAGGACATTCCAAAGTTTAATTTAACCGGCAGTGACAAAAGTTGGGAAAGGGTAGTGTCACCTCAACAAAAAGATAAAGAAAAGGGACACCAAGAGGAGCAACCATGATTTTCAAAATGCTCCATTTATCCAGTCTTTTCATTTCCACAACCGTATAATGGGCAAGCTATACACACCGTTCACTCAAAAGTTCGCAACCATGCTCTACAGGGACCTGGATAGCTTCAGAGCTACCCAGCTTAAGGTTAGCACTCATCCTCAACAATGCTTTAAATATCATGATCATACAAAACCATGTACATGATCAAGTCTCAGAAAATTGACTCTGTAATTCAGTACCAAGTCCATTAGCCTCAGAAGTCCTCTTAATTCAAAGTCTCTTCACAGAATTCACGAACATCCTGATATAAAAAGTTTAATTCCAGAATAGATATAAAGGATGGCATGCATAAAGAAAAACTTAACTGAGAACACATACATAGATATCAATTTGTCGAGCATTTTCTGTCACTACATCGCCTAGTCGGTGCTCTTCTAATATCATGCACTAACCGCTTTTATCCACACAACCCCAAATATCCCAGAAGAAAAGCCATAGAGTATTAACATGGCACCGAATTCTATCAAGTAGAATCCAAAAAAAAGAAAAAGAAAACGAACCTTGGGACGTACGGGAGTCGCCAATGGGATGCCTATCGGTGGGGCTTGGGAAGGCGACGGCGTTGGCGGCGTCCGCGTTCAGGAGCAGGGGGCGCTTCGCGGAGGAAAGAGAAAGAGCGAGCAGAGCAACCTTCGCTCGTGGAGAGGGAGGCCAAAACGCGAGCAGGGGTTCGTCGGCGTCGGGGTTGGGCGCTCCGCAGAGGAAAGAGGGAGAGAGCGGAGCGGAGGTCGCGAGAGGGAGGCGAAGGGGCGTTGGCGTCGGCGTTTGGCGTCGGCGTCGGCATCGGGCGCGTAGGCGGAGGCCGAGGCGGAGGCGTCGGCGTGGGAGTCGGGGCGACGGACTCCGACGCCAACGGAGGGGCGTCGGCGTTGGGGTTTGCTAGAAGAGAGGCGAAGGAGCGTCGGCGTCGAGTCGGGTCCGGGGAGGAGGCGGAGGCTGCGTCGGCGTCGGAGTCGAGGGCGACGGAGGCAACCGGCGAACGCGGAGGTGGAGGGCCGTCGGCGTCGCGTTTCGCTGGAAGAGAGGCACGACTTCGCGGAGGGGGAGAGAGAGAGTAGAGCGGAGGTCGCGAGAGGGAGGCGGAGGAGCGTCGGCGGCGTCGGCGTCGGCGTCGGGGTGGGGGATGATGGAAGCAACCAGCGGAGGGGAGAGAGACAGAGAGGAGAGAGAGGAGAACAGGGAGAGAGACAGAGAGGAGAGAGAGGAGAGAGACGATCTGCGGAAGCGAGAGAGAGCGTCGAGGCTTATGCTCGAGAGAGGAGAGAGAGAACTTCCCGCGCCGTTGGTTTGAAACGGAGAAGTGGACGACGTGGTGACACCTGTCCGGGTGTCACGCCGAATGGTTCGAGCACCGATTACGTGGCACTTTGAGGGTACCTAATATTTTCTCCTTCGGCTGGCCCCCAACGAGATCTCAGTTCCGTACAAGGTTCAACTTCTGTCGTTCATGGGGAAAATTACCAAATTTTTGAACCTGTTATATTTTTATGAATTCAATCCCAAATGTTTAAATTTGACCTTTTTAATAATACCTTGAAAAAACCTCAAACTATTTTATTGACTATGAAAAACCCTTACATCTATGACAAATTTACCCCAACCGACCATAAAAAATCTTAAACCTGGTATATTTATGACGAATTTACCAAAAACTAATTTATTTGATCGCCAAAAATCCCAAACTTATACATTTATAACAAATATACTCCATGTTAAATTGGATTAATACCACAAAAAAATCAGAAAAATTGTAAATTGTGACAAATTGAGAGTAAAATTCCAAATTAGTATAATAGTCAACTGTCACGTATAATTTAACTTAATAATTTGACAGTAAAATTTAACAGAAACTAACATAAGGTAAATTTGTCACAAGTGTATCAGTTTAGGATAAATTTGTCAAATGGTACCTGTTTAGGGTTTTTGGTGGTAAAAAAAATTAGTTTGGGGTAAATTTATCACTTATGTACCGGTTTGGGTTTTTGGGGTATTAACCCTTAATACTAAACATTTTTAATGTTCTGTAAACTTAGTCCATTTGATAAATTTTGACTAGAAATCCCTAATGTTGACGTCGACCATCTTATGTGAGTGCAGACAAATATTTTTCAATTTTTTCGAATTTTTTATTTGTTTTTTATTTTTATTTTTATTTTCTTCTCTTTTGTTTTTTTCACTATGGCCGGCCACTTGCCGACCACAATGAAAAAGAAAAAATAAAATAAAAGAAGGAAAAGAGAGGAAAAGTAAATGAAATAGAAAAGAAAAATTCAAAAAATTCAATAAAAATAAAAAATAAAAAATAAATTGTTCACGTTAGCATGGCTATGCCATATAGGACAGTCAATGTCCACGTTAGTGATTTTTGATCAAAATTAATTGATTAAACTAAATTGGCAAATTGTCAAAAGTTTTAGGATTAAATTAGCTAATTAAAATATTTAGAACTAAATTGACATAAATATAATAATTTTATGACTTTTTTTGGTAAATAATCCGGTATTCTTGCCAATACATTGCACGCGTCTTATCTTGAAATCCCTATGAATTACCTATTGATTGTTTAAAACTCCTGTGAATTCAATGAATGTGAGAATTGGTTCTTTCCTACGTGGCCAAACCTATCTATATATAACAATTGAGAATTTCAAGCACTTCTTTGTTATTATATTCTCTTGCATTGTGCATAGTAGGATTGATCAGTTCCAGGGTGGGTAATTCTAGACCAGACCCTCTACCCTACTCTATTATAATCGATTCTTCTTTTTTGAATCCTATATCCCATCCTGTTTGCACCGAAACCTATTTTGGAACCCACCCTATTTTTTTTGGTTTGATTACAAGGTCTATCCTAGTTGTAGTCGAATCTATCTTGCCACCACTCGATATCTCATACGGCTTCAAATTTTACATAAATATGAGAAAAAACAACAACGTAATCCTCCTAATTTATATTGAAACATTAAGCGCAAATAGGTACATGAACTTTTTTATTAAACAAAAACTGAGAATTCACTAGGCTAATTATCATAAGCCCAAGCACCAAAACGCCTACACCTGGAAGCCCAAGCACCAGAACGCTTACTCCCATTCCATTACTTTAAATTGAGAAGATAAAAGAGGAGTCGAAGACAAAGAAGAGATGAGAAATTGGCGCGGCCCGCCCAAGCACCAAAATGCCTACAACTGGAAGCCCAATGCCGGCATCAAAATCAAAGAGTTTGTAAAAAACTATCCCCAAAAACTTGAAAACCCTGCAAAAAAAAAAAAAAAAAAAAAAAAAAAAAAAAAAAAACTCACCTCGCTCAAGTTTATGCTGTGTCGGTGATGATGGCTAGTCTCGCGACAACGAGTTTGGTTGCGTTCCTACATGCTGTGGCGCCGATGGTGGCGACAACGATGGTGGTTGGACGTATAGAGAGAGAGTAAGAGAGAGGGGCGACTGAGAAGGAGGCAAATCGCAGAGAGAGAGAGAGAGAGGCAACTAGGATTTTTTTTTTTTTTTTTAACATTAGTAAAGACTGGTTCCAAAACCAATCCAATCGATCCGGGTGGGCCTTTACTCGGAACTGATTTCAATAGGTTCCCAAAAAATGAAACCGGACCGGTTCATACAGAAACTTGTTCCTGGACTTATTTTCCGGGTGGTCTAGTCTGGTTTCCAGGTAAACCCAATTCAATTGCATACTCCTGATGCATAGTCGAATCAATTTTACCATGTGCCCATGAATCAGTTGGATAAAATATCTCTCTCAACTTCATAACTACCGTGCATAGTCAATTTAATTGCTAATATGCTAGTAACAGTACAATTAAATATTTATATGCACGTTTGGGAGTTTTAAAGAATTTCCTTTAATTATCACTTTCCTGGGAGAACTCTTTGACTTATTTTCTCGGAAAAGAAAGATCTCATCCCATTTAATTTAGTTTAATGTCCACTGTCCACTTTCTATAACACATGTAGAATACAAAATATTGATTTTAATTTGAAAAAGAAAAAACCCATTAGTCTCATTCTATCTATGTTAGTGCATTTTACGTTCAAAAGTCTATCTTACTATAATACTAGTGCTAGGGCCACTCTTCGCATGGGTTTTATCTTTGATTTTTTTTTTTAAATATTACACTTTTACCAAAAATATCATATTACACTATTGACACATTCTAATTCCATGAATATGAGAAGGGATTCTATTATATTGTGTAGCCAAATTAATTTTGTATGTGAATTTTATACATGGTATAGTTACACATTTGGAAGTGTTTCACTCCACTGCATAATTATTGCACACGATCGATTTTATTGCATGTACAAAAGTAACAATATAAATAAATATTTGTATTTAGGTCGACATTTCGAAAGATGTTTATTTGATATTTCATTTTTTAAGCAAAAATATTAAACTTCTATGGAAAATGGATGGACTTTTTCCTTTAAATTGAGTGCATTTAATTCTCAAAAGTCTATTTTCTTATAATTTTCACTGTCTCAACAAAACCATACAATTCTAATTTGAAAAAGAAAAGACACATTCCATTAACTTTAATGTACTTCATGACCAGAATTCCATCTTACCATATTTTATCGATTCGATGCTATTATTTGGCCAAAAATCGTAATTCTATACAAATTTCTCAATTCTAACATGAGTAGTTTGCTTTTGCCCGGATTGAGAAGGGTGTGCGTATGTAGCCTGAAGCGAGAAAGATTGAAATTTAAGGGCAATTTGGGGCTGTGAAGCTTTCATCAACCTGATTGTCAACTTCAGTGATATCGACTTGATGATCATGAAACTGTGGTGTGATGAAGTCCTACGTGTTTCCCCTTCAAAAGCTGAAATGGTGCACGAATCTCTCAAGAGTCCCACTCAAAGGTCAAATCTCACAGGGCTTTCGCAACCATCATAGCATAGCAAGGAAGCGCCAGAAGCTACCCTATTGAAAGCTCAACGCGGAGGCCGCTTCTGACGGGACATGCGCATGCATAGAAGTCCATATGATACGGTTAACTTCAAACCTACTTTTCAACGGGTGATGACATTGGATTAGTGCATATATCTAAATGTCAAAGTCTGGTTTCCCTAAGAGAAGCTATTTTCCAAATTTTGTAAGCCAAATGACCCATTTCCCCCTTTTCTACATGCATTTCCTCTCTTTTCTTGCAATTAAAGGAAGCGTTAATATGAGATCAAATGAAAATCGACAACTTCAAGGTGTGTAACTACTGTTGTAAATGGTGATAAATTACTCCATGACGTTGCTTCCAGATTTAGGCAGAGACACTAAGACTGCGTTTGGTCGATCGGATAAAAGCTTGAATAGGATATATTTTATCCTATCTTTGGTAGCCGGCTAAGATAGGATAAGGTTGGATATAAATGGGATATAGCCTGGATAAAAAAATCCGAGTGGGAGGGGTGCGATAGACCCGTATAGGATTTCTCTTGTTGATCTATTATTAAAAAAAATCCTACGCTCTCCTTTTCCTTCTCTTCTCTCACACACACGACTCCTTTCACAAAAAACACGTCTTTTTCTCGGTATCTATAATCCGACGAATTCAAGCACCATCTCTGGCGAGGAGCCACATCGATTTTGCTTTCTCGCCAGATTTCGTCTTTCTCTGTGTATTGATATTCGCACGATTTACAAGGTTTGTGATTTCCTTCCTTTGGTTTTGCTTTCATAGGTGCAGTCAATTGTGGCTCATGAAAATGTGACTCTTTTTCCATGAAATCCTACTTTACAGTGCACCCTACTTTTGTTTTTCCACGAATTTCATCACTTGGTCACCGTTTCTTTTCATACCCTATTTTTGTGAGGATGAACTAATGTTTATCTAGAGTGAGATTCGATCAATAATGTTTCTAGCGAAAGCTATCTATATCTTTTTACGATTATGCTTTGTGAATACCCGATCTCAGTAGGAGATATTCATTGCTTGTGTGGTATTATCTTTTACAAGTTCAATGTAGGAAAAAAAATATATGAATTAGAAGTAAATATTAGAACTATGTTGTTGTTGGTTTATATGTTTTTTTTTTTTGGTAAAGATTGGTTTATGTGTTCTTGTGGTTGTATATTTGTAATTTTATTGGTGTGGTGGATCATCATTGATTTATTGGTGAAAACCTTATCTCAGTAGGAGATATTCATTACTTGTGTAGTATTATTTACAAGTTCTACGGGGAAATCATATATAAATTAGAAGTAAATATTAGAATTGCGATGTTGTTTTACCTTGTCCATTTATGTATTCTTGTGGTTGCATATCTACAATTTTATTTATTTATTTCCTGATTGCGCCCCTCTTGTGAAGAAGAGCGTCTTAAATTTCTATTGCTTGGCTTTGGCCAGTCTTAAGGACATATGCTTTTTTCTGAGTGTATCTATTCAGGTTGGCCTGAATTGAATATTAGGTTTCCATCATTGACTTCTGTAGCGTAGCATGTTTCCTCAATGGACAATGCAAGTAGTAAGATAATGATCAAATTTTTAGTAAAGAATTAAAGCTATGAGAGATTTTGGCATTAGAACGTGTGTATGTATTAATTAATTCTAGAAGCCTGACACTCTCAATTTTCTGTGAACTGCAGTTGGTATACCGGAATGCATCATCTACACGGGCTAAGACATTGATTGAATTAACGGACTAAAGTACTATAGAACTTGCTGCAATCAAGGCTAGCTACAGTCAGTTGCTCATCTATTCTAGAGCCAAATTATATACCTTAATGTAACACAATGGGAGTTACTCACAGTGGGTATAAGGAAAACAAATTCTCATCAACAAATAATTTGCAATGGTCCAATTCTAACAAGTCAACATTCTTTCAAGGCAACATTCTTAATTGACTCATCTCATATTAGCATACACAATATCACTTTTTAATTCTTTATGCATTTCGCATATAATGTATAATCATGGATTGATTTTGTGCGATTTTGTGAGAATCTGTTGACTTAAAAAAATATTTCGTTTTGGATGATTTTGCTATAATCTAATATGTTAGTTTGTACTTTCCTAATTTTTTTTCCAAGAATATAATTGTTCATGAAAATATCCAAGTTTAAATGCACAATTTACCAAACAGTGGATAGGATATGATATGATATGAGAATATCTGACTTTAAATCTGTAACTCACCAAACAGTAGATAGGATATGAAAAAATCCATTGATTTCTTATCCTATCCTATCCAGTTCTATCCTGTTTAGAAATCCAGACGACCAAATGCAGCCTTATAGAATATAACAAAATCACCTAATTTTGTTTAAAAAGTTCAAGATTAGAAAAATTGATTGGCGACATGGAAGATGATTATGTAGTTGTAATCACATGTAAAGCACTGACCCCATTATTCTCTTAAAAGAAATTACGTATCTTCTATTACAAATAAGCAAGGTCTATAATCATTTGAGAATTCTTACATTTGATAATAAAATTAGGGTGTTACAATATCTATTATAATTTGACAACGTGGATTATTATATCCTAATTTGAGATGTATCTTACTTAAACAATCAACGTATTACTATTTTCTTGTCCTCCATTCAAACTTAACAAGAAAACCATATTAGCAAATTTCATAAATTTGAATCAACGAAAAGATGACATTGAATAATTTTTTATAATTTAGAGATTGGATTAAGTATTAATTAATAGTTCAATGACAACATTGATTAAATTAAAAGTTGAGAGATGATATTGCATATTACATCAAGGTTTTTAGGGAGTATATATATTATTTTTCCGTAATACACATAGCACGACATAAAAATCTAAGAGAGGTTCATATCCCCTTGTACACTCAAGGCTCTATATTTCCTCCAAGTTTTCATGAACAACTATAAAATTAAACCACGCAGCCTCACTCCCCATGTTCACATAGATCAAGTTCCTATTACTTGCTTCCATAGTCACCTTTTATTAAAAATAAAAATAAAAATTCAACAAGGTGAATTCGGTAAGAGCAGACATACTCCTCCTCCTTTCTGATTTACCCTGATTGTAGTCATCTTAAGTGGATTTTCAATGCGTACCCCAAACTCTTCTCAGTAGCTTGTTTTTGCCCATTGGACCTTTCATAAAATTTAATTTAGATATAATTGTGTAGCCATTACTAGAGACTTTATCACATATGTCTAAGATCTATTCAAGTTGATTTAACATGACTATTTCTCTCGAGAGTTCTTTTTTATAATGGAACTTACTGGACCTCACACGTAGTCCTTAAGCTCAATAATATATACATAGTCCTTTTGATGAATGACTGAGTTCCTTTTTGAACCATTTTTTCTATAAAAATGACCTAAAATGATTAGGTCAGCATCTTTAACCCACTATGAGAATAACATTTGATCTGGATCACAAAAAACTAAATAACAAAAAATTATAAATTATTGTGAGGTCAACTCTTTCGCAAATTTTGTGACTCATAATAAGCTATTATTTCTATAGTAGCCCAAAAATTGTTATGCTAATAAAACCTTTTTTTCCCTTATTGTTGCCATTTTGATTAGATGGGTTGAAAGGCGAGTTCTTTTAAGACTCACTAGAATCCATCATTAGTTGGATTTTGCTCTATTAAACTCATTTCAATCTATGTGGTAAATTTTAGACAACCCGCAATTACCTAACTCATTAAATATGAGTTCAAATAAGGGTCAATGACCCATTTTGCCACCATTAATCCACAATGAAGTCTATTGATGCAAAATTTCTTCTACTAATTCCAATGAGATAGAAGCTTTGTAATGATTGTGCCAATTTGAATTTGCTCAAACATTTTCGCTTTTAGTCCTTGAATTTAGAGATCATGATTTGCAACATGCTGGTCGAAGTAAGGGCCAATTGGAATATATATGTAATTTAGGGACCACATCTACAAAAAAAAGTATAGGATAGAATTGAGCATATTAAGAAGTACGGGACTGGCGGTGCCATTATCCCAGAGCTTATCGTATTTTATATCATGTTAAAATACTACAAAAAAAGAGAGTTATTTACTAAAAAGTATATATACTTACCTCTTTTGGTGAAATTAGTTTTATCTTAAACTTCCAATTAATCATAGATAAAAAGAGATGAATTCGAGTTTTCGTAGCAATTGAACTAACAAAATGAAAACTAGATTTGAAGCTATGGCACCGGATAAGATTGACCATATACTCTTAAATAATGTGAAATAGAATATAAAATTAATATAAAAATGTTAATTGTTTTCAAGCTCTTCTTTTCTAAATATTCTATCACACTTCCATTTCTTTAAATTTTATCTAAACTCTCATGTGGCCTTTCTATGTCCAGGTTTTCGAAAAATTTCCTTTTTGCGATATTGTATGAACTCATTCGACAAGAACCCAAGCAACTTATGATATAAAAAACTAACATATGCTTGATAGATAGAATTGCGATTGATGACATTTGCTACGATTTTAATTATAGTAAAACGTCTATTTCTTTTCCTATAATTTCAAATAATTTGTTTTCTTTCATGTTAATCCTTGCTTCAATCATGTACATTGAAGTCTTTGTCTAATTTCTTTCATAGGAGGAAGCTGATTAGCCCTACTTTTGTTAGGGAATAGAAATCCTCAATCAAGTCAACATCCTTTCCCTAATACCAATATTTCCAAAGTCTAATTTGAATATTAGGTTAAGCATAATTGTCAGAACATCTACTATCCCACCAGTCGCTCAAATATAACTCAAGTTCTTCCCGTCATGTGAATCCAATATTCGATTTGGCCCGGCCTGGATATGAACTTAAAATCCCGATTCGGCCTGGAACACATACTATTAAACATCTATACTCCCTAAGTCAATAAATTGTCGTGTAAATCAAGGAAGAAATTCGTTTCCACTATTTTTCTGTAATGAGAAGAAATGGAATATAAACCGCGTAAACCCAATTAATTGCTGTCGAGAAATTATTTGTATCATTGACAAAGGATGAAAATCTCATCTAATTACAAGAAACTGTATCTAAGAAGGAATTCAAAGGGAAAAGAAAGATTGCCAAACAATTTGACTAAATTTTTTGGGACCTTTCAACATATCAACCCACACCCACCAAACATGCAATTTGACTGATGCTGAACCTAAGTATCTCTATCGTGGTTACGTTTGTGCTCAAAGTTCATCCCTAAATGAAGATGGTTGTTGTCCCATGCAAGTACTTGAGGCTTTCAGGCTATCTAGCCAAACCTCGTCGGCGACGACGGAGTTGGTCTCGTTGTTGCGGTGCCATGACCAGTGCGCATGCGTGTGGTTGAGCACCCTCAGTCTTCCGTGTCCAAAGCTCGCCTCCCTAAACATCGACAGAGGCGAACGTGGGTTCTTGTACCTACAGATTCATCACCTAAATGCTCAGGCACCATAAAGACGTACATTAACACAGACAACACCATCCAATAATTCAACAAGGCCAATGCGGCTAGCGATAAAATGAGGCATACTCTTTTAGGATTAATGATGACTGAAATCTGTCTATATTTCAGAATTTGAGAATGATGTCTTATATTATCCCCTAAAAGAACATCACAATATGTGTTATTTCCTATAAAAGATTGACGACAGATCAATGAGTAACACAACAGCTTAACATCAGTCAATTCCTCCAGAATTTCTTTCTGGTTTTCTTCCTACAATTCGACAAGCAGTTGTTTGAGAGCGAGGATTGAACATAAACAGCAAAAATTAATTCAGAGAAAGCACACTTACGACATTGCAAGACCTTCTCTATTCCCTCCATCTCCAATGGTCACGTACACAGGTCCACAGGAGTCAGCCTTATTGTTGTAGATTCTAGTCTGCGTATAACAAAGAACGACCGTCATTTTCTCAAAAAGGAACCAAAAAGCAAACATTTTGCATGAAGCATCAGGCTATATGTGGACTTACAAATCGTTCATAGGCATGAACATGGCCAGCAAAGACGATGTCAACACGTGCACCATACAACAATTCTTCCATCGCTTTCCTCATGCTCTCACCTTCCCCTTGATGGGCCGTATTTGTATTGTACCATGGCGCATGCAGTAGCACAATCACCCACGGCGTCATCTTGCGATCAATCTTGGCCAGGTCCTGTTTAAGCCACTTGTACTGAGCTGAGTCGGAGTCGAACTCGGCGTAGGACCCCAGCATGATGATGTGGATGCTGCCGCCTGCGACGTCGAAGGAGTAATAGAGGTTGGATTCAGATCCGCTTTCCTCGTAGGGCATGAGCCACCGGGCATTGTAAGCCTTGAACCCGTGGGGGTAGATGATGGGGATTATCTCAATCTCGTGGTTGCCCTCGGTCACCATCCATGGTCGGCGGCTTGCGGTTGGCTCAACTAGGCGGCCAAAGGAGTCCCACAGTGGCTGCTGGAAGTCGGCGTAGGAGAGGTCACCTGGGAGTAGGAAGACATCGTAGTCCTTGCTCTCGACGTGCGCTAGGGTCGACTTGGTCCAGTCCGTTTGCCCCAGGTCACCTACATAGGTTGGAAGATCGCGACGATTAAGAATACGAGATGAACTCAGCTTGAAAAATAGGAGGAAATTCGGATCGAGTCCAGAGATCGAGATAGGTCCGTGACGAGTTTAGAGGTGTTTGGGGTGCGAGCAAAGAGGGGATCAGGCGCCCGGGTCAAAAACACCCAAACTCTGTTGAAGTAAGGGACTGGGAACTATGGATTCACCCGTGTCAGTGAGAATACATGAGTGCTTCGCTATTAATTCGGAGATTGACTTGCATTATAAGAGATTAGGCCTAATAAAAAAAATCGTTAGAAGGGATATAAAATGGGGACTGAAAAGCAGGAAGAGAAGTTTGGAAGGATGGCCATGTGAAAGCCGAACTGAACAAGCCCAATTAAATCAGAACCGGACTTATCTCAATTGGAATTCTAAATTCTAACTTGACAAAATTCCGTCTGTTTCATGAAAAGTTAATGATTCTGCAAAATGCAAAGCTTACATTCAAATTAATATGCATGACCCAAATCCAACCAATGATAACTTCTCTAACACCGAGTGAGAAATCATCTCAACACATACAACAATCATTTGACCATGCTTTTCTCTTCAAAATTTATGAAGAACATCATCTAATATCATCTTGTATCTTCTAAATGATTAAATGTATTTTAATTATAGGGATGAAGGCACCACTGTCCCTAATCTTTTACCACATATCCAGTTAGGTCATTAAATTTTTTTTTTTATGTATATATATATATGTATGTATGTATGTATGTATGTATGTATGTATGTATGTATGTATGGGGGACATTAACTTTATTTAAATTATATATACATATAAGGGACTCTTCATTTGGGCCCAAACAAAAGTGGGAGGGTCAGCGATTTAGTCACTTCACACGCGGGGATACAAAATTAAATTATTGGTGACACGAAAGCTCGACGTAAAGTATTGTGAAGAAGGCTGTGATATATACTCTTCCTGCTCTTCCGTGGGGGTTGCTTCGCCTAAAGCACCAGCTTCACTAAGAAAGGACCGACAGAAGACATCCTGATCTACTGTTTTCGGGACCAGGGAACTTGCAAATTAAACAAAAAAATTAATTTTGATTATCCAACAAACAACGTAGATAATCCTTTTCTAAACAATTCCATCAATTGCCATTGATTTGGACAGTCGTTCGATTTTCAAGCTATGACCATCCATATCAATAGTGGTGAGTATGGCACGTAACATATAAATTATATAGATAACGTATAGTGTGAAAAAATTAAACATAAATAAATAAAACTTCTCCAGTTTCGTAACTTTTGAGATCCCTATTTGCTGCCAACATGAACAAAAGTAAACGCTCTAGGACGAAACCCTATTGTCCTCTGGTAGTTAACACTTTGGAGATCCATATCCGATAGTTTCTACTTACTAATGACTCTAAAGGTGATGCAGATGGAGAAGCATATATTATCTTGTGAGAGCAAGACATTCTGAATCATAAGTTCGGCATTAAAAAGGGAATTTAAGAAGGTATCTAAAGAAAAGAAACTACGAGAAATTTGTGAGATAATATAGTAATATACTTTCGGAATATAATCAAATAACGTCGGGAATCTGATGTGTTGATACTTTTGTTCACGTGCATTGTTAGTCCTTCAAGGTTTTAAGGTAGTAGGATCACGCAAGCTTTGGCGCGCCTCAACAATGAAAGTCCCTTTCGAGTGCACGAAAACACACAAGATTCCAATAATGACTTGACCAAATGGAATAACATATTAACCCGTGTAAGCACATCTTTTCTTCATCTCACTTTTTTTTTTTATAGTTTTATTTCAGAATTAGAGCATCACTTTTTACCTCTATGCAAAATGACAGAAACCGTAATATGCTCCTTGATCTGAAATTCGCTCCTTAATTAGTGAAGCACCCCTCTTGGAGCAAAAACCCAGAATTTCCTCTTCCTCAAAATTTGATATCCATTGATTCATAAGGTGAACAAAAAAGTATTGCGTCAAGGAGACTTACCAACCACCACGAATTCGATGGGGAAGGTGGAAGGCGGCGTTTTGAAGGAGAACTCCGGGCCGCAACCACCACAGCGGTAGTAATAGGTCGTCCCTGGCTTTAGCGGCCCGATCTTGACGTGGTGGATTTTGCCGGAGGAGTAGAAAAAGTACGTGTAGGAAGTATTCTCTCCTCTTGCTACGGCGTTGTATTGTCCCGGAGACATGCCATACTCCACGGTTGAAGGCGCCTCGTGGTCGTCCGTAACCCACGTTACTCTCATGTAGTCGCTACCGGCGAGCGAAACATGCACCTAAAATCACCCATCGATTGAGAACGATAGCATTTAATATACATGACCGGCCATGAATTTTCACTGGCCAACTTTGAAAAATAAGCATATTTTTTGATCAATTGGAATTGAGAAATTGACCTGTTGAGGCTCCAACTCTGACCGGCCATGCTTGGTGAAGATGATGCACCCGGGAGGCTGTCGAACGTATTCCCTTTCGGAAGCATAAGTGAACTGAGGGACGAAGAAGAAGATAAAGAAGACAACGGTTAAAGGTAGTAGAAAGGCCCGGGGATACCGAATCTCCATGGTTGAAGCAATGAAGCTGAAGAGTGTATATTGATGAACACTTTTGGGAGGGAGGGAGAGAGAGAGAGGGAATATATAGAGAAGGTGGGTTGGAGGAATTTGAAATCGGAACATATAATCTATTAAATAAATCAGAAGGCAAATCCGTCAAGTAAGTCGATTGGTATATATGCAAAGATGTTTCGAAGGTAGGTGTGTTCTCGCTCGTCCTCCCCATTTTTCTTCATTGCCAACAAGCGTGTGATAAGGTAGCTCTGGGACTTGGCCTGGCTGGAGGAGGGACCATTTTTCTCAGCCAGTAAGTATATACGATCATTTATGTGATGTGATTGGATAGTTTTGGTACTTATCTGAAACTTAAGAAATAATCGCGTCTCAAGTTGTAGGTTTATATTATTTAAGAATGGCCATCAGAAAAAAATTGGAATGCAAGTAAACCCATCAAAATGGATCATTGACCCATTTTTAACCTATATGAGTATTAAATTGGTTATAAATGGGTTAGTTATATTAAGTAAATAAATTACAAATGAGTTTAAACATAATATGATGGTTAAATAGATTATAAATTATTTATAAAATAGATTTACAACTTATTTAGACCCAACCCACTATCTTTTCATTCTTTATCAACCTTACTCGATCTTGTGCTTGCTTACTCTGCACTCTCATCTTAGTTTGGATACAATTTTTCATAGATTGGATTAAATATGTATGTATTTTAATAATATGAGTCGAGTTATGTTGGAATGAGTATAGGTTATTAAATTTGTATTGTATAAAAATGGGTTGAAATGATTTAAGGTCTATTTGGGTTGACCCATTTTCGATTTGATCCAAACCTAACCCAACTCACCCGTTTAACATATCTAATCTCAAACGTGCCCACAATAAAGGTTTGCAATCAATACATTGCTAAATCCGTAAATATAAAATAGTGTTGGACAATTTATATAGAGCTGGAGAATGAGAAGTGAAAAAAATATCAAGTGAGACTTTTCAAGATATATAGTAGATGTACATTGATTTTGGGCATTTATGCATCACTCAGTAGTTCAAGCTTCTAATAAGATGTCCCGAGATCAAGTCTGACGATTGGTGTATTCTCTTACTCGGCTTTTTATCTGATGTTGTTCTGGCCTTTCTCTCTCATTAATCCACATGCAATATCTGGACGTAGATGACATGTATCGAGTGTACTCATGATCGTTATGTACATATACGGTTAGTGAGCAAAGAATTATGGTCCTTGCGATGTTCATTGGAGTTCCAACTTTTTGGCCCGTAAAGTTCACCTTTCACGCGCGCTGAGCGAAAATGAATTCGTCGCGGCACACGAGAATCTCTTCTGTACAACGGACAAGACAAAAAGATGGACCACCGGCATCGTTTGAACAGCCAAAGTAAGATTTGAGCTGCTCCGAACTTATTGGAGATTAGGGGTGTGTAACCAGATCGAGTATACCTGAAAACCAGATTGGTCCACCAGAAAAATAGGATTGGAAGCTGGTTCCCATTGAAACTAGTTTGAAAACCGGTTCCCAAAAATTCGGAACCGGAACCGGTCGAGAACCGGTTCCGAGTGAATGCCCACCCGAGAACTGGATCAACCAGACCAGTTTGGGAACCGATTTAGATACCGGTTTTGTAAGCCCAACCCCAAAAGTCCAAAACCCAAAATGAACATAGTTACTGAAGGTATGAGGCGTTCTCATGCATTTTCTTAAGTACCTATGTTATAGTAGTACAACTTTGTAGGGTAAAAAGATTTCAAAATCAGATCAACTGAGTTCACACTTAATAATTCGTATGTTTTATTGTTTTCTTTGTTTATTATCCTTTCCTCAGGTTACTTGCTTATGTGTATTACCAAAACGAGGAAGTTGCAGACATCATTAAAAGCCATCAATTGGAGATTGTAACTCTTGCTACTTTATCATCATTAGTCTTGTGGATCCTTAATTTTTCATTTAATCAAAAAGTTTATATACTTATTGATTATAAGTGCTTAATATTTCAATACAAATTAGGAGGATTACATTATTTTTTCATGTATTAATGTAAAATTTGAAACCATATAGGATATCGTGCGATTACAAAATAGGTTCCAGTGGAAACACGGTTGACCTTGGAATCGGGCCCGAAAAATAAAATGGTTTGGGTACAAGATCCAATGCAAATAGGGTTTGATACAGGGTCCAAAAAGATAAACCGATTATAATAGGGTGGGGTTTAGGGTCCAGGTCTGGAACCTATCTGATCACCCCTATTGGAGACCCCCACCCACCTGTTTATAGCCTTTGCTCTCCTTCTCCTCCTTTCTTCTTCTCCTCATTTTGTCTTTCATTTGATTCTGGGTTGCAGTTCAAATTGGCACTGACTTCCTCGGTTTCGTTTGCCCAAAGAAAAAGATTTAGGGTTTGTCAGTCAAGGAAGCTTCATCATGAGGCACGATGAAATCTCTCACCATCAAATAGAATCTCACACGGTTAATTTTCTTAATGCTCATTATCTTTCCAATCTCCACAAAGGCCAGTCAACCGAATTAAGCTGTCAGTCGACTATTCTCCCAGTGGGCATCACTTATATTTGTTGAAGACATATTATGTGCTAAATAATCTTAATTCAGGTAAAATATTCCCCGGAAATAAAATTACAAACAAATGGTAATATTCCTTATTCCCTGATAAAACATAGAAAAAGAAATTGGCTCGCATGGTCCCCAACACACAAAAAAAAAAAAAAAAAAAAAAGCCAACAAAAAAAATGATAAAACCTAGAATTTGTGAGTCAAACTCAATGACATACTTTTCATGCTCCGAATATCCGAGGAATCTACTTCTAGATTCCCACGACTTGTTGAAAGCGAATCAGATGGAAAAGATAGTTTGCATATATCATATATGTCTCATTCAAAGAAGCAATTTCAATCAATCATTTCAATTATTATAATATCTTTTGGCCTTGAGAGTCGGACTAACCCCCGTCTGACCTTTGAACCGACGCACGCTCGTTGACGTGAACAAGGAATCAAACAATTCGATCATTTCGTCAACACTATCTAGAAGTCAGTAAAATTTTCATTGCTAGATCACAAGAAGGAAAAGATGATAGAGAAATAAACTATTGTCGGATGTTTAATGTTGCGAAATATGATATAGTTGTTGTGCCATATTTTCCAAATTTAAACTTTTGACAAAATGGCATGTTCAAGATAGTACGAGAGCAAAAATCACAAAGTATGGATCTTGGTGATCTTTCTATTTTTGTAAAGCACTCATGCCTTTGGACAAGTTTTCTTACGGTGCGTTTGTTTTGCAATCGCTTATATCGCTTATAAATATGAATGAACGGAATTTTGTTCACCATTTACGAAAATATTTTATATAAATTGTTGTCGATGATGAAAATATATTTCATTGATTGATTATTTCAAGTGAGAAAAAGATCATTTTTAGCAAAATATTTTTCAAATCATTTATTTTCCGTTAATAAATGGAACCTTGTTCACATCTTATATTACAAGCGTAAAGCTCAATCACTACGCAAACTCCGCTTTCTCACAACCGATTAAACTTTTAGGGAAAAGAGTTAGAGATATTGATCAAATTGGTTGCCTTTCCGTCTCCATGCAAGAGTTCTATTAATATCATTTTTGTGGTGTTAGGAAGAGCGTAAGCTAGAAAAAGGCTTTTAATAGCTTTTACACATACGTATGCATACATGTCCCCAAAACGGTACTTTATATACCTTGAAATAGCTTTCGGCCGAATGTAATTTAGAGCTTACTAACAATGTGACCGGACAATTGCAAACTTTTTTTGGCCCCTAGATTCCCAGAGTGGAAATATCATTGCTTAGTGCGTGACGAAAAGAGGGTCTCCACATGAGAGGCTGACAGAGAAATTCCGTGGGGAAAGATCCATAAGATGGAAGAAATTAGTTGAAAACGATACGAGTGATGTGAACTTGAGAGGGTGGAAGTGTTTCTTTTCTCTTTGTTCTTTTGCTTTTCCCCAATCTCTGTTTATTCTTAGTCCAATACGGCACGTAACTGTACTAAGTTATCATATAAATCATAGTCAATTATTATAAAAGGGCCATTAAGAGTATGAATACCAGGAGTTGTAGAAAAAACCAGCTAATGAACCCGGCCTAAACAGAAATTTACTGATGATTCAGTTCATTGACAAAGTTAATACTAATTTACAAAAATATCAAACCCACTGGCACATTTGACATGACTAAGATTATAATTTTCATTTGATTGCTCATGTTACTTCAGATATAATGTATGGGGTTGACAATTCTAGACACCCGATAGGTTTACTGAACTTTAAGTATATCTTGCTTCATTTTCAATATTGGGTAAATGTCACGGCTGATTTATGTTTTTTTTTTTTTTTTTTATTGAAAATCAAAATCATGGCCCGTGATTACCGGTGCTGATTATGAGCGTTTAAGTCGAAGAAGAAACGGAAGAAGAATAAGATAGTTGTGTGCGTGTGTGTGAGAGCATATGAAAAAAGTGAAAAAATACAATAAGAAATTTTTTAACGGACAGTGGTACTTTTTAAAAAGTAGAAGGATGCTTTTGAGAGAGAGAGAGAGAGAGAGAGAGAGAGAGCATATGAAAAAAGTGAAAAAATACAATAAGAAATTTTTTAACGGACAGTGGTACTTTTTAAAAAGTAGAAGGATGCTTTTGAACCAAAAAAATTAGTTCAAAAATTATATGAACGATTTCAATTTTAGGGCACAACTACAGGGACCTTGGTGACATTGAACCCTCATGTTTTGTTCTTTTGACAACATCCTTAAAGTACGAGTGAAACTGAAGATCTTCTTAAGGAGCAAGAGTAGTAGATAGATGTATTCATGTTCCATACCCTCCCATGAATTCCTCTGGTCATCAGGTCACCGACTCTCCGACTCCAGAGCAATCTCAAAATCGTCGTTGTCTCAAGTCTTCTATTCAAGTAAAGAGCTGCGAGCTTGAAATATCCTGATGATATTTCAAAGATCCTGTTCTAATATAACGACTCCATTAGGAAAAAATAAAAATAAAAACATAGAATACACCATTTATCGTTGTCATTTCTCACGAATATCTCAAGAACCAAAAGGAAAAAGGAAAATCACTCCCGAGCCGAGGTGTGACGTCGTTCTCTGTATAGGCGTCTTTCTGTGGTTTCTACGTTGCAAATCCAAGACTAACGACAAAGATAATTTCTTTTGGGAGGTGGTTGGTTTGACGGTCTGCAGGAATGGTAGTTTTGAAAGAAAGTAGAGCCGCCTTGAGGAGCGAGGGAAGACGCTTACTTGTCGAGGTTGGAGATAGTCACTCTTTGGAGGAATTTCTGGGAGGCGTGTACGTGATCGTGATGACATGAGCGGAACGGGTCAAGTCCGGCGCACGAGTGCTTGAAAATCGGGCGCCGACTGCTAGCGTGGGACCAATGCTGGAACGGGAGGGTGATAGGTGACGGTGGCGACGCAAGCGCGACGCTTTCAAGTCTGACAAATCTGTCTAGCCCAGATTGGTTTGGATCTCGTGAGTCCACGCGTCAGTTGAACGGCTTGCTCAAGTAATTGCCACGGTATTGAGCAATGCCAATCCTCTTTTGCCAATGAAGAGAGGGCGTGGAATTTGCTGCGGCTTGACGTGATAGCTGGGGCCGGCGTCGGAACGGATGCGGTTGGGGCACCCACGAGCTACGGGCGAGGAAGAATAGAATGTTTTACTACCAATAATGTCGTCCCACGTCTAGTTTATTATTACCCACATTAATTAATTTCATTAACATTTTGTTATTCGTATTAAGCTGCGTGATAAAAAAAGCTATCTTGATAGAAGTTTTCTGAATGAGATTTAAATGGGGATATAAATATGTATAACTCAAATATTTCATTATCAAAAAACACATCATCAACTTGAGATGACATTTGATTAGAAGTACCCACTCATGATCATTTAAGTCTTTGCGAATCTGGTTTCAATTTTACTTTATTGATAGCTGGAAATTAATATATAACTTTTCACGTTTCTGCATCGATTCTGATGATGCATGAGTTTTGTTTATCCATGAATAATTTAGATTTTTTAGTCTTTCACAAACCTCTAGTAGTTGGTATTAGAGCCTATTAATATCTTTGTCTTGATGATTTTTCGTGGGTTTTGATTGAATTAAAAATCAGGGCAAATTTTGGCCAAGAGAAATTGGCGATTCCGACCAAATTCGAATAACCCACCCCCAGTTTTGGATGAGTACGGTTGCACCGCCATCGGCAAGAAAAGCCCTAAGTTAATTCAGCACTACAATAAGCGTTGTAGACCTATTGCACGGCGGGGGTCGCCGTGGTTAGGGTTTGCATCTTGAGGAATTTCCGCTTGATTCTGACAAATTTCGTGGCCGTTTTCGCTGATTCTTGGACCTATATGGTTGTGTTTGCGCGATCTCCAAAACCTTTGTCTAAGGTTGGTTGGCTGTCGAAGGAGATGTAGGCAGTGGAAAGGGTGGTGGAGACGGCGGCGACGCAGAGGATAGAAAACGGGGCTGAATTCACGTGATGAAGGCCTGGCGCGTGTGATGCACGGGCGCGTGCTGTGTGGAATCCATGCACCTGACGTTCTCGTGTGAAGGTTAGTGCACGCGCCCGTGCGAGTGTGATCCATCCTCTTATACCCCCGTGTGGACCCCACGCTTGAAATACTTGTTCTGCCCTTGGCTTCCTGAATTTGTTGCTTTTCCCTTGGCCACTGAATTTCTGATTCTGCCCTTGGCTGCTTAATTTACTATTTTGTCCTTGCATACAATTTGGTGAATGTTTTGTGCATGAAATTAAATGTCTAGTGATTCATATATAATTATATTTAATTAGAGATTAACCTCCAACATCTTTAATTATCTTTGATTATATATATTAAGAGCCTTTAGATTACAATTAGTAAGGCACAATGATTGTTTTTAATGGTGTCAATATAATAATTTTTTTCCCATGGGAATTTTCATTATATTGATATGATAATTAAGATGAAATATCATATTAGGAATTTTGACATGATAGTTTTTTCATAAGTTAAATATGAATGTATTTAAATTAGAAACTTAACCCACAAGCATTTTTCGATGTTATTTGATTCATATCTTATGACATGTTTTACATTAGTGAAAACATGATATATGTAAATTTGCCTCAAATTTTGTGACTGTGGTTTCATTATTAATGAACTCATGATCATGTGTGTTCAAGAAGAAGAAATGCTGCTTATGCCATAGAGAAAAAGTATCGATTTGATAACACAAGGAAATTACAAGAAGCAAGGCAAGTGGAAGGGAAAGGTAAAATACCTCCCCAAGCTTACATTAAGAATAAATCCAAATGATTCTTCTATAAAAAGAAGTGGCATATGAAAAAGAATTGTGTCAAATTTAAGGCTGTCTCGAGAAGAAATGTAATCCAATCTCACATGTTTCTTATAAATCTAATATGGTTGATGCGAGTCACAATACTTAGTGGATTGATTATAGATCTACAATACACATGTCGAATTCCTTTTAGGGTTCAATAAAGATCAATAACGGTAATGGCCAACGCATTTAGGGGAAAGAATCGAGCAGGCTGTGGAATCGTGAATGGAGATGAGCAAATTTGGATGCGTTCGCGGAAATATAGGTGAAGCAGAAAAGGGAAAAAATATGAATCTGATTGGAAGGAATCAACGGAAAATTGACAAGAGATTAATACTCATAAAATGAGCTGGCCGATGGTGAATGAATGTGGACACTTTCAAGACAATATGGGTAGAAGCGGGAAAGGCAACCAAAAGCTTGCCAGGAAAGGCAAGATTTGGAGGACTAATTCACGGGGAAAAATTGGGACTAAAACTCGGCAATCCCCACAATCAAAGGTGCACGAGGTCAGACTTTCCAATGATAAATGGAAGTCTTTTGCTATAAAAAGGGACTTGTCGAGCTATTGCATGGCAGAGAGAAAAAAAAAAAGAGTAAGCAGTGAGAAGAAATACTCTATCATACCTGTCTCAACCATGCCGCCATGCTCATAACCTCCAAGCGACTATCAGCGAATTCCAGACAAGCTCCTAGAACATTGTCCATTTTCTTGTTGTCGTAGCTCGGTGTCTAGCCTCCCATTGGTCAATCCAGCAACGTTCCTGCAAACTCCCAGCAAACAACCAGCGACTGCAGCAGCAGCTTTGGCGATCTCATCAGTCATCCAAGTCCTTCAGACTTCCCGCATTCATCTTGCTTCATGGACATTGACGATAATAAGTAAGCTAAGTCGAGCATATTTTTCTTTAGCTTGATTGTGTGCTATTCCATTTTGCTATTCAAACTTTGTAATTGTGTTTTTGTTTCTCATCCAGATAAGCTCCTAGAAAAAGGAAAAAAGGACCTGTGGATCGCAAAAGAATGAACGCACGAAAGAGAGGAAGGCAACTCGCGATCGTAATCATAGAAAAGTGCTTGGAAAACTCCCGAAAGTGGCGAAGCCTTCCCTCTTTCCCTCAGGGCATTACCCTTCTCTAGTGGTCTTCCTTGTTAGCGCTCCAATTTTGGCGTTTTTCCAATAAAGGCGCCCCAGTCCAATATTCCTCAAGAGGTCCTCGGTATCTCGGCATCCACAGCCTTGCCGACGGAACTCAGCGATTTGCTCATGCTTTGCAGGTCTCTTGGATATCGATATTACTTCTGTGCCTGCTCTAATCTTGGTGTGTCCTCCGCAGACTGAGTGACGTTCAATATTTGTGTGACCCATCGCCCGTGGACTTTGCTTCGCTTGCATTTCTTCATGGCTTCTTATTGTATCGGGTAAGTTGAGGTGTGGTAATTCACATTTTTATAATTTCCAAATGCATGATACTTAGTGGTTAAACCTTAGATTACCATAGTTTTATTATTTCTCAGCATTAAACAAAGAGATATTCGGCTTTTGAACCTTTAGACACTAAGGTCTAACCCAATATTGTCTTGTGTGGGTTGCTACATTTGAGTATGTGATTTATCCATGCCTTGTCATTGCATGTTATCGTATCACACATATTGAGAGTTTAGAGTGTACTTATAATTTACACTTTAGGTTTTCATATCTAGCGCCATGCATGATTAGTCCCGCAATGGATATAGGTTTAGGATATGCTAGTTTTAGGATGCATATAAATTCAGATTGGTTTGATAGTTTTCATAAAAAGAGTCATGTAAAAATGTTATTTAATTTTCCTCTAAATTGCACGAAGACTTAGAATTAATTAGTCATATATATATATATATATATATAGAAATAATTTACTATAGATAACAAATTAATTAGTCATATCATGCATAACATTAATGCACACTCTATTTGCATAATTTTTTTTTAAAGTAATAATTTGCAGAAATCTCGTGGTGACGGATGGGGATACACTTTTCTTAATGCATCCAAGTTCTTAAAATTTTCTACAATCTATTTACTGTTTTGATTATTGGGTGTTACATTTCTCAATTGTGCACTCGTATGATCATCTCTTACATGTTAGTGGCATAAAAATGGATAAAGATTGCACGCTAAACATTTTTAATCGAGTGTAATTGAGTTTCTGTACTCATGGATCTTCGGTTCGCAGAAGTAAAATGTACTCAAGCATTTTACTTGGGTATTTAATTGACCCATAATTGATTAGTGACAGCTCTAATAGGTAAATTTAATCACATGTTGAATTGAGTAGCAACGATTAGTAGGGCTTGGGAGAATTTGTGCTAAACCTGAGCGATGGCCTTGTGAGAGGAACTTTTGTTTCCATTTAGTGATCCATTAGCTTCTCTTGGCGGTCCACATTTGGGAAGGTCGCAACATTATCCTTTACGTGGATGGCATTTTACTTGTAACCAATAATAATAAGAGATTGCTATATGAAGTGAAACGATTTCTCACCAAGTATAGCATTCATTGTGAAGGGTGACAAGTTCACTTTGAACTAGTTCCCTATGAACGATCTAGAAAGAAAATAAATGAAAAGCATCCTATATGCTTTTGCCGTTGGAAGCTTGATGTGCACTGAGGTTTACACTCGAACTGATGTTGTTTTTGCTGTGGGAATGTTGGGATATTAGAGTAATCCAAGTATAACCATTGAAGAATTGCAAGAGGGTGATGAGGTATATGTACAAATGAACCTACAACTTGAAAGTAGTTTATTCGGCTTCGGACTTTGATGGTTGTGATGATTCTTAAAATCAACATTTGGATATACTTTTATATTTGCTAATAGAGTCATCCTTTGGAGGAGTGCGAAGCAAACTTTGATTGCTACTTCAACTGAAGAGGTTGAGTTTGCTTATTGTTTTGAGGCCACCTTGTATAGTGTGTGATTGAAGAGTTTCATATCAAGGCTTTAAAGTTAAGGATTCCATTGCTAGGCCTTTAAGAGCATGAAGTAGCCTTGTTAGTCTCAAAAAATGACTTGACCTCATCGACTGGTAAATGTCATTTTCATCCTTTACTTTTTATTATTTTGTTTCATTTTTCTAATTTTTCTTTAGAAAAAACTAAAAAATGAAAAACAAGAGTTACAACTTTAAAGAAAAAAATATATAGGCAAGAGGGCTGGCAGTCCTCCCACGCTTGTGGCCATCGCCTCCTCGCCAGTGGGGGCATCATCAATGCTTGGCAAGGTTGCAAATTCCTCATTAGAGCTGGTGACCTTCGCTAGAACCTAAAGAGGGCCACGACCCTTTCTTAGTTTTGGGTAAGGGTCGTTAGCTCTCCCCTAGGCCTAAGCAAGGGTCGCTGACCCTCGCGAGAACTGGGAGAGGCTTGTGGCCCTCCCCCAACCCTAGGCAAGAACCGTTGACCCTCTTTTGATTTTAGCAAGCCCAAACAGGCCTTGTCGAGGCCTTGGTGACCCTGCTAGCCATGGCTGACGCCCCATCGGTAATGAGGCCATGATTACAAGCGAGGGAGGGCTACTGCTTGAGGTTTTTTCTTTTTTAATTTGTGTTCTCTTTTTGTGTGATAGTCTCCTGTTTTTCTTTTTTCAGTTTCTCTTTTTTATGGGAAAAATATAAAAAGAAAAAGTGAAGAAAATGAGAAAATGTAAAGGACATAAATGCCCTTGACCAGCCGTTGAGGTCAAGTCATTCTTTGAGATTGACATGTCCAATTTAAACTCTTATTTGAAATAATGTCCACTTCAGATTCTTTTATAAGAAAATAAATGCACTTCAGATTCTTATTTGAGACAAAATTTACTTCAAGTTTTTATTTGAGAAATTGAGGGCACTTCAGGCTTTTATTTTGAATTTTCCTTTAATTTGATCAACGACATAGAAAGGAACTATATTTCTTAGAAATCTCTCTTTTTAACAAAACTATTTTTTATGCATGTAATATCTAACAATTAAAAAAAAAACAGCGAGTTTTAATATACACGTGATTTTCACCTTTCTGGCAACTAAATCCTACATAGAAATAGAAAAGCTAAAAAATAAATTAGTGTATATATTTGGGACACCACTTTACATTGCAAGTGAATAATTGGGGGCATTGTCTTTTACGAAAAATTGGGTGGATTCAATTATATAAATGGAAATAGCTCCATACCTTCTTTTCTTGGCAAGACAAATTTTTATGGAAGTAAAATCTAACAATTATAAAAACATAGGGCCTCCTTTTTTTTAAAAAAAAAAAAGGTAACTAAATCCTACGTAGAAATGGAAAAAGTAAATTGGCCCAAACATTACAACCCGCTAGAGGCTGATATGAATATATAAATTCTATAGGAATCCATATGCCTTTCGTCTCCAACCTCTCTTGATCTCTCCTCTAGTCACGCGCCACCGTCGAAGAGAGAGACCCAGAAAAAAAATGCACGCTCCGATGAGGCCCCGTCTTGCTCTCCTCGTCTTGATGGCTGCGGCCTTTGTCGGAGCCTGCTTCAACCATGTGGTGGCAAGGATGTCGCCCTATGATCGACCGAAATCACGCGCTGCGGTGTCCGTTCGGGACTCCAACAATGAGTATTCGGCTTCTCCTCAACAGGTACATTGAGACGACACTCGACTGACGATGGTTAGGGCGGTTCGTTCATTTCCATGATCTTTTCGCCATTCTCTCTCTCTCTCTCTCTCTCTCTCTCTCTCTCTCGTTGTTTAAGCCATCTGGGCTCAAGTAAATACATTTATCTTGTGTCTAAGTAGGTAGATTTTCAATGGTAATCCTGAAAAAGGGTAAATGTATCATAAAAGTACAGATTTGATCTTTTTTGTGTTATTCAAAAAAATTTAGGTGAAATGTGGCAGAGTAATCATAGTTTTGAGTTTTTTGTTGATTTCTTTGCTTTGCGTTTTTAAGTTATTTTTTGTGTTTGGGTAGATAAAAATTAGCGAGAAAATGGCCGGTATCAACTTGGTGTGAGGGTCGCAACAACAAATGTCAATTTTCAGAAAAAGATTTTAGATTTTATATATAGTCGGATGAGATAGGTCTGCATAATATTTATCAAATTCAACAGTAAAAGCCTACGTATGTGGTTTAGAGTTGATCATAATCATTGATCGTGAAAACTATATAAGACTCCCAAATAAAACGGTCACAATTATCTTAGCCGGGCAGGTATTCCAAGATCGCACTTTACGGTATTGAATAGTCTAATGTACATGCTGCACTTAATACATACGCATGTGCCTATTTTTTTAATAATAAGTGACTTCGAATATCTATTGAATAAGTGAATCACATGTTAAGAAAACTTGGATATTTGGAAAAACATTTTCTTAAAAATGATCCCTTATATTACTTACAAAAATAAACGAACGAAAAATATTTTTATTATCCATCAAAATATTTGCACATAAATTACTGTCATTAATGAAAACATTTTCCATTAACTAATTATTTTAAGAGATACAAATAATCATTTCATAAAAAAAAAATATTATTATTTTTTGTGAAACACGGAGCCTAAAATGCCATTTTTCCCTCCACATTGTGCTGGTATCTACGTTGCATTCCACGGGAACAATTAGGTCACGGGCTATTAGGTGCGTGACTTTTAACAGTGTCATTACTAGTCCCCACCAATTAATTAGATTAATTAGATCGACTAGACATGTCCATTTCGATCCACTTTGGTATGCTTATGTTTTCTGCCGCTAGCAAAAATCAACCACCTCATGACACGTCTTATTCAAGCAAATGAACAAAGAATGAAAACTATAGTGAGGTCTATCATCATAAGCAGACATTTTCGTGGACTTACTGGATAAATGATTTGAGGTTGAAGACAAGCTTTCTCACTCGCCCTCTCCTTTTGGTAATCCGGAGATTATTATTATTTTTTTTAAAATTATATATCCCTGAAGTTTTTTTTTTCTTTTTTTGTATGGAATGAGTGGATTTGATCGAAGGACGGAGTTATATGACCGGCTTTCATTTAGTCTAGATCAAGCGGATGAGACCTATTTGAACATTGTGCAATCATAACATGTATCATCCATTTGATATTTAGAATGTCCTACATTTAGAATCGCGTATATGATGTGTGAAACATGATCTAAAACAATTCATTAACTTCACACGATAGACTTGATTAGTCCCGATTCACATATGAAGACATTGAAGGTAAATTCCATCTTAGATTTAGTGGGGGAACAGACACATTAGCGGGGTATCCTAAGTCCCACAACTTTGTTTCTCAGGTGCATGTATCTCTGGTGGGTCAAGATAAAATGAGGATCTCATGGATCACCCAAGACTCGGCTCCTCCGACCGTGGAATACGGCAAGTCGCCGGGCGTATACCAGAATTCATCGACAGGAACTACAAGTTCGTACGAGTATGCACTGTATACGTCCGGGAAGATCCACGAGGCTGTCATCGGTCCGCTGGAAACAAATACAGTGTATTACTACCGATGTAGCTTAGACTCGTCTCGCGAGTTCAGTCTCAAAACCCCTCCGGCACAGTTTCCGATCAAATTCGCAATAGTAGGTACGTGCAGGCATATTGTCATCAACTAGGTTTGTGATTTAGGTGGAACAAAATTGTGTAATATTTGAGAAATCAAGAAGATGAATCACGACATATGGTAAGTTTTATTGGGACAATTTTTGGTTTGGTTTAGTATATGATCTGATCCATTCACATATTTAGTGAGCAGAAGCCTATTTCTTTTCCCCCCAAATAGCCGGATTGGACAGAGCATGCATATGAAACATGTCAATTAGCACATGTTATGCATTCGCAAAATGCTTCTTAACAAAGGTGGTCCAAAGTTTGACATGGCATGATGCAGGCGACCTCGGACAGACAGGATGGACCAAAACAACCCTTCAACACGTAGGGCAATCGAACTATGACGTCATGCTGCTGCCCGGCGACCTATCGTACGCCGACTTCTACCAGCCTTTGTGGGACTCGTTCGGCCGCCTTGTTGAGCCCCTGGCCAGCCAGAGGCCCTGGATGGTGACCCAAGGCAACCATGATGTTGAGAAGATACCTATCATTCATCCTCATTCCTTCACGTCCTACAACGCGAGGTGGCGGATGCCATATGAGGAGAGCGGCTCGGACAGCAACCTCTACTACTCATTCGACGTCGCCGGGGTCCACATTATCATGCTGGGTTCATACACGGACTTTGACCCAAGCTCGGCCCAGTACAAGTGGTTGCAAGCCGACTTGGGGAAGGTGGACCGGACGAGGAGCCCTTGGATAGTGGTGCTGATCCATGCTCCATGGTATAATTCTAACACTGCTCATCAAGGCGAGGAGGAATCGGTCGGGATGAAAGCCTCCATGGAAGGTTTGCTCTATCAAGCGCGAGTCGACATGATTTTCACTGGGCATGTGCATGCCTATGAGCGCTTCGTAAGCTCCCTAATCCTTCTCTGTTCTATCTTTTGTCGAGGCTATGCTTTCCTCCTAGTTCCTCATCTCTGCTTTCGCTTCTCTCCTTAGACCCGTGTCTACAACGAAAAAGCCGATGATTGTGGGCCGGTGCACATCACCATTGGCGACGGCGGCAACCGCGAAGGCCTTGCCAAAAGGTTTTTCTCGGCTTCCTTGTCCAAATGCTTCTTTCTGCTTATCAGTTTTCAAAATGTCGAATCATCGCCGATTCAGCTTCGAAACCAAAATGCGACGATCCTTTACAATTCATGTATGCTTAATATATATAAATTGCTGGCTTGCACAATGACAACTGAAATTGACCGAGAGCAAAACTTCAATTTGCATTCTGCTGCAGCTGGCTAACCATAAATGCATTTTAACTTTAAAGCCACTGCTTCCCTTGCCAGGTACATGGATCCGACACCGCCGATATCAGTATTCCGAGAGGCGAGCTTTGGGCACGGGCAACTGGAGGTAGTGAATGCGACTCATGCACTCTGGACATGGCATAGGAATGACAATGATGAGGCCGTGGAAGCAGATTCAACTTGGTTGACAAGCCTCTCGTCCAACCCAGGATGTAAAGTGTGATAACCTTGATACAGAGGTATAGAAACACCCGAATGCACAAGGTAATTGTTGGATACAGGCAAAGTTGGTTCGAGGATAGAATAAATAAATTGTTCTTCAAGACAGCTAAATTGTGTTAGTTGGGTCTCAAAAGGAATTGAACATCTCATTTTAACAGGGTTCTTCGGTTCCATCGCTGATATAGTGATAAAATGCTTGGCCCAGTACCTTCGTTAAATCTGTGGCAATAGGCTCAGTGAACTGTTGGTGATATGTATTTTTTGTGATCAAGCAGATTTAGAGTAGAGATATGCCGGTATCCATTAAACCGTCATCGCGACCTTACCTCAGGTGAACCACCTACGGGTTGACAAATGAAATACTAAGCCTAAATTTAGCTTAGGTTCTCCCAAGCTCAGACTAATTTGCAACTTAAAGTTCAAGTTATTAATATGCAAATCACTTTCATATAGGAGTCGTGACTAATCTATCTTTTAATTTTCGTGTGATGAGAAAAAAAATTGAAAATAAAGTGCGTAAACCCGATCAATTTCACTTGAGGAATTATTTGTGTCGTTAACAAAGGGTAAGAATGCCATCTATTTACGAGAATCTAAGAAGGAATTCGAAAAGAAACATTGCTAAACATGCAGTTTGACTAAATCTTTTGGGACCTCTCAACATGTCAATCAACACCCACCAAACATGCTATTTGATTGATGCTGAACCTAAGGATCTCTATCGTGGCTTCTTTTGTGCTCAAAGTTCATCCTTAAGTGAAGATGGTTGTTGACCCATGCAAGTACTTGAGGCGCTCAAGCTCTCTAGCCAAACCTCGTCGGCAACGACGGAGTTGGTCTCGTTGTTCCGGTGCCACAACCAGTGTGCATGCGTATGGTTGAGTACCCTCAGTCTCCCGTGTCCGAAGCTCGCCTCCCTGAACATCGATAGAGGTGATGCTGGCTCCTTGTACCTACAAAATCATCAACAAAATGATCAGGCGCTATAAAAGCGTCCATAACAGAGAACATCATCCAATATTTCAACACAAGGCCAATGCGTCTAGCGATAAAATGAGGCACACTCTTTTCGTATTTATGATGACTGAAGTCTATCTATATTTCAAAATTTGAGAATAATGTCTTATATTAACATTACAATATGTGTTTTTTCCTATAAAAAATTAACGACAAATCAAAGAGTAATACAACAGCCTTACATCAGTCAATCCCTCTAGGTTTTATTTCTGTTTTTCTTCCTAAAATTCGACCAGTTGTTGATTGAGAACAACGATCGAACATAAACAGCAAACGTTAAATCAGAGAAAGCACACTTACGACATTGCAAGCCCTTCTCTATTCCCTCCATCGCCGATGGTCACATAGACAGGTCCACACGAGTCAGCCTCATTGTCGTATATCCTAGTCTGCGGATAATAAAGAATGGCCGTCATATTCTCAAAAAGGAACCAAAAAGAAAACATTTCGCATGAAGCATCATGGTATATGTGAACTTACAAATCGTTCATAGGCATGAACATGCCCAGCAAAGACGACGTCAACCCGTGCCCCAAACAACAATTCCTCCATTACCTTCCTCATGCTCTCACCTTCCCCTTGATGAGCCGTATTCGTGTTGTACCATGGCGCGTGCAACAGCACAAACACCCACGGCATTGTCCGCCGATCAATCTTGGCCAGGTCCTGTAGGAGCCACTTGTATTGAGCCGAATCAGAGTCGAACTCGGTGTATGACCCCAGCATGATGATGTGGATGCTGCCACCGGTGACATCAAAGGAGTAATAGAGGTTGGATTCAGACTCGCTTTCCTTATAGGGCATGAGCCACCGGGCGTTGTAAGCTTTGAAACCGTGGGGGTAGATGATGGGGAATATCTCGATCTCGTGGTTGCCCTCAGTGACCATCCATGGTCTGCGACTTGCAATTGGCTCAACCAAGCGGCCGAAGGAGTCCCAAAGTGGCTGCTGGCTGTCAGCATAGGAGAGGTCACCGGGAAGAAGGAAGACATCGTAGTCCTTGCTCTCGACGTGCTTTAGGGTCGAGTTAGTCCACTCTGTTTGCCCTAGGTCACCTACATAGGTCGGAAAATCAACACAAGAAGTGGATAACACAGTTGGTCAGGGGGAGACAATAGAACAACCACTTCGAAGGGAGACATTAAAGACATATGGTCGTAGAAATCCCACTACCACAGCGCTAGATAAGACCGCTAATACATTGCTTGTTAAGTCATCATCTCTAGATCCGGATTCTATTGCTCTTTCTAGTGAGATTTATCCTTCTAATCTTCCTATTGCATTTCGAAAGGGTACTGAGACTTATACTCAACATCCTATATCCTATGTTGTCTCATAAAACTCTGTCTAGCTCTCATCGTGCTTTTATATCTTCTCTATATTCTGTCTTTATTCCACAAAATTGATAGGAAGCTTTTGTAGATGAGAAGTGGAAGGCAACAATGGTGGAGGAGATGCATGCTTTGAAGAAAATTTTCACGTGGGATCTTGTTATTCTTCCTCCTGGGAAACAACACGGTACTGTGGACAAATATAAAGCACAGTTGGTGGCAAAGGGATTTACTTAGACTTATGGGATTGCCTATCAATAAGTCTTTGCTCATGTTGCTAAGTTGAGGACTGTTCAAGTGCTCTTTTCATGCATTGTTAACTAAGGATGGGATCTTCAATAGTTAGATGTAAAGAGTGCCCTTCTTCATGGAGAGTTAAAAGAGCAGGTATATATGGAGATTTTTCCAAGTCTATCTTGTGGCATCACTCAAGGTAAGGTGTGCAAACTGAAACATGCACTTTATTGTTTAAGTAGCCCTGTCGAGCCTTGCTTGAAAGGTTTCAGAAAGCTATGGTCTCTGCTGGGTATAGACAGAGCAATGCTGTCATTCTTTGTTTGTGAAGAAATCAGGTGCTAAAGTCGCTAATCTCATTGTTCATGTAGACGACATTGTTGTTACAGTGAACGATAGTGACGAGATTAGCTAGTTGAAGAAGTTTCTTGAACAAGAGTTCAAGATAAAAATCTTGGAAAGCTCTAGTACATTCTTGGGATTGAAGTTACCAAATCTTCAAATTGTATCTTTCTATCCCAAACGCAGTATGTCCTTGATCTTTTGACATAAGTTGGGTTATTGGGATGTCGTCATTCTGATACACTTATTAAGGGCAATACTTGTCTTCATGAAAAGGATGGTGATCCAATGGACAAGGGCCATTATCATCAATTAGTGGGCAAGTTGATTTATTTGTCCTACACCTAATTTGATATTACTTTTGCTGTGAACCTAGTCAATCACTTTATGCATGATCCATACTCTACTCATATGGATGCTATTCTGCAAATCTTTGGATATTCAAAGTTTGGCAAAAGGATTCTTTTGTCTCCTTATGATAGCTAGAAAGTTGAAGCTTATACAGATGTTGATTGGGCTAGATCTCCTGACTGAAAGTATATTTCTGGGTATGGCATTTTCTTAGGTGGGAATCTTGTGACTTGACGGAGCAAAACGCAAAATGTAGTTGCTTGGTCTAGTGAAGTAGAGTTTCATGCGATGGCATAGGGAGTTTGTGAGTTGTTATGCCTTAAAGGATTACTTGAAGATCTTTGTGTATCCGTTCCTATTTCTATGATGCTATATTGTGATAATAAGGCCACCATTAGTATTGCTCACAATCTTGCACAACATGAGCATATGAAACATGTTGAGTTGACAGGCACTTTATCGAGGAGAAGGTGAAGAGCAGTTTTATTTGTATGCCTATATGCCCTTTGTTTAGTCCGGTGATCAATTTGCTAATGTGTTTGCTAAACAATTAGAGGGTAAATCATTTCATCCTATTTTAGTCAAGTTGAGCATGTGTGGTATTTATGCTTTAACTTGAGGGGGAGTGTTGAGAGTGTTTGGCTGATAGAGGCATATTTGTCCATTAACTCTATTATTTTAAGTATTGTAGTAATAAGGGTGATATTGTAATTTTAGCCTCTTGATTTATTATAAATAGATGATTTGGGGTCACGTTAACCTAAGCAAGCATTTACCTTAGCTTTTGTCTCTCGATACTTTTTTCTTCAAAATTTATAAAGAACATCACCTAATACTACCTGGTATCTTCTAAATGAATACTATTTTAATTATAGGCATAAAGTCACCACTGTCCCCACTCTTGTGCCACATATACAGTTAGGTTATTAACTATTTCTTCTTTTTTTCGATTGGTATAAAGGGACTTTTCATTTGGGGTCAAGACAAAGTGGGGGATCAGCGATATGGTCACTTCAATAGAGGGGCAAGAAATTTAAGTGTTTGGTGCTACGAGATCTTGACGTAAAGTATTGTGAAGAAGGCTGTGATCCACACACTTCCTGCTCTTGTGCGGCCGTTGCTTCGCCTTAAAGCACGAGCTTGACTAAGAAAGGAACAACAGGAGACACACTGATCTACTGTTTTTGGGCGCCAGAGGACTTTTCAATTCAACAAAAATATATTAATTTTAAGCCCCCAACAACCTATATAGTCCTTTTCTACACAATCACATCCGTTGCCATTGATTTGGACGGTCCATGGATATTTCAAGCTATAACCATCCGTATCTACAGTGATAAAAAAAAAATGACGGGCAACAAATGAATCGGATAGACTGCGTATTATGGAAAAAAGAAGAAAAAAAAAGAAGAAGAGGTAAATAAAGCTTCTTCGATCTCCTAAATTTTGAGTCCTTATCTGCTGCTGGTATGAACAAAAGTAAATACTTTTGTAAGAAACCCTAATTGCCTCTGATACTTAACACTTGATATAAAATATTTTTAGGATCCATATCCGGTAGTTACTACTTACTAATGACTTTAAAGTGATGGAGGTGGAGAAGCATCTGTTATCGCGAGGTTATTCAGAATAATAAGTTTGGCATTAGAGATTGAATTTTAGATACTATCTGAATAAAAGAAACTTTCACGAAATTTATAAGATAAGATAGTAATATGCTTTCGGAATATAATCAAATAATGTCCGGAGAATCTAATGTGTTGATGCTTCCGTTCGCGTGCATTGTTAGTTCTTCAAGGTTTAAAGGTATAGGGCCACGCAACCTTTTGCAGGCCACACCTATGAAAGTCCCTTTCATGTGCACGAAAACACAAGATTCCAGAAAGGACATGGCCAACTGGAATAACCAATCGCACCTGTTTTCTTCATCTTAATTTTCTGATAGTTTTATAATTAACTGTAAAATTTCTTTCAGAACTAGAGCACCAATTTTTACCAAAATGACAGAAACCCTGATATGTTCCTTGAGCCTAAATTCACTCCTTAATTAGTAAAACACACCCCCTTAAAGCAAAAACCTGGAATTTCCTCATCCTCACAAATTGATGTTCATTGCTTCATACGGTGAACAAAGAAGTATTGCGTCAAGGAGACTTACCAACCACCACGAATTCGATCGGGAAGGTGGAAGGCGGCATCTTGAAGGAGAACTCCGGGCCAAGACCACCGCAGCGGTAGTAATAGGTTGTGTCCGGCTCCAGCGGCCCAATCTTGACATGGTGGATTTTGCCGGAGGAGTAGAAAAAGTAAGTGTAGGAAGTATGCTCTCCTCTTGCCGCGGTGTTGTATTGTCCTGGAGCCGTGCCATACTCCACCGTCGAGGGCGCCTTGTGGTCATCCGTAATCCATGTTACTCTCATGTAATTGCTTCCGGCGAGCGAAATATGCACCTAAAATTAAACATAAAATGTGAATGATAGCATTTAAAATACATAAATTTTCACCGGCACAACTTTGAGAAATAGACTTATTTTCAATGGCAATGGATTTGAAAAAGTATTTTCGAAATCAGTAATTACAATCAATTGTCGATGAGAAATCGACCTGTTGAGGCTCTGACTCGGATCGGTTATGCTTGGTAAAGATGATGCGCCCGGGAGGCTGTCGAATGTATTCCTTTCCGGAAGCATAAGTGAACTGAGGGACGAAGAAGAAGATAAAGAAGATGACGGTTAAAGGTAGAAGAAAGGCCCGGGAACACCGAATCTCCATTGTTGAAGCAGTGAAGCTAAAGTGAGTATAATACTTTTGGGAGAGAGAGAGAGAGAGAGAGAGAGAGAGAGAGACGGAATATATAGAGAAGGTGGGTTGGCGGAGTTTGAAATTGGAGCACTACCATTATCTATTAAATAAAAGAGAAGGCAATACCGTCAAGTAAGTCGATTGGAATATGTTGAATATGCTTCGAAGGTAGAGATTCTCTCGTCCTCCTCCGTTTTTATTCGATACCAGCAAGCGCGTGATAAGGTAGCTCTTGGACTTGGCCTGGCTAGGGAAGGGACCACTTTTCTCAGCCAATAATTGTGTACGATCATTTATGTGATTGGATGGTTTTGCTATTTATCTGAAACTAAAAAGAAAGTTACATCTTGAATTATAGGTTTATATTATTTAAGAATGACCATCGGAAAAATAATGGATCGCAAGCAACCCATCAGCAAGTTCGATTGCTTAAATGTGAAGGTTTGCAATCAATACATTGCTAAAATCATCAATATAAAATGATGTTGGACAATCTATATAAAACCGAAGAACGCTAAGTGAAAAGTTATATAGTGAGACTTGTTGAGACATATGGTAGATGTGCATTGATTGTGGACATGTATGCATCATTCAGTTGTTTGAACTTCTAATGAGAGTAGTTTTCAGAATTCTTCGTTTCTCGAGATCAAGTCCGAGAAAATATGTATTCTCTTACTTGGCTATTTATCTGACGTTCTGGCCACCTCTCTCATGATCCACATGCAATATCCCACTTAGATGACATGTATCAAGATGTGTACTTAGGATCATATTGCATATATACGGTCGTCGAGGAAAGACTTATTGCTCTTGCCATGTTCATTGAAGTTCACCTTTCTGGTCGGCAGAGTTCACCTTTCACGTGCACCAAGCGAAAATGAATTCGTCGTGGTTCGCGAGAATCTCTCCTTTATAGTAGATAAGAAAAAGATCGACCACCGACATCGTCTGAACACCCGAAGTCAGACTCATCGACCACCACAAAATTAAAACCTAGAATCTGTGAATCGAACTCAATGACGTACTTTAAGTCACGCTCCGAATATCCGAGGAATCTGCTCTAGATCCCCACGACGTGACGAAAGCGAATTAGATGGAAAAAATAGTTTGCATATATCTCATCCTAAGAAGCAATTTCAATCAATCATTTCAATTATTATATTAGCTTTTGGCCTTGAGAATCGGATCAGAACCTCTGCCTAACCTTTGAACCGACCCACGTTTATGATTTGAATGAGGGCGATTCCAGAGATTGATCATTTCGTCAACATTATGTAGAAGTCACTAAAATTTTGATTGCTAGATTACAACGAGGAAAAAATGATAAAGAAACAAACTACTGTCAGATATTTTTCATTTATTTATGCATATTTAAAGTTGCAAAATATGATAGAGTCGTTGTGCCATATTTTCCATACTTAACCTTTTGACAAAATGTATGTTTAAGATGGTATAAGAGCAGATATCACAAAGTATGGATCTCAGTGATCTTGCTACCTTTGTATGGTACTCATGCCTTTTGATATGTTCTATTATTCACATCTTATATTTCACGGGTAAAGCTCGATCTCAACATGAACTCTAGGGGAAGCGGTTTGAGATGTTTATCAATTGGCCGCCTTTCCCTCTACTTGCAAGAGTTCTTTTAGTATAATTTTTGTGGTGTTAAGATAAATTTAAGCTAGAAAAAGGCTTTAAAACATACGTGTGCATACATCTTCCCAAAACAGTACTTACTATATTTTAAAATAGCTTTTGGCCAAATGTGATCTACGCTTTATTCACAAATGTGACGGGACAATTGCAAACTTTCTTGGCCCCTAGATTCCCAGAGCGGAAACAAATGTGTGACGATAAGTGGGTCTCCACACGACAGGCTGAGAGAGAAATTCCGTAGGGAAAGATCCAAGAAGACGAAGGAGAATAATTGAAAACGATGCGAGTGATGTGAGCTTCAGAGGTTGGAAGTGTTTCTTCCCTTTTTGTTTCTTTTGCTTCTCCCCAATCCACGCTTTATTCCAAGTCAAATACGGCACGTAAGTGAATTAATTGTTCTAGGTTACCGTATAATTCATGGTCAATTATTAGAACAAAAGGTCATGAAGATCATAATTACCAAAAGTCGAAGAAAAAGCAGCCAATGAATCCGGCTTAAACAGAAATTTACTGATGATTTAGCTTATTGGAAAATATAATAATAATTTACAAAAGTATAGAGTCCGTTTGCACATTTGACCCAATTAACAGATTAAAATTTTCATTTGATTGCGTATGTTACTTCAGATTTAAGGTATGGAGTTGACAAGCTCTAGACTTCCTATAGGTTTACAAAACTTTAAGTGTGTCTTGATTTTCAACATTGGGTAAATGTCTCTGTTGGTTGATGTACTTTTGGTTGAAAATCAAAACCAATGATCCAGTTCATTGACAAAGATAATACTTATTTACAAAAGTATAGAGTTCGTTCACACATTTGACCCAACGGACGTTTAAAATTTTCATCTTCAGATTTGAGGCATTGAATTGACAAGCTTTGGACTCCCTCAAGGTCTACAAAACTTTAAGTATATCTCGCTTAATTTTCAACATTGGGTAAATGTCACTGCCGATTCATGTACTTTTTGTCGAATATCAAAACCAATGGCTCAGTTCATTGACAAAGATAAATACTAATTTACAAAAGTATAGAATTCATTCACACATTTGGCCCAACCGACAATTAAAATTTTCATCCGATTGCTTATGTTACTTCAGATTTAAGGTATGGAGTTGACAAGCTTTGGACTCCCTGTAGGTTTAAGAAACTTTAAGTATATCTTTGTTGACGCCTAAATTTCGTTTTTTTTTAATTAATTAGTTAGGTTTTTATTTTTATTATTATTTATTTTGCCTTTTTCGAATTAAAAAAAAAAACAAAAAAAGAAGCAAAAAAAGAAGCAGCACCCTCTCCTTCTCTTCCGCGCGGGCCCTCAGGCCCATTCTCTTTCTTTTCCTTGGCCCGGCCCTCCCTGCTTGTTCTTCCTCTGTTGTCTTCTTCCCTTATCAGATAAGCAGCACGCGCCGGAGGCCGGACTCGCGCGACGTCGGAAGGTGGGAGAGGATGGCGACGTGCGACGTTGCAGGCGGAAGGGACGCGTCTTCAATGCAAGGCGGCCTAGCTAGAGCCACCTCGGCGGATGAGACACCGATTCGGCCGGCGGAGGCCGCTCGGTGCGTGAAGACCGGCGGTCGAAGCTTCGTCGACCGGCTGCCCCCTCGCCTATAAATAGCAAGACACAAGCTCCGTCGAAGGACCACGGCGAACTCAGAGATCTCCCTTTTGAGAGACTTCAAGGGGAAATCGAAGAGCAAGCGCGCGAGGGATCGGATCGCAAAGCTCGGACGACCTCCCTCCGAGAGACTTCGGGGGAGGCCGGCGGTAAGCGAGCCCAAGAGAGAGAGAGTTGAGCTGGGTAAGGAGCGGGGGCGAGAGGACCAGATCTGGGGGTCGAGCGCCCTCCGCCGCAGCGCTCGGCCAACGACGCCATCCGATCGCTGCTCGCCATCCACCGCAACCCCGACGTTCGCAAGCCCAGATCGAAGAGGAGTTCGAGCACCCTCCGCCGTCATTGCCGTTCGCCACTCAAGCTACCGTTCGCGGACAAGTAACATACCGTCGCCGTCACCATCGCAACCTCCCCCTTGGTCTTACCGTCCTGACGCCGTCGCCGCCATCATCACCGTCGCCATAGCCGCCGTAGCCTCCATTCCCCCCCTTCAGCGCCGCGGATTCGCAAACCCTAGGGTTTACGATTTTCAGGTCACGAAGCGGATCCGAGTCTCGAAAGTCGAGTAAGGTTCGCGATTTTGGGGCGGCTGGAAGACGGGTCGCGAGCCGGAGCTGGGTCGGGTAGGGTTTCGCCGGGAGATCGGGTTGCCAAGGTCGGGTCATCGGGTCGGGCTGGGCGTCCCCAAACGCCCGGCCGTGGCGTCGTTTTAAGGGTTTTTTTTTTTAAATAAAAAATTCTGGCCCGCGTAAGCGGGTCCGTCTGCGTTTG
Organism: Eucalyptus curtisii; assembly: GCA_017140595.1. Lineage (NCBI taxonomy): Eukaryota > Viridiplantae > Streptophyta > Magnoliopsida > Myrtales > Myrtaceae > Eucalyptus > Eucalyptus curtisii. Next base: position 15,478,992 of record CM029494.1, read on the forward strand.
GGCCGGGCTGGCCGGGTCGGACACAACCCGTGAATCCAACCCGGGTCCGTTTTTGTTATTTAAAATAATGTTTTAAATAAAAATAAATAAATAAATAATTCATTTCAAAAAAATTCAAAAAATCAAAAATACTTTATTTTCCAAAAAAATATTAAAAAATATCAAAAAATATTTTATTCTCCTAAAAAAATAATAATTTGTTTTCCAAAAAAAATCAAAAAAATCATATTTTCCCAAAAAAGGCCAAAAAATCAGAAAAAGCCAAAAAAGACTTATATTTTCCAAAAAAAGATAAAAAAAAATCCAAAAAAAAAACATGCTTTTCATGTCCAAGAAATGAGAAAAATACCCAAAAAAGGTTTTTCTTCCAAAAATGCATGGAAAAACCCTAAAAAATCCAAAAAGCCTTAAGGTTTAAACAAGATTAATTACCAAAAGGGCATTAGTGATTAACTAGTGTAATCAAGTCTCCGATCCTAATTTCTCTGATTGCGCAGGAGCAAGTATTTCTCCCGATACTTTGCTTGGGTTTCTAATCGACCCACCCCAAATTGATTAGTGGCGATTCCGTTTTAAAATTAATTCACCGGTTAAAAACTTGAACCATTAAAGTCGTGAATTGGTGGACTTGGGAGAGTCTGGGCTAAAATAAACCTAGCCAAACCATTAGCCTCCGCAAGGCGCCCGCCCTGATCAGGCGCCGAAAAAAGAGGTCACGACAGCTTGGCGACTCCGCTAGGGACAATTTGAGGACTTAGGCCTTTTTTTTTATCTTGTTTAAATGCTTTGCTAATTTGGTTTTCTTTCTGTGCAAGTCAGTAGCTTTTATTTTAAAATAAAATATTTTGTGATTATAATTGGTTGTGCATGCTTCTTGTTTTAACACTACAATGACACACACAACCCGACCGCGACACGGGCCGCCATAGGATATTTAGGATGGTGTTGAGAAAGATACGACCTCGAACGCGAGACTGCGATGTTGAGGTTGCCTTTCTTTTCCCCGAATTTCTTTAGCCGAGGTTAAGAGGGTATGCTGCCAATGCGAGACTGCGATAGGCGGATACCCTTTTAATTTCAACAAGTCTTCTCAGTTAGAAATCGAGCCGCACGTCCCATGTGCATGTCTCTGTGCCTGCCATTTTCTTTAAAAGCAAAGTGATTTATTTACTCTTACTCAGTCTTTTTATTGACCCATGGCAATTTAGGTAGGTTTTTCGAGTCTCGGTTTATATGCAATGGGAGAAGATAATATCCAGTTTATTCCCACTCCCAAAGCAAAGCTCTTCAGATGGTGGGGTCAATTGGACCAGTATGCCCAAGAGTGTGTGAAAGCCAAAGTCGATCATCTTCTATCGTTGATCCAAATCCGTGTTCATCCTGAAGTCATACAGGCCATGACACATTTCTGGTGCCCGAAGACGACTACTTTTATGTTCGGTAAGTTCGAGCTAACCCCAACTCTGGAAGAATACAACATCATCACTAGAATGCCTCTCGAGAAAAAGCTGGTTAGGCCATCGACAGACATTATCCCGTTGCGTGGGTTAGCACGACTTTTAAGAACTGAAGTCCATGTTATGAGGCAAATTCTTGAAAACAACCATAATACCTGCCCACTAGCATTTTTGATCACTGTTTTGAAAATCAACCCATGACCCAAAAAAGTGAGATTTTTCTCCGGCCTTTTTCGGGTTCATCATTTTCCCCATCAAAGAAACGTCATAAGTCCAAAGATGGCATGGATAGTTGATCAAATCTTAAGGTGGCAAAATTATGTCAACATGATTTTAACCGAAACATTCTTGTCCCTCAATCGTTTTAAAGAAAACACGGAAAAAGTCATGCGGGTCTCCTCGGAAATTTTACAAGTCTGGTTCTTTTCTCACCTAAGTGAATATAGATGCTTCATGCAATCGTCTGAAACAAATAATTTTGAAAATCCATTACAGAAATTTATGATTTTTAGGACCATGCATTCCTAACTAAAGCTATTTAAATTGGATAAACTTCCTAAGAGATCCGACTCCCGAGGTATTCCAATGGTGTGCTGGTTGGTTCCATGAAAAGAGAGCTCACTTTGCTTACAAACACTGCCATCCAATTCCATTGCTCGGCCTCACCGACGCCGTTTCCTATTTCCCATATCGAGTGGCACGATAATATGGAACCCTTCAGGAGATCCCACCGCCTTTCAAGAGGAAGGCCCCTCCACTTCTTTTCACCCATCAAAGCCGTGAATACACATTCGAGATTGACATTATCGAGAAAACATGGTGCAAGTGCCATCGCAAAAGAATCGTGATACCGAAGGGCTTGAGGGAGAACAAAAAGCCCACCACGCCTATGTCCTACATCTACAACCATCGTATCCCGACAAAATGGAAGCCATTGGTCCCTCATTCAATCAGCGAGAGCAGCCAGCATGAGCAAGCAGAGCTTTTTGCAAAGGGATTTGGGAATAGACTGGATACATATCTCAGAGCCAGTCCAAGGAAGCAAGCATCCTCGCAAGAACAAGGCTCCCCGCCGCATATAAAATGGCAATCATGTGCCCCTTAGTATTAATATTGTGAAAGTTTTGTCCCATTGTTTAGGGACTTTTGTTTAATATCTAGTATTTCATTCTATCATTTTGATTACAAGTTTTAGATGTCAAAAGTTTACAATCTATGAAATCCTCTTTTGATATATAAAAAGCAGTTAGACCATTGCCATGGGTCAATCTTTGTTTACTTTCGCGCTCATTCATTATTTTCGCGACGACAGGTAATTATGAATCGTCGGCTACCAGATACCCGCGAATGGCCTCACGTAATAGGGCCCAATTAGAATGATGTACAAAATCGTCTCGCCAACATTGAAGACGGCGTAGGACAGATGTCCATTGTCCTTCGACAACTCTCGAGGTAAATAGAATCCACTCAAGCCAAGCCCAACTCCGTAGCTGCTTTAAATATCATCATGACACCCACAAATTTGCTAGAGGATAACCAACAAGATAGACAGCTTGAAAAGATCATGAAAAAACTGAGCCACTGCAGGAGCAAGATCCTATGGACTTGTCAAACTACGCGGCATTAAGATCCCTGAAGAGCTCAAAGCACTTGAATGCGAAAGGTATGCTGATACCTCTCGCCTAGAGACCTACTTGCAAGCCTACTTGGTCTGGAGGATGATTCAATCATACCAATCAAATTTGACTGGCCCTGCCTTGCGGTGGTACATTATAAGGAAAATTAATCTCCTTAAAACCTGGGGGGAACTAATCGATGTTTTTCGTCAAGAGTATAATGTTGACATCAGCCCCAACATCGCCCCTCCCTACGAAGAACCGATGGTTGCGGAGCACGAGGAGCCGATAGTCGCAGAGACCGGAGAAGAAGATGTCAATGAAGCCTTGCACGATAAATGGAAGACCGAGCAGCACCCTATTATTGAAAAGCTTCCCTCTAGGAAAGGCAAGGAGCCCACGGACGAAGTCAACACTACTCAGAGCCGAAGCATGATGGGACGGCTCCTCAAGCTTATCGCAAGAGCTAAGGTCCAAAGAAGGCTGACCCCCATCAATCTAGGGAGTGAAGCGTCACCATCTCTCACTGCTCTTGACAAAGTCCAACTAGCAAAACGAAGAGCCTTACCCAAAAGATCCGGACCATGAGTTAAGAAAAGAAAGCCTAAGCAGCTCGAGTCAATGCCTACCACTGAACGTGGGCAAAACCTGACAATCAATGAGTCGCCACACCAAGATTTTGAACATCCCCTAGGGTACAACCCTGAAGACTACCAGTCCCTAGGATGCAATCCCAAGGACTACCAGTGTTATACATATGAAATCGGCCATTCATCGTATAAGCGCTTCCTACCCACACACGGGGTCGAAAGCTTGTCGAAGAGGGAACATTCGTCCTTATTCGTTATGATCCTAATGAACTACTAAGCTTGTCACCCGACCATGAGGATAACTTAAATGCCTCATCCTCGTTTGGAGATTTTGACCCGGAAGAAAGCAATGGGATGATCTCGGTAGAATCCAGCTTTCCTAAAGCGGCGAGTTCATCACGCAATGAATATGCAATGGGAAAACAAAGTGGCCTAATCAAGACACACCAGGCCCGTCTTGCCCTCATAAGATCATGACCCCCAGAGAAATATCGATACCTAATCTCCACAAGTACAACAGCACGACCTGCCCCGTGGCTCATTTGCAATACCTCCACGCTGAAATGAGTCGACACTATAGCCCGATGTCATTCACAACTCAGGCCTTCCAAGAAAGTCTTACGGGGCCTACATTGCAATGGTTCATCACAGCGAGATATCTACCTCATGAGTGATTGGAATGAGCTGTCTTCGCATTCGCTTCAATATCAAAGCCGATTGGGACCGAGCGCCTCGCGAGAACTTGGTTCACTTTAGAAGAAGACCAATGGAGGATTTTCGAGCATATGCAAGGAGGTGGAAGACTTTTATGATGCAAACCTACCCTCACCTGGCCGAAGAAGAAATGATAAAGCTGTTCACAGAGGCTTTACCTTGCAAGCATCGTTGTTAGTTACATGGGTTGCATTTCCATAGCTTCAATGAAGTGGTCCTCTCATGCGAATACTTCGAGTCTACTGGAGGCGAGGAACTCAAAGGCACTTGATTTCAGAGCCAGCACTATTAAAGTGCTCCTTTTCATAGGAGTTTTCATGGGTGTTGCTCGTTTCTTATCTGTTTAGTGTGCTCTTTGTTGCATTTTTCATTTCGGTAATCTAATGTACGGTTCTAATATTTTGTTTTGAAAAGCATGAGGCGGTATTCCAAACTAGCCCAGTGATGCTATCCAACCACGAAAAGAAAATACCATCCAAGGAGAATGCGATTTGGGCTTCCTCATGCTTTCCTCCCCCTAAATACATGCTTTTGAAAACAAAAATATTTCATTACCAAATACTTTTGTCAAAATAAGATGTTAAATTTTATCTTGCTCACTTCGTGTCTCATCCCCTTCGACTTAGCATGATAGGGGGCATTTGAAGCGGCACATCATGTGAACTTGCCGAGTTCAAGAACACTCTTTCAAGAAAGCGAGGGCAAACAAAAAAAGGATCATCATGTTTCAAAGAGGGTAAGTCTTATCCCTGAATATAATTTTTGAAAATGACGTCCCTCTATTCTATGTACGGGAAACGAAAGATAGGACGTAATAGGCATAGGCATACGGTTAAACTCGAAGCATGCGCACCATGGTAGCTCGAGGCGGGATAACCTCCCCCATGCCGCTTTCGACCTTCCCGTTTTGCAAGCCGTCCTCGGGAGCTCTATGCAGTCCACCTAGCTCTGTTCAACTCCCTCTTAAGCCGGAGGAATATCTTTTCACACGACGTGCCCGAACAACTAGACGTTGCTGTTTCATTAAAGGGATTTCCAGTTTCGACGAGCCAAGAAGCACAAGGAAGAAAATTCTTCTCTTCCTCTGAATTGATTACTGTCAACAGGGAGAAAATCCAGACAGTCAAGGCGATCTATAGCCCCCTACTCTGAACAACGACTGGAAACTTCAATATGTGTTTCAGATGCATATTCTTCCAAGAAATAATTGCCATCAGAAGATTGAAGATTTTGATTGTCTATCTCAGGTCCCATGGAAGCTTGAGGTATATGGCTTTGCCCAATGCTGCTATAGTTAAAGACAGAAGGGGAAATTCCACAGAAGGAAGGCGTTGAAGATGAATCAACGACCAGCAATCGTGCATACATGGCCACAAATGAGAAAGGCCAATCGAAAGAGACATTGAACTGTGTTGAGATAAAGAGGCCGTCATCGACATTCAAATATCCCTAGGAGCTAGCACATATAAACTCTGGTGAAGGGTAATTTGGTATCGTTTCCAACACTCACTCTCCGAACTCACTTTTGACATATTTCTCCTATTGACAGGAAGCATAGGATTTAAGAAACAAGCTTAGTGGTTAATTTGGGCAAATCAAGTGACCCATATCGATTTACCTAACTTGGTATGAAAGGACGTGTCGTCCAGGAGTTGGTTCGGTTAAATGAAAAAAGAAGCGCCCTACGGACACCGTCAGCGCCTCTAGCCGAGTGGTACCCAGGAAGAAGCAAAATGGTCCTAAGTTGGGGGTTCGAATCCCCGACGCGGCAGTTAGCCACTTGGTAGGAAAAAAGAAAAACCAAAAGAAAAAAAAAATTGGCTTCTCTTGCGCCTGCAAATTACGAAAGAGCAGGTGACCTAACGGAGTGAAAATTACATGACTTCATATCCTCCTCATACTTCAGGTCTATTCAAACATCTGCAAACCAGTGAAGGGTAATGTTGTATCGTTCCTAGTTGTTCAACTCCTAAAAGAGTTTGTGACTAACACGTTCCCTCTTGTCTGTTGCAGGATCACCTGACCGTTAAAGATACAGAAAACAAATCAATGAGAGGCATGACAAACTCTCTTAAGCTAAATAGTGTCCTGAGAAATCGCCAAAGCAAATGACAGAAACTCTTCAGGCCTCAACTCACATTTGATTTTGGCCAGACTAATTGATCTACTTGTACATCTTCTCTTCTGCAAGGGCAAAAGCAGAGATGCCCGATCAGATTCCCAATCATTGGCTGATCATTCATGTGTCATATCCATATTCATCAGAGACAATTCATCGACACCCATTTGTGAATAACTCTTTTGATGTTCAAAATTCAACACATTTGTAAATACAATTCTACCAAGTAAACACCCCTAAAGCTGTCAATAGGGTTTCTTGAGTAAAAACCATTCATTTGTTTTGAGAGTACAAACTCTCTCATACTTAAAAATGCTGCATGCCTTCTCCAAATGGATTTTTACATGATGATTTTGTCTGTCTAAATCATCGATTCCATTGAGGATTATTAGAATAGACAGCTAAATGAAGAATACAAGATTGATTGAGCATGCTGGATGAGGCGCGTCGGAATGATGACAGGCAAGCCATATCCTACACACAGTCCCCCATCTATACACTTGTGAAATGAGTGCAGAAGATTCCATGACTGCAGAGTAAAGAGTTCTCTCGCGAATGGTACGATAACCAAAATAGTGAGAGGCATTTCATTGCTCACCCCCTTTTGAGCCCCATACACTGGTAAAGCTTCTCTCATCAAGAATCACCCTTTGGAGCATGTCAAAGACAAGGCAAATCAGCATCACAAGGTGAGAAAAGAGATAGAAATTTTCTTGCTCGCACTTGCATCAATCTTCGGGTGTCTTTATTGCATATGAACACTCGCGTTAATTTAAGTGCCTTAGAATGACGAAGAGCAATTCCTTGTCTATACATTTTTATACAGTGTTCAACCCAAGTGAGTCTGTAATTTTACCCTCACATTGAGGCAAAGCAGAAGTTATTGCCATAGCCTAGAGCGCTGGCTGAAGATGAAGACTCAAAGTCTAAATAATGGTGCTTCGATTGAACTCGCCTAGATCAGTTCCTCAAGCAACAAAAATGAAAAAAAAAACTAGGGGCATGAAAAAGCAGTGTACTTGGTAAAAGCAAGGTCAATGCCCATAAATGAAGAACTGGAATAAAAAAATAGGGGCATAAAAAAGCAGTGTGCCTGGTAAAAGCAAGGCCAATGCCTCCCGATAAAAAATATAGCCATTTGTTCTTTGTTGTGGTTCAATTGATGGAACCTCCATCTGATAGTGAGAAGAAAGACCGGTGACAAATGCCAAGGCAATCACCAGCTCTTACCCCTTTTACACATGAGTCAAGCCTACATTGCGTCCCACTGTAAATTTCTCTTCAGACTAGGGCACTTCAATTAACGTAGGATTTCGTATGTTTATAAACAACGCTCGAAGAAGTACGAGCAAGACTATTCTATCTCTTTTCGCAGGGTTCCTGACTTGCAAACCCGGAGATGATCGTGCAGCGTTCCATTCATAAGCCTTGACCGTGATAGTCCCCATTGATGAGCCAACAACCAAGCCTACATTACGGTCTCAACAAAGACCTCTCACACTGGTAAAATCGTACCACTTGCAAGAATACTCGGACCCCTGCTGACATGATGATAGTGAGATGTGTGGTCCTTATAAATCCTGCATCAATGGTCAGGATAGCCTTTTCCATGAGAGTGAGTGGAAAGTCCTTTCAGGCTGAAAGTCCCTCATCTGGCATGCTCAAGACATCTACATTCTAAATGAGGGTTGTCTTTCAAAATCTTCCCCAGTGGAATTCAAATGGTGCAAAGCTGACAAAATTGTCATGCATGAATCACATTTAAATTCATGAATTTACAGCATATACAATCATGTGTGCATACTGTGCAAATAGCAGACATACTCTCAGTGATAAGAGATATTGCCAAGTAAACATGTCCCTATCCCCATTTGTCTTAAAGTACCTACCACTGTCCAGGTACTCTCTTCTTGACACTCGACATATTCGAGTCGTCCCTTGAGTTTGGGTGCTTACAACTGTCTAAGTATCCCCTTGTCCTTGAGTACCCACCATTTGCCGGGTACTCCCTCTTATAGACACTCGAACTGTTCGAGTTGTCCCCACAGTATTGATATTTGCGATTGTCCAGGTATCCCTCTGTTTTTGAGTGCCTGCCATTACTTAGGTGCTCCCTCTGTTGACACTTGACCTGTTCGAGTTGTCTTTGAAGTTTGGATGCTCGTGACTATCCAAGTATCCTTTTGTCTTTGAGTACCGGCCATCGTTCGGATACTCCCTTTCCGTGACACTCAACCTGTCCAAGTTATCCTCAAAATTGTATCATTGAATACTAGTAGCCATTCAAGTATTCCATCACATTGTGCGCCTGTGGTTGCCCAGGTGTGCTTTCTTACATTTGGACCAGCTGAGTGGTCCCTGATCGTATCATTAAATATTTGTGTTTATCCAAATATCCCACTCTTTGTATGCATATGTGCCTACAGCCATCTAGGTAAGCCTCGTGCTACATTCAAATTCTCATTTACTAGGAGGTGAGAGACCTTCACGAATATCCCAGGTACGTCCTCGATATTCCCCTTTACCAGGAGGTGAGAGACCATCATGAATATCCAAGGTACGTCTTCGATATTCTCAATTACTAGGAGGTGAGAGATTTTCACGAATATGCGAGACCCATCCTCGATATTTCCACATACCAGGAGGTGAGAGACCTTCACGAATATCTCAGTTACGCCCTTAATTCTTCTTTAAGAGTTTGTACTTGTGATCATCCAAGTACCCGTTCGACACTTGTGAACATCCAGGTATCCTCCAAGAGTTTGTACTTGTGATCATCCAAGTACCCCTTCGATACCTGTGTTCATCCAGGTATCCTCCAAGAGTTTGTACTTATGATCATCCAAGTACCCTTTCAACACCTGCAAGCAATCAGGTATTCTTTAAAATATCGTACTTGTGATCATCCAAGTACCCCTTCGATGCCTGCGAACGTCCAAGCATCCTTCAAAATTCGTACTTGTGATCATCCAAGTACTCTTTCGATACCTGCAAGCAATCAGGTATTTTCCAGCATCTAGTACTTGTGATCATCCAGGTACTCCTTCAACGCTTGCGAATGTCCAGGCTCCCTCCAGAATTCACACTTGTGATCATCCAAGTACGCCTTCGACACCTGCAAAAGCCCAAATATCCTCTAGGTTAGTACTTGTGAATATCCAAGTACTCTTTCAATGCCTATGAATGTTCGACTATCTTCCAGAACAGATGCCCTGAGAAAGGTCGGTGCATCTCCCGAGAAAGGTCGGGAACCATCCAGTGTCCTTGATAGAGGTCAGACACCCCACAAATCGATGCCCTGAGAAAGGTCGGCGCATCTCCCGAGAATGGTCGAGTACCAACCGGTGTCCTTGGCGAGGTCAGGCACCCCAACAAATCGATGCCCTAAGAAAGGTCGGCGCATCTCTCGAGAATGGTCGGGTACCAACCAGTGTCCTTGAATGAGATCAGGCACCCCAACAAATCGATGCCCTGAGAAAGGTCGGCGCATCTCTCGAGAAAGGTCGGGTATCAAGGCGGTGTCCTTGATAAAGATCGGGCACCGCAAACGGATGCCCGCGAAAGGTCGGCGCATCTCTGTCAAGGCGACCGAAGAAAGGTTCGGGTCCTGAAAAAGCAATTTCCCATCACGGCAACCGAAGAAAGGTTCGGGTCCGAGACAAATAATTTATTGCTCTAACAGGCGACCGAAGAATGATTCGGGTCCTGGGAAGGCAATTTCCCGTCAAGACGACCGAAGAAAGGTTCGGGTCCTAGACAAACCACTTATTGCTCCAATAGGCGACCGAAGAATGGTTCGGGTCCTAGAGAAGCAATCTCCTCATGCAACAAGTAAGATAACGCCTTGATACTTGCCAAAACTTGGGGTTCACACCCTATCTCACTCACTCCCGGTAAGTAACTACGGGTATCTTCTTATCTGTCTTAGTATATGTAAAGTTATATTGCTCTTTTTCTGCATAGAATAATAGGTCCCAAATAAAATATAATCTGCTACGCATACATGGATAAAATTTAGGCATCAGTTTGTCTTTGAATGCAACCTCTGCAAACTCACCTTCAAAAAGGGGCATTTGTTGTTGACGCCTAAATTTCATTTTTTTTAATTAATTAGTAAGGTTTTTATTTTTATTATTATTTATTTTGCCTTTTTCGAATAATAAAAAAACAAATAAAAACAAGAAAAAAAAAACAAGCAAAAAAACAAGCAACCCCTCTCCTTCTCTTCCGCGCGGGCCCTCAGTTTGTACTTGTGATCATCCAAGTACCCGTTCGACACTTGTGAACATCCAGGTATCCTCCAAGAGTTTGTACTTGTGATCATCCAAGTACCCCTTCAATACTTGTGAACATTCAGGTATCCTCCAAGAGTTTGTACTTGTGATCATCCAAGTACCCCTTCGATACTTGTGAACATCCAGGTACCCCTTCGATACCTGTGTTCATCCAGGTATCCTCCAAGAGTTTGTACTTATGATCATCCAAGTACCCTTTCAACACCTGCAAGCATCCAGGTATTCTTTAAAATATCGTACTTGTGATCATCCAAGTACCCCTTCGATGCCTGCGAACGTCCAAGCATCCTTCAAAATTCGTACTTGTGATCATCCAAGTACTCTTTCGATACCTGCAAGCAATCAGGTATTTTCCAGCATCTAGTACTTGTGATCATCCAGGTACTCCATCAACGCTTGCGAATGTCCAGGTACCCTCCAGAATTCGCACTTGTGATCATCCAAGTACGCCTTCGACACCTGCAAAAGCCCAAATATCCTCCAGGTTAGTACTTGTGAATATCCAGGTACTCTTTCAATGCCTATGAGTGTCCAGGTATCTTCCAGAACAGATGCCCAGAGAAAGGTCGGCGCATCTCCCGAGAAAGGTCGGGAACCATCCAGTGTCCTTGACAGAGGTCAGACACCCCACAAATCGATGCCCTGAAAAAGGTCGGCGCATCTCCCGAGAATGGTCGAGTACCAACCGGTGTCCTTGACTGAGGTCAGGCACCCCAACAAATCGATGCCCTAAGAAAGGTCGGCGCATCTCCCGAGAATGGTCGGGTACCAACCAGTGTCCTTGAATGAGATCAGGCACCCCAACAAATCGATGCCCTGAGAAAGGTCGGCGCATCTCTCGAGAAAGGTCGGGTATCAACTGGTGTCCTTGATAAAGATCAGGCACCCGCAAGCAGATGCCCCGCGAAAGGTCGGCGCATCTCCTGTCAAGGCGACCGAAGAAAGGTTCGGGTCCTGAAAAAGCAATTTCCCATCACGGCAACCGAAGAAAGGTTCGGGTCCGAGACAAATAATTTATTGCTCTAACAAGGCGTAAACCGAAGAATGATTCGGGTCTGGGAAGGCAATTTCCGTCAAGACGACCGAAGAAAGGTTCGGGTCCTAGAAAAACCACTTATTGCTCCAATAGGCGACCGAAGAATGGTTCGGGTCCTAGAGAAGCAATCTCCTCATGCAACAAGTAAGATAACGCCTTGATACTTGCCAAAACTTGGGGTTCACACCCTATCTCACTCACTCCCGGTAAGTAACTCCAGGTATCTTCTTATCTGTCTTAGTATATGTAAAGTTATATTGCTCTTTTTTTGCATAGAATAATAGGTCCCAAATAAAATATAATCTGCTACGCATACATGGATAAAATTTAGGCATCGGTTTGTCTTTGAATGCAACCTCTGCAAACTCACCTTCAAAGAGGGGCAGCTGTTGACGCCTAAATTTCATTTTTTTTTAATTAATTAGTAAGGTTTTTATTTTTATTATTATTTATTTTGCCTTTTTCGAATAATAAAAAAACAAATAAAAACAAGAAAAAAAAAACAAGCAAAAAAACAAGCAACCCCTCTCCTTCTCTTCCGCGGGCCCTCGGGCCCATTCTCTTTCTTTTCCTTGGCTCGGCCCTCCCGCTTGTCTTCTTCCTCTGTTGTCTTCTTCCCTTATCGGATAAGCAGCACGCATCGAAAGCCGGACGCGCGACGTCGGAAGGTGGGAGAGGATGGCGACATGCGACGTTGCAGGCAGAAGGGACTTGTCTTCAATGCAAGGCAGCCTAGCTAGAGCCACCTCGGCGAATGAGACACCGGTTCGGCCGGCGGAGGCCGCTCGATGAGCGAAGACCGGCAGTCAAAGTTTCGTCCACCGGCTGCCCCCTCGCCTATAAATAGTAGGCCACAAGCTCCGTCGAAGGACCACGGCGAACTCAGAGATCTCCCCTTTGAGAGACTTCAAGGGGAAATCGAAGAGCGAGCGTGCGAGGGATCGGGTCGCGAAGCTCGGACGACCTCCCTCCGAGAGACTTCGGGGGAGGTCGGCGGTAAACGAGCTCGAGAGAGAGAGAGTCGAGTTGGGTAAGGAGCGGGGGCGAGAGGACCAGATCTTGGGGTCGAGCGCCCTCCGCCGCAGCGCTCGGCCATCGACGCCATCCAATCGCTGCTCGCCATCCACTGCAACCCCGACGTTCGCAAGCCCAGATCGAAGAGGAGTTCGAGCTCCATTTAATCCTTCTGTTTGGCTTTTTTCTTACCCGTTGATTTTTGCTGATGTAGAGTGTCGAGTTATACATTGCAGTAAACACGTCGTGTTATGATTTGCACCACACATCAGTCAACATATTCAAAATGCGTGTGAGAGAGAGAGAGAGAGAGAGAGAATGGACTCTCGAATTCATGGCTGTTGTGGTCACGAGATCTGGACCTTGTAGATTTAATCCCTGTAGATCTCGAGATTGTGGTAGTGGCCACTAGCGTTGATCATGATTTAAATATCTATGAATAAGAGGTTTTGCGTTATTAATATGCTAAATTTCGAGGTTTTGGTTTGGATTGGTGTGGGTTTACGTTGAAGAGGAAACGGAAGAAGAATAAGATAGTTGAGAGAGAGAGAGAGAGAGAGAGAGAGCATATGAAAAAGTGAAAATATACAATCCAGAAACGAACATTTTAGCAAATTACATCGCAGAAACGAACCATGGACGAAAAGTGGTACTTTTTAAAAAGTAGAAGGATGCCTTTGAACCAAAAAAATTATATGAACGATGTTAATTTTCGGGCAAAACTACAAGGAACTTGGTGGCATTAAACCCTCATTTTCTAACAAGTTGACACTTATCTGAATGGGATTTTAATCTTGCAAGTGATGCAGCCCCTTAGCATTTAATAGCAAATACGTATAACTCATTAAACGAAAGAATATGAATTAATATTACAATTAGCGGCTAGTAAAGAAATTAAATATCTGCAGAATTTGCTATTGAATAAAAAGTTATGGCAACAACCAATGACAGCGATATCTTTATTGTGATAGTGAGGCAACTATTGCTAGAGCATACAATAAAATAAAAAATGAAAAATCTAAACATATTACTTTGCAACATGAGTACATTTGATTATTAATTGCTGGTGAACTTACTTCAATAATTTATGTTCAGACAAATAAAAACTCAGTTGTTCCACTCACTAAGGGACCCTTGAAAGGTCTAATAAGTAGTACTACCAAAGGGATGGGATTTAGACCAATTGATAATAGTCAAGCATTGTGGAGATCCAACTTTGTAATTTCTAATGATATTATTAAAGTTCAATGGTAACAGTAAGCTATTGTATCTTAAAGGTGATCAAATACTAGGGCACGGCATTAGTACTTATGAAAGTTGGGAGGATGAGTGTAAAAAAAACGCTCTTAAGGAAGTTCAAGAATTTAGCAATGCAATGCTAAGGTAAAAAGTTAAGTTCACCTATATACACATAAAAAGTGGCGCTGCTTCCACAGAAAATTGGATTTTTGTAAATAATCATGAATGCAAGAGGGAGCATAAGGCCATAAAAGTGCTAAAACATAGGAAATTTCTAACTAAATGCGTGTAAATTTTTATGTGATAATTCGGTTAACAATTGAAATGGTGGTTCAAAGTCTCATCCACCATTAAATTCATTAATGAAATTGTTTACGCTAATTGAAGGTTCAAATCTTAACCAATATCTTTTTATATGTATGAGTTTATGTAAATTAGTGCAAATAACAAACTAAGTGAGGGATTGTTGACTCTTGGTTATGTAAAGAGATGAAAGATATAACTTTTGGTTATGAAAAGAAGAGATTGTTGACATGAAAAGTGGTGTATTATGGAAAGTTATGATGGTGGGGATAGATGTGTTGATTGGTTCTTTATAAATAGCATCAAATCATATATCGTTCATCACAAATGTTCAAGGATTATAACTGTTTAAAACTTCTTCATAACACTATCTTCTGCTTTTTTCATACACACAACTTTAATAACACATTCAAAGTGAGATTCCAAAAGAGAAATTGAATAATTGTTAAATTCATTTTTTTGCAACTTTGGTGTATATCTTAGGGATATATTTGTTTTAAACCCAACAGCAACAATAGTGAGGGAAAATAATACCTTAAAGACAGTAATCGTCATCACACATCAAAATATCAAAGAACTACAGACTATTGCTCTATCTTCATTAGCAGTCAAAATTCCCCGACATTTATTTCATTCACAGCAAAAGTCGAAGGCAAGAGTGGAGCTAGGCAAGGCAGCCTCGAGGAGCAAGGGAAGACGATAACTTGTCGAAATTAGAGGTGGTCATTCTCTGGAGGAAGTTACTAGGAGGCCTGTACATGGTTGTGATATGAGCAGAACGGGTCCAGTCCAGCGCGTGAGTTCTCAAAATCAGGCGTGACTGCCCGCGGGGGATCGACAACGGAAAGGTGGGGCGACTGGCGGTGACAGCAACTCAAGTGCACCTTGAAAGTACATCAATCAGGTTAAGCTCACATTGGTTCGGATCTCGTGAGTCCGTGTGTTAGCTGAACAGCTTACTCAGGTACTTGCCGAGGTATCGAGCCGCTGCGGGGACCTGTGGTGTTCCGCACCGACATTGAGAGGAGCAATGCCGTCCTCGTTACACTGTTGAGGCCAGGGCCGTGGAAATTGCTGCAGCTTCTGCCGTGACGCTCTGACAGCAATGGTGGAATCACGAATCGCTCAGTGGACGATGAATTATTTCTCGTAGCTGGGGCCAGCGTCTCTACAGATGCGGCTGTGGCACCCGTGATCTGTAGAGAAGAACGGAACTGTTAATGTGGAACCGAAAGCAGAGAAGGATGCGTTGGACGCTGACTAATGAAGAAGGTGAAGGAGAAATTTACTTGGTAGGTTAGAATGAATTGAAGATAAAACTCGCTTTTTTTATGGTTATGTTCACGCATCAGGAGTGAAGTGAATTTCTAGATGACGTTTATTTCTGTACATTTCATGCCACTTGAGTTTTTTAAGGCTGAAAATCATCCGGGCTGTATGTACGCATGATAATAAGATCAGTGGACGAACCGAGCCCGATACATGCCTAATTGTCATTGCCTAACCCGTGATTTAAAAATATTGCACTTTTATTCACAAATAATAATAATAATAATAATAATAATAATAATAATAAATTGCTCTAGTAGGCTAAAAGGAAGGCTATTTAAGCGGCCTTAAACCCCAAATGAAAATTGTGTGCCTGGGCCTGCCTAGTTAGCTCTTCAGGCTTTTGTTGGCTCGAGCAAGCTTAGAACGCCGCTAAACTTATGATCAAGTTCACTGCATAGTCATATGGTGATAAATATTAAAGTAAGCAAGAGGATTACATGTTTGAGCCATAGTATAGGGTACATTTGCACAATTTATTAAAGGAAAAATGACACAAATTGTCATTAAAGTTTGGCTCAATGTGCAATATGGTCCATAAAATTTTAATTTGTTCAACGTGATCCTTGAACTTTAACCCAATATACAATGTAATCCTTGAACTTTCAATTTGTTCAATATGATCCATAAAATTTTCATACATATTCAAATTAGTCCATGAAATATATGAAAATATTCAATGTTGTCCTTTCATCAATTTAAGTCCAAAGACAATTTTCATTATTTTCATAAGTTTAAGGATAATTTTGAGTATTTTCATAAGTTCATGGCTTAGTTTGAACAAGTATTTAATGTTCAAGAACCACTACATATTGGGCTAAAGTTCAAGGTCACATTAAATAAATTAAAAGTTTATAAATCACATAGCATGTTGAATCAAAGTTTAGGAATTATTTGTGTAATTATTCTTTTATTAAATAAAAATTTACCATATATGGAAAGGGGGATGACACCTCCATCATTCCTTTCCTCTTGTTTTCTCTTTTTAACTATTTCAACTTTACTAAAGGTCTCATCCATGTCGCCCCATCCGCCTTTTCTCTTCCTTTTAATTTCTACTATACTGTATAATTATCTCTTTGATTTTTATTTTTAATTCGAAGGGGCCAATTATGTTCCTTGCATTCTTTTTGCACATTGTGGGTTGATGTCAAATATTAGTGAAGCCAAAATTAATTGTGAGAGTTAGACTACTTTTATTTTAGGGATATTTTTCACTAGAATTCCTAAAACTTGTCACAAAAATACAATTTTCAAAAAGTGTAAACAAATCATAAAACTTGTCAAATTAGTTTAATTGAGCTTTTCCATTAACTCTGTCTAACTTGGCTAATGGAAAATGCTAACATGTCATTTTTATTACTTTCTCTCTCTTATGTGGTGTTGACGTGGCTGAAACAAGAAAAATAAGCCTAAAACAACATCGTTTTGATCCAAATTTGATTTTAAATATAAATACTTTATAAACTAAATTAAAAAACTAAATTTAAAATAATAATAAAGCAGCAAACCAGCGAAGGCCCTCGCCATCATTGCCCCATTATCGCCGAAAAGGGCCGACAATGGTAGGTGAGGGTCGACCAAGGTCACCAAGCTAACCACAAGTGAGGGCCTATAGGCCGTCGTTGGCGCCCTAACGCCAGCCTAGCCAATGGTGACCCTTGATCTGCTATGGATATTAGCAACTTGTGGTCATACTCGCAAATGAATATAAGTAGTGGCTAATGAGTATAAGAAAAGTATAAGTAGGAGTGAGTGGTTTCAAGTTCCATATAAATAACACCTGAAACCTGGAACCTACCCGTAATAATAAATTTCTTATTTTTTGGAACCTAGAATCTACTCTATAAAAGGTTCAAGGGTCAATTTTAAGGCTTATCTAGGTTTCACCTGTGTTATTAATTAAACGATTGTAGTGAATTATAACATTTAACTACTACAACTTGCTGCTATAATTCACTAACTATGACTTATATTTAGACACATGAAAAATATGAAATATTAACAAAGTAAAAGTCTCATCATATAATGGAGGCTCCAACTAGTGATTCTAGATTATACACTCATTATTAAATATCATGGAATACAGCAAGATTACTCGAAAATATAAAGCAAGAAAAACACAAAAACTTGTTCTAGGTTTTAGCTTACAAGTTTCGGGTTCCACCAACCTAGAATTTAAAACGTACTGATCAAAATAAATCTACCAATTTTTGGAACTTGGAACCTAGGATCTATCATGCATATCTTGAAACCTAGAGCTAGACAAGTTCCCACCGATCCAGTTCTTAAGTTCCAAGATTTACCCTCAAACCATGCTCACCCATAAGTATAAGTAGCGGTTGGTGAGAATAAGGTGGGTATAAGCAACGGCGGCTGAATATAAGATGAGTATCAATAGTGGCTCGTGAGTATAAGTAGTAGCGAGTTGAATATAGGATAGTATAGGCAATAATTATATAAGATATGTATCAATAGTTTCCGGTGAGTATAAGTAGCATCGAGTGAATAGAAGGTGAGGATAAGTAACGGCTAATGAGTATAAACCGCGCTTGATGAATATAAGAGAAGTATAAGCAACGGCAGATAAGTCATAATTTATGAAAATAACACTTTCAAGCCAACTTCGTCATTTTCACATACAATATGTTAACACTGCTCAAGGGAAATCAAAAACATTTAAGCATGTAAGAATTTACCAAAACAAGTCAAATCAACATAATATCTCAACATACCACTATTGAGACTTGCTCCCACTTACCATCATATTCAACTAAAACTAAAATTAATATGTATCAATCAACTAAATCAAGAGTATTAAGTAGATCAGCCTAATTTAGCCTCTTGAATTTTCACTTTCCTTAATAAAGACTAGAGCAACTCAAAACTCTAATTACCTTCAAGTAAATAAACAAAATAGAAAGTTAAGAATTCTTGTCTTAAAAATGACAAACTCATTGGTAGAAAGGTAGAAAAATAAAAAATTTACCTCGTCAACGCCTAAAAAATTTATATAGAAGCTTTAATAACACAGGGGTGGGATTTTGCATTTACTCGCAAGATTTGGAATGAAAGCAGAAGAAGAAAATTGGTAATTGGAAGTTAGTAAGGTAGAGACTCCTACTTTGAAGCTTGAAGATTTCCAAGGGTCTAATTATACGGCCAAGGCAAATGAACTTAGAAGAATACTCAAGAGTTATTAAGAGAGAGGAATGATCGACTAAGGTTAAAAATATGATCACTTGAAGTTAAAAAGCTAGGTCGAAAGTTGTGTTCAATTAGTAAGTGGCATGTTCGCATGTCTATATCCAAGTATACGGCCAAGGGGAATGAACCAAGAGATGAGAGTGGACGACTACGGTTAAAATAATTGACTCTGGATTTAAAGCCTTAGGTGTATAGAGAGGAATGTTCCTCCAATCCAAACAATACATGTGACCTTGCAAGTGGCCTAATAATAGTAGTTGAAGGAGATATTGACTTTGTTAAAATACATGATGCGATGCATGAGATCATCACTAAACTAAGATCGATATCTCAAATTAAGAGCGTATGGGGGTTAAAACACTTATGAAAAAGAGATGTGCACAATAAAAGAATGACCAACGGCTGAAGTTACTGAAATATTTATTAAATCAGTATGTAAACAAGGAAATCAGTGTCTGTTCTAAACATTGATAAATCCAATATATATATATCCACTAAAATTATTGGTAAGCGGTACTAGATGCTAAGAAAATTTCAATTCATTAAATTTAAACTTGAAAACCATCAAACATGAAATTTGAAGTATATTAGTTCCCATCTGTAACTAGTATGGTTGTAAATCAATTAATGTCATACGACACCATCAACTTAGGTGTCGACATCTTATCAATTTAATCCTAACACATCAAATCCATATGATTACGTCGCAGTAGATCTTCTGAAATCACATCTTTCGCCAAATGCTGGCATTAGCAAAGTTGAAAGCTTAAGGAAGATCCCTATTTGCATTGGGCTTTCATCATTTTTATAAAATCATTTCCCAAGGTTAAAGATTCTTTTCTTCCAAAACTGCCCTCACCAGTTTTTTCGTTTTTCAATTTTGCCCTCGTAAGAAGTGTTCATCTACTCTACGTAGATTGATGGTGAAGCTTCGTTGAGTTTGCACGAGGTCATTCGACGGTTGCCGACAGTCATGTGACCTCGGCTTGGGGAGTTTGAGGTCACGCAACTTCCACGAGGGGCCGCCTGTATTTGTGCGACCTCATATGATGGCCATCGGTGCCATACTTAGCTTGTCGGCCTGAGCCCTTCACCAAAGCCGATAGAGGGTTTGAATTTTTTTTTTATAATATATGAAAAGTCCTTTGCAAGAATAATTTGTTCAAACACTATTAAATCTAAAGTTACTTTACAATGAACTTTGAAATTATAATTTAGCAAACATAATTTGCATTACAGAAAATCCCTTTAACTTAAAGTTTTTTTGCAATTCTCCAAAATCTTACCCCAAAAATCCAATTTAACACAGCCATCAACCATTCAACATGACTCAAATTTTGCCTGGTGGTCCAGTTAAGACCGGGCGAAGAGAGATTAGAGGGTTTGTTAGGGACCTACTGACAGAATATTAGCAGGAATATTGGCTAATAAAGTTTCCCTTTGTATTACTGGCCGGCACTGTTGGAGATTAGCTGTCCCCGTTACACCAGGCACAAATCAGAATAATCGAAATAATGGGGAGAAGCGACTTCGATGGGCTTTTGATTGATTGAAGAAATTGCAAGCGCGAGAACGTGACAACGCATGGAATGACGCAAATAATTGCGATTACGATAGTTAAGGGAATTCTTCTACCTTTGTTTTTTTTTTTTTTTTTTGGGGGGGGGGGGGGCGGCGCTATAGTGGAATATACTCCTACCGAATTCTAGATTCTTTATGCAGATGGAAGATTAAGAGTTAGGTCATCGCAAACATTTTATTGTAGTGTGATTTTATGTCGATTTCAAGAGTGTTAGAGAGTAAAATCATAATTATTGTTGCTTCCATAACTGCACTAATTGGCACATATTTAGAATGTTGGCCCAATAAGCGACTTGATAATCGGTACAAGTTAATCTCACGCGATCAGATAAAAAATCAGAGTAACCATTGCTCATCACTTTTTCACAATCGTTAGCTAGTATAAAGTGAAACTAAATATTTTGCATGGCTTGTAAAAAGAACAATACAAGGAGAGGTTAGGGACATTGAAAAAACTAGTCTTACATGCAAATACCATTTCAAATGCCAAACGATAATCAACTATGCCTAACTTATCCTGCGAATGAAATTAGTGTGCCTATATTTTGATTGCATAACTATTCGATCATGTAATATTTAGTAAAATAAGTACTCTATGGCCGATGCCGTGTCTGAGCCCTCATTGTCCATCTTAAGAGAGCAAATATTGGATTATTTCTCTTTAATACTATCAAGGATGATTACGATTTTTTTTTTTTTATGAAGGAAATACATATCTGGCTCCATCTACACTTCGACCACACTAATTTACTTTGTCCAACAGCATTCGATGATAATCAAATCGAGACTCATAGATTAGAAGTATATTTGAATGGTGATATAGACCTTATCCAAAGATCTTCTCCTGATGTAGTCTTTATCCATAAAATTCGTCCTTGATCTAGTTGAAAAGACAACATAGCAAAACTGTGACCGCAATGCAACGTTGACAATGAGAAGGCCCAAACCGGGACGGTAGCTTTCAACCGGGAAACGCCAAGAGAGTAGCCTACCCGAGAAATAAATTAATAAAATAGAAGGCAAAATTGGAAAATGGAAAATTCAATATTTAAAGCTTCGAATCTCTTTTGTGCTCTTTGCCATATAATTTGGAAGAACGTGAATAGCATCCTGTTTAGGGAGCAGCCTCTTTCGATTCCGACAATGAAGAACCACCTGTTTAAAGTGGTCAGAGACAATGCCGTCACCTTCAGGAATGTAGAAGATACTATAAGGAATAGAAGACTGCAGTGCAGTTGGGGTTTAGATCCGATTATCTTGGATTTCGGGGACGCTGAACCTATTCATCATCACCGTAGCTGAGTAGCGCTAGTGAGGGTGGCATGGTTGTTATGCGTCCTTGCTTGTAGGCCTTTGCCTGTTTTTGTTGGATGTTGGGTCTTGCTTTAGGCCATCTTTTGATTGTACGCCTTGGGCGGGCCTCTTCTGTTTGTGCGTTGCCGTTTGGCTGGTGTGCCTCTTTTGTTGGGTTATCTTTTACATCTCGGCACCCTTCCACTCATAATGTCTTGGCACTTTGAGTGTAAGTTTTTGGTGCTGTGATTGCGTTGTACAAGTTAGTTTAAAGTTCAATATATTTCTTAATTTCACTAAATATAAATATAAAATATATATATATATATATATATATATATAAAGCTTCGAAAATCCATTAGAAATCTCTCCGCTTATGCTTTGGAATATGCCTTCAGGGATCACCCCTGTCTCCCATGTGAACCGCGGGAATTTGTATAAAATCATTTTCGTAAAGGACACTTAACTCTATCGCATTTACGCCTAAAAAAAGTAAATCCCACAATCTCATGAAACATATTATTGAAGATATAAATCGTGGCTTAATAATTTTCTTAACAAAGAAAAAAAAAATCCCCATCTTAAAGACGTGTGAATCGAAAATACATTCAAAAATACCTGTCGAGCGTACTTAAAAAAAATGATATATCAAGAATTATAATATTTGAGAAATTCCAATAAATGGAAAATTTTGCGGTGAGAAATTGACTTGCTTAGTCCATCATTAGCTCCCGTCGTAACCGGGGGAAAATTTTATATTTATTCATTTTATTTTTTTCTTTGTTGGTAGGTGTCAAGCGATTAGATTGTCCTGAACGTTATTTCCACGACCCGCCAGATGCCGACATGAATCTATAAACTCCGCATGAGTACGAGAATAACCCACAAGTACACATCTTCCCCCTTTTCACATGCCATCCGTCTCCAACCTCTCTTGAGTCCCTGCGCCACCGTCGAGGAGGAAGAAGAGAGAGACCCGGGAAAAATGCGCGCTCCGCTAAGGCCGCGTTTGGCCCTTCTCGCGCTGATGGCGGCAGCCTTCGCCGGGGCCTGCTTCGACCGCGCTGGGGCGGCGTCAGCCTACCATCGCCCGGGACCGCGCCCTGCGGTGTTCATTCGCGACTCCGACGACGAGGGTTCAGCTTCTCCTCAACAGGTAACGTCGAAACGCCACTCGATCATTGACGTTCGGCGCGGTTTGTCGATTTTCATCGTTCTTTCCGCCGTTTTCGCTGGTCGCGCTCTCTCTCTCTCTCTCTCTCTCTCTCTCTCTCTCTCTCTCTTGCTTTTTTTGGGTTGTTGTGTTCGTGTGGTGATTTTTAGTGCGAGTTTGGGATGTTGACTGTGCTTGATTTCCGGTGGGGATTAGCGTCGTGTGGAGGTTGCAGAAAATGGCCACACTCGCTTTTTCCATTTGCATGTGAGTCACATAAAGAAGATCGAATCGGTCGATGCTCTTTTCTGTGTTTGGAAATGCCTGGAAATTTCGCGGAAAACGACGGATGATTTTGATGAAGCTTATCACGATCGTTCACCATTGAATGAGGATGTTCTTGAATGAATAAAATAAAATGAGGATGTTTCAACTTTCTATCCACGGCGACCAAATTTTAGGCAGATGACCAACTAGGAATTTTTGGTTTTTTGAGTTGTGGTTTTTTTTGTGTTTTGTGTTTTGGTAGAGAAGGGTATAGTGTGAAAATGGCAGATGTCTAGGAGTCTAGAGTTGAAAGGACAAATGCCCATATCGAGGGAATTGTTTTTTTTTTTTTTTTTTTTTGAGTAGATCGACCATTGGATCAGATGAGATGGTACACGTGAGTTGTGCTTACATGTATCAGATGTTCCCAATAAATGCTCGATTTTGGAAAAACTAATGACTTTATTAGTTTTGGCTACTTTTTATTCCTTTTCAACAACAATAAAGGATTCGACCAAAAAAAAACAACAATAAAGGCCAGCTAAATCTGATCCTGAGGAAATACACATTGACTTAATTAACTGGGACAGATGGAGTAGAAACTCTGGTGGATGCACGACAAATACTTGCCCAGCTCAATCCTCCGGTGCTTGTCTAGGTTAAGCATGAATTTTGGATGTGGAAATCGCATGGGTTTCACGAAATCCAACGGTTATGATTACCTTGTCTTGAAATCCAACGGTTGTGATTATCTTATCAAGACAAATATTTCTCAAAGTTTGAGATCGCACCTAATGGGAACATCGTGCTCTTAATTTGTATGAGCATGTCTGTTCTCAAGTAATGAATTCCTTTAAAATTTACTACATAAGCTAAATCATATATCAAGATATAGTTTGGTGTGCTGGTGTTTTCTGCTACCAGCATAAATCAACCCCCTCCCGGACGTCTCACAAGAAAATGAACAGAAAGTCAAAATCAAAGTTAGGTCTATCATCATAGGAAGACATTTTTGTGGACTTACTGGGTAAAAGATATGCCGTGTGAAACATGATCTGAAACAATCCCATCAACTTTATGAAATAGACTTGTTGACTACGGATTCAAAGGATGTGTCCTTATAATGTCCTGTTGTTTATTGAGGACGACACTTGACTTCTTTTCCTGGGAAATTGGGTCACCCTAGGTTAATGTTGATTACAGTTTTGTAGATGTCTTTCTGCATAAACTTATAGATATCTCTATATATTTCGTGTCATAACACTCTGTTTTTTATTTCTCAAAGGCCCGAATGCAAATAACTAAGCCAAGACATCATGAGTTGTTAGATGGGTTACAAGGGGCATAATCAAGCTAACTCTACTCAATAGATACCCTTTGAACTCTAGTCACAGTTTCGACGAAAAAAAAAAACTCTAGTCACAGTGAGAAAGTGCATAAAGGTGCTCGATTTAGACTTGGTCTGCACCATTTCTACCTTGAGTTTGTTTGAAGTATACAAACATAATTTGACGGTGGTGGAAACACAAGAAAAGCTACATCTTTGGATCACAAGTATGCCGAGCCTATTGATTGTTGAGTTTGAAGGCAACTTGATTGAATGAAGCTCAGTCAAGCTTGAGTTGCTCGCGACTCAAGCTTGGGTAGCTTGAGAGAGCCGCGGCTTATCGGCTCTCCCAGGAACAATGTGCCTCTTTTCAGTCTTCTCCCTTCGGTAGGCACAGATTACTTGAGAGAAGGAATATGTTATTCCTCTTTTAACCAGAAGAGACATGCATAAAGCAGTCATTTGATGTGTAAATTGATAAAGTAAAAGTAGCGAAAAGCTTCGATATTTTATCTAGCAATCAAACATAATGATGCCCATTCACAATTTTCTCTGTATAGCAGGGGTGAATTCTTGTTATCACATCTTTACGTGGTTCCTCCGCCATCTAGTCGCGAGTTCTTATTTTCTTTTTGGCCAGAGTCTAAGTGGGCATTTGGAATTACAGAGTCTGATCAATTAAAAGACAATACTAGAGATTGCAGTGGTATGATTGGATGGGAAGATTTCATTTATTGGGGGTCTAAAAGCTACTTCTTACAATAATTGATAGACTTGTTCTTAGCTTTTACCTTCACATATTCCAGACATTGAAGCTAAATACCAAGTTAGATTAGTGGGGAACAGACACATTAGCAAGGTATCCTAAAATCCCACAACTTTGTTTCTCAGGTGCATACATCTCTGGTGGGTCAAGATAAAATGAGGATCTCGTGGATCACCCAAGGCTCGGCTCCTCCGACTGTGGAATATGGCAAGTCGCCAGGCGTATATTCGGGTTCATCTACTGGAAGTACAACTTCATACAAGTATGCTTTGTACAATTCCGGGGAGATCCATGAGGCAGTCATTGGTCCGTTGGAACCAAACACGGTATATTACTACCGATGTAGCTCAGACTCGGCCCGCGAGTTCAGTTTCAAAACCCCTCCAGCGCAGTTACCAATCAAATTTGCAATAGTTGGTATGTGAAAGCATATAATCATCAGCAAGGATTTTCATCCAGGTGGAAAATTTGAATGTGTAGTATACGAGAAGTCATGAAGATGAATCAGAGTCTAAAGTTCTATTGGGACAATTTTTGCCAATTTTTGGTTTATTTTAGTGTTTGATCTGGTCCCTTCACATTGCTTTTGGAGTGTTGTCTAGTAGGAAACATTTTAATGCTGCAACTCTGTTTATTTCACGAGCAGAAGCCTATTCTTTTCCCCTCAATAGGAGAATTGGACAGAGCTTGGATCTGAAACGTGCTAAGTTTCAAAAAATGCTTCTTCATAAAGGTGAATTTGACATGGCATGATGCAGGTGACCTTGGACAGACAGGATGGACCAATTCGACCCTTCAACACATAGTGCAATCGAACTATGACGTCCTGCTGCTGCCTGGCGACCTGTCATATGCTGACTTCTACCAGCCTTGGTGGGACTCGTTTGGCCGCCTTGTTGAGCCCCTGGCCAGCCAGAGGCCCTGGATGGTGACCCAAGGCAACCACGAGATCGAGAAGATGCCAGTCATCCATCCCGACTCCTTCACGTCCTACAACGCAAGGTGGCGCATGCCATTCGAGGAGAGTGGCTCGGACAGCAACCTCTACTATTCGTTCGACGTTGCTGGGATCCACATCATCATGCTCGGCTCATACACGGACTTTGACCCAAGCTCTGCCCAGTACAAGTGGTTGCAAGCCGACTTGGGGAAGGTGGACCGGACAAGGACCCCTTGGATAGTGGTGCTGATCCATGCTCCATGGTATAACTCTAACACTGCTCATCAAGGGGAGAAGGAATCGATCAAGATGAAAGCCTCCATGGAAGGTTTGCTCTATCAAGCACAAGTCGATGTGGTTTTCGCTGGGCATGTGCATGCCTATGAGCGCTTCGTGAGCTCCCTAATCCTACTCTGTTCTATCTTTTGTTGAGGCTATACTTTCTTCCTAGTTTCTCATCTCCGCTTTTATTGCTCTCCTTAGACCCGTGTCTACAATGGAAAAGGCAATGATTGTGGTCCGGTGCACATCACCATTGGCGACGGTGGCAACCGTGAAGGCCTTGCCAAAAGGTTCTTCTCACGTTCCTTGTCCAAATGCTTCTTCCTGCTTATCAGTCTTCAAAATTTCAAATCATCGCAGATTTAGCTCTGAAACCGTGATGCAATTCCCTAGAATTTAGATGCATAATGAAGATAAGTTGCTGGCTTGCACAATGAAACGGAAATCAACTGAGAGCAGGAAAAATTTGAACTTCAATTTGCATTTTTCTGCAGCTGTCTAAGCATAATTGATTCAACTTAAATGCCGCCGCTTCCCTTGCCAGGTACATGAATCCGATGCCGTCAATATCAGTTTTCCGGGAGGCAAGCTTTGGGCACGGGCAACTGGAGGTGGCGAATGCGACTCATGCACTCTGGACATGGCATAGGAATGACAACGATGAGGCTGTGGAAGCAGATTCAACTTGGTTAACCAGCCTTTCATCCAACCCTGCCTGTAAATCTTGAAAATCTTCATACAGAAGTATAGAAACACCCGAATGTACGAGGAAAATTGTTGAATAATAGGCAAAGTTTGTTCTGGAATAGAATACATAAATCGTTCTTCAAGACAACTCAATTGTGTTCTATCTAAATATGTGGGTCTCAAAAGGATATAATGCTTAGCAAACTGTTGGTGATGTATTTTTGTGATCAAGTGGAACTAGAGGTGATATGTGCTGGTATCCACTAAGCCGTTCATCTTCGTGACTACGACATAGACATTAGTGAACATCAAGGCTTTCTTTTTTAAGAAACTTGGCCCTTGATCGCATTGAGGATCTTGAGTGATCCGAGTGAGCCTTCTCCCTTTCTTCGGCATCATCCTCCATGAGATTAGATAGCTTGCCTAGCTATGGATAATTTCGAGCCAAGTGAGGACCATCACAAAACATGCACTTTATCATCTTCTTCTCCTAATCTATACTCTTAAAAATAGTCCACATCAGTGCCATCGGTCGTACTATGTAAGATGGGTAGCATCCACATTAGCAATTTCCAACCAAAATTATAACTACAATGATTTATTAACAAATTATTAAAATATTTAGAACTAAATTGGTCAAATTAATAAATTTAGGATTGAATTCACCGCATAAAATAGATTTAGGATTTTTTTTAGACAACTATCCGGGATAAGAGTGACCATATACTCTTAATAATATGAAATAAAATATTAAATACAAATATGTTAATTTTTTTTTAACTCTTCTTTTCTACTTATTCTATCACATTTTCATTTCTTTAAATTTGGGATAAGAACACAGGAATTATCTTAACTTTCGTAAGACACTCGCTTAGTACCAAAACTTTTTTTCTCGCTCACTTAAGTGTCATGCTGCTTGGAAAATTGTTTAGTTGAGCGCCCATTCCAGTAATTTGTGCTACATGACTTTTTAAATGATGTTTTGAATACAACCTGGCTTTTTAGAAGGGACAACTAAAACTTGCCCTCTCTCACTTCTTCCTCCCTGAAAATCATAGATTCCAAAAAAAAAAAATTATGAAGCTCCCTCCCTCCCACCCTCTCTCTCTCTCACTCTCGCTCTATCTTCTCATGCTTCGGCTTGAAACCTAGTCTGGCGACTTTGACGCTGCTCCTCCTTCATCGTCCATTATCATTCTCTCCATTTTTGTCCTTTTGTTTGCTCCGAGAGACCAAGATCCGTGGGTGAAGGAAATAAAGATATATCAATGGCGACTCCTGAGAAAGTGTGTGACAGAATCTCTTTTGAATTAGGGTACTTCACCGATGGATGGGACGAACCCTCTCCCTTTCCCTCGCTTTCCGTGAGAACCCCAATTTCGGCTTGGAAGTAGCGTTAGGGTTCTTCACCAACCTTTTCAACTTAGACAGAATTTTGCGCCAGTTTCTTTAAATTGAGCTAGGATTCTTCAAATAGATCTCAAAATGACGTTGTTTACCTTGTTGTATTGGCGAGCCACGTTAGATGTTATATAATAAATTAATTGAGAAAATTATCCAAAAAGTTTTAAATTTATTATACTATCAATTCAATCTTAAACCTTTTTAATTTTGCCAATTAAGTTCTAAAGATTTTCATTTTTTGTTAGTTGAGTCAATCCAGCTAATTTTGACCGAAATTCGCTAACAGGACATCGACCACTTGCGTGACATGATCGACACTGACATGGACAAAATTTATTATTTTTAAAATATTTTTTTTTTGAATTTTTTGAATTTTTCTTTTCCTTTCTTTTCTTTTTTTTTTTTCCCTACACTCTCTCTCTTCTTTCGCTCTATCAGTCGTCCAACCTCTGGCGACTGACCAGAGGTTGCAACCGGCAAGGGTCAGCCTCTCCGGCCTCAGGTGAGGTTGCCCTCGCCAGAGGCCAGCAAGGGTCAACCTTGCCAGCCTCCCGTGAGGTTGACCTTGTCAGGATCTAATGAGGGATGACCTCGCGAGCTTTAGGCGAGGCTCACTACCAATGAGGCCAACCCTCACCCTCACTCGAATGTCACGGGCCGAAAGTGAGTCCATCCCAGAGGTTCCTGGAGGACGATCGCGACTCACCCATAGACCTCCTGCTTTCACTCGAATTCCCATCAAGTCTTCTCCCCGAAGTTTCCAAAGGTGGACAACACCGTCATTTCACCTAGGTTCTAGAAGTCTCTTTCGTTATTTATGTTGGTAGACGGTAGTTAACATTTATGTCAGTAGTTGATAGCTCTCTATTTATGTCGGTGGTTGGTAGCCGCCATTAGTGTCGGTAGTTGAGGCGGTGCGATCTCGTCCGCCAGATCAAATCTAAATCAACAGAGGTAATCAGAAGGTCTCGAGTATAAGAAGGGGTGTCCTCCCCCTCATTTGTATCCATCCAACATTTCAGTATTACAAAGCTCCTTTCTTTCCAGAGCTCCTCTCTCTAGAAGCTTTCTCTCTCTACGATCCGGGTGTGCGAGTGAGTGTGCGAGTTGATCGAGCAAGGCTTGGCTTGGGTGATCCAAAATAGGCCGAGTCGCCGCGCGATCACGATCCCAATCGATCGGCCCGTGACAAGTGGTATCAGAGCCAAGGAGAGATCCGTTTCCAGAGTTGAGGAGCGCCAACCGTTTGAGAGAATGTCGAGCCAGGATGCTATTATGGATGGAGAGGCCATGCAAGTCAAAGAACCTCACGGCCGACCGAAGAAAAGAGATGCCTCGATAGATGCTGCAGCTGCGTTCGATGAGAAGATCGGGAAGGTCCGGAGTGCCGTGCTCGAACTCATGGAAGGTCTTGACGAAGTGAGAGACCGGATCATGGAGGTTGAGACCTTGCTCCGTGAAGACTTCAGGACCGGGCTCAATGAAGCTACAGCCCGTTGCACGACAAGGACGAATCCCTTGAAGCATCGATCGATGTGCTGAAGGAGCACGTCCAAGTGATCGAGGAGGTAAGCCCTTGTAGGGACAAGGTCGAAGCCATGAAGGCAGAGATCCAAGAGCTCAAGACCGAGCTCGCTCTATGCAAACTAAGCATCACCAATGGAGCGATACCCACACAAGCGGTGCCCAAACTTGAGGCTCCGAAACCTAAGGAGTTCAAAGGCGACCGATCCGCCAAGGAGGTGGACAACTTCATCTGGAGCATGGAGCAGTACTTTGGCGCTGTCAACATCCACGACGAGTCGATCAAGGTACGAACCGCTTCCATGTTCCTTACTGATACGGCAATGCTTTGGTGGCGCAATAGGTGCGATGAGGTCAGACGCAGTGCCAATCCCGTGGACACATGGGATGACTTCGTAAGGGAGTTTCGGGACTATTTCTTCCCCGAGTTCGCTCAGCAGGAAGCCCGTAGCAAGCTCCATCGCCTCGAGCAAAGAGGTGCGATCCGAGAGTACGTGAAGGAGTTCACGGAGCTCAAACTCCAAATTCGCAACCTAAGCGAAGAGGAGGCTCTCGGAGCGTTCATGGATGGATTGAAGCCGTGGGCACTACTCGAGCTGAAGCGTCGGGATGTGACGAGTCTCGCGAGAGCACTGAGTGTGGCCGAGTCGCTCGTTGACCTCACCAAGAGCGAACCAAGGAGTCGAGTACGAGAGTGGAGGTCGGATCGAGCTTGCGAGGATGAAGCAAGAAGCACTCCCCGAGGCGTACACGAGCAAAGCGGCTGAGCCAAAACATGGGGAGAAAGAACTTCCAAGCTGTCCTTCCAAAGGGGTCGACCACCGACGGACTACACGAGTAAGTTCGATCAACCCTCGCCTTCTCCTTGCTTCATTTGCCAAGGTCCACATTGGACCCAAAAGTGCCCGAAGAAGGGCCGAATCAACGCCCTCCTTACCATCGAAGAGGAGGAGGAGCCCAAAGAAGAGAAGAAGCAAACCCGGCTTGGAGCGGTGAAGATGATCAACTCCGTCCAAGCTCGGTCGCCAACCAAAGAAGAAGGAATTACACCAAACACAGACATGTTCTTCGTGAAGGTCGAAGTGTGCGGCCGAGCGCTTTACGCTTTGGTCGACACGGGAGCATCGAACATGTTCATGTCAACTGAGGCGGCAAAAGCTTTGGGTCTTCACGTGGAGCCATCCGGGAAGTCCTACAAGCCCATCAATTCGGGCGACTTCCGTGGTGTAGGAGCAACTCCCGATGTGGATGTCAAGATTGGCGGATGGAAAGGCAAGATGACTTTCGAGGTAATCCTGCTTGATGATTATGATCTCATTTTGGGTATGCAATTCTTAGAAAGTGTGGGAACCATGATCGACATGAGAACCAAATGCATCATAATCCCTGACCAAAAATGCACGTTGATGATCCCCATGATCAAAGGGGTGGTCGACACCAAAACCATCGTGTCAATCCGGCACCTTGACAAGAGCTTGAAGTCCGTGAAGCGCTTGAACAAGCTGACCGAGGTGAAGCCGAAAGTTTAGTTGGATCCTACTCCAACACACGCCATACCGATTCAAGCACTCTTCCCTGGGGTGGTGTACGCGCCGCGTGCTCCGTCCAAGCCGAAGATGGAACCGCGTGCCAAGTCCGAGCTGATCATGGAATGGTGTGGTCCTTCGTTCGTGAGCATCCGAGCGAAGCGAAATCAAAAGAAGAAAGCCCGTGCTTGCGCGAGGAAGGCTGCCAATCGAGCTGTGAGTGACGAGGGTGTCACTCGATTGAGTGGGGGAGAATGTCACGGGCCGAAAGTGTATCCATCCCAGAGGTTCCCGGAGGACGATCGCGACTCACCCATAGACCTCCTGCTTTCACTCAGATTCCCATCAAGTCTTCTCCCCGAAGTTTCCAAAGGTGGACAACACCATCATTTCACCTAGGTTCTAGAAGTCTCTTCCGTTATTTATGTCGGTAGACGGTAGTTAGCATTTATATTAGTAGTTGATAGCTCTCTATTTATGTTGGTGGTTGGTAGCCGCCATTAGTGTCGGTAATTGAGGCGGTGCGATCTCGTCCACCAGATCAAATCTAAATCAACGGATGTAATCAGAGGGCCCTGAGTATAAGAAGGGGTGCCCTCCCCCTCATTTGTATCCATCCAACATTTCAGTATTACAAAGCTCCTTTCTTTCCAGAGCTCCTCTCTCTAGAAGCTTTCTCTCTCTACGATCCGGGTGTGCAAGTGAGTGTGCGAGTTGATCGAGCAAGGCTTGGCTTGGGTGATCCAAAATAGCCCGAGTCGCCGCGCGGTCACGATCCCAATTGATCAGCCCGTGACACAAAGAACGTGAGGATCAGCTTCACCGGCCACGAGCAAGGCTCACCCTCGCCAGATTCGACAAGGACAAGGCTCGCCCAAGGCCTGTGAGGTTGTCCCTCGCTAGATCCCGACAAGGACGACCTCACGTGAGGCCAATGAGGCCACCTCTCGCCAATTCCCAACGAGGGGCGACTTTGCTTGAGGCGAGGCTGACCTCATTTGTCTCAATTTTTTGCTGGTCGCCAGAGCCTGGGCGACTGGCAGAGAGGAAGAAGAGGGAGAGTGACAAAAAAAAGAAAAGAAAAGAAAATTTTTAAAAATACAAAAAAAATTCGAAAAATTATTTAAAAATTAATAAATTTTGTCCACGTTAGCGCTAAATGTGTCATATGGGACGACCAATATCCACGTCATCAAATTCTGGCCAAAATTAGCTGGATTAACTCAATTGACAAAAAGTGAAAATATTTAAGACGCAATTGGCAAAATCAAAAGGTTTATGATCAAATTGACAAAAATGTAATAAGTTTAGGACTTTTTGGACAATTTTCCCAAAATTAATACCACTTCAAATTTTCCGGCAAGACAAATGGCCTATGGCACTCAAGTGAACAATTTTCAAAAAATGGTGTACTCAAGTGGGTGGAAAAAAAAAATTATGACACTCAAATGAGTCTCGTACTAAAGTTAAGGCACCTATAATATTCTTATCCTTTTTTAAATTTATTTGAATTCTCATGAGGCCTTTCTATGTCTATGTTCACAAAGATTTCCTTTTTATTATATTTTTTAATTCAATTGACAATAACCCCAAACAACATATAAAGATACATCTATATAAGGGATATATAGGATCAAGAATAATAACATTTGTCTGTGCAAAACGAAAGCAGTGACTAGTTTTTAATTACAGTGAAAACTCTATCTTTTTCTATAATTTCAGATAATTTTTTTTTCATGTTACTACCAGCTTCGATCATCTTTGTTTTAGAGCTTATGACCGAAAGTTTATTAAACACCCAGATTGCGTATATGGTGGTGTGCAAATAATTTTGTATCGATACCTATTTTTAATAGATTGATGACATACATTAGTAATTATCTTACGAATATCAAAGTCTTTGTCTAATTTCTTTTCTAGAAGGAAGCTGAGTAACCCTACTTTTTAATCGGGAATATAAATCCTCCATCAAGTCAACATCCTTTCCCCAATACCGGTCTTCCAAAGTTTAATTTGAATATTTGGTTAGGCTCAATTGTCAGAACATCTACAGTCGCAACAGTCATTCAAACTTAAGCATAATTCAAGTACTTCCCATCTTGTGAATCCGATGTTGGATTTGTCCGGCCTAGATATGAACTTAAATGTCGATTCGGTCTAGTACACATACTATTATACATATATACTCCCTAAGATAATAAATTGTTGTGTAAATTAAGAAAAAAAAAATTCGTTTCCACTATTTTCCTGTTCTGAGAAAATATATATATTGTGTAAACCCAATCAATTGCCTCGAGGAATTATTTGCTTCATTAACAAAGGGTAAAAATCCCATCTAGTTACAGGAAACTGTATCTCAGAAGGAATTTACTGGGAATAGAAAGATTGCCAACCATGCAATTTGACTAAATTTTTTGGGACCTTTCAACATATCAACCCACACCCACCAAACATGCAATTTGATCGATGCGGAAGCTAAGGATCTTTATCGGGGCTTCGTCTGTTCTCAGAGTTCGTCCTTAAGTGAAGATGGTTGTTGACCCATGCAAGTACTTGAGGTGCTCAAGCTCTCTAGCCAAACCTCATCGGCGAGCACGGAGTTGGCCTCATTGTTGCGGTGCCACGACCAATGCGCATGCGTATGGTTGATTACCCTCAGTCTCCCGTGTCCGAAGCTCGCCTCCCTGAACATCGATAGAGGCGAAGCTGGTTCCTTGTACCTGCAAATTCATCACCTAAATTTTCAGGTGCTATGAAAGTGTACATTAACATACGCAACATCATCCAATACGTCAACACAAGGCGAATGCGTCTAGCAATAAAATGAGGCATGGTCTTTTAGGATTAACGATGACTGAAATCTGTCTATATTTCAAAATTTGAGAATAAAGTATTATATCATTCCCCCAAAGATTAACGACAGACCAAAGAGTAACACAACAGCTTAACATCAGTCGATTCCTCTAGGATTTCCTTCTGGTTTTCTTCCTCCAATTTGACCAGTTGTTGATTGAGAACGAGGATTGAACATAAACAGCAAATACTAAGTCAGGGAAAGCGCACTTACGACATTGCAAGCCCTTCTTTATTTCCTCCATCGCCAATGGTCACATAGACGGGCCCACACAAGTCAGCGTCATTGTCGTAAATCCTAGTCTGCGTGTAACAAAGAACGACCGTCATATTCTCAAAAAGGAACCAAAAAGGAAACGTTTTGCGTGAAGAAACACGCTATATATGAACTTACAAATCGTTCATAGGCATGAACATGCCCTGCAAAGACGATGTCAACCCGTGCGCCATACAACAATTCCTCCATCGCCTTCCTCATGTCCTCACCTTCCCCTTGATGAGCTGTATTCGTGTTGTACCACGGCGCGTGCAATAGCACAAACACCCACGGCGTTGTCCTCCGATCAATCTTGGCCAGGTCCTGTTGAAGCCACTCATATTGAGCGGAGTCAGAGTCGAACTCGGTGTATGACCCCAGCATAATGATGTGGATGCTGCCCCCAGCGACATCGAAGGAGTAATAGAGGTTCGATTCAGACCCACTTTCCTTGTAGGGCATAAGCCACCGGGCGTTGTAAGACTTGAACCCTTGGGGGCTGACGACGGGGACCATCTCGACGTCATGGTTGCCCTCGGTGACCATCCACGGTCGGCGGCTTGCAACTGGCTCAACCAGGCGGCCAAAGGAGTCCCAAAGTGGCTGCTGGCTGTTGGCGTAGGAGAGGTCTCCTGGGAGCAGGAAGACGTCGTAGTCCTTGCTCTCGACATGCTCTAGGGTCGATTTGGTCCAGTCCGTTTGCCCTAAATCACCTACATAGGTTGGAAAATCATGATGATTAATATTACTGGATAAACTCAGTTTGGACAAATAGGAAGAAATGAGCTAATTATCGACTCAAATAGGACATAGATAACATGTGCACTGGATGCTTATCGTTTGTTATAACAATTTTATCCTAGAGTTACACCCTATTTGGATGTGTTAAGAAAGATATAAAAGACAACTTATTCGAGCCGGACACGGATCAATCGGAGCTCTAGTAGTCAACCATAATCAAGTTGTAGTAGTTCATGAGAAGTGTCGAATTCATGACTCGAAGTTCTTGCCAATGTTGGAATATGGATCGGGCTAGAGATCGAGATCGGAGACAAGTTTTGAGGCATTCGGGGTGGGAGAAAAAAATATTTTCAGCCAGTGATGTCCCCATAGGAGAACGTAGAAGGGTACTGAGCAGGAAGTGAGCTGGGAAGAATTGACCATGTCAAAGCCAAACTCAACAAGCCCAGATCCGAACCAGACTGACCCACCGTACAAGGTGGAGGGTCAGCGACCTAGTCACTTTAAACGAGGGGAAACAAAATTTAATTCTCGGTGACACGAAATCTCGACGGAAAAGTATTGTGATGGAGGTTGTGATGTACGCTTTTCCTGCTCTGGCGCAGGAGTTGCTTCGGCTTGAAACGCGAGCTTGACTAAAGAAAGGACCGACAGAAGACACCCTGATCTATCGCTTCTGTGGCCAGGGGACTTGTAAATTAAACAAAAAATTAGACTTGAGTACACAGCAAAGCAACCTAGAAAATCCTTTTCTACACAACTCCATCCATCCCCATTGATTTGGACAATCATTCGATTTTTCGAGTTATAACCATTCATATTGATAGGGATGAAAGAATGATGTGTAACAAATAAATCACACAAACTGTACGTCATATGAAAAAAAATAAAAATATGAATTAAATTTCTCCGATTTCTAAACTTTTGAGATCGCTATTTGTTGCTGAGATTAACAAAAGCAAATCCTTTGGTATGAAAGGCTAGTTTCTTTTGATACTTAACACGATAAAAAATTTTATGGGAATCTAGATTCGGTAATTACTACTTACTAATGACTTTAAAGTGAAGGAGATGGAGAAGCTTATGATGTCTTGTGAGAGGGAGAAATTTTGAATAATATCTATTGCACCCAAAAAATGGAATTTAAGATCGTATCTGAATAAAATAAACTACCGCGATATTAATAAGATAAGATAGTAATATGCTTCGGATCTAATGTGTCGATGCTTCTGTTTACGTACATAGTTAGTTCGTCAAGGTTTTTTAAGGTGTGAGGACCACGCAATCCTGGGGAGGAGTCATCAACGAAATTCCCTTTCATGTGCACGAAAACGAATAAGATTCCATCATTGACGTGAGCAACTGGAATAACATTTCTTCATCTTAATTTTCTGATAGTTTTATAATTGACTGGTAGATTATTTTAGAACTAGAGCACGACCTTTTTTACCTCTAAGCAAAATGGCGGAAACCCTAATATGTTCCTTCTGCCGAAATTCACTCCTTAATTAGTAAAGCAACCCTCCTTAAAACAAAAAACCCAGAATTTCCTCATCCTCATAAGTTGAGATCCATTGCTTCTAAAGTGAAATTAAAAGAAAAACGGTG
Organism: Eucalyptus curtisii; assembly: GCA_017140595.1. Lineage (NCBI taxonomy): Eukaryota > Viridiplantae > Streptophyta > Magnoliopsida > Myrtales > Myrtaceae > Eucalyptus > Eucalyptus curtisii. Next base: position 15,516,119 of record CM029494.1, read on the forward strand.
TTGCATCAAGGAGACTTACCAACCACTGCGAATTCGATGGGGAAGGTGGAAGGCGGCGTCTTGAAGGAGAACTCCGGGCCGGATGCACCGCAGCGGTAGTAATAAGTGGTTTCCGGCTCCAACGGCCCGATCTTGACATGGTGGATTTTGCCGGAGGTGTAGGAAAAGAACGTATAGGATGTATGCTTTCCTCTTATCCTGGTGGTGTATTGTCCGGGCGCTGTGCCGTACTCCACCGTCGAATGCGACCTGTTGTCCTCCGTGACCCATGTTACTCTCATGTGGTCGCTACCGGCGAGCGAAATATGCACCTAAAATCATCCAAAAATGGTAATGCTAACGTTAAAGATCAACATGAAAATTAAACAGCACAACTTCAAGAAATAGTCAAGTTCTTCAGCCGCAATGGATATTATAACTAGTTATAAGATCAATTGACGATGAGAAATCGACCTGTTGAGGCTCCGACTCGGACCGCTCGTGCTCGGTGAGTATGATGTTCCCGGCAGAGGGTCGAGTGAACTCCTCGACCGAAGCATAGGTGAACTGCACGAGAATCTGAGGGACGAAGAAGAAGAAGACGATGGTCGAAGGAAGAAGAAACGCCCGTGGACACCACATCTCCATGGTTGAAGAAATGAAGCTAAACTGTGTGTGTTGATGAATACGTTTTGGGACGAAGAGCGAGGGAATATAAAGAGAAGGTGGGTTGGAGGAGTTTGAAATCAGAACGCTATAATCTATTAACTAAAAGAGAAGGCAAATCCGTCAAGTAAGTCGATTAGAATATGGTGAATATGCTTCAAAGGTAGATGTGCTCTCCTACTCCACTTTTCTTCAATGCCGGCAAGCGGGTGATAAGGGAGCTCTTGGACTCGGCTTGGCTGGGGGAGGGACCACTTTTTTCTGCCAGTAAGTATACACGATCATATATGTGATTGGATAGGCTTGGTATTTATCTGAAACTTAAGAAATAATAGTGTCTTGAGTTGCGGGTTAATATTATTTAAGAGCGACTTTAGAAAAATCTCGGGTCACAAGCAACTTATCCGCAAGTCCAAATGTACCCCCGTGAAGTTTCCAAGTCAATACATTGCCAGAAGTTCGGATTAAGGAGTTCTCACTCTAATATTGTGCGTACAATATTAAAGAGTATCAGACAATCTATCTAAAATTAAAGATTCCGTTACGCAAGCATTGCGATTGTGGACGTATATGCTTCTCTCAATAGCTTAAGTTTCTAACAGAGGTAAGTACATCAGTATTATCATCTGGCTGAACTCTTTGAGAAATTTAGCCTCGTGTCGAGAGATCATGTCTTGACGATCTGTCTATTCTCTTGCTCGTCCTGTCAGTTGATGTTGTTCAGGCCACCTCTCTCATTGTCCGCATGCAGTATCTTGACGTGGATGACATGGGCAATGTCTCGGTCGTCTGGACAAGACTTAAAAACTTTTGCCAATAGAGATCGCTTTAATCTAATCTTGTACGTGGACTGAGCGAAAATGAATTTGTCCCATATGAGAAAATGCCCGGCTGGAGCCAAAAAAAAAAAAAAAAACCTAACCACCGGCACTGTCTGAACAACCAAAGTCATACCGATCTGCTTACATTGCCTTTTCTTCTTCTTCTTCTTCTTCTTCTTCTTCTTCTTCTTTTTCCTTGTTCCGCCGGCGAGGGAAAGTAGGGTTTTTGACGGTCACGAGAACTTCCATGGGTAGCTCACCTTATATAAGGTGAAATCTTTCACCATTGAATAAAATCTCACAGAAGCGATTATCTTTTGCCCATGAATATCTTGACTTTCGGGCCTATCTTAAATCCCGATCGTCCATTCTCTCACCTGCTATTAGGTTAGTCAATCTCACAGAAACTAGTTCAGTAGACCAATCTTCTGATAAAACACTATTTATGTTTGGTAAAGCCCTATATTATGTGGTAAATAATATTAATTCACTGTAAAATGATCCTTTTGGATTGTGATAAATTTACATATAAATGGTAAAACTTCTAATTTTCTAGCAATATCCCCTTTTTCCCTGTTTAAATATGAAAAAAAAAAAAAAACTAATTGGTTCAAGTGGTCAACCAAAACACACAAAAAAAAAAAAAAAAAAAAAAAAAGCTGACAAATTCTAAAGTACTTTTAAGTCATGCTCCGAATATCCGAGGAATCTACTCCTAGATCCCCACGACGTGCCGTTGCATAATCCTACCGTCTTAATTTGATTGGCTCTCATTAAGCAAATCTTAGATGGGAAAAATTAGTTGGCATATGTCTCATTTCAAGAAGCAATGTCATTCAAAGATTTCCATTATTATATTAGCTTCGGACGTGCCTTGAGAATCGGACAATAAACTTTGAGCTGACACACGCCTATGATGTGAACAAGGAATCAAACCATTCGAGAGATTGTTCATCTTATCAACATTGTCCAAATCACGACAAGTAAACAATGACAAAGAAACAAAATAATGTCAGATTAGTACTAATCTTTTTAATTTATATATGCAAGTTCAATCTTTCAAAATATAATATAGTTGTTGTGCCATGTTTTTCAAAGTTGAAGTTTTGACAAAATGGCGTGTTTAATGCGGTATCATAACAAAAATCAAGAATACAAATTTCAATCCTCTTTCTATCTTCATTTTTGTATGGTATGCATATCTTTTAGTATGTTCTCTTATTCACAATTTATATTTTACGCATCGGGCGATATGCAAAATTCGTTTTCTCACTGTTAATGAAACTTTCAGGAGAAACTCCTCAAGATGTTGATCAATTGACTACCTTTCTATCTCCACGCAGGAGTTTCATTAATATCATTTTTGTGATGATAAGAAGAGTGTATGCTATTAAAAGGCTTTAAGATTTGTGTGCATATTGTCGAGAATCTGCCTTTAGTTTGAGTAGGTTTCCCAAAAAAAAAAAAAAAAATTCTTATCTAAGATAGGAATAATATACATGCATGCATGCATGCATGCATGCATGTTCTGCCTAGATATTAGACATTCTCTTTGTGAGTTCTTTAGAGATATTGTGAGAAATATTTGTGGATTTACTTTTGGTTTAATTTAAGTGTGAAAAATGCTCGAATGTGTGAGCGATTGTAATTCTGTAATTTCCAATTGAATAATGGACTCAACGACAATCAAACCGAACCATATAAATCTTTGATATTCTTTATTGTTCTTTGTTTATTTTTCTGATAATTTCGCATTACTTAATCTCAATATCTATTTAGCTTCCACATCATATTACTAACACATACTACTCTTCAAAAGGGTTTTTAATATCTTGAAATTGCTTTTGGCCAAATTTGATTTAGGGCTTACTTACAAAAGTAACCAGACAATTACAAACTTACTTGGCCCCTAGATTTTCCCAAAGTGGAAACACGATTGCTTCCAAAAGGTCATTGTTAAGTGCCATTCGAACACCTTCCCTCGCCTAACCCCTAGATTACGTGACGTTAAGTGGGTCTCTACACAAAAGGCCGAGAGAGAAATTCCGTGGGGGAAAATCCGAAAAGATGGAAGAGATTAGTCGAAAACGACGCGTGATATGAGCATTAGAGGCTGGTAAGTGTTTCTTTTCTTTTAATTCTTTTGCTTCTCACCAATTTCTGTTTTTTATCCTAAGTCAAATCCGACACGTAAGCAAATTGATAGTTCTAGGTCCTTGTATAATCCATGTTTAGTTATCATAAAACAGGCCATTAAGATCGCGATTATGAAAACTTAAAAGAAAAGGCAGCCGTTGAACCCGGTCTAAACAGAAATTTACTGATGATTCAATTCATTAACAAATATAATACTAATTTACAGAAGCATGGAGTCCATGTTGTTTGTAAATTTGACACCACTCACGATTAAAATTTTGATCCAATTGCGTATATTACTTTTGGTGTCAGGTAGGCAGTTGACAAGCTCTACACTATAGGTTTACCAGACTTTAAATACATCTTGCTTATTTTCAGTATTGGATAGATGTCACCGTTTATCCATTTATTTTTTTGTCGAAATCAAAACCATCTCTTTACCCTTTCATCTTTCTTCAAGAGGATCTCTCTTCTTCAAAAGGGCTACATTAATACTTCTGTTTCACTTTTTTTTCTTACCCAATGATTTTTGCCCACGTAGATTGTCAAATTATTGAATTGGACAGTGCAGTAAACATGTCGTGTAATGATTTGCACCACACATCAGGCAACATCAAAACGAAGGCAAAACGAGAGAGAGAGAGAGAGAGAGGGCTCTCCACCTCGCGGCCGCCATTGCCTCGAGATCTAGACCTTGCAGATCTCGAGTTCATGACCGAAAACTTGAGCTTGCGGCCATGGCTGCTTCAATTTTGAGCTCACGGTCGCCATGCTCGCATTCCAAACCTTATACATCTCGAGCTTGCGGCTGCCACAACAGCTCGAGCTCGCATCCATGGTCGTTTGTCTATGAATTACGGGTTTTGCATTGTTGGAGTGCTAGATTATGTGATTTCGGTGGGCGTTTAAGTTGAAGAAGAATAAGATAGTTGAGAGAGAGAGTTCGCATCCATGGTCGCTTGTCTATCAATTACGAGGTTTGCATTGTTGGGGTGCTAGATTTTGTCATTTCGGTGGGGGTTTAAGTTGAAGAAGAATAAGATAGTTGAGAGAGAGAGAGAGAGAGAGAGAGAGAGAGAGAGAGAGAGAGAGAGAGAGCATTTGAAAGAAAAAATGAAAAAAAAATAATACCAAATTTCTAATGAAGTTAGTGTCATGTCAGAAAATTCCAACACAAAAAAGAAAGTCGAAGATGAACGGTGGTACTTTTTAAAAATTAGAAGGATATGTTGAACAAAAAAAAAATTATATGGATGAATTTGATTTTCAGACAAACATATAAGGACCTCGGTGAAAGAGGAAAAGGTTGTGTTGGAGGATGACTAAATGAAAAGATGATGGAAAATGGGTCCTCCTTTTCGATACTTTGTTTTTTCAGTATACTATGGGCCTTCATACAGAAACCCCTCGAATAGGTTTTTCAAAAGTTTGATCCCAAGGCATTCCACATGGCATGATGCCTCAATACAATTTGGAGATAAATCCATATCACATCTCACTCCTAAATTTTGAAATGAAATTTACTTGGTAGGTTCAAAGGACTTGAAGATAAAACATGCTATTTAATCGTTCTATTTACTTATTAGGAGCGATGTGAATTTTTAGAAAATAATTGTTGATATATATTTCATGTCAATTAAGATTTTTAAGCCTGAAAATCTTCTCACCCTTATGTATGCACAATAGATGATCAATGAGTGAGCCAAGCCTAACACAGCCTAAATGTCATGCTTGTGATTTAAAATATCTAAACTTTCACTCACAAAAGTAATCGGGTAGGCCTAAGCAAGGTAATCTAAGCAAACCTGAACCCAAGAAAAAAATTATATGCCTAGTTCTGCCTAGTTGGTTCTTCGAGCTTTGTCGGCTTGAGTGGCCCTAGATGGCCACCAAATTTATGATTAGGTACATAGTACGTATAGTGATAGAAATGAAAGTAAGCAAGAGATTTCATGAATGAGCTAGTATCTCCATTTGAAGAATAGGGGTTTGAGTTTTAGCAACAACAACAACAAAAATTGAAAGGAGCGTTTTGCAATGGCCACATGTCCAACTAAAATGAATCGTTAGAGTTAGACTACTCTGTTTTATGCAACACAATCTAATGTATTTCTCTTTTATGCAATAAGATACATATCATGCAAGCATGATTTTTTATGTTATATCTTTGCAATTAATTTTTTTTCTTTTGTGCGGAAGGTTTCTAATCCATGTTGCCTCGAGGATCAGACCAATTTCACGTTGTATGTTTTATACAAAATCATATCAAAGCCACCTGTAGAAGGAATAAATTATATTCTCTCTTCAGTCATTGGCCTCGACCAATTGCTTTCATCAAGGAATACCATATTTCATAGAATACTATACTGTGCCAAGAACTATTACACAACTACCTTAAAGGATGACAATAAAAATTGATTTCATGAACTCTTATGATATGGCAAAATGGGATGCCATTCTCAGGGTTCTTAAAACTTTAAATACACCGAAGTACTTGGTCGATCCGATAACTTAATGCATTACTACACCCAAGTTCTCAATTAAATTTGATGGCAAACAAGTTGGTTATTTTGCTAGCACTAATAGGCTACGACATGGTGGTCAACTTTCTCCATATCTCTATGTCCTCGTTATGAGAATTCTTAACATAATTATCAGTGGGGAAGTTTCTACCTTCCTTTTAAGTTCCATTGATGCGGTAAATCACAAAGAATAACCCCTTCATGCTTCGCAGATGATCTGCTTCTATTTTCTTTGTTGATGCTTTTGATCACTTTGCAGCTCTCACAAGGCTACAATAACCTAGACAAATATCAAATCTTTTTTCTCTAGATTGACTGAGGATCAAAAGCTCCTTATACTAGACCACACACCTTTCTCCATAGGTACCCTTCCTATCAGATACCTTGGTCTTCCCCTTTTTTACCCTTTTTAGTAAAATGATTGCGCACATAGATTGCAAGGGTCTGAGGAATAAAATTTTTAAGAAAATAGAAGGATGGAACATAAAACATACCAAGTATTGTAGACAAACTCCAGTTGGCCAAATTGGTCATTATATTCATCTGCACTTCTAGATGCAAAAAAAATTTTACTCCCAAGTCAATCTATTTATGAGATCATAAAGAAGACTAGACGATTTTTATGGACGGGAAAAGCAAAAGTTAATAGATCACACAAACTTACATGGCAAGTAGTTTGCTCCCTTAATAGCGAAGGGAGACAAGGGCTGCTCAATCTAAAATTTTGGAACAAAGTATTGCTAGGCTGCATGCTCTGGAACTTTATCAACTATTCATCCTCTTTCCTATTGGAGTAATTGGGTCAATAGAACTAAATGCAGAGGCACTCCATTGATACAGCTTGACTAAGGGTGAGCATGGTCTAAGTTGAGCTAGTCTAGAATCGAACCCAAGGACCAACCCACATAATATTGGTCCTTAATTTTTAGGACCAAGAACCGACCTATTGAGCTTGGGATCAAGGACCGGACCAATCTTATCGGTCAAGTCAGGTCCAGTTTTAGGGTCAACTTGGGATTAACCCATTATTATTATATTTTTTGTTTCATATTTTGTATTCCTTAAAAGGATAAACATATTATTTCAAATTACATATCCATCAATAATATGTTATTGAGTAACCAAAATATGAACATCAATATATATTAAACATAAGTATAAGATAAGATAACAACAAAAATTTCACGCTTGCTAAAAGCAACAAATTTAAGAATGAACACGCAAAGCAAGGGCACAAAGGCGTGTGGCAAGGCGAAGCAAATAGAGGTGAGCAACAAGGCGAGTGAGGCAAGCAGTGAGCAAGGTGAGTAAGCAAGTGAAGCCAAGGGAAGCGAAAAGGGTCATTTTCTTATTAAATTAAGGCTAGGTTTCTTTTTACTTTCTAAGTTTGTTAAATTAAGGCTAGGTTTCTTTTTACTTTCTAAGTTACATGACAAACTGAATTACAAAGAGAATAGAGGAAGAGTCGCTAGGTTCATAATAGATAAAAGCATATAATATATAATATGTACAATGTTGGTCTAAGTTGGACCAACCCTAAACTCTCAAAACCGATTACCAATTCAATACAAGATCGAGGGGTCTTAGGACAAAGGACTGACCCAATTCTATGGGGAACCTAACCAAGACTGACTAGATTGGGCCGATCCAAGGTCGATTCAGGGTTGACCCTAGACCGATGCTCACCCCCAAGCTTGACATCAAAGGTAGTATGACTTAGAGTTGACAAAATCTTCTTAAGTTGAGACCCACTATAACTTCAATCATGTCTAGCTCAAGGCAAGGAACTTAGACAAGTTGGAACAGTTGTGGAGTGGTATGACTTGATTTGGGCAAGCGACATTTGCAAGCACAATTTTTATTGTCTAGCTTGTATGCGGAGATAAACTACCAACAACAGAGACTATACGACGTTGGATGTCTTTAATTGATATTAAATTATGTATGACTGATATAGAAGACAAAACCCATTTGTTTTTCGAGTGCCACTAGATTGAGAGTATATGGTGTGGTATCCTAGCATAATATGGTATTCGTATTAGAATATTTAAATAATAAATTACACCTTCATTTAACAACTTACACTTTTAAAATAGTCAGCAGTGGTCTCAAAAAATCTTACATGATATTAGAATAGAAGGCCCTCAGTTCAAATCTTTTCAAACGGCATTTGTCTCCCCAATTAAATATGTCAACGCTTGATACTAGGAAAAAAGACCAAACTAAGTGTGAGGGTTAATATTAGAATATTTAGATAATAAAACACATATTCATCTAACAGTTTAAACTTTTAGAACAGTTGGTAGTGATATACAAAATCTCACAATTCAGTAGTGTTTAGGGGGATGGAATGATGAACTTCAATGGATGATCAGGGCCATAGAGCGTAATGACTTAGCAACGAGGCTTCTCGTGGTTTCTTTCTTAGTGACTATATATTACATTTGGATAGAGCTTAACTATAAACATTTTCAAAAACAAGTCAAATTGAGATCTCCGTTCTTTTGTCTAAGATACATAAAATTGTAAGAGGCGGGCTTTACTCTACTAAAATTTTAGAGCTTTCCAGACAAAATTTTGTTGGCTCCTACGTGGAAACTTCCTATCCTTATCTCACATAATTAGTTTCATCCATGATGCTAAGGGATGCCCCTAAGCTCCTATACTCCATCTGATTATTACTACTTAGATCTTACAATAATAACAAAATTTCACTTAATTTTATCTATAAGCTTATCAAATTATGATGGGGAAATGTCATGTTTGCATTATTAAATTTCATGCTATATCCCAATAGTTAGACGCTAGAGAGAGATTGAGCATGTCTCAACTCGACCAATGAAATAAAGGAGTTTATCATCTTATAATGTTTTGCTTTTGTGTCGAACTATATAAATTAAGAATGCGATTCACTCTTGAGAAAGTTTAATCTACAGCATAGTAGGTGTGACACGCCAGCAAAGATGAATAGGAAGGTGGGCTAACATGGCCTTCTTGACGTTGTGGTTTGATTTGACCGATGAGCAGCGCAAACAATCTCCAATGTGATTATAGGCCCACAGTATGAGTTGAGGTCGCATTTGATGATAAATGAAAATATTTTTTATAGAAATCATTTTCAAGAAAATTTATTATTTTGTATATTGTTTGATAATTTAGAGAAAGTCATTTTCTTCTTATTAGCAGGAAAGTTGTTTTCTCCCAATTTAAGCTTGTTGTTTTCAATTCATGGAAAATAGTTTATATAAATCAATTAATTTTTTGTCATTCAAATACTGGAGAGTCAAAAAATAATTTTCCAGAAAATGCACACAGACGGACGCTGAACTTTTCTTTTGTTGGAACATACTTTAAAGGTATAGATAGGACCTTTGAAACTACAGTTTTGCCCTTTTAAATGCATGAAATTGCTCCACACTTTAGAAGCAATTCATGCCATACTCATCCTACAAAAGATTGATATCTCACCTAGGGCCCGTTTGGTTCAGCTTTGGGGAAATGCCCTTGGGAGAATGCAAATACCTTTGAGGTAAAGGGGTTTTTCGGAATGCTAGACTGTTTGGTAAACTAAAACTGAAAAGTGCTTTAGGGAAATGTAAGACTGTTTGGTAAACATGTATTTGAAAAGCCCTTTGGTGTGACCAAATTAAATTTTTTAGTTTTAGTATTTTTAAAATTGCAAAAAAGAAACAATGAGTATATAACATTTTACATTTTCATGTTGAGAGTAATGGAAAAGATACATATTAGTAAATTTATTTAAAAATTATATTAAAAAAATTTGATTATAAATTAATATGAGAGCGAGAAGGTTCCAACCTCTACCCTCCTGGACGAGGGGTCAAAGCGCGAACCAATTTATCCACCGCGAGATGGATAAGATTATCAATGAAATATTGTTTATTGTTTATACAAATAAATCGTTAAACGTTCGATGAAATATTCATCAGTTGATTTGAACGTCAGAGTATCGAAATCAAAAACTTCACAAATTGTATGTCAACACACACATACTACACAAAACAAAGATATTAACGAACTATAAAACCACAAAGATATTTATCAATTTTGAAATATATCTTAAGCGAAGGGCCGATAAACCCGAGTTGAAAATTACACTAGAAAATTACCTCCATGTCATAAGAATTTCAAAAGAAACATTAAATTGAAATCATATTGAAAGTGGAAAAAACCAAATATCACGGCAACTTTGCTTTATTGCATGAATTTATATCATCAACTATGAAATTAACATATTGCTGAGTGGTTCTATCTACGTGAGTTACATGTTGGTTTCTCCTGGAAAGGAAAGGAGAGAAGATCATTGCTGCTAGATGAGGAAAATGCCCAGATGCTTTTTACCAATACATTCACAGGGTAAAAAGCATAATCTGTTGGGACTCATGGGACAGATGAGCATGCAGAATTTCGGGTTCTTCCGAAACCCCATATTCAATCGCACGGCTCCCTCGAACTTCGGTTGGCAAGAGGATTGCTGAAGAAGAATCGTCGAACGCTGACCCTGTGCCTCTTCACCACCGCAAAATGTACTCGATACAAGCAAGTTGGTCGATTGAGACGCGCTATTGCTCAACTGCCATGCTAGCATCTTCCTCCACGCGAGGCGGCCTCCACTTCGAGTAAAAGATACTCCTCTCGACCACATTCTCCCTCTTCGACTGGTCATTCTGTAATTCTAGCTTCTCATCGATCAGCTCTAGCAACTCCTGCAAGCCAACTCCTGTCATAGTGGATGTTTTGACATGTGGACCAGCCCGAGCAGAATCGGCAACATTCTTTGTCCTCCATTTACGCAAGGAAGCATTTGGTTCACATAATTACCTGAACAGATACTATAATTTACTTGACCAAAGCTATTCTTACAAAGTGCATTCATATGGTAGAGTCATTAAAGCAACATGTTTAAGAGGCATGATCATGCTGAAAGTATTGATGATATTACATATTTTTCCTTAAAAAGGAGAATCTGTCAGCTCCAATCACCATTATTTCAGTGGCAAAACTAACTTTACTTTGGAATTGTCATAAACATCTTAATTCATAGTAGGACCCTATTACAATTTTCCTTAAGAAGTGAGAAAGGTACCTAGAAAGTGACATTAAGCCTCTAACAACTTATGCATTCATCTATGCAACAGGAAGGGATCAAAACCCCTCCTGCTATACAACACAGGACATCGAACTATCACTCATTCAATTCTACTATGCTGTCTTCCAGCTATAACAATTTACAGCTACCATGATGAAAGGTGGTGAAACCAAACCCACCATTCGACGGGGCACAAAAATCCATACCAATGCATCAATCAAAGCAAGCAAGATCATAGACCAACCTGTTGTAGGGCGTGTCGGGGGTCGGAATGTGAACGAGATCGGAGCACGGGGAGGCCAAGTGATCGCACCACGTTCGAGCTTTGACCCACCCAGACTCGGCACCACACATCAACTCGTCCTCGCCTTCTTCGGTCAGGCGTTCCTGAGAGAAACGAGCGAAAGAGCCCAAAATTCAGCAAGCAAACTCCACCAAGCACACACCCATCGCCAACCGAACCTTGTGCGAAATTCAAGAACCGAAAAACCGCAACGCTCCTAGATCAATCGAATTCCAAACGCACCGACAACACCGGCCCGACCCCGATCACGAGGTTCCGGCGCAGACCCAAGAAAAACGGAATCATACCCACGAATCGAAATTGAACAAACACCCGAACGGACGAACAAGAACAGGGGGAGAAAAGAGAGAGGGATCGGGTGTGCGCGAGAGAGAGAGAGAGGGAACAAACCGAGAAGACCGATAATAGGCAGATCCGTTTACCATCCAGCGACGAAAAGGAAGTAAAGAGGGAGGAAGAGAGAGAGAGAGAGGCGTACCAGGTAGAAGAGAGAGGAGAGAAAAAGAGGCGGCGAGAGTGGAGGCGATGCTGCGAGAATCGGCGAGAGCGGATGCTGCGAGAATCAACGAAAAGAAAAGTGCCTTCGCGTGATGAACCGTAGAATAGAGGAGAGGAAAGAGTGTAGAGAAAGGTAGGGTTTTGTTTTGGGGTAGGGTAAAATTGGACTTTTAATAAAATTTTGAGGGTAAAATGGGCAATCAGCAAAAATTCCTTAATCCTCCCACCAGCATGCCGAAAATGCTGAAATGCCCAAAGCAGGTCCCCACCTGCTTTGGGCTTTCAGCATTCCAAAGGCAAACATTTTGCCAAGTAGCCTTCAAAAGCCGAACCAAACGCCCTTAAATTTTTCCCAATGGGCTTTGGGGGCTCAAAGCCCCATGGGAAAGCTGAACCAAACACCCCCCTAATCTACGTTCAACTCATTATGACATAAGAATGATCGCAAACTTTAATGTGGACTTATCAAATTCTAATCACGCTAAACATTTTTCTATTGACATTCAAAGTTCTTTGTTGCTAAGGGCTGAGAAGTTAAGCACAATATAAGAAAGGTTACTTCATTGCTTTTCTATGTGCATCTAGGGTTTTATAAGAGGGGTTCGTCTAAAGTCCCGTTCAAAAGAACGGCGAATCGAAACAATATCCATGGCAATGTAATAGCAATTTCTCAATGGAAATATTAATCGGGGCAACAACTTTCGAAGGGCGCTTTATATTATAAATTACATCGAGCCCTTCAAACATAGACTCCAATTTGGACTGGTGGTCCAGTTAAGACCGGGAGAATAGAGATTAGGAGGCCTTGTTAGGGACTTAATGACAGATAGGAAGTCTCCCTCTCGTCGTACTCCTGGCCTGCACCGTGGGAGCTTTGCTGTCCCCGTAATCCAAGGCATCAATTAGTATAATCGAAATAAATAATGGGGTGAAGCTATTTCGATCGCTTTTGATCGACTGAAGAAATTGCAACCGCGAGAACGTGACGAGGCACGGAATTTCGCAGATAACTAGGGATTCCTGAACCTTGTGCGAGCTCTAGTGGAATACACTCCCACCGGATTCTAGATTCTTATATGCAAAGAGAAATATTTATGTCATGGTAGGAATTTCTTTTTCTTTTTTCTTTTTTCCTGCTAAGGCTGGCGAAGGCCGGCCAACTACGACCTCGCCGTTTCTAGAAGAAAAAAAAGAAAAAAAAAAGAAATTAAAACATATTAAAAGTAATTATAAAAAGATTATCCACTTCAATTATTCACAACGAAGATTGATTGGAGAAACTATATTAACAAATTATCAAAATATTTAAAACTCAAGTGGAAAATCTAAAAGGCTTAAAACTAAATTAATATTTGTACAATAAATTGCTATTTTTTTGATAATTTTTCCGTTAAACTTGTGTGATTTGATCAAAGATCATATTGGCCCCAGAAACAGAAAAATGCAATCATAATAAGTTAATAACCACTGATCATTTTTTTCACCCTCATTAGCTAGCATGAACTGAAATTGATTATTTTGCATGCCTTGCGGAAAGAACTATACAGGGAGAGGCTAAGGTCATAGAAAAAACCTAGTTTTACAGGCAATTACCCCTTTCAAATGTCAAATGATAATCAATTATGCCAAACTTTGGGAATAAAGTTTAAGTGTGTCCATATTTGGATTGCATATTTATTTGATCATGTAACATTTGTTAAAACAAACACCTTACGGCCGACATCATGTCCAAACCCTTACTGTCTATCTTGAGAGGGCGAAAATTAGGTTATTACTCTTCGATACTTTAAAGGGTAATTAGGGTTTTTTAATAAGGAAATAAGTACCCAGCTCCGTCTACACTTAGATTAAGCTGATTAACTTTGTTGGACGGCGACGGATAATCAAATCGAGATTGATTTTTATATATATATATATATATATATATATATATATATATTTGGTCAAAAAAGATTATATATAGGGTGCGTTTGATTCAACTTTGTAAATGGGTTTTGGGTGTAATGCAAAAGTTGAAAGTTAAAGTTATTTGAGAAAATGTAAATTGTGTTTGGTCAAAACCTCTTTGCAAATAGACTTTGAGTTGAATGTGCGTTTGGCAAAAAAACATTGACAATGAGCTTTGGATATTATATATATAATTTTCTTTGAAAAATGACCAAACCCTTCGCCAGTCCGACAATGGGCTACAACCGCTAATGAGCTAAATCTAGCGTTGGCGGTCGTCGATTGAGTCGAGCGACCTCCAGTGAGAGTAGCACAACCCAGTCGAGGGCTACTGAAGGTCACAAGACCTCGGGCAACCCAACGAGCGACCGCTGCCGTCAGTCGCGCGACCCTCGCAACACCAAGGCAAGGGCCGCAAGACCCAAGCAATGATCGCTTGGCTCGCATGACTCTCGCTGACGTCAGGCAACCTCAATCGATGGTTGCCAACGCCATATTTGGCTCGCCGGCAGCTGTAACCCTTCACCGAACCAAAAAAAACTAATGAAAGATGAAATTGGAATTTTGAAAATTAGTGAGAGTAGTTTTGGAAGAAAAAAATGAATTTCGGCATTTAACCAAATGCTGAAAGCCCAATGCTAGTTTCAGCCCAATGCAAAGCTAGTCCTTACTAGCATTGAGCTTTTAGCTTTTCTAATGTTGATTTTGAAGTGAAGGCTCTTTTAAAATAGTTGTCAAACGGTCCAGCATTTTTCCAAAAGACTTTGAAGGTTGAAAGCCCCTTGGAAATACTGAATAAAATGCACCCATAAACTGAAACTATATTTGAATGACGTGAATATCCAACTTATGTAAATATCTTGTCTTAATAAACCAGAACTACCGGAGTCCATATTTTTTATGTTCGTTTGAGATTTAGATGGACAGCATAGCGAAACCGTAATGGCAATGCAAAGTTAAGGAAAATCAAGGAAAGCACCAAACCGTGACAATAGCTTCCAAGTGCGAAACTCCAAAAGTGCAATCCACCCAAAAAAAAAAATTGATAGATAAATATATAAAATTGAAGGCAAAATTGGACGATGGAAAGTCTAATATTTAAAAAGCTTAGGAATTCCCAATAAAACGTCATTTTATGCTTCGGAATATGCCTCCAACATCGCCCACGTGCCCCATGTAAACCCCAGGACTTTGTCTAAACCATTTTCGTGAGGACACTACTCTCTCGCTTACGCCTAAAAGAGGTTAAGCCTCACAGTCTCATCAACCATATATTTTGAAGAAAATATAAATCAGACCTTAATTTTTTTTTAATCACGAAAAAATCCACCTCAAAGACGTGTAAATATTGAGAAATACTACAGATATAACATTTGAGAAATTTCCAAGAAATGAGAAATTTGGGCCAAGCAATTACTTGCCTAATCCATCATTAGCTCCTGCCATTGTTGTAGGCAAATTATTATATCATTTTCTGGCTTTTCATTTTCGGGGGGTTAAGCGAATGAATTGTCCCGAACGTAATTTCCCATGGCCGACATGAATATATAAATGAAGATAAATCCACACGAGTAGGAGAATAACTCCCGAGCAGCCACCCGGACAGTCTCTCCATTTCAAAACCTCCCCCACGATCTTCTTCCCCCTTTTCGCATGCCTTCCGTCTCCAACCTCTCTTGATCTCCCTCCTCCTCCTCCTTCTCCCGTCACGCGCTGCCATCGGAGAGGGAGAAGCCTGGAAAGAGATGCGCGCTCCGATGAGGCCCCGCCTCGCCCTTCTCGTGCTGATGGCTGCGGCCTTCACCGGAGCCCGCTTTGGCCTTGCTGGGGCGGCCGGCACGTCGCCCTACGATCGCCCGGGACCGCGCCCTGACGTGTTCGTCCGTGACTCCGATGACGAGGATTCGGCTTCTCCCCAGCAGGTACGTCTAGACGACGCTCGATCATCCACGGTCGAGGCGGTTCGTTGATTTTCATGGGCTTCTTGCAGCTCTCTCTCTCTCTCTCTCTCGTTTTGTCATTTTCGTTAGTTAGAGAAAGTCTGGAATTGTGCTAGATTTCCCCCGATCCCCGGGGGGGTGGCGCGAGCGGTGATTAGGGTCGTGTGCAGGTTGCAGAAAATGGCGACTCACTTTGCATTTTCATGTACGCTAAATATAGAAAGATCGGATCCCTCGACGTTTTCTTTCCCTGTATTTTTTCCTTTTTCTGGTTTTTCTGGCTTCGTTTGGAAATGCAAAATGCTTAAAAAAAACCTGCCGAAAACGACCGATTTTCTCCCCCAAGTGAATGAGGTTGTTCTTGTACCAACCCAAGAAAAGGAAAACGAGGATGTTTCACCTTTCTCTTCCACGCATTTTCGTTTTATTTTCAGTCATTTTTGGTGCTTTGGTAGAGAAAAGTCAGCGAGAAAATCAGGGTAGCAATGACCAATGGCATAAAATTTGGATGGATGGATGGCTCAAAACTCGGCAATAGTTGCCCGACTTGATCCAACATATGTTGATAACATAACCTTTAATTGTTTGATCGTATGAACTATGTAAATCTCATGAAATTCAATAGTTACAATTATTTTATTCAAACCGGTATTCCCAAATCGCACACGACGGGGTGAAAAGTCTAATGCATATTGTGCACTTAAAACGTTTACACGCGCCTGATGGTTAATAATAAATTCGTTCGAATATCTCTACTAAACAATCAAATAAGAAGGTCACGGGGTGTTAGGCAGTGTGTGACTTTTCAACAGTTCATCATTAGATGTCCCCACCGATTGATTAGGTTAATTAGACAAATTAGATGAACTGGACATGTCCATTTCGATCCAGTTAGCGAAAAACGAAACACCTCATGATGCGTCTTGTGCAAGCAAATGAACAGAAAGTCATAATTATGGTAAGGTCTTATCATCATAAGTAGACATTTTCGTGGACCTTATCGGACAAAAGATTTTTGGCTGAAGATCCACCACCCTCAACCCCCCGGGGGGGGGGGGGTGGTCTTTCTTTCGTTTTTCGCTTTTTCTGTTTTCAAATCTCACTCTTTTGATTTTAAAGATAAGTGCCTTTTAAGTTTATGTTTATATATGTAATAATCGGTGGGCTAGAACCTAGATCAATGGAGGAATTGCAAAGGTCATGTTAGAAATTTTACAGCTTTGTTTCTCAGGTCCATGTGTCTCTGGTGGGTCAAGATAAAATGAGAATCTCGTGGATCACCCGAGGCTCGGCTCCTCCGACTGTGGACTACGGCAAGTCGCCGGGCACATACCAGAATTCGGCGACGGGGAGTACAACTACGTACAAGTACGCACTATACAAGTCCGGGCAAATCCACGAGGCGGTCATCGGTCCGCTGGAACCTAATACGGTATATTACTACCGGTGCAGCTCGGACTCGGCCCGCGAGTTCAGTTTCACAACCCCTCCCACGCAGTTGCCCATCAAATTCGCAGTGGCAGGTATGTGGAAGCATATAATTATCAACAAGGATTTTCACCTTCTTAACAAAGATGGTCCAAAGTATGGGTTATTGGTTCCTAGTTCGGTTCAGTTCCAAGATGGAACCGAGGGAACCAGACCGAGAGAACCGGTTCCCAAAAATTGGAACCGAGGATCAAACTGATTAATCTTAGGATTGAAAATTGGACTGAACCATAAGTCAAATCCGGTTTTAATTTGATCCAATGGAATCGATCACTACTTTTTTCGCATTACTTTTTTTCCTACTACTTAGAACCGGACCGAGATAGTATTTAGTTCACATTTTACTAATTTTTAAAAAAAATAATAAAATAAAAATTGTATTTAGTTGGTCTTGTTTGGTTCAATCTGGTTACCCTTGGAATCAAGTTCTGAATCAAACCGGCCGGTCCAGCCTAGTATGGGCGGTCCATTTTGTACACCCCTAGTTCAAAGTTTGATATAGAATGATGCAGGCGACCTTGGACAGACCGGATGGACCAAAACGACCCTTCAACACATTGGGCAATCGACCTATGATGTCCTGCTGCTACCCGGTGACCTGTCGTACGCCGACGTCTACCAGCCTTGGTGGGACTCGTTTGGCCGCCTCGTCGAGCCCCTCGCCAGCCAGAGGCCCTGGATGGTGACCCAAGGCAACCACGAGATTGAGAAGATACCACTCATCCATCCTAGTCCCTTCACGTCCTACAACGCGAGGTGGCGGATGCCATTTGAGGAGAGTGGCTCGGACAGCAACCTCTACTACTCGTTCGATGTCGCTGGCGTCCATGTCGTCATGCTGGGCTCGTACACGGACTTTGACCCGAGCTCGGCCCAGTACAAGTGGTTGCAAGCCGACCTGGGGAAGGTGGACCGGACGAGGACCCCTTGGATAGCGGTGCTGATCCATGCTCCCTGGTATAATTCTAACACTGCTCATCAAGGCGAGAAGGAATCGATTGGGATGAAAGCCTCCATGGAAGGTTTGCTCTATCAAGCGCGAGTCGATGTGGTTTTCGCCGGGCATGTGCATGCGTATGAGCGCTTTGTAAGCTCCCTAATCCTTCTCGGTTCTATCTTTTGTTGAGGCTATGCATTCCTCCTGGTTTATCATCTCTGATTTCATTTCTCTCTTTAGACCCGTGTCTACAATGGAAGTGCCAATGATTGCGGTCCGGTGCACATCACCATCGGCGACGGCGGCAACCGGGAAGGCCTTGCCAAAAGGTTTTTCTCGTGTTCCTTGTCCAAATGCTTCTTTCTGCCTCTCAGTCTTCAAAATCTAAAATCACTGCGGATTCAGCTTTGAAACTGTGATGCAATCCTTTAGAATTCATATGCATAATGTATTTACATTGATGGCTTGTACAATGAAACCCAAGTCGACTGAAAGTGGGAAAAAGTTTGAACTTCAATTTGCATTTTGCCGCAGCTGACTAACCATAAATGGATTTAACTATAAAGCCGCTGCTTCCCTTGCCAGGTACATAAATCCAGCACCGCCGGTATCAGTATTCCGGGAGGCGAGCTTTGGGCACGGGCAACTGGAGGTAGTGAATGCGACTCATGCACTCTGGACATGGCATAGAAATGACGATGATGAGGCTGTGGAAGCAGATTCAAGTTGGTGGACAAGCCTCTCGTCTAACCCTGCATGTAAAGTGTGATAACCTTGATACAGAGTTATAGAAACACCCGAATGCGCAAGGTAAATGTTGGATATAGGCAAAGTCGGTTCGGGGATAGAATAAATAAATTGTGTTCCATGTAAATATTTGGATCTCAAAAAGGAATGGAACGTCTTATTTTAACAGGGCTCTTTGCTTCCTCCAATGATATAATGATATAAGATTTTGTTTGTGATTAGGCGGATCTAGAGGTGAGATGTGCAGGTGTCCACTAAATTGTTCATCTTTGTTCCTACTACATAAACATTGGTGAACATTAAGGCTTTCTTTTTATGTGGAAACTTGGCCCTTGATCGAGCTGAGGATCTTGAGTGATCCGATGCGAGGCTTCTCCCCTTCTTCGGCGTCGTCTGCCATGAGAGCGGATAGCTTGCCTCGTTATGGATAATTTCTAAAGAAGCCCTTGATCGTCTTCAATCTTCATTTCCTAATCCTTGTGCGGTTCACCTTAAGGCTTCTTCACCTTCCCAGAAGGAGGATTGGATGGACCTTCTTTCCCCGGACTTCTTTCGCTCTACCCCACCTTTCCCTTCGTTCTTTGGTTTGGAAGTGTTGGGCTTAGATAAGCGCACACGAGTTTCGGCCATGGCCTTGGATATATCTTGGACACCTTGTCATTGGAGCTCTTTTCTTGTCCTAGGCTTCAAACCATCCATGAAAGCAACGAGAGAGCTTCCCATCCCCAAGGTCAGTGATCTTGAGCCCAAGCTCGGTGAATTCGTTGACGTAACCATTCCCATCTGTGCGAGCCAACAAAGCTTGCCACGGGCCTCGTCGTTGGCGAACTTGGGGAACAAATTTCTCCCGAAATTCCATTACAAATTCATCCCAAGTATTATTGATGGGATCGACGCTTAGCTTCTTCTTGCCACCCCAACGACACAACAATAGCATCGCAACATCGGTCAAAAACATAGAAGCCATTCTCACCTTGGTGCTCTTGTCTTGCATGTTGATGGTGTCAAAGTATTACTCTATACTCCAAATAACTTTGTCCACGTCCTTAACAGAGCGGTTGCCCTTGAACTCCTCGGTTCTCTGCACGTCCACTTTAGGTGCCGCTTGAACAGATCTCACTCCTTTACAATGCTAGCTTTACACAAGACTAACTCGGTCTTGAGCTCTTGAACTTCTAACTTCAATGCCTTGACCATGGTTTCAAGGCCTTTATTAGCCTCATTCAAGTGGGCCTTGACTAGATTCTTAGCATCCGCTCCTTCATTTCCTCCCATTCTTCATGTCCCCTAGGGCCACCATCTCCTTGTTTAGCCTTTCCTCAAAGGCAGACATGAGGTCCCTCGAATTCTCTTGGCCTTTCCACGGTTGTCCTTGTCTTAGAAGGACAACCTCCGAGTGCATTTGGTTTAACTTTCTAAAAGGGCTTTCGGCCTCCAAAACTCTTAGGCTGCGTTTGGTAGTCGAGATAAAATTCGAGATAAGATATGATTTATCATATTCTACGTTTGGTGCTCGCTTAGGACAGGATAAAGTCGGATATAAGGGGGATATAGACAAGATAAAATTATTACATGGGGAAGTGGGATAAAGGTGGATAGGATTTATAATGTCTATACTAGGAAAGTTATTTCTCTCGAATAACAAACTTATTAAATTAATAAAATTGAAATTATATTTCAATATAAATAATATTTGAATTATAATTTAAGAAATAAAAAATAAAAAATAAAAAATAATTGTAAATTAATCATATTTTTATTTATATATTCAACTTTAATTATATCTTATAATAAACATTCAATCTATAAATTAAATATTTATACTTATTATATATTTTAGGTATTTTTGTATTTTATGTATGTTAGTACAATTTACTATTTGATAAAATTTTATTAAAGAATGAAGAAAGGAGAAAAAAGAAATAATAAAGAAAATAATATAAAAAAGAGGAAAAATAAAATAAAAATAAATTAAGGAATAGTGTTATGAGAGATTTTCACTATCTCCGTTTATGAACATTTAGGTTTATTTATAATGATATGATGTTTATATATATGAAAAATGTACATGATACGATGAAAACATATCCGACTTTAATACCAATTCACCAAACTATGGACAGGATATATAAAAAAACCTAGGATTTCATATCATATCCTATCCAATCCTATCCCGATTAGAAATCCAGATGACCAAACATAACCTTAGGGAAATGTTAGAGTGTTTGGCAAGCCTTATTAAGGGACTTTTAACCAAATACTAGTTTTGGGAAAGCTGAAAGCCAAATATTGGCAAGAATCAACTTTGGGCCTTCAGTATTTGGCCAAATACTCAAATTAGTTTTTCCCTTCTAACTACCCTCACAAATTATTTAATTTTTCGGTTTTGCCCCTTATTGTTACTATTCATCTTCTTTGCGCAAGGGTGGCCTACAAGGGCCAACAAGGCTAGCCTTAGGCCTAGTCACCTACGGTTGCATGACCCTCGTTCGAGGTCGCACGACCTCAGGCAACGATCGTCAACGTCATATCTGGCTAGCTAGCAACCTTAGCCCTTCAACGAAGTTGGCGAAGAGTTTGATATGTTTTAATATAAAAAAAAAAAATCCAAAAGCCCTTTGCGGGAAAAAAAAAATTGCCAAACACTACTTAGGCCAAAATAGCTTTACAAAGGATTTTTTTATCAAATGCAATTTCCACTTCCCTAAGACCCTTTAGGTCAAAAGCATTTGCATTTCCCCAAGGTGCATTTCCAAAACCAAATCAAACACAACTTCATTGTGTTGACGACATCAGAGTTAGAAGTCATTATGACATGATACCACTTTCACAGGCCAATACTTTAAATCATGAACTGTGCGGCACTCAAATCTTAATATGCCTTTGTTTGGGCTAAGTAAGTTTTACTTGCACTTACTCACTCTCACTCTCAATCAAGGAAATTCTAAAAATAAACTCTCCAAACTGTTTGAATTTCTTAAAACTTAAATGGATACGATGGGGAGGATACGCATACATTTATATGAGCCAATCCTCTTATAATAATTGATTTACAATTCCCTCTAACAATAAGATGAACGAGAAGTCTCTAGAATCGATAGTTTATTTAAAATTTTTGGTCACTAGAATCGATAGTTCACTTGCACCAATTCGAACGTCCTTTCTACGAGTAGGGGGGGGGGGAAATTCGGGGTTTGCTCTCGAAATCATCTTAAAGAGCAAAATGAGCGGGTGATTCCGAAATAACTTTGAAGGCCCACTTGAATCAAAGATAAAATTTCTTTTTGGCCTTCCATTTGCTTGAATCGAGGCTTCCACTTACGACGTCTTTTCGGCTACGAGAGTGCAACGCCAGGCACGTACGCGCAAAGGTCATGATTGATGAGCACAATCCCAATCCCCAAAAGAAGGGCATTATCAGCTCACGTCGATATTCAAATCAAAGCCATCTTCCTTGTATGTAATGAAGCACTGCAAAACGCCAAAGCAAAAGGCAAATGAGCTACACGAGGCTCAATACAAAGTGGGAACAAGGGAACTCGATGTGGCCATTGCGCGTTGAAACGTTTCGGCGAGAAATGATGATGGCGAACACTTCCCGACGCCCCCAAACAACATGATGACCCGAAAATAAGAATGTGGGCGACCGGATATGGTACCCCTAATTTCCCACATGGAGACAAAAGTAGGGTAATTATTGATGGGGAGGGAGTAAGAGAGGTCATGATGGTCGGAACTTCGAACCGATCCATGCCCATCATTGCGTATCTTGAGGGACGGCCTATCCCCCTTATCTTTTGAGGGAGATAGAGAGAAAGAGATTCAGCTTAATCCCACAACCATGATATCCATTTCTATGCCCTAAGGAAGAATCCGAAGAGACCCAAGTTTGACGTGGTTAGAAACTTAGAATGGCAAGTTCCGGTTTTCTACCTCAAAAATTGAAGATCGTTTATTTAAACCTAATAAATTGCGTGTAAATAGGTTTGGATACGCCAACAGGCCTTCGTCAATGAAAGAACAAGTTGCGAGATGTGATATCATCGATGCTTCGAAAAAAATACATATATAAACCAACTTCTACTTAGAGAAAGTAAAATATTTGAATGAATTATCAAAAAAGTTTTAAATTTATTATGCTTCTAACAATTCGGTTCTAAGTATTTTAATTTGAGTAATTTAATCTTAAACATTTTAATAATTTGTTAATGTAGCCTATCCAGCCATTATTGGCCAGAAATTGATTATGTGGATATCGATTATTTTACATGACATAACAGATACCAATGTGGAAAATTTTTAAACTTTTTAATATTGCTTCAATCTTTTATTAATTTTTTCTGTTGTTTTATTTCTTTTCATTTTTTTTTATTCTTAAGGGTCAGCCAAGGGCTAGCAACCATTGCTAGCCTCTAGTAAGGGTCACGGCTCTTGCCCACGGCAAGGTGAGGATCACAACTCTCGCACACTGCCCTTGCCCAATGTGAGGGTAGCGAGCCTTCATCAGCCACTCAAGAAGGGCTGGTGTGGTTACGAGTCCTCGCCGGTTGAGGCAAGAGTCGTTGCACCCACACACAACCAACAAGGGCTAAGAGTCCTCACCGACCACAAGGAGGGTCACAACCCTCACCCAACTATGAGTGAGGGTTGCAAGCCCTCACCTAGATCTGAATTAGCACCATGAGCTCTCGCCTAGATCTAAGTGAAGGTAGTGGCTGACGAGGGTTGCGGGGCCTCAGTCAATAGCCGACGGCCTAGGTCACCTTTAAAAAGAAAAGAACAAATAAAAAAAATTGTCTACTTAAACATTGCCTAAGCCACATAAAATGATTAACATCATCTTCATCAATTTCCGATCAAAATTGACCGGATAAACTATGTTGACAAATTTATCAAAAGGTTTACGATTAAATTGACCAAATTAAAATGTTTAAAACTAAATTAACACAAACACAATATGTGTTAAAACTTTCTTGGTAATTTTCCTAAAACCATTTTGTGAGAAAATGACATTAAAAGTGTCATAACTTTTGTTCATTACTTACTTTAATCCCAAGACTTTTTGCCAGATCACTTAAGCATAAAATAAAAGAAAAATGATCATTTAAGTGTCTCTAGTATTAAATTTCAGCCAAAAGTCCTATGTGGCTTTTTTAAATTAATTATATGTAATGACATGGTTTTTTTTATGAAAAAGAAATGCCAACTTGGAAATTCCAGCCACTCTCTCCCTCTTCTTCTTAACCAAACAACTTATTCCAATTGACCCATCCGTCTTCCCTGTCGCCACCATCTTCGTCTCCTCCAGTTTTCCCTAACTCGGCTTCATCTCCTTTCATGCATCACAGCCCTGACACCCCTCCTCACCACTTAGCCCTCTTGCGGCTCCAACGCTACCTCAGGAGTCGTCAACCATTGCTGTTGTCCATGGAGAGCCGTGCCCCGTTGTCTCCATCGCTCGAGAACTCACTCGTCTTGTTCAAGCCTTAGTTTGATCCTTCCTATAGCCCCCGGACATTTACCTTGTATTCCAACAACTACTGTAGAAGCTCCAATTTCACCTAGAGTCAATGTCAGAGAAGAGGAACCAAAGGCCCCATTTTTTAAGCTTTTGTTTTCGCTCTTCAAAAGCTCGCGAATTCTCGTCTGAGTTTCACTCATCCATTCTTGACACACGAAATAGAGCCGCTTGCGATGCTCGTACTCTCTACTGCAAGATTCATCTCAAAAGTTTGGCCCAAATTGCCGATTTTTTAATTAGGTTTGAAGAAGAGAAGATTTGTTCGATTTGACCGAATCAGGATTTTAAACTGGGGCAAACCATGCTAAATGACATCGCTCGGGCACATATGCTGAGTGAAGTCGTCGGTGAGCCCCATCAGTCCGAAAAAAGTATGAAATATTGCAATATCGGATTTTCGGTGTCCCGAATTGTAGTTTGCACTCAAGTGATTGCCACTTAAGTTATCCACTAAAAAATTTTAGTACTAAAGTTAACGTTATACGAAAGTTATAGCACTTATAATGTCATTTTTCCCTATTTTATCCAATAATCACATGATATTAATAGCAATTTTCTAATTGTCGAATTCGTGAACTCGCTCATAGAATTGTTTCATTACATATTTTCATCAGATGGGGATCGAGTATGAGCAACGCATGATATACTTTCTTCTTGAGGATGCTCGCCGACAAAACCTGTGTCCAAAGCTGGTCACGTGAAATCGGTTGATATCACACCAAATCACATGAAGATACACTCACCTTAGACGGGGCCTCACGTGTGCCCCTTCGTGGTCCTTAAAGGCGTTAAGTGAAGATCTAAATTTCCCTAAAGTTGAGAGGATCATAATCTCCAAAGTGTAAATGAATAGTTTGGCAAATATTTTGTTGGACAAATCAAGCCACCAGTACTACAAGAATCAATTTTGAGTAAAATTTAACATGCATGGTTCCTTATAGGTTAATAGTTCTCTTCATATATGTCAGCTTCGTCAATATAATCAAATAATCATGAAGATCCGACCAAATACTAATAATAATAATAATCATGGAAATTTTCGCCCAAACTCTCACTTCCCGCTAATTTCAACTCTCGTTCCATTAAGCTGTAGAACCCACTAGCCTCTAAAGAATTTGCTTTCGAAGCTCGCCACACCTCAAATTGACGGGTCATGACATTGCACATCCGGCACATTTTATTTAGTTGAGTTTGTGCATGGTCGTAATATATAACTCACCCAAAGACAAATTCGTTAAAAGATATATCCAATTCATGCATGACATTATTCATTCTCTATCGTCCTACATATTTTATGATCCTATTATACCATGGAGGTAGCAAGCAGTGAAAAGGACGGCAATAATAATCTCCTCCCCCAGCATCATGAGAATCATCAATTCCGAAACCACTCATCAACCCGAGCCGCCTTCCATGCTCACATTTCATGATTGCAGTTTCAGACAGAGAGACAATCTCCCCCCTTCTTTCTTCCACCTTGTCCACTATATAATTCACGCCCCTCCCTCTGGTTTTCCTCCCCTTGTCCCAATCTCTCCTGGTGTTCTCCACAGCTCACCTCTTGTGATACATTCGCTGCCTCTCTCTGCTTATTACCACTCAGGTAAACTTCTGCATAAGCTTTAATGGGCTTTTGAATGAGACTGCATGGTTTTAGAATCCCCCACTTTTTCTCCCTTTATTTAGTGCATGACACTTTCGGTCAGTCACTTCTCTTTAGGACATGGGTTTTCTTGCATGTTCAATCTAACTGGCCAGGACATTTTGTACACAGATATGGCTGGCCTCGTACCCAAGGACCCTTGTCTTACGAATCAGCGAAATAGCGATTAGGAGATAGTGCACAGAGAGAAAGAGAGAGAGAGAGAGAGCTTTATCCCTTTCTTTCATTTAGGGGAAGCCGAAAGGGGAACAGGTCTTGAACAGTGCTGATTTGGGCAGATATCTTGTTTTTCTGATATTCCATGTCCTCCATCTGCTTTTACATTTACGCCACAAAAGCGCCCTCTGTCTGTTTTCTGGCTATTTATATCTGCCATGGTTTCGGGGAAACCGTATGCATGTTCTTAGCCACAAGAAAAGGAGAGACAGACGTCGGTATGGTTTCTGATAGCTATGTTTGATTGTTTAAGCTGGTCTTGATTCTGCTCAGGCAGCAGTACTACACTCCTCATGTGTATGGCATTGACTAATGAATTTGTGCATATCATCATGCTTAGAAAAGTAATCAGCAATCTTTTTCTTCACGCTAAAGTGCTCAGGCTTCGTTGATTCGGTGTCTTGGAACAATAACAGGGCGATCTGCAGAAGCAATACCGGGTTGTCGGAAGATGGAGAGGCTGAACTCGGATCTGTATCTACAGAACTGCTACATAATGCAGGAGAACGAGAGGCTGAGGAAGAAAGCCCAGCTCCTCAACCAGGAGAACCAGGCACTCCTTTCCCAGCTGAAGAACAGTTTCTCCAATGCCAAAGAAGGTCCTAGTTCTACCTCGAACACCACCACTCATGATCTGCGTCACAGCTCCGCTAGCTCTCGTCCTGATTATTCTAATTCCAGCGCCCACGCCTGATTCAGATGCGCCACAAATGCCCCGCGACCCCGTCGACGACAATCAGCTGTCTTCTTTAGGTGTGATACCCAGTTAGAAAAAAGTTTGTCATCAATAGATTCGTCGGTTCAGTTTCTCTTTATCCACGATCTTTGCGGGTTGACATATCAATATCTACTCTCACAAACACGTCTCGGTCTATCACCAAATGCCAAATGCATCTCTCTCTCTCTCTCTCTCTCTCTCTCTCTCTCTATGTGAAATTATGTTGTGCCCATCTTCACATTCAAGCAATAGCTCGTATCAAGTCCACTAAAAATGAATCCTTAAAGAATGTTGCTATGCTTAATTGGAGAGAAGCTCTTTAATTGCGTTCCTTGCACATCGTGCATGTTTTTTTGTGCGCTACGGAAAACATAACACCAGACAAAAAGAAAAGAAAGGCGTACAGCACGATTAGACACGAGCGTTTTCAGTCCAGATTCTATGTTAGGGACCCAATCCGAGAAGGAACGTCACGGTGCATTCGGTGGACAAAGTCAACAGGAATCTTGCCTGTCCTTCAGAATACTACTACATAGTACCATTTCCCGGATGACGTTAGGGGGGTTGACCCATTTGACCACCAAGCGGGTCCAGAGTCTCACTCTCACACACGGTTTGATTGCTCGATAGAACGATTCCCACTTGAAGATGATAATTTCATCTGAGATGGACAAGGAAACAGAAATTTTCTATCTTCAAGTTTATACATCTATGAGTGAATTCGCACCAGGCAAATCCCCTCGTACTCAAAAAGGGATTTGAATCACAAAGGCTTCATCTAAACAAAAGCTTTTAGAGAGTATTCCAAATACAAATACAGTGACATGAGAGATATTAACATCTTCTTTGGAGATGCCTTTTATGACATATATCCCTCGTAAATCCCCATAGAATTTCCGCTAGCAATCTCTTCCGATTTCAGGGGGGAGAAAAGAACATGCTCAGTGATGCACACAAAATTACGCAGGCAGCAGCAGTCCATAAAGGAGGGGAACGATGGACAATCAGCTCAAGTGCCAGGCGGCATCGGATTAAAGGACTTTGAATAAAATCTGCCGGGCTACTGTGTTGGAGCAGTTGGACTCTTGTATGGACGAAAACCGAGAAGTTTCCTTCAGTCCTCCGATAAATCAGCCGAGAGAGGAGTCAGTGAAGACATCACCTGACGCCCATATTTCAACCCTTTTTCTCAATTCTCCAATATATCCTCTCCCCGGACACAACCTCACACTGAAGACATATCTTGCAACTTCAAAAAGTTTCAGATCCAGGAACAGTATGCGTGCCAACATCTACAATTTTTAGTTCTGTCATTGTAGGAATCTGGCCCTGTCATAGGAAAAAGGAGCCATAGAAACCCCATCATCCCAGCTACAAATGCCACAGTTGCAATTCCTGTCGCAGAAAATACAAGAAGGTGACCAGCTGCAGCACAAAGGTAAAAAAGTCGAAACACATCTTTCATAATACTAGCATTGGTGATTTTGCAGAGTCTGGACAAATTTAAATAATATCAACCCATCAACCAAAAAAGAACGTAAGAAACACCAATGGAAAATATGGTTAATCTGGCCAGCTTTATAACAAACGAACAGAACCTCCAGGCGTGCAATGTCAGATGGTCCACTGCAAACACAACTTAGCTAAGTGAAGAGAGCTGTTAACTACAATTCTCCAAATGTTCCGAGGTCAATAACGCTTCCTGCTTCATGGTCATTTCAGATGGCACTTGGACAAATAGCTTTTACAACTTCACACAGCAGCACAAACAAGGGATGAGCATGGTTTGGGTTGGGCCAGTTCACCACCTAACCCAAGGACCAACCTGCGTGGTCCTCAATTTTTGAGACCTGACACCGACATTGTTGAGCCTAGGACCGAGGATTGAACCGACCCTATGGGTCTTGTCCAGTTCCAGGGTCAATCCAGGACTAACCGATTATCTTTTTGTTTTTTTGTTATATTCCTTGAAAGGACAAATACACTTTTTCAAATTACATATCCATCAATGATACAGCATTAAACAAGCAAACTATGAACACTGCTACATATCAAACATAAATCTAAGATGAGGTAACAATAAAAATCTCCATTTGTGATTATTGAGCTGCGTTCATAAGGCAGGCCAAGAGCAGCAAGCGATTTCACCAGCTGAGCTATGCTCATGAGGAGGCTAGACATAAGTGGCGAGGCGAGCATAGAGGGTTTCTTTTTTCTTTTTATTTTTTGGGTCGAATCTTGACTAGATTTCTACTTTTAAATTTACGCAACAAAACCACATAAGAAAGAACAGAGGCAGAGACACAAGGGTTTAGAGTAAACAAAAATATATAATATATATGGTATGTATATACACATAATATATATGTAACATATAATATATATACAGGGTTGGTCCAGATTTGACCAACCCTAAAATCTCAGGACGGATGACCAACCCACACAATGCAAGATCCAAGGGTCCCAAGACCAAGGACCGGCCCAGTCCCCCTTGGGAACCAAACCAAGACAGGTTGGGTTGGGCCAGTCCATGGTCAAACCCTAGACCGATCTTGCACTTAACAAGCAAGATTAGGAGGTAACATTGTAGAAGAATGGTGGAGACAAGACCTCTAGATAGTTTCAAGGCGAGGAGCTTCTGCTGATAGAAATGATGATTCTCTACTTGAGTCATTGAGGTATATGTTCAGAACAATAATATAGACCAAAGTTGAACATCGCTAAAACAACGGCATCACATTGTTGTAGTGAAAAAGAGGCACCGTCAAGATTTTGCAGGGGAATCTTAGGTATATAGGACTGATTAATATCAAGATTAGTACTTTGTTCTTGAGTCATTGAGAAAACATTCTGATAGGATGCCAGAACAGCATCAAGAAAAATGAGGGCTGAGAAGTGACAATAAAAGGAGAACAGGGGAGAAACCAAACTCACAGATAAAGTTGTATTCAACACATCATCAATAGAGTATTAAAAATAGTCCATTTGGCCAATCATACAGATCCCAAGCCAACTCTTAGTTACATACCTTTCCTGGGTGAAAACAGCACAGGCAATCCCATGAAATTGCAAAAGATATGAGCAACTAATGGGGCAAGAAGATGACCTGCAACACAATACAAACAGACAACTCAGAAGCAGTAACTTCTTGACCCTATAAAGCACAATGGAATCAACAAATGCACACTACTGCTATAATTCCGGCTGTAAAACAGATAAACTTAGGTTTCACAGTGATATTGTTCAAGGCATGGAATACGTTCCTTCAATAAGTTTCAGACATCAAATGAACACCATTGCAAACCAGCTTCGACATACCGGTCCGGATAAATAGAAATGATGCATATGAACCAAAGACAACAGTGTATCCAAGCTGGAGGCCTGACAAAACAACAGATCATTGCTCAGAGAGAGAACGAACTCATTCAGCAGTCGAAAATCTCACAAAAAAGAGAAGAGAATCACCAGAAAGATGGGCATGGGAGGAAAAAAAAAAATCGGTTGAAAGTAAGCTCTTCAGACCTTAAAAATTGCACCTAATTATAAGAAAAATCAGGATAGAGTTTACCTATGATCATTGATGCTTTTATTAATTGACGGTTTTGCTGCATATAAATCTCCATGAAATGGTTCAAGTGTGCTGCAAATAAGATCACACATGAATAAGGTTTTCAACCTCAACTTAAAATAGCAGAAAAGGCAGAAATCAATTTTGAAGCATGTTTCAGAAGTTAAAACCAGCAAACATCTACAGAAATGGTAACAACAGAGCTGATGCTTCGCGAAAAATAGAAACAATATTGATCACTTCAAATAGCTTTGTTGTCAGATGATGTAATAAAAAAGGAATATTAGGAGTATATAAAAGGGAATACCATTTAACTTTTACCAGTTGAAAGAACTCCGAATTCTTCCTACTGATATGACACTCATTTCAATGAACTGAAGGATCCAACTCAAATACCAGAAAAAAGAGAAAAGCCAGTGAAATCCACTTTATTACATTGATCAAACGCGTATCATCAAAAAAACCAAGAGGAAGAGAAAAGTCTTAAAGATGTTAACAGATGAACACCATGCCCAATCGCATGTTAATGAAACACTATGACTGGAAGGGCAGACTCTTGAGACTTCCACTGGGCTATAAGCAAGAGATCCTGAAGGAATTTGATGTGTGATAAAGCAGTCACATTTAACTATCTATCATAGCATGTAGAATTGTTCTCATTGACCCAATCCAATTCTGAATACATAAGAGTATTAGCTCAGGAAAATGTAGTGAGTGAAAAGCAAATTCATCATATACATATGAGACAATACTGAAGCAAAAGGACATCCTTGAGATTCTAAAGTGCTAACTCAGATGACAATTTATAGCATGCTTTATTTACAATTGAAGGTTGCAGGAGTTAATAAATACTTAAGTACTAAATACAGACAAGAACGACGGACTTCGACACACAGCACCATCCATGTGTTGCACGTGACCAATATTTCAACAAGGTAAGCATTATCAACCAAGATGCTTTTAACTGCAATTTTCATTGTGTGGACGGAATTGCTTAGGAGAGGACAAACTCATAAGTTCATCAATCATATTACCCAAGCTGAATAAAATTGGGCCCAGAATAAGGATGCTGTACTTTTCGAATCCTCCACAGAGAAGTATGGATATCATACACGCTCTAAAAACCAACTCTTCTGTCAGTGGCGCCTGTTTAAATAAAGGAGGCAAAAAGTATAAATGAAAAAGAATCAAACACTTAGCAACTTATTGAAAGGTATCCAGCATGAAATTGAGAAATAACTAGATAGTCTATCCTTAAATTACAAGCCGAATTATTTCATTATTGATACTTTATCATCAGTAACATAAAGCTTACAAGTCATTATATTCATAGACAGGCTAATTGCAGTTACAAACAAAGTCAATAGTTCGCAACTTTACCATTCATCAAAAATCAAGTTACAGTGGGAAAATACAACACTAATATTGTTAAATGCAAAGCTACATGTTTGGGTAAAGCAAAAGAAATGGGTACTCAAAACTCACCAAAACCTAATTTAGAGACTAAATGACCTCTCCGAGCCACACTGTCACATTGCTTTAAGTAACTAACTTTTGATGCGACATACGTGTTTAGAAACATCTGTGTTTACTCGAAGTTGCAGTTTATCGTCTTTGCCAACTCTTTTGACATCACATCGGTTTCTATGCGTGATTAGTCTGATTGAGATTTCAAAGCATGATAAAGTCTCAATCCGCAATAAGCATGATGGAAACAAAACACTAACCACGACAAAATTACGCCAAGCCAGAATATTTGAGGCCCTGGAGAGAATCCACCTAAATAGAAACTGCACAGAAGTGTAGATATACTCAAAGGAAAAGCATCCGAAGCAATTCTGATGCTCCTTCCATGAATCCACCCACAACAACAACTTGAGGGCCAAACTCCCAGCGTACATAAGAGAGGTCAACGACAGAGGAAGAACCACGGCTTGCCACTGTTTCATGCACATACACAAACCATCTCATTTCAGAATCTGCAGAACGAGAATCAAACGCACAACCAACATGTGCGAAAATCCCTCAGTCCCGGGATCACGCAGGCACCACAAACTGAAATTAGAAACACTGCACTTGACTCGGTTACTCACCACATGGTCTCCCCTGATGCCGTAAACAGCCAGCAAATCGCGAACCTCCAATCTTCTTATCTAGCACACAGCAGAACACCAACATCGCCAGCTCGAGATTAGAGCCAATCGGCGCCGCGAATCGTTACAAAAGAGAATCTTTCCCGTTCCGGACCGAAATCGGACTCACCGGGAGGACGAGGGCGGTCACGGCGACCGAGACCAGGGACGAGACGGCGGCGGAGGCGAAGCGCCTGATCATGAAGCTCTTGAAGGAGTCGGGAGGAGGGAGGCGGAGGACGACGGTGGGCGCGTAGAGGGTGGCGACGTAGAGGAGGGCCATGGAGAAGCAGGCGGCGAGCGCGGCCGGCCTCGACAGGCCGGGGCCTTCCTCCATCGCCGGCGGATCGGCGTGCGCGAGGGCGAGCCCTAGCGGAGGGAGGCGGGAGGGGGCGCCGCCACCGCCGCCGCCGCCGCCGCCGCGGGAGGAGACGGGGGAGGTCCGGGTGGGGCGGCGGTCGCGACTCGGGGGAGTGGGAGGGGAAGAGTGAAGGTGACGAGCTCGTGGGGATCGTAGACTTGCGTTGAAGTACTTGGAATCTCCATTTTCGGGTTTGTCTATAGTCTACTCGGTTCTTCCCTAATTGTATAATAATAATGATAATAATAATAATAATAATACTGTTTAGGGAATAATTAGACCTATTTCTTGGTGCATAGGAATTAATTGAAAATAAGTAAAAAATAATTAATCAAAATTTTGGAATTTTACAAAAAAAAAAAAGAATACACTATGCACATTCTATTTTGGTTGTTTTGTGTGATTTCTTCTCTAGGTGTAACTTTTAATTGAATTTAGATCATTTAGGCTTTGTTTATTTTTCAAAAAATAAATGATTTAAAAAAATTCTAAAAGCAATCACTTGAAAAATAAATAAATAAATAATATTTTCATCGTTAATGAAAATATATAAATATAAATCGTTGTGGTAATGAAAATATTTTTTTTATTCATCATACGCGAAACAAACGAAACCTATTTTTGTAGAAACAACTTCTTTTGCAATGAATTTTACGAACTCTTGATTTTAAGCCTCCGTTTGTTTTGCGAAAAATATTTTTTAGGAAAACATTTTCCCGACATTAGGATGATTTAGTAAAATAAGTCTAAGGAGATTGGTTTTCTAGTCCACAAAAAATATTTTCCTTAATAAAACTTAAATTCCTAAAAACGATTTCCTCCTTAAACAATCAATAATCATTTTCTAAATAAGATTATACATCACGCTTGAATTGGAAACTTTGGGCTTAGGCACCAAAACCCCAAAGCTTGTTCATGGGCCCTTAGCAACGAAGCGGGGTCCCTAATGCCAAGGGCTTGGGTTCATTGGTAGCGCTTAAGGTGCGTTTGATTCCGCATTTTAAAAGCCCATTAGGAAAATGCAAAACAGTTTAACCTAAAGGACTTTTGGATGCAAAGGTCGTTTAGTAAACTATGTTTTGAGAAACAACTTTAAAAGAAATTCCGTTCGGTAGAAAACACATTTAAAAAACTCTTTGGGTGATTAATATCAGTTTTTTTTTTAATTTTATTTATTTAAAATTGAAAAAAAAATAATGTATGCAACTTTTTAAATATAAATTTTGACAATAATACTAAAAAAATGAATACATATATAATCTTTTTTTTTTAAAAGACCAAACCCTCCATCCGAATTTTTTAAATTTTATTTGCTTAAAATTGAAAAAAAAAATTATGTATGCAGCTTTTTAAATATAAATTTTCACAATGATGCTAAAAAAAATCAAATACATATATATGTATATAATTTTTTTAAAAAAATCAAATCTTTCGTCAAAATAATGTATACAACTTTTTAAATATAAATTTTGACAAAATAATGCTAAAAAATCAAATATATAAATAATTTTTTTAAAGACCAAAATATATTTAATTTTTTTAGCATTTATATATATTTGATTTTTTTAGCATTATTTTGGCATTTAAAAAAATAATAACAAGGGAAAAATTAGAAATTTGAAGAATGAGTGAAGATAATTTTGGAAGGAAAAAATAAGTTTCAAAGCATTTAGCCAAATGCTAAAAGCTCAAAGCTAGTCCCTACTAGTATTAGGCTTTCAACATTCCCAACGCAAGCTCACTTAAAAGCTACTTCAAAATTGTTGCCAAATAGTACAGCATTTCCCCAAGGGATTTTGGGAATGCTGAATTAAACGCACCCTTAGACCCCTAATGTCCATATGCCTAGATCCTCTATGCCCATG
Source organism: Eucalyptus curtisii (assembly GCA_017140595.1). Lineage (NCBI taxonomy): Eukaryota > Viridiplantae > Streptophyta > Magnoliopsida > Myrtales > Myrtaceae > Eucalyptus > Eucalyptus curtisii. The sequence goes on from CM029494.1 coordinate 15,551,258, forward strand.
CTCTGGTCCATCGATGCTAGGCTTGGTTTAACGACCTAAATATCCACAAAAATTTTGAAGTAAGATCATAGCCTATTGCTCAAAAGTTGACAACCTATGACTATGAAGACCAAACTTTTTACTCCAACCTATAAATCACAAGTAATTTTATGTCTCACATGATGATTCAACTTATGACTTCTAAGATCAATCCCTAATGTCTCCATGAAAATGCATCAAGACTTCCACTATAGATTCTCTTCTTTTTTTTAATAAGAAAATTATAACCTATTTCAATTGATCATAACTTAATTCTTAAAATCATAACTTACTTTCTATAAATCACAACTTATCACAAAATTGCTCATCACTTATCACTAAAGGATAGCACTTTTATTTTAAAGATCATAACTTATCAATTGATCTATGACTTTCCACATGAAAACTCATCACTTCTGCAGTCCTTATTCCACTAAGTTACTCCCAGAAATTAAGTCCATATGCACAATCTACCTATTTCTTTTCCAACTTAAGCTTTTAATCATTAGTACACCTTATCACTTCAGTAACCTTGCTCTGGTATCAAAACTTTTAACAACCTGAATTTCCACAAAATTGAACTTCGAATGAATATATAAATTAACTTCACTTCAATTCTCTGATAAATAATTAACTTATTCTCAATTGTAATTGTACAAGTTGTAGCTAATATACATCAAAACCTTATGTATAGAAACCCATCTCTATTTTTGTTGTGCACTTTGTTTCGATCCTTACTAGTGATCTTTAAAAGCATTAACCTAATGCCCTTGAACTCCTAACCTAACAACTCTGTAAATTTGGGGTGAGCCTAAACTCAATAAATGAACTGTCTAGGTCTAAGGTAGAAGATCAACTTACTACTCAACCCGATATCAATAAATAGCATGAGCTCAAGCTATACAAAACAACCATAAATGACAAATGCATAATCAAATGCTCTATATTCACTTAAAAGCAAGCATATGACATATTATTTAATGATGAACTAGTATCACTTAGTAGCTCATCACTATACACAAGAATATATATAGGCAAGATCATACTTATTATGGAGCTCACAAACACACATCATACTTGTCAATAGCCAGGACTGTCTTGATCACCACCAACTTATGGGGGACGGAATCATATGTATCATTTGCCACACCTTAGCCAATTCATCATAGGTGTTAATTATCAGCGATGATAAATACACCACTGTACGTCCACATGATAATAGTCAACATACCATGATTACAAAAGCCATATAAGCCAAGTCATACCATGACCACAAAAGCTACGTCATATCATGATTACAAGAGTCATGTCATAATAAGATTTCATATCATCTCAACTTTATAAAGAATCGTCTCATACGATAAAATATCTAGCTAACTCCAAAGTCTCATCCACATACTCATACAAGGGAATTCGCTTTGTGATGAATAAGTCGTGGCAAAAGTCTTAATCACGTGGCATCATTCACATACACTTCATAACAATTGCTATGTACATCTCAATAATTTGCAATTTCTCATGCAATTAATGATAGGTAATTAATTACATGCACTTCTTTTCATGCCAAGCCATCATTATTTAATCGAGAGCCATAGATAAGTAATTGGTAACCTAGGAATGGATGTTCATAATGGACCATGTGAAAATCGACAACTCAAAGAATCGACCATGTGAGTAACAATGACTCAAAGAATCAATCGTGTGATTAATCGACAACACATTGTCAGTGCTTTGATAACTTAGTTGAATTACAAGAATATTATTATCACCTCTAATTTCAACATTAGCACATTTTCACTTAATCAATCAAAATTAATTAAATTAAACACCAGGGGCCACTTATTTGTCATCCAAAATATACAAGTATTTTGTTTATACTATGGACATGCCACGTAGTATATAAAATTACCAAAATAGCCTACTTCCAAATTTATTACACTATTAGGACCACTTGTGCATAGATAGGGTCTGTTTAGTAACTGGCCAAATATGGTATAATATATTCTTTTATTCGTTGAAATAAAAAAGGAAGAAAAATCTATTTGGTAACTTTTTTTTTTTGTTTCTAGGAATAAATTTGAAACAGAATCAAGAAGTAGAAAAAAATTACTTTTCTTATCTCCGGAGCAACTTCAGAATCAAGTCCATTTTCTTGTTTTTCCTTTTTCCTTTTTTCCTTTTCTTCTTCTCCTTCTCCCTTTGGCCAATCGACCAAACAAGGATCAACAACCTCATTGGAGCATCGCCGGCCAAAGGAAGAAAGAGAAGAAGAGAAGGAAAAAAAGAGAAAAATATAATAAAATTATCAAAAAAATTTTAAAAAAATCCTAATTCACAAAAGAATTTGACGTCTTATCAAACACATTTCTATCTTGAGAATAAAAATTTTGGTCAATTACCAAACGCCTTCATATGCACAAAAACTCGTCCAAAGAATAAGATAAAAAAATCATTTCTAAATAGAAATTTTTCCCGAGAGCAGAATGGTTACCAAATATGCCCTTAGATACATTGTCTAGATTAAGAAATTATCTCTCAAAATAACTCAACTGCCTATCAAAATAAGGTTCCTCATGCTATGAACAACTCCTAAAACTTTCAATGTTTGCAGATTTGTCCCTCAACTTGGTGAAATTACAAATTTGCCCCTAAAGCTTCTAAACTCATCTTTTTGAACTGGTTTGACTTACCTTAATTAATATTACTTAATAACCTATTAATCAAAACTAAAAATCATAAACATAACCTTGCTAATAGTCCCATCTTAGTTTTGGAAATTTCAAGATTGCCCCTAACCTTGTCAAGAACTTAGAAAAATACCCCTTTTTATGCTTATTTAAACCATTTTCACATTTGTCCCATACAAGTTGCAACAAAACCTTTTTGTAATCTCTCAAAGACATTCTAGGCATGAGGAAAGCTTTTGATTTCAAACTCAATTAATACAATAGATTAACATAAAATTATTAAACTTACTCACACAAAGAGTAAAATCTAAACTAAATAAACAATCAATACAACAACCAAGCTCAAGAGTACTAGGTAGATTAATCTAACTTAGCCCTAGAGTTTTCACTTTCCTTGAATAAAAACTTGGACAACTCAAAATCTTAATCTCCTTCAAAGCAAAATAACAAGAACAAAGATTAACAACTCTCAATCTTAAGAAAACAACAAAACTAACTCGGTAAGAAGAAAGATGAAGTCCATGCACTTTTACATAGAAATACTTGAAAGATGAGATTTAAAGCTTAAACAACTCATATTGAATGAAATTTGGAACTTGATTGAAATTTAGGGGGAGCTTCGCTTGTTTTGAAAGGGAAAAGAGAATTTGTACTTGAAGACAAGAAGATGAAGTTGCTCTACCAAAGAGGAGAAAGAAAATGAATTTTTCTTCCTTCTTTACTTATTTTAAAGAATAGCTTCAACTCATGTTAATTAACTAGGATTATAAGTGTGATATAAAGTAACTAGAGTTAGAACAATATGTCATTCATGATATCATACATGATGTAATTTGATAGGCTAAGTTTAATGTTGCCATTTTAGAGCATGTGTGTTATTACTACAGTGACAAATGGCAAGATTTTTTAATAGAAAGATGAGAGAGAGAGAGAGAGAGAGAGAGAGAGAGAGAGAGAGAGAGAGAGAGAGAGAGAGAGAGAGAGAGAGAGAGAGAGAGAGAGAGAATCATTAACCAAGTAAAATACATGAATAAGGAAACAATAGTTAAATTCTAATCATCTCGAGTATTAATGAGAGATGGAGAAGACCTTGACTTGTCTTTCTCATGAGTAAAAATTAATAGATATTAGTTCAAATGTTAAATGCCATAATAACATTGGGGGTTAAAATACTTGGTGGAGAATGAGAGAGAGAAGAGAAGGTAGCCTAAATAGATGCATGAATAATAATCATTATTTGTTTGTAATTATTGAAGCAAAAGAATGAGGTCATGCATGAGGTAAATCTATAGGGTAAAGTTTTGGTTGAAAAGGAGAGAGATGTGGAGAATGAAGGAGAACTCTTGGATTGCAAACTTAAAGAGAATTAATGGGCTGGAGTTAAAAGAAGTGATGTAAGGAATGATATAAGTTGCAAGTAAGGAATTAGGTGATAAATAAGGGATGTGGCAATCAAATTAGTGAAAAGTGGCTAATAAATTATGGTTATGAGAGACGGAGAACATACGACAATTATTAATGCCCCTATGGGGAAATAAGATCTTATTTCTATAGCACAAGATACATAATAAATACAACGAAAATTTAAGATGTCGCACTTGGGACTCTAGCACCTAGGCTTAGGTCCATCAAGTCCATGTCCGGGACCTCGATGCCCATGCTTGGGTCTTCGGTGCACGGGCCCGTGTATATGTTTATTTAGGAAAATCTCATAATCAAATGATAAAAAAAAATTCAATTTATTTCTAGATTTTAGTCAAATATAAAAAAATATATTTTTTTAAATATTATATTTTTTGCGAAATATATGGAACATAAATAACTCATGATACAACCACATAAGATAGCTGGTTAATAGCAGTAACATCTTTCAAAAAAAAAAAGGAAAAAAAAAAAAGAGGAGTAACATCAACGTTTGATACAGCTTAGCCACTTTTTTTAAAGACGGCCAAAAGCGATCAAAAACCTTCCTTGCCCGAGGCGCAAGTCCTCCCCAAATTCCCCATCAACGGCGAGCGTCACCGGGCCAATAGGTTCGCGACACGTCGCGGTGGGACCCCCGTCGAGCGCAATCCCAAATATGCCCTCGCGCTTCCTCGGCCTCCTCATTCCTCTTCCAGATCCACCGATCCCCCTTCTGGTCTCCTTCGCAGAATTTCTCCACTCCAATCTCGTGTCGCTTCCTTCGATTCTCGCTCCTGAAACCCTAATCCTCCCCTGCATCGGCGAGCCCCTCCCTCGTCTTGCCTCGTTCTTTGCCATGGCGAAGGAGTTCAACGTCCCGCCGGTGGTCTTCCCCGCCGGCGGAAACCCCGCCGCCGGGAACCTCCAGCAGCGCCGCGTCCCCACGGCGCCGTTCCAGCCCCCGCGCCCCCGAGCTCGAGCCTCCCCTTCATGTCCTTCGACATCGGCTCCGCCACCTCCACCGCCGCCTCCACCATCTACGGCGGCCCCATCGGCGGCGGCGGGGGCCCCTCCGGCGGCTCCGCCAACTTCGACGACGAGGAGCCCCTCCTCGACGAGCTCGGCATCCACCCCGAACAGATCTGGAAGAAGACCAGATCGATCCTCAACCCGTTCCGCGTGAACCCGGCCGTCCACAAGGACTCCGATCTGTCTGGCCCGATCATCCTCTACCTCTCGCTCTGCCTGTTCCAGTTGCTCGCGGGAAAGATCCAATTCGGGGTGATCCTCGGGTGGATCGTGGTCTCCTCGATGTTCCTCTACGTGGTGTTCAACATGCTCGCCGGGCGTAACGGCAAGCTGAACCTGCACACGTGTACGAGCGTCGTCGGGTACTGCTTGCTGCCTGTGGTGATCTTGTCGGCGGCGTCGCTCTTCTTGCCGCAAGCGAGTGTGGTCCGGTTCGGCATCGCGGGGGCCTTCGTGTTGTGGGCGACGAGGGCGTCCACGGCCCTGATGGTGGCGCTTGCCGAAGGCGAGGAGGAGCATCGTGGCCTCGTTGCGTACGCGTGCTTTTTGATTTACACTCTATTTTCTTTGCTCGTCATATTTTAGTAGAAAGGGCTAGAGATGTTGTTTTTCCAGTGATTTGTGGTGAGTTTTTGGGGGGATATGAAAAGATAGTGAAGCCATAGTTCAGGTTACGAGGAATGGATGGATGTGGTTATGATGTAATGAAATTGGATGATTCGTTGTAATCTGGTTGAGAAGTGGTATGTAGATATCACAGAACTTTTCTGTCTTTGCTGCTTGTCAATTTTTGTGGCAATGGCTGACAACATTTTTTGGGAGATTTGTGTGGAAGTTCTCCTTAACATTCAACACAATGAAGATGCCTTTCTATTCCTATAATTACTGAAATGCGCGAACTAATGTCTGTTTTGATTGAAATATTGACTTTAACTTCATGGGCAGGATATGCATAGACATTGTGCAACCTATGAATGGTTGACGCCATTGATGTGGAGGAGTTTTATCCTACTCGTGTGAACTTCCGCTTTTTTAATTGACTGAATAATTTAGGCATTGAACGATTGCCTCTTATTTCCCGGAATAGTTAGGTTAGCTCAGAAACTTTTCTCTCCTTGTTCCAATGTTTCACAGACAAATCATGTGCTTCAATTGGCAGCAGGCAGCTGTACAACCTATAACGCTATTCCTTCCTGATGGAAATGTAGTGCTTCCCAGTCAGAATATTTTCACAATTTAGATGATTCATTTGAAGTTCATGACTCTACTTACATGCAATTAGGACTGCCTTTTTCTCTATTTGGAAAAAACAGGCCAGTTATTATAGTTGCTCTGGGCTTTTGTTGAAGTATGATAGTTGTTGTTGTCCCTTGGACATGCTTACCTTACCTTAAGGCAGAACTGTTTTCTGCCTTTGTCTGTTCAGTGAAGGTACTGCTTGCTTATGATAAAAGGGGTGGATGAAAAAGCATCTTGTATGTGGGCAAATATACATATGCTTTTGCTTCTTGATGAATAGAATGGGGCAACCTCAATGGGATTTTCTTTTTGTGAAAAAAATAGGCTGGCTGTTAGAATTTGTTTGGGCTTAAGATTCTTGTTGTCTCTGGGACATGTTGACCTTATGTGGTGATAGACCTTTGCTGTTCAGAGAAGGTAATGTTTTCTTGTGATAAGAAGGGAAGATGGAGCATTTGTTATATGAAAACATGTGTATATGGCTTTGCTTCTTGATGAATGGACTTGGTTCCAACATGTGCAGCGTTTGGAATGAATAGTGCCCTTTCAGTACTTGGAAGAACAATCAAGATAGAATGAGGATTTGAATTTGAGATGCTTTGATATCTGGTGCTTGGTTTGCTGTTTGTTGAATGTGAACTTTAGCAAAATGTCAATAAATTGAAGTCCATGAATTAGAAGTTTTAGCTGAAACATAAGTCTGCCCACTTTGTGGATAGCTGAGATTGGTTTACCTTCTTGGATTGCTTAATCAATAAAACTGGGAGGTAATGGGGCATGAGTTTTCTAGATAAATATGATTTAAACTTTGTTCTGCTGCTTGAAATGCCAAGAAATCAAAGTTAGGGAGAAGGCAAGTGGGGTGGAAGGTTGGGGGTCAAGGTGCTTCTGTGCCTTTAACATTTTAAACTTATCACACTACCACGGTTTTTTGCATTTTCATGACTTGGACTGTGTTTTTCAACCCAAATGCTAATTGTAGTTTAACACAGGGTTTCTTTATGTAATTGTTAGAATCATTGATATCACGTAGAAGATTGCGATTCTAACAATTGCAATGGGCTGACAAGTTAATTCACCATGATTTTTCTAACTTGCATGTTTAAGTGCAATTCAAGTTGCTCATTAACTTTTGACTCGGAAGATTGGGGATCTTACAATTTGGGACGCACTTTCAATAAATGCTAACTCATAGTTCTTTATCATCTTTGCTTGAATCCGTGGTGCTGATTTGTGGTATCTATAGGATGCTTCTCATTAATGGTTGTAGTTCAAACTTTTAAGGCTGAAACTGCTAAATTATGTGCTGGGAAACCGTATTTAGCTTTCCTATACTGGAATTGGAGTTTCGTGAAGAAAAGCTATGTAGAAGTACTCTGAGGGTCCTGGTTACTATGTGAATCTCCAAGAACTAGAGGACAAATTGTAGTAGTGTGCTTAGGCTGTACAGGGAGAAACTAACGATTGTACATGTTCTTTTTTTAACTGTTTGTTAAAACGTGGAGTTTGTTCCAAATTTCCAGAAGTTGTAGAATCGCCAAAGAAAAACTAAATGGATGCTTCTTACTGCCCTGATATCATGTCAAACTTTGGTTAAGCATGCTTACTGAGGATATGGACTGGGAAAGCAAGGTTTTGTTGTTGGTATTTGTATTGAAGAAACAAGGAACCAGTCTGATTAGGTCATATACTATGCTATTTATCTCCATGAACTGGTGGCTACACATCAGTTTGCTCGAGTAATATGTAGCAGAAAAGTGCAAAATGTGCCTCTACATGGTGATGCTTGCCGTATATTAACTTTTATCGCGCGACCTCCCACGACCTCGCCTACCCATATCCGGGGGTGGCGAGGTTGGCAACCCAAACCTCGCCGCGACCCGAGATCGGGCGACGGTTGCGCCACTTCCCGGCGACCACCGCCTAGGCCACCGCAACCATGCCGAGCCGTCGGCGGTCGTGCCACTCCCCGGCGACTACCGCCTGGGCCACCGCAACCATGCCAAGTCGTCTGCGGCCGCTCACAGCTTCGAGCAACACGTCGGCCAACCTTAATGGAGAATAAGATGAACAGTCCAATGACGAGGGCAAAATCGGAAAAATAGAGAGTAAGTGAGGATAGTTTTGGAAGAAAATAAAAAAAATGAACAGTGCCTCTTGTATGATTGAGAAAATTTAAAAGCCCAAGGCGCACCTCACACTCTGCCTTGGGCTTTCAACCTTGAGAAAGCCAACTTTGGCCTAATGGGAATTTCAAAGTTATTCCCAAACACTCAATATTTAGCCTAAAGATCCTTGGAAGCCCAAAGACCCTTTGCAAAGCCAATTCCAAACGCACCCAATTCCAAATGCACCCTTTGTCATGATAGTGAAAGTTTTAGTTTTGCTTTTTGTCCAAAGCACTTTGAGACCAAAATTGCCATTTCCGCAAGGGTTGGCTTTATTCTTTCAACCGTTTCGGGAGCGGGTGGGAGGGATTAATGAAAGCTCGACTTGAGAGCACCCCATCTAATTTCAAGTTGACCTCGAACTCGAGTATTCTTCCAAGTTTAAGGTAAGCGTATCTTTTTGAGCTGAGCTCAAGCTTGCCAATACTGAGCTTGCAAGCGCACGAGCCTAATCGAGCTTTTATTTTCTTTAGAAAACGTATCCTATGACTCCAAAGCGACAGAAAAGTCCTTAAAATTACATGTGTGTACCCGCGCATGCATACGCAAGCACACACGCATATAAGTGGACAAAGCTCGTCCGAGATTAAGCCACGCAGCATGCTCTCATGCACGCTTTGGCCGATAATCTGCTTTTGATAATCACTTTAGCAAATCTCAAATCCTATCAAATCTTCAATCCTAACCAATTTTTGCGTGCATAATTCTTATGCATACTTTGGTAATAAAACTCTGATCAATGCGATTGTCTAACTTTGGGTCTTCAATTTTTTATGCGTATGTGGGAAGTAATTCTTTAATCGATGTACTTGCCCACTAATTTACTGATCTTTTACAAATCTCTTTTCCTAACAGTCTCCAATCATAGCAAACTTTCGCATCTCTAGTTCTTATGCATATTTTGATGACCAATCTCCAATCGATGCAAACCTATAATTTTTGCATATACACCTTATGCATATTTTGGTGATTTCTCTCATCGATGTACATGATATAATATATTTAGGGAAAATTATCTAGATAGTCCTATACCTATTGTAATTTTTCCAATTCAATCTTAAACATTTTTTATGCCAATTTAATCTTAAATCTTTTACAATTATACAAATTCAATCCATTTGGCTAATTTTAATTAGTCGACACTGATATGGACGTTGGCCGACACCAACTGTCCCACTGGCGATCTTAACATGGATAATTTTTTAAATAATATTTTATTTTCCAATTTTCTTTATTAATTTTTTCCTTTTTTCCTTTTCCTTTTCTTTTTCTCTCCCTTTTTGTTTTTCTTTGTTTCACCTTCCTTCTTCCTCCTTCCTCCTTCCTCCTTCCTCCGACCAACGGCAACCAACTAGAGACAAGCGCTAGCGAGGCCGCCCCCACCATGGTTGAGCAAGGCCTTGCCAAATTTTGTTAGGCTCTGCCTCGCCTAGCCATGAGCTAGTCACCACCACATGGTTGGCGAGGTTGGGCATTGCTCATGGCTAGTGAGGCTAAACCCTTGTCAGCCCAATAGGCGACCTGGGCAAGGTTACCCACCCACAGCCAAGCTTCCCTAAAGTCGGCAAGGTCCCTTGCCAGTCACCAATAGTGATCGGTTGTTGTAGTGACCAGCTGGAGGAAGAAGGAGGAAGTCAAGAAAAAAAAATCTAAAAATATATATTATTAAAATAATGTCCATGTCAGCGTAAGCCGAATGACCAGTGTCAATATTAGTGTCGGTCAGCCAAAATTACCTAAATTGTTTGAATTTGTCAAATTGCAAAAGGTTAAGGATTAAATTAGTCAAAAATAAAGATTTATCACTGAATTGGAAAAATTGTAATATATTTATGATTTTTTTTTGGTAATTTTTCTAATATAATTATTTAATGATTAGATTTTTAATATATTATACAATTTCTCATATTTTATTAATGAGCTTTTGAAAAAATTCCAATATTATATGAATTTTCAATGGGAGTTGAAGAAATCCTCACAATATAGAATACTTTATTTTGAATGTATTTTACAAAAGAACAAATATTATAAAGTGATAAATATCAATTAAAATCAACAACAAAGAGTTATGTGCCTTAGTGTTGCTTAGGCTAATTAAAATGGGATATAAGCCCATAGTTTAACCTTGATTTACTAAAGTGGGTCATATATAGGTTCCCTTCTAAGTAGAAATATGTGTAATGATGGGTTCTAGTGGGTCTGCTATAAACCCACTTTGGTAATAAATGTCTAATCAACACGGTTGCTTCACCAAGAAAGATAAGATGTTTTGGTATATTAAAGCTAGACTTGGTAATACCACCGCCTGCGGTGGCCCAGTTGGATAAGAGCTCCCATGATCCTTTGCGAGAGGAGAGGAGTTCGAATCCCGCTGGCCGCACGGGATCTTAAGTGCGACGTTGGAGTGGTGGGTCCTCCACTAGCGTCGCCCCAGGGTTTACTCCCCGTTGCCCCGGGCTTGTCGAGCTGTCGTGTTGGTACGGTGCGCGGGGTTCCCTAGGTCATCAAAAAAAAAAAAAAAAGCTAGACTTGGTAATGATATCTTAGATCTCGTTTTTAATTTTAACCGAGAAATATTGGATAAATTCGCATTTATTTGGACTCCTTAAATGAAAACTACTTAAATTTCCATAAAATTTACAAAGCAGCCAAAACAATATGAGTTAACATTTAATGCATCCAAGTTCGACTTGTCAGCACACTAAAAATTATGTGAATCATTTATCGGTGTTCTTGCAACTTTGTTTACATTTTCAAATTTATAGATAAGATTTTAAATAAAAGTCGAGGTGAACTATTTTCTTAAAAAATGATTGCAAAGTGTATCTTATCTCAAATAATAATTTGAAGTGATTAGGTTAGTTTGAAATAAAGATCTAAACTCGCTAGTCCGATTTGTTCCAACATATAGGGCAGAGGCGATATTGTCCAAATCTGCAGCTGTAAAAAAAAAAAGAAGGCAAAATCCTTTAAAAAAAAAAAAAAAAACCTAAATGGAGTTCCCACGGGTTCATCGTGGATTCAAGCGCAATAAACAAAAGATTCTCCCTCGAGCGCGCATCACGTGTTTCAAGGAGGCCTTATCCAGCTGTCCGAAGATGGACTCCTGCTTCTGCGAATCATCATTGCCCTTGGTGAAGAAAATCAAACACAGATGTAAAGTCCCGTTCTCTTCTTCCTTGCTGCGCACGCCTCGCTTCTTTTCTGATGCTCGTTCGGGTTCAGTTCTGAACCAATTTCTTTTTGGACACCTGGCGTTGGTTCCCTTCGTATGCCTGGAGCTGCTGATTTTTGGCAACATCTGCTAAGCTCCCAGTGTCCCGCATTATGTGTTGATGACACCTCTGTAATCCCTGCGGGGGCCTCTGCCAATGCGTTACACCTTTCGAGCAATGGTAGGCTTCTTTACTGAAGCTGCCTCACTTCTTTCTTATGCTCCGTTGGGTTCAGTTTGAACCATTTTCTTTTTGGACATCTGGCAATGGTTCCCTTCGTATGCCTGGAGCTGCTGATTCTTGGGAACATGTGCTAAGCTCCCAGTGTCCTGTGTTATGTGTTGATGACACCTTTGTAATCCCTGCGGAGGCCCCTGCCAAAGCATTACACCTTTCGAGCAATGGTAGGCTTCTTTACTGAAGTCCTCACTTCTATTTGATGCTCGGTTGGGTGCAGTTCTGAACCATTTTCTTTTTGGACATCTGGCAATGGTTCCCTTCGTATGGCTGAAGCTGCTGATTCTTAGGAACCTCTGCTAAGCTCCCAGTGTCCTGTGTTGCGCACTCTTGTCCCAGCTGATGGGATAATTTAAAGGCGAAAGTTGCTCACCACGAGACTTCAAAAAAGAGAAGGAGACAAATAAGCTTTTCTATTTTCCTTTATTTCAACTTATCACCCCATATTACAAATGTTCACATGACTTGCCCTTCATATAAGCTCGATACATGACCCTTGCTCTTATTATTAAATGACTCATAAATATATCTAAAATTTCAAGGAGATAAATTCCTAAAAAAATTGAATAGTCAAGATATAGAAATACAAATAGATTCTTGAAAACAACACTACAATAATGACTCTTCTTAATTGTGCAGCAGTCTTGGAATTTGAATAGACATTGACATTAAACTTGTGCATTCACAACCAGGCAATCAAATCGACAACATTTATGAATTTAGTTTAATTACTAACACCCCTCCTAAACCAAATTCTGTTTCTCTTCTTGTAGTTTGCTTTGAAACAAGCTTGTCTCAGCCTCTTTCTCTTATCCTCTAGCTGTATATCAAGGAATTCCTCTATCAGCTTTCTCTCACTCAAGAAAATTCGCCATCTTTCTTAGCTACTCCTCGTTTAGTTGACTAGTAAGTTTCGGCTAAGACTAACTCGGCCACTTCATGTCTTTATTTGAGTGAAGGTGAATTCTGAGACCTATTTTTGAGAAAAGGGCTTTACCTCATAACCTTATTAGAAAATTTCCCCTTTTTTTTGAACTAATATTACTCTTTGAGAGCATATTTTAATACTGGCAACAAGTTCAATTTAGAGTCTACGTCATACTTTAATACCAGCAACAAGCTCACTATTGAGATATATTATGAATATTTTGATAATAAATCTCTAGTCGATTCTTTTGCATATTTTTGTAATATATCTCTAATTGATGTACAAGAAGTAGAAGGATTATGCATATTTATCATTTGAGTAGAAAATAAAAAGCAAAATTTGAAAATTAATATGCAAACTAACAATAAAATCTAGAGAAATAATTGCAAATGTTAACTTTTCCAAACATCAATTAAATGGAAACTACTTTAAAATTGATTTTCTAGGTACTGATTATGAAATGCCATTCAATTTTAATTAATACACTTCATGTCAAGTTAGAGCCATGTAAGATTTTTTACGTTGGAAACTAGGGGTGTGCAAAAGAACTGGGACCCGCCCGGACCGCTCGAAATCGGACCGGAACTGCCCGGAACCGGTGTCTTAAGGGAACTGGTCCGGTTCTCGGTTCCAATTTATGGGAATCGGTGGGTGGCGGTCCGATTCTCGGTTCCATAGGCAGATCCCACGACTCTGACCAAACCAATTATATTATAATAATATATTAATTTTTAATATTAAAATAAATTTCGAAATTACTAATTAGCAAATCTAAATTTTAGGCTCTATCTCCTCTCATGGTTTCCATGTTTTTATAAGAATTTAGTAAAGTGTGTAAGCTGCATTTCAGCAACTCAACAAATGACTCATTCAAAGGATACTTTTGGGACTCACATAGGATACTGTGTTCAAGAAAATGTGGAGTACTAGTGGAATTTTTTCTACAAAAAGAGTTCAGTAAAGCAAATGTTGTAAGAGATTGAGCACTGTTAGGGGATAATGGAAAAGACGATCTACATATGACAATCATCCAGAACCTTGAACTTAAAGAATATTTTAAATTTCAACTAAAATGATTCAAAAACAGAAAAAAAAAAAAAAAAACTTATTTCTCTTCTTTGGTAGTGTTTTCCAATAAAATAAAGAAAAATGGTTCCCTTAATTAAGCTGGTTCGATTTAAAGAAAAATATTACTCTATATGAAAAGTACTCACGGCGGGATTTGGAAAACGATATTATTATTGGTGAGATTGGTTCCATGGATCCACTCGGGAACCGGACCGGACTGGAGGTTCGGTTCTTGGGTGAATTTATGCAACTAACGGGTGGTTTCCAGTTCTAATTTTTTGGAACCGATTCTTAGTGGGCGGTTTTCGGTTCTAGGCCGGGAACCGCCCATCCGGACCAAGCATACCCCTATTGGAAACCCTCCGATGATAGGCTGGGAACTTGATTAAAACTTTGTACCGCCACGTATTTTTTTTTAATATATGTATATAGTCAGTTCTGTTAGATAGTTAACAAAGTAAAATAAAATGTTAGAGACTCAATTAACTGACAGCCAGAACATTCAAACCCGATTCACTTTTCACAGCGCGCTCCCGAAAAAAGAAAGGGTCAAGCGAAGGGGGAGAGTGGGTAGGAGAAACGGAGGTTCGGGCTCTAAAGGGATTTGCCGATGCTTAAATTCAACAAGAGATGGTTACTCATAAATCGGGTGGTACCGGAGGTCATCAAGGGAGCACCACCCCTTTCCTTCTAATATTTTCAATAGTCAAAGCCATAGCTTCTTGAAACATGGGGGCATGGCGGAAATTTTCTTGGCGGGCGATCAGAAAAGTCCCGTTTGGAACGTAGTTCGCATCTGTTCCTTATGCAGCAAGCTATGATGACGCGAGAGAGCATGACGTGAAGTGGGAACAGTTTCTACTTTGGAAACGACCGAACATCACTTGTTGGGAGATTAGGTCCTAAAAATAGGAACGGTTGGTTGTGAATTTTGGCTGCTGCTGGGTCAAAAGGACATCAGGTTTTGTTGAGGTCGTTAGTCTACTTCCGTTGACTCTCGTCTTTGATGGTTTAGGTCGATGGTAGATGGCAATTAGCGGATCCTATTTGAAACCGCAGGTGTTGGGCTTGTTTAGTTATGTCTCTCCCTTGATTCTTTATGCTGATGTAATAAAAGCAAGCCCCGTATTAGTTGAACTCGGATGTTTCTCAGCGATGCTCGAAAAATGAATCCCAACTCCTCAATGACCGTTGGAGTGAAGTAAAAAGAAAGAGAAGAAGAGTAAATCTAGTTTGTTGATTGTTAACTCTCGATTTCCACGTGTTCTGACATTTTATATTGGAGTTACATAAAATATACAATGAGTTATGATAAGTTACGATCTGGAGTCCATTCCTTGAGAAACCATAAACTCCAAGTGGTTTAAGCTCACTCACAAGAAAGTCTTGAGGCCATGAGAATGAGTAGGCATGTTTATTGACCAATCCATTCCTTGAGAAACCATAAACTCCAAGTGGTTTAAGCTCACTCACAAGAAAGTCTTGAGGCCATGAGAATGAGTAACCATAAACTCCAAGTGGTTTAAGCTCACTCGCAAGAAAGTCTTGAGGCCATGAGAATGAGTAGACATGTTTATCGACCAATCTTGACAGTGTACACTTGTCATGGCCTAGAGGCCGCTAATGTGAATAAATCTTTCTACTAATCGTGTATGCTATGGAAATCATGATATTGATACCGGTATAAAATATTTAAGTTCATAGGATGATGTGGCAATTTAAGTACATATTTGACTAAGTGGATCATATTCAAAAACCTAATAATTAAGAATTGAACAAATTACTTTTTGAACTAATTTTTTGCTTGTCCATCATTCGGAACAAGAGTCAATGAGGTTTTTTCCCCCCTTTCTTCATTATGCTAAGGCCATATTACTGAATATTTTCACCGAATAAACTATTCAACCCTTCCAATCCGATGAAAGGATTCACAAGAAATTACTTGCCCGCAATCTACCCCTGTACCAACTGCCTAATTGAAATCGAGCTCGAAGAACTTTGAGGTTTCTTGAGGTTTAAAATCGCAAAAACTCAAGTCATTTTACCACTCGGACGCGACCTTGGTTGATGTTAGGTGATTTTCCCCCCTTTAAAGAAACCTCGGAATTCCCAAGGAAAACACGAGCGTGTTCATAAGTCAGCTGGCATGTTGGATTGCGTCAACAATAGCAACCAACCAGAACCTATCAGCTGGAGATTTGTTGTAGGCGTTCTACTTACCCACTCTCCCCCTCTCCACCACTCAAAACTCATCCTATAAATACTTAAAAATTTTCTCATCATTCTCCATCACAGAAACACTCCCTCCAACCTTCTTCTCAGATGGCTTTGGTCGTTGGCAAGAACCAACCCAACCACCTCGCCTCGGTCGGGGAGCTGGAAGACGAGGAGGACGACCTCTTCGAGATCAACTTAGACGCCGTCGATAAGACCCCGCCACCGAACTATTTCTGGGACGACGCCTCTTGCTTTGCTGCCGCCGCCGTCGCCGCAGCCGGTGGCGGAACCACACGGTTCGCCAACTGCCTTTTGCCTGTCGAGGAAGTCTCCAGCGCCGTCCCGGCGAAGTCGTCCGACGAGGTACCAAGAAGTAGTAGCAGGAGGTGGTCGTTCACGGATACGCCGAGGTTTCTGATGGCGGGTGCTGGTCAGCCACTGACCCTAGGGAAGCTTCTTGAGCTCCCATTGTCGAGGACACTTATGTACGACGATATAATTAGAGGAATTTGATTCGACTTATGATCTTTGTAGCTGAGAAAAACACAAGAAAAATGGTTGCATATATAGCTGGGATTTACATATTTGTCGGATTCATTATGGGTTTCTGTTTTTGCACCAAACTGAACGTGTTGCAAGAAGAAACTTGTGCGGTTCAGATTTGGTGTTCTTGTTCGTGGAGTTTCAGTTGAAACCATCGAGTCTTGCGTGGAAAATTTGGGAGCTCCAGAGTACGGTATTCTTCGAAAGAAATGATGGACCATTGGACTGTGCATGAATGCGCTTTGTTCAATTCCTTGCGATGCTCATAACCTTGACAGAAGAGTAGATACGGTTCCACCTTGTCGCGCCCTTCCCATGATCATCGTGCAGGTAAACGTGCTTCCAGCACTAGAATCTACCAGGATCCTTGTCCTGTTCTTGACTTATGAGCCGCATCAGGACTTCGATCAGCGCCGTTCTTTAGAAATCCGTTCACGGGGCGGTAATTTTTAGTAAGGTTAAAATTTTAGGAACGAAACTGGCCAAAAAAGAGTTAAGCAAGGGATAGCTGTAAGTCTTTTGAGGACAGAGAAACGAAATGCCTCCTCTTATCCTAGACGTGATCCGACTGGACTATCTTAAAGATTCCTGTGCAAGAGCAACTCACTAAAATATCATTTTCCAGATGTCAGGAGCTCTGTCAAAACCATTGACAGGTTGGATAAACATCTCGGTTTTTTTTTTTTTTTTTTTTTCTAAACTTTTCCCGGCAAAAAGATTTCACTTTTATGAAGGAAGATTCATTCTCATATGGACGCCAAGTCCCTCCACCCATTCAGAAATTGCGAGGTCACCAACGTTGGACCCCTATCTTATCCAAACTCGATTTTCCACGCGCCGTACCACGATGTGATGCAAATAATACAAGTGACGGTTGTATAGTGAAATTCTTCCAGACCCCAATTAACACAGAAATTGTTATCTCCAAAGATGTAATATGACCAGTATTTACATCACATGTAAGGACAACCCCAATGGAAGGTGTAATCGATGCAAACGTGTTTATATAAGGGGAGGCGATGCAAGGAATACCAAACGATTATCATAAATAATTATTACAACTACCACCACATCTGTAAATCGATTGATATGAATTACAAACGAAAAATACGACCTTTTGCCTGCCAAGGAAGTCTCCAGTGCCGTCCCGGCGAAGTCGTCCGACGAGGTACCAAGAAGTAGTAGCAGGAGGTGGTCGTCCACGGATACGCCGAGGTTTCTGATGGCGATGCTGGTCAGCCACTGACCCTAGGGAAGCTTCTTGAGCTCCCATTGTCGAGGGCACTTATGTACAACGATATAATTAGAGGAATATGATTCGACTTATGATCTTCGTAGCTGAGAAAAACACCAGAAAAATGGTTGCATATATAGCTGGAAATAACATATATGTCGGATTCATTATGGGTTTCTGTTTTTGCACCAAACTGAACGTGTTGCAAGAAGAAACATGTGCGGTTCAGATTTGGTGTTCTTGTTCGTGGAGTTTCAGTTGAAATCATCGAGTCTTGCGTGGAAAATTTGGGAGCTCCAGAGTACGGTATTCTTCGAAAGAAATGATGGACCATTGGACTGTGCATGCATGCGCTTTGTTCAATTCCTTGCGATGCCCATAACCTTGACACAAGAGTAGATACGGTTCTACCTTGTCGCGCCCTTTCCATGATCATCGTGCAGGTAACGTGCTTCCAGCTCTAGAATCTACCAGGATCCTTGTCCTGTTCTTGACTTATGAGCCGCATCAGCAGGACTTCGATCAGCGCCGTTCTTTAGAAATCCGTTTACGGGGCGGTAATTTTTAGTAAGGTTAAAATTTTAGGAACGAAACTGGCCAAAGAAGAGTTAACCAAGGGATAGCCGTAAGTCTTTTGAGGACAGAGAAACGAAATGCCTCCTCTTATCCTAGACGTGATCCGACTGGACTATCTTAACGATTCCTGTGCAAGAACAACTCACTAAAATATCATTTTCCAGATGTCAGGAACTCTGTCAAAACCATTGACAGGTTGGATAAACATCTCGGTTTTTTTTTTTTTTTTTTTTTCTAAACTTTTCCCGGCAAAAAGATTTCACTTTTATGAAGGAAGATTCATTCTCATATGGATGCCAAGTCCCTCCACCCATTCAGAAATTGCGAGGTCACCAGCGTTGGACCCCTATCTTATCCAAACTCGATTTTCCACGCGCCGTACCGCGATGTGATGCAAATAATACAAGTGACGGTTGTATAGTGAAATTCTTCCAGACCCCAATTAACACAGAAATTGTCATCTCCAAAGATGTGGTATGACCAGTATGTACTTCCCAGGTAAGGACAACCCCAATAAAAGGTGTAATCGATGCAAACGTGTTTATATAAGGGGAGGTGATGTAAGGAATACCAAACAATTATCATAAATAATTACTATAACTACCACCGCTTCCGTAAAATCGATTAATATGAATTACAAACGAGAAATACGACCTTGACTTAAGGCTTTAGGTAAGAAAAACAAATTAAAATTCATAAAAGAAAAGCTGAAAGTTCAATTGCTAAAAAAGAGAGTAATTTCCTAATAGTGTCGGTAGGTAACGAATAAGTTTTTAGAAAATCATGTGACCTGAAATTTGTTTTACTAATAGTGTTTTTTCATGCTCATCAATCCTTTCAGAAGTCTTCAAGCATGAAAAATGAATCTGATTTGGCTTCTAACTAACAAAACGATGGAATGGTTCCACTTCATACATGTAAAGTAATCCACATGTCATGTCGCTTGCAAAGAAAAATAAACTTGTATCTTATCTCATGTTTTCTCTTCTTCTTCTTTTTTCCCCGAAGTGCCAATATCTGTATCAAGTAGTCAAATTCAAAAGATAGGGATTCACTAAGAAAGAAAATTTCAATAGACAGCATTAATAATTCATTTTCTGTTTAAAAGTTAGGGAAACTTTATTGTATGCCTCCAAATGTTACTGAAAGTGCGACGAGCATGCTGACTTTTCTTCTCATATATGATCGGAAACCAGCGATTAGATCTTGCAAAATTTCGAGAAGATTCAATGTCCATCTTCCTGCGTACACATAAAGCATTCTGAACCGAAATACCCGATATGTACCATGCGTGTACACATCATGTATTCGATTGGCGGACTTCTAGGCTTTTTTTCTTTGCTATACACGTTTGGTAAAAGGAAACTTGCTGGTTTGGACAAAGATGCCAAGATGCTGTCAAAACTGGAAAAACAAACGAGTCTCTGAGATAGGTCCGCAAATCTGACAGTTAATAAGACAGAGATGGGAAATTGATGTTCCCTTGATGGGATGCCAATACTCCAATTTTATGCTTCATGTTTGAGCTGGAACACAACCCACTCAGGCCCAGGAAAAGAACCCCACTTGGGATTTAGCATAAAATCAAAAGCAAATATGCAGGTTCACATATCTGGCGCCATCTCATGATTTTCCTTTTGAATCTAACAAGAAGAGATGATAAGAGACTATCGGGAGGAGAGAGAGAGAGAGAGAGAGAGAGAGAGGGCAGTTTTGACAGGTTCAAATCTGGAAATAATCAGTCACAAAGCCATCGTCTTTCGATAGAAAGACAACCATAACAGACTTTCACAGGCAACAACATAAAAATAGAAAGAGAGAAAATTCAGTTCTCTTGGTTATTGGTGTCACAACAAGAGTCATGAACTGACTTTGAAGTGCGAATGAGAGAGAGAGAGAGAGAGGGTGTTCAGATCAGCGTCTTCTCGCGGCGGTTTCCCTCTGGGCGTTGAAGTAAACAGCTGCGACTGGAAGGTCGAGGTCGTTCTCGGCGGCAAAGTTGCGGGTGCTAAAACAATCTCTCGAAGAAGGCTGGCTTATTTGCTGTCGCCGTTTTTGTTTGAAGAGGATGAAGACGAACCGGTGGATTCCTATGTTCGGCCTTGGGATCTCGTAGCTCACCACTTCCCTTCCTGTCATAATTTGCAAAGAAAGCTTCAAACCAAGTAATCCTATGTCGGATGTCCACGCTCGTGGACGCATTTATATTGAATGATTCATGTGTGGGCGTAAAGTTTGTTCATTAGTCCATCTGAATCGTCAGACTTGTAAGTCACCGCTTCCACAGTTATGCTAGTCCACAAAAGGGAATGTTCGAACGCGATCGCATTAGCTAGGCTAGGCTTAACACAATTTACTGGCGATATTGTTATCATACGGTTAGGATTTTAGATAGAATGATTCTTTGGATGTTGTAAAATCAATCAGGTCATAAGTTGTCGCCAAGGAGAGAGATTAGATGCTGAATGATGTAATACGAAGGATAAACGTACCAAATGTGGCATCCGTCGTACCAGGAATATTAGTGACAATCCTGTCGAATGATCATGCACAAAATCAATAATTCAACAGAATTCTCAATCAGAAAAACATCTGATTTAGATGGGACTGAGTTAATGAAACAATCTACTGTAATTATGACTAAAAAATCACACACATTATATGGTTTCTCGTAAGATACACTTACCAATGAAGGTGTTCTCTCAAGTAAGGATCACTTGGACCTGGAACATCTGGATCTGTCATGACCTGCCCGCCACGAGGAGAAATGAACAGTATTACTCTTATTAGTGATCATCTTTGATGCAGCAATGAAAACCCTACAAAGAAGATAAATTTGTGTGATACCAGAGTGAAGAAGGACCTCATATCGCCCCCATGAATCTCAACCCTAGGTCTGGCAGCAACTGAGGAAGGGTAGAGTTCATGCCCATTATTCACTTGCTTCCCATTGTATTTCACACTCATTCTTATGCTTGCAGTGAAAGGATCAATCACATCCCCAATCACTCTCCCAACTGTCAGAGGCTCCAAAGCCCTTGCCATCTCTCTCCCTCTCTACTGAAGCAGAGAAACTTTTAGGGTTGTGCACAGAAATGGCCTAAATAGACACTGAAGGTGAGTTTCTTGAACTTGGAAACCCTTATATTTATAGTGTTGCAAACAAACACTAAGTGTGGCCGCATGTGATTTGAGAGATAAAACAAGAATGCGTGTCAAGTGTCGACCAATATGTACATCGAAACGGAAGGTACCTATATTCTACCACTTACACTTTTGGGTGGTGGAAGTGGAAATCCTTTACGCTTTACGGAAGCTCTGGTGTTTATTCCTCATTGATTAGAGGGATTGATATTAATTGTCAGCTTTATGAGATTTTTATTTGATTGCAAATGATAATTTATGTGATTCTCCGTGCCATGCCTCTTCGTGTTGGGTCCCCAAGAATCAGTTCTTGATTAGCACCACCCCCCTATTGCAAAGTGTGTTCACTCAATGGGAGGGGGGGGGGGGGTGAGGGTTCTTATACTTCAGGTCAGGAAACAAATCATGAACACTCTTTTCAATTGTAGGGTCCTTATAAGGATGCAAGTTGTCCATTTCTGGTCATCAAATCATGAACACTCTTTTCAATTGTAGGGTCCTTATAAGGATGCAAGTTGTCCATTTCTGGTCATTGCTAGACATGAACAAAAAAAAAAGAAAAAAAAAAGAAAGAAGTCAATTATATACTGAAACATTTGTTAAGTACTCAAATGAAAAAAATAACTTAAATTGTCAATCTATGTCGCGGGATTGAGATTATCCTCTCCGTTCTCCTATAATAAGACCATATCCTTATTCAACTTCATGAATCCATCTGAAATTCTAAAATCCTCTTTCTATATTCAAGCGTACGTTTTTATGTCCGTGAAAAACAAGTAGATTGGTACAATGATCTAACCGTTATAAATCATTCATGTAGAGGAAGTTGTCACCTTAGGTGATCTCCAATATGATTTCGCATCCTTGGCCTAAAGCTAGGCAACCTTACATTGTGGTTGAGAGAGAGAGAATTTGTCAATGTGTCCATTTTAGCCTTGGGCTCCTATTATTCTCGTGTCAATCAAACACAGGGAACAAAATGAAAAATGTAAACTCGCCTGCCAAATAAAGAGCATCATCTTTATCCCTTCTTGTTCTATAGCATACAATCAATGCTTTACAAGTTATATACTTCCTCATTGAGCAGACATGAATCCTCACCATTGCTTTAGACCACTCATTAATGACAAAATAAGAAGTGAAAGAGGAAGAGACATCAGTGGGATGATTCCTGCTGTCTAGACATCAGCCGACTTTGGTTAAAGAAGCATCTTTAGCATTTAAGGTAATTTAATGGAGAGACCAGGAACTGTGTTACATAGAACCTTCCCTTAAAATCATCTACAGACGGAGAGGAATCTACTGTTTCCCAGAGATTCTTCAGCTTGGCGCATAAAGGAGCCACAAATTGCTCATCCTGTTAGTGCGAGTGGCATTAGTCACTTCAAGATAAAGAGTCTCATTAGGTTTCCAGTCTTGGTAAGAGTAAGAAAGTGGACTTTCCATAGCTGGAAAGACGAACTGTGTCTTTTTTTCTATTTTTCTGTATGGCATGAGCTTCGATGTCGTGAAGCAACTGGTCAGTTCATGTTTGATGCTCCATCGTAAGATTCATTACGTATTATTTTTGGGTCCTGAGTCCGTTTATTCTCCCCGTCTGAGCTATCAAAGATATACCGACCGTGGGCATCCGACCATCATCACCTTCTAGAGACTATAACTTTCACGTTCACTCCTATTTATGACTTTATGAGAACACTCGTGTCCATATGCTTTGCCCTAGAGATTTTCTTCATAGTTATGGGATCTACGTACATATTGCTTTAATATGAAGCTACTCATAATGATTCTATTCAGTTTGATTATGGAGAGAACAATTGAATCGAACCATTTGGTATAATCTTGCTTATCTTATGTCCGGTGTAAAACAACTTAGTATATTTATTGTCAAATTTTGTTCGGGGTGAGAGAGTACTTTCATGTGTGTAAAAAGTTTTTTGTGATGTAAGCTCGATGACTAGCTTACTTCAATATAGAAGATAAATAGTTTAGATGATCAACAGGGAAGGTAAGAATGTAGTCAATGACCAAGGTTTGAGTGTTTAATCTCTAGTGAACTACTATAAGTTAGCATGCGTCTATTCTCCATGTCTATTGCTGCTAAGCAACATTAGATTTGGGAATGATGGTTTTTGACACGACCCCCCTATGCGGCGTGTAGTCAATCGTGTCCACATTGAACTCAATCGTGTTCATGTCATAGACAAGTCAACCATTTAGACACAAATTAAGAATATATATACATTGATTAGTCCTTTTAGCTTGTTATGACACGTTTAGATACGTTTTTATTTGACAATATTAACATGTTATTTTTATTAATATGATATGTTTGAAATATATTTACACACGTTGACATGTGTTCAGACACATTATACGTTTTCATAAAAGTGTACATCATAAACATGATAAGTAGTAGTATTACGTAATCAATTCGATAAACGTACTGTGTTTTGGTTGCAAAGATATGAACCCTTGATATTTTGATTGGACCTAAATTTGACCACACTATTATGATCCGGAATATAAACTGCCGGCCCTAATTAGGTTCCTTCCTCATTCAGGACGAAATATATTTTTTCTTCTAATTAATGCGATCAGAAGACATATAAATGGCTCTGGGAAAGAAAAAAAGAGGAAAACACCACACAAATGGATCGAAGGGGACATCTAATAAAATTGTGCACTCGTCAATAAAAATCTGTGAAACGAACTTTATAAATAGCATATAAAAATATAATTCTCAGAGCTCATAAACATCTAATAAAATTGTCCACGCGTCAATAAAAATCTGTGAAACGAACTTTATAAATAGCATATAAAAATATAATTCTCAGAGCACATCAAGAATATTTATCTAAATCTACATCTTTGCCATCTATGGCATTACGTAATATCATCATATTTCTAAACATCTTAAATTTCAATTTCTATCATGAACGCATTATTGCATAACGTGTCACCTCGAATTCTACCCACCACAAATCGAAAGATCAGCTTATTATTTTTTTTTTATAGAAAAGTATTAAATAAAAGTTTGAAGTGGAATTGTTTTCTCAAAACAAATTTCAAAATGGACCTTATTTCAAATTAAATTTTAAAATGACCAACTTAACTCATCATCATTGCCCTAGTTAACTCTATATTTCCTAGTAAATAATTAAAATTTAGCCTAAATTACTTCTTGCATAACTTATTCGAAATATTTTGACATGTGTAATTACTAAATAAAAATTAAAAAGGAGAAAAAACACAAATGTTTTTTTTTTCTATGAAAGGGTGAATTAAGGACTATTGGTAGGCCCACAGCCAACTTTGTTGAATAAGTGAAATGTGTATTTGGAGTTAAATTTGTAATTAAGTTCTTCCACATATAAACTATATAATAATGACATGTATTTTTGTTTTGCACCGAAAATGGACCAAATAAAAATCGATGAATAATTTAATAAGCCGTAGTTTATTTTAAATCATTTTTTTATTATATGGTTAATCATATCTCAAATATTTCTTACTAACTTTTTATTTATCGAATTAAAAGCTGGCCTCCCTTGTCATACTATACTTCGCTTACCATTATCATCTTCATTGTTGTTGCCTTCAGTAATTCCATCCCTTGTAATTACCGATAAAAGATTTAACCTAAAATTAATGTTAGCATAATCTATTTAGAAATGCTAT
This sequence comes from Eucalyptus curtisii, assembly GCA_017140595.1. Lineage (NCBI taxonomy): Eukaryota > Viridiplantae > Streptophyta > Magnoliopsida > Myrtales > Myrtaceae > Eucalyptus > Eucalyptus curtisii. The sequence goes on from CM029494.1 coordinate 15,576,646, forward strand.
GGTAGTCAGTATAAAATTACTTACATTTGAATTTACCCACTGCCTGCCCTTTTCATGTTTCATGTTCATCATCGCCCTCATTGATTCCATCCCTCGCTTTAATGACTACTGGAACATTAAGCTAAATAAATATAAACGAAATTTTATAAACATATGCTATTCAATAAATAAAGGAAACTATTTTATGCTGAGGATGCCACTGTTTAGCGTTGAACTTGGGATCTGAATTAGAGTTTTTGGCAGGAGAAAGAGGTTAGCGATGCAAAATTAGGGTTTTTGATTGCATGATAGATCCAAACTCTAATGACTCATTTATGTCAATATACGTGATAAGTGCAGATGATCCCTATCAATGTTTGTTTTTCCTGGGATAAACTAGAGATATCTTAATTGCTACCTAAATGCAGCTTTAGCAAAATGAAAGTTACACACAATACTCAAGATGGCTCTCATTAAAAATGGAAATTACCCTTGCATTGATGCAAGATGACATTTGGCCAAGTATGGATTTCTTTCCTAGCCCCTCTAAGGACTTTGTGGTTGGTTTCCTCATTTCATAATTACCGTTATTGCCGAAGTTAGACTATGGTTCGTTTCTATGATTAATAGAAATTCCTTCTTTATCCTCCATCAAACTTGAGTTAGGTCTTTAAAATACCCATTTGCCTATTCCACTGATTTATAGCCCGCGTACATTCCTTGTTTCCTTATGTTGTTCTCATAAATAAAGAGTAATGACCAACGAAGTGCTTGATCGAGTAGTCCAAGACTTAGTTTGCAAACCGAAGGTCACCGATTCAATTCCCCTATCAATGCTTGGTCTTAAAAAACTTTGGTTAGCCTACAATGAACAAGCTTGGGTCCAGGTGTATCAAAGGTGTTAAGCTTTCTCTCATGTTTGGTAGGGCTGCGGTGAGGGGCTCAATCAGTGAACAATTGGTGTTTCATTGACGCCATTTTAAACATAACTTTTCAGCAGCATGTAATATAAGTCCCGATCCCATCTATACCCCTTTTGGGTTTGCAAAAATAAGGCATGCCAAAACAATGTTCCATCTTAAAGGAAGTTATGGAGATCTCTGGAAGTCTAAAAAGCCCTTTGCTAGATTTGGCTTACATAATAAGAAAAAGCTTGAAAAATTAGAGCAGTTAACCTCCCCATCAATCCGTCGTTGTACTAGCTCAACTCTTTAATAGTAAATCTCCCCCATTAATTTGTTGTTGTACTGGCTCAATTCTTTAATTTTCATTCCATCACACGTAATATATATATATATATATATATATATATATATATATATCTCTCTCTCTCTCTATCTCTCTCTCTCTCTCTCTCCTGCCCAAGGATCTTTAGTTCGATTCCTGTAACGCATTGCTAAGGGCGCACATGACAAAATATCTAGAACAAAAATCAATTTTTGTTCCTTGGACGAGTCGAGTAAAAAAACACGTTTGATTATGACTCAAAATTTTTGTTTTTGGAACAAATTCATTTGATAACAGAATAGAATTTCTAAAGGGCGGTGATTGGCATCCAGCGGTAGGCGGGCGACGGTCGACAAGGGGGGCGGTGGGTGGCGGCGTCAAGAACCCAGCAGGTGGCCGGTGGTGGGCATCCAACGTTTCACGGGTGGGTGGTGGGTGGTGACGAGAATAAACTATGAGAGGAGTTTTCATTTTTCACTTTTGTTCAATGAATAGAAAAACTAAAAATTTCAACTTATGATTTCTGCTCTAAATTTATTTCTTGAATAGAAATTTGTTCTAAAAATAGAAAAATGAAATAGAATTACTAAATGAATTTATGTTCCAAACCTCTTCTAAGGAACAAAAAAATAAAGAAATAGAGAAATAGAAATTTTGTCACGCGTGGCCTAAACCAAATTGTCTTCTAGCTTGTCTTATGCGTAAGTAATTGGGTTCACACTTGAGATTTGAAAACTACTTTCTTTTACTTCACAATCATTTGCATATCATACAAGGGAAAAAGTCATGTTTAGAAGTTTTACTTTTAAAGCGGGCTTACGACACTTGATTAGGTGTGGGCTTTCCCAAGCTTATATATTTCACTTGACATTGGGATATTCGATCTTAATTCAAATTAATGTCATGAGGATTTTTCAATGAAGAGTCGCCACTATTCTATCCAAGCGAGACATGGAAGTATATCTCACTTTCTACATACATTAATTAATCAACTAGTGTAATTTTGATATCTAATCTTGTTCAGGCAACCTTCTTGCTAATAGTGAATGCTAAAGTTATATTTTAAACCAAGTTAAAGGGAAAACAACAATCAATAAATTGGAAGTGCACAATCAAACAATCGAAATAGAAGTGTACAAACAATGACTTAGCCTTTGTCTCTAAGAGTACACGACATCGTATCATAAAGTTCTAAGAGCTTATTCAATTTTGAGTGAAGAAAAATTTTCTAATTAGAGATTTCTGTACATTTTAAAAGAAAACTTCTCTGAAACTCTAACTTCTAAACCTTTTTCCTAATTTTACATAGGGTTAATACCACGGAAAATCTCAAACTGGTATACATGTGATAAATTTAACCAAAATCAATTCCTAAACAAGTACACCTAGTTTACCTCGAATTAATTTTTTGACCACTAAAAACCTCAAATTAATATACTTATAACAAATTTGTCTTACATTAATTTCTGTATTAATTTATGTTAAATTGGATTAATATTACAAAAACCCACAAATTAATACATCAAAATCAATAAAATAGAAGTGATACAAAAAAACACAGACGGACCAGAATGGACACCATTCTCACGGACTCGCCTTGGAGGCATTCCATCAAACACTTGACGGGTGTCGCCAAAAGGGAGGTCATGGACTCACTGGAGACACAGATTCGGACTAAAATCAACACACAACGAACAAACAACACTCAAGGCCAACGCAGAGATGAAATATATGCATTCAACAAAAGCATGAATGAAGAACGAAAGAGTCCCGGTCTTGGTTGAACCAAGATAGGGCAAAATAGAGCATCAAATAGGGAAGAGGGGAATGCCTATAAAGCACCGACACTCTCCAAAAGTTTTCGTATCGTGTCAGACACTCTAACATGTATCCAATACTCTCAAACACTCTTTGACATTTGGTCCACATGTTATAAAATCCAACACCTAATCACACTTTTCGACACTCTAGTTCGAAATTCCGATATGCAATTTCGGAATTCTGACATACATAGGGTCAATTTTAAAATTTTTCAATAAATGAGGGGTCAAAATGTAAATATAAAAAAATTAAAAAAATAAAAGAGGATAAAAGAAAAATCTAGTTCTCTTCTCTTCCGACTTTTATTTCTTGTGACACACAATTCACTCTTAAGTTTGTTTTTATTATCTTCTTTTCCGACATGCGAGTCCAAAATATATAGTGTTTATTTTTTTCTTCAACTTTTATGGATTATTGGAATGGAATTGAATTTGTCAAAATTGCAACAATGAATTATATTAATAAATAAGGGATTAATATTTTTAGTGTAAGTTCATTCTAAGTTCTTTTATTATTATTTATTTATTTGTGAATTTAAATCAAATTAATCTAATTAAAATAATCATAAAAATGATAATTTATTATGTATATATAAAAATATAAATTTAATATATAATTTATATCAACATGTCGAATTCTTTATTTTTTGAGAAATGGCATATCAATGTGTCGTGTCGTGTCGCGTCGCATGTCGCGTTTCGGTGTCAGTGCTACTTAGGAGAATGCGAACTCAATCAGCCTGACTTGGCAGTGGCAAATGGGAGGCAAGTTTGAATCGTCGGAGCTCCATCGCCTCCGACCGAGGGATCCTCAGGGAATAGGGTCGAATCAAAATGACCTAAAAAGAACTTACCGCGGAAGGTGTTGCCTGAAAGGGGAGACCACGGGCTCAACCGCGTCGGCCGGGGCTTCGGTTTGGCTCTCACGCACTCTCTCCGTTTTGTTCACTCTTGATCTCCGATCTCTCCCAACTCTCCCTCTCTCAATCTCTCCCTTGCTCTCGGATTCCCCTCGGTCCCCCTCTGTCTCAGCTCCAACCTCTTTCTCCCCGGAACGCTCCCCACCCGCCTCTCTCAATCTCTCCCTTAAGTTGTTCGGCAGGCCTCTCCGTTTATAGCGTTCCTCCAAAACCGCTTTGGCTAGTCATCGAGGTTAGCTGCCTGTCCCTTCCATTCCTGCGCTGCTTCTGACGTACGCCGTGCCGCAGAGGCACGGGGAAGAAAGGAGGAAGGAACCGGGCCGGAAGAAAGGAAGAAAAGAAAGGGGCTGGGCCGGACCCAGGCTGGAGGAATAAGGAAGAAGGCCGGCCTGGCCCGGACCGGTTTCGCCCCATTTTTTTTTTATAATTATAATGATTTTTAATTATTTAAAAAAAATAGTAAATTACGTTAATACTAATGCAAATGCTCCTAATGTTTAACTGCTATGCAATTTAATTACACTATTTTTGTTTAGGGGTTAAATATATACTCTTAATTTTCCATGCAGTAAATAATTAAATGGAATAGAAAATTTTAGATATCAACATATATTCAACGAACGTAGACTTCGTGGGTAATTAGGGTACTGTGTGATAGATTGGCAAGACATGCGAGGTCACAATAATGCATTTGGAAGTGAACAATCCACGAGAAAGTGGATAGATCAGTTAGTAATCCTTTGGCAGTTGGTAATTGGGGTGGCCATGGGGCCATTCCCGGGCCATCACATTATTTCGTCCAAGTTGGGCCCATGCTTGGCCCAACATAATTTACAGCTGAAAAATTGGCAAGATTTAATTTTTTTTTTCAACAAATAGTAATGATGAAAACATTATTTGAATAGAATTGATAAAAAAAAAAACTCATTCAAATTTTAACAGAAAAGAATAACGTATACAAATGCCCTACTAATGATTACATACAAATTCTGCTGTAAAAATGTCTAATAATTTGGTATCATTGGCTTCGTGTCCTTCGCCATATATCGGATGACATATTGTCATTGTCGTGCTCTTGTTCACGTGGGATCCGTTCGACAGATGTCAATTCTTGTAATAACTAATCGTGCTTGCTAACAAACATTTCTACATTTTTGGCGGTCTAGCTACATTTATTGTCTTCTGTGGTCTGTTGGTTAGTATTGACTTTTGACTCAAGTGGTACAAATAAGGACATAATTCTCCCAAAAAATATTAAATCTAATGTACGACGGCAGTTTAGTCATAATTTTTTTGATTGTGTAAATTTAATCTAAAACATTTTAACAAATTATCAATATAATTCTTAACATTTTTTTACAATTTGTTAATTTAGTTATTCCAACCAATTTTGATCGGAAATTGCTGATATTGAATCAAATCGGCGTTGGTCGTCCTACATGAATCTTGATTAGATGATGCGAACAATTTTTACAATTTTATTATTTATATTCTTTTCTATTATTTCCTTTTATTTTGCAACTTTGGGCCGCGCAACCCTCACTCGCCAAAAGGCAAAGGCATAGTGGCCTTTGCCAACCACATGTGATGGTGTTAGGCCCTCACCTGGTAGGTGAGGGATGCCATCTTTCCCAAGATCCTAGCAAGGAGAGTCACAAGCCTTTATGGGATCTAAGCAAGGGCCTGACACCCTCCCTTATGACTGGTGAGGGTGTGGAGGCCCTTGCCCATGGTTGAAGAGGGCCATGGTGTCCTCACCTAGAGTAGATGAAGGCCACTGGCCTAGCATTACCAAAAAAAAAAAAAAAAAGAGAGACTAGAAAAAGAAAAAATTAAAAAATTCAGAAATCTTTATTTTTTAAAAAGAAATTATAAACATTGTCCACATTAGACCCAGCCATGCCACATAAGACAATCGGTGCTAACTAGTCCACTATGTTAGCCATTTTCAATCAAAATTAATCAAAAGAATTAAATTGGCAAATTGTAGAAAGGTTTAGGAATAGACTGGAAAATTATTAAAATACTCAAAACCGAATTGATACAATTGAAATGTTTATGACTAAATTACTATAATTGAAAATTTTATTATTAAATTGGCTGTTGTACGATAGATTTAGATTTTTTTGGATAATTTTCCCGCCAATTTCATTAACGATGGAGGTGACATGAACATGAAAGATACTATCATTTGAGGAAAAGACCATGACGTTACAATCCAAAGAACGAATTGAGATACTCATAATAAAACATAATGCACGGAAAACGCATGAAAAGGTATAGCATTTGGTGAAACGTTGCCAATTTGTACGCTGAGATTGAGCAGATCACATGGTATTTGGTGAGACGTCGCCATTTATATGGTGACACTGAGCAGATCATACTTCTCAGGGGCCTTTTTCTTATATTGGCAAGATTCTTATTAGACTTCTCTTTCTTGATGACGAAGCTTAACGTTCTTTGGAAAATGTTTAAGAACGAGAGAGACGATCCACACTGTGTAAAGTACAACAGGAAAGCATCTGAGTAGCACATGATAGGAGTATGCAAAACGGACTGCCTGAACGGATCGAACCGACTGTTTTGGACCAGTTCCTAGGATTGTCGATTAAAGAACCAGTGTCCAGGTGGTCCGACTGTGATCTGGTTCCTAGTTCCAATGGGGAATCGGACCAGACCGAAAACCTATACTTTTCTTTTATTTCTTCAAAACAAATTAGTGGGTTTATTGTTTCCACAGAAATAGAAGCCCATAATTGGATAATGAAATCTCCGAATGGAAGCATAGGATTTATCTCAAGTTTTAAATTTATTCCTAGTTATGCTTTGGACAATAAGATATTTGGATGGAAATATGGAAAAAAAAAAAAGTGAATAGTTCTATTGGACTACTCTGGTTTTGGGAATCGGGAATTGGGAACCAATCACCTGTAGTGCATGAAATCGGATTCCAGATGCCATTTTATGGGGTGTCCCTATATTAAACCCATCCATATATAAAACTGGCAAATTTTTGCGGGATTGCGCAAAAGCAAGATTGTTAGGTCTGCACTTACGTTTAACTTCTGACTTTCGTTTTACTTTGTTTAAGTTTGGCATGGACATCTTTAATACTTGTACTCCAGACACTTCTGAATCTTTATTTGAAGCCAAGATAATTAAATTCTAGATTGCATAAGCTGGCAATGTAAGTGTTTAGAAATCCTAGAGTCGATGTGAGATGCGCGATTTAATCCGAGGCTGTCTAATATTCACGTTCACTAAAGCTTTAGGATGGCTCCATAGGGTATGGCATTGGAGAGATAATTAGGAGCATTGTGACTTTTTGCTGTTGAGCATACGTGCTATCTATGTCTAGGAAAGTTGCAAACTATTGTCGTAGGTTGTTTTGTAACAGCCGGTATATGTGTTTATTAGCTAGTTGTTGTCTAGCTTATTATCTAGCTTTCATCGCAGTATGGAAGCAAATGCATAATTTCCATGAATTAGTTGAGAGGTTAAGTACTTATTTGACTCCAATAGATTCCGTACTCAAATCATACCGTCGCCTACTCATATTGATATTAGGAACCACACTTACCATCCCCCTTACCTGATATATGTGGTATATTCATGGTGTTTGGTCAAGTCATTAGTTTGGCAAACTTTCTATTACCAGAAAGAAACTCCATACTTAAATACTCGACCAATGAGAATAGTAAGGAGTGAGCCGAAATTCAGATGTGCACCTAGAAGTATAAGATTGCTCCAATTTTGGTGACACAGAGAAGTAAACTTATTGCGTGCATCTAATCCACTCATATTTGGCAATTAGCCATTAAATTAATCTGACAGACTTGTTGTCTACCTATTTGATTGTCTTCGGCTACGACATCTTGCAATTCAATATTACGTGCTCGGGTTCATAATTGTTGAGCAATAATACATGTGAATTGTTTTGAAGAATTCCCATATTGGAAATTTGGGGTGATGAAAAGTAGTTTATATATCTTAACTAGCCCCTAACTCATGGGTTAAATTTTTAAGTGGACATGAGTTGAATTAAATATGTTAATGGTTTCATACTTTAACTCTCTCTTGGTGAATTTCCTAAGTGAAGTATGACGTTTATGTTGCATCTACCCATAATTGGTATCAAAGTCGATATTTGATTGGTGTGCCCTTGATTTGGATCGGTATTTTCAAGAGTAAGACATTGCATTCATGGTTGGTTTGGTGAGAGGAGATCACGAGTGAAGGTGCACGTTGCAACATAATAATACTGTCTATTGATTTTGATGCATAGTAATGAAGAGGAGACTAAGGGGAAGCATGCATAATATTGAAACTCAGATGTGATGGGAGATTATTATGGCGCACGAGTTAGTTGCGTTAAAAAAAGTTTCAACATTGGAAATTTCATCAAAGATTGGGTTTTATGGGGATTTGACAATACCATCCTAGTTGGCCAATAAATCAATGGCTTAAACTTCAACGGCACTTTCTGACACTAACAAAGTCGCCTATACTTCAATTATTGAACAAATTGTTTGCATGTGCGTATGCCAAAAAAATATATAAGTCTGTTAGAAGTTCTAAAATTTACTCTAGATATAATTGTATCCTCAAGCACTTCTGTATAAGGAGATTTTTTCTACAACTTTTTAGCAAATTAAGTTGTTCCATTGAAAACTTGATGTCTTTTTTATGCCTTCTTGATGCTAACTTAGATTTGCGTTTCGCTGGTGAAGTTATGAAAAGGACCTTTAAATGAACATTTGTTGAACGTTATATGATTTATTGGCCAAATGTGAAGTTTTTAGTGCTCAATCTTCGTGAATTTTCGTTCTTTTAGTGCGCACGCCTGTGAAGGAATATTTTCTGACAATAGTCGTTCTTCATTGGAGAAAATTTACTATAAAAAAGTAATAACGACGTGGGATTGGCTCTTTCCTCCTCAAAGCTCATTTTCAAGTGACGTGACAAGATTGAACGTGGGAGATTATAATCCAGGGAAAGTGAAAGTTCTACGTTATTGGTCGACAAACGAATGTATAATCCATCCGACGCAATGCGACCAATGCCAGAAAGACAGGACAGAGGAGAAGGAAAAAAAAAATGGTTTTTGGAAAATTTATGTGAACAAAGTTCATGAAAAAAGTACGAATGGCATAATGGTAAACCCAAAAATTTCATTGAACGTTCTTTGACCTCACATTTTTTTGGGGGCAAATTGGCGAATTCTACTTCACTAATTGAATAATGCACCATTCAAAGTTTACATTCCATTCCTTTTATCAGTTGATTATAAAGTAACATGTAATAAAGTAAGCTGTTCAATAATTTAACATTTTTGACCCAAAAAAATTTATATCGATGAAGCAGAATGAGAGCTAGAAGTGGCCTTACTCATTTAGGAGTAAAATTACCAAAAAAATTTTAAATCTATTATAATTATGTAAATTCAATCATAAACATTTTAATTTGATAAATTTAATTTTAAATATTTTGGTGATTTGTCAATTTAGTCATAAATTTTCTAAATTATGTCAATTTAGTGCTAAATCTTTTGATAATTTACCAATTTAGTCATTTTGGTCTTTGATGTGGTAGTATAGTTAGTGTCAAATGTCTTGTGTAAAGACGGACAAAGACTGACGTTAGCGTAATTTTTTTAATTTTATCAATTTTTCTAAAGTTTCTATTATTTTTCTTTTCTTTTTTGTTTCCAACTCTAGGCCTGCAAAGTCATCGGCTCAAGGCTTGAAAAAAAAAGAAAATAATAAAATAACAAATAATTCATAAAAAAATTATAAAATTTGTCAATGTCAACATCAATTATACCACGTAGGACGGCCAACGCTAATTATACTGTTATGTTATCGATTTCTGACCAAAATTGACCAAAAGGACTATGCCACGTGGAATGGCCAACGCTAACTATCGCTATGTAAGTAAAAATGACTAAATTGACAAATTATCAAACTGTTTAGAATTAAATTTGCAAATTATAAAAAAATTTAGATTAAATTAGTCAAATTCAAAGATTTAGTACTAAATTGGTACAATACAATAAGTTTAGAATTTTTAGGGTGTTTTGCTCACGAGAAGTGCTTGAATTAAAAGGTAGGCCTTCATTTGTTTGACCTTTAGGTGGAAGACTTGTTTACCAACTCTCACACTTGTTCTCGGCATGAACTCTTTTTGGGCAAACTCGGAAAAGCCTTGAGGATTAGATAACTCGGACAAGAAAATGAGGCCATCGATGCTATGATATCCAACATCAAGGCCAAAATCCCAAGGCTGAGAATTACCGAGTAGTTGCCCACTTGTACTCGACAGCTGGACCTTTTCTGCGAGAATTTTGAAAAGCTCAATTTATGAAGAAAAGAAAAAAAGAGTCAATTCACATTGTTTGTAGTAAACCTGATTTCGCGTATCTTTGACCCTAGATCCATCCTTGACCATCGTTGCCCTCATTTAATGCAATTTAACACGCAGACTAAGAACACGTCCCAGAATACGAACATTAAAGAGGGGGCTAAGACTGAAACAAGCAAGAGTTAGGTGTTTGTAATGCAAAGATGGAATATTCCTCTTTTCATATAATGTCATTCTCTGGGCGAGTTAATATCAGGTTGCCTGTCGCGTGCATGAAGACTGTACAAAATTTCCAGTGAAAATAATAAATGAGGTTGGACCAAAGACGACCTTGAGGTCCACAGGTTCTCAGCATTGGACCCCACCACAGTTAGTGAAGGCTGATCCCCGCAAGAATCTTTGGTACTATGCTGAGCAGACAAAATTGACCCCTTGATTATTGTTGATCTCCGCCCTTTTTGAATGACAAATGGGTCTTTCGATTTTTCATTTCGCGAAAAATGAAAATTTTATAAAACCTTGCTTAAAAATGATTTTTTTTAAATATTGCTTATAAAATTGAATTAACAAAAAAATTTCTTCATTAATGCACTAGATACTCCCTGTCCAAGAACAATTACTATATTGAAAACTTATCTTCTCTATCTTGTTGACAATCTTCTTATGGCACCGATTAACTTTGTTTGATATCGAAAAAATCCAAGTAAAAGTCCAAAAAAGAAAAAAAAATCTCATCTACTCATAATTCACTGTCTTGTCACTTGTTCGAATGCACCTATAAATTGTATTAAAAAAGTCCCACATTAAATAATTTGCATCATGTAATATATCCTAATTAACTTAAACTCCTTAGTTTAAGCTTTGAGTGGAGGTGGATCTTCGAGTTAGCTCCTCTTGGCAATTTTCTCAAGTGAAGCTATAGTGATTTTACTGTATGCTCTAAACAAACAGTTTAAGAGTGCCTATCTTCTTTGATGTTCAGTAAATATCTCAAGAAAAAATAATGCGACGATATCAGGATACTTGGATTAAGGGGAGTAGACCTAATATAGAACTCGCACACAAGGGGACTGTTAGGATGCACGTGTGTGCTCGGAGTTGAACTCCTTGTCGGCAATCACATTGAGTGAAGGTACGATGCTTCAATTGCCCGCTCTCAGTACCACTGTCGTTGATTTTCGCTCTGTTCGACACACTCTCTCTCAAATGCATATGCCTTTGGCTTCTCTTTTACTGTAATCTGCAAGATATCTGGGTCTGCTGTTTTTCGTCGTCCCGGAGCTGGAAAAATGGCGGGAGGCGTGAAAAGAAAGATTTCAGCTGCATCAGCGACGTCTCGCACCAGAAGAGCTAAGCAGAGCTCTCCTCTTATACTGCCTTCAGGTTGATTGCCCTTCTAGTTTTCCCATTTTTTCATGAATTATTTGGACGTAATTGCTCTTGATCTTCACTGCGCACTGTAATCAACCCCTAGAATGGACTCGCAATTTGTGGTTTTTGAAAAGAGGAGTGTATACATCTTTGATGGAATTTTTCGGTTGTGTTGCTTGGTTGTCGCTGGATACGAGAGTTATGTGGCTTGTAAAAATCGTGAGAAATGTCTGTACAGAAGCTTCTTTTCGTAGGCAGACCGTCTCTACTTTTGTCCGCGACTTGTTTGGCATACAAAGTCGGGCTGAAACTTCAAAGTTTCATGATTTTTGAAGAAATCACAGCATGTTCAGCAGTTCTTTTTTCTTGGTACAGCTCGTCTTATGGTTCTCATGCAATTATGAGCTCTATGAGTGTGTACTTTTTATATGTTCTTCGTATTTGCACTGCTGAGAGAAAAGAGAAAAAAGCAGTTTCCTTAATAATTTGGACATGTGACCTTCGAAATGGCATTGAATTTCTCTGACCAAAATATTCCAATTGTTCTGGGATCAGTTTTTCTTACCCTTAACTCCTGCAATTTTTCCATCTGAAAGAAAAGAACATCGACAGCTCTAATGCTCTGATTCCGTGCTTGTTTTGTTGGATTGCATTCTAATGGGAGTTAATTTCAGGGATTTTCACCAAATTGTTGGTGGTTTTATTTGTTGGAGTTCTTGCATTGGCGTATCAGGCGATCAAACCTGCTGCACCAAAGATTCCGGGAACTCCAGATGGTCCCCTAGTCACAGCACCAAGGATAAAGCTTAGAGATGGTAGACATTTAGCATACAAGGAACATGGCATGCCAAAGGACGTAGCGAAGTATAAAATTGTATTCGTCCATGGATTCGATTCTTGTCGGCATGATGCTGTTGTGGCCAACACTTTATCTCAGGTGCTGGACTATTATTGTTTTACCATTCTGCTTCCAGTGTTAAATTGCGCATGTCCAGACTCTGGGAATGCTAATTTTGCTCCCTTATTGTTTCTTATTCGCTGGGTGCTTCCAGGAGATTATCAATGACTTGGGTATATACATTGTGTCCTTTGATCGACCTGGTTATGTTGAGAGTGACCCCGACCCAAAACGAACACCGAAGAGCATCGCATTAGACATAGAAGAGCTTGCTGATAAATTGGGTCTAGGCTCGAGATTTTACGTGATTGGATTTTCCATGGGAGGGCAGGTGGTGTGGGGCTGCCTGAAGTACATCCCTCACAGGTATCGATCGCTTTGTGAAACAATTTGTCTTACTGAAACTACATTGCTCATGAATGTTTTAATTGATCCACAGACTAGCAGGAGCAGTCCTTCTGGCTCCGGTCGTCAACTACTGGTGGCCCGGTTTTCCAGCAAACCTGTCAACTGAGGCATACTACCAACAGTTTCGGCGAGATCAATGGACTCTTCGGGTCGCTCATTACACTCCCTGGCTTACCTATTGGTGGAACACTCAAAAATGGTTTCCTGCTTCTAGTGTCATCGATTATCATCCTGATATTTTCTCTTCTTCCCGACAAGGCACTCATTTCCAAGTTTCCCCCAAGAGGACCATATGCGGTATGTTAACTCCCTTTAATAAGTCTGATGCATATGCTCTCTGTTGTTCAACTAAAGCTATTAGTTTGAGATTGAGAAGAAAGCAAGTTATGTACAGCTAGTTTCTTTGTGCATATATGTCATCTCATGCAAGGCAATCTTAGTATCACGTGGGGCTTTCACTTGAGGTCCTGAAGCATTTCCATGTTCTCCCTACGTTTCAGGGATCTGTTCATGGTCCAAGTCCTTTGACTGTTAGGAAGCTTTTGTAGAAATTTCAATTATTGTCCCGATAATGCATGCAACTTTTGCTTCGAGGCATTGAGAATATTAAATTGTTCTGTGAGTATTTCTTTTGAGGGAATGTCTTGTATTTAGTGTTGAACAGTTTCACGTTTTAATAATTCTACTCTGCGATTCTATTGTTTGTTATATTTTCACTTTAAACATGCTGAAAATTTTGAGAAAGTGGAAAGATTGATGTATTTTGGCGGAGCAAACATTTTAGTTACTCTATACATTCTTTGAGTCACATTAAGTTTTCTGAAATTAACTTCCTTACCCTGCATCCATTGCACTGAAAGATCAATCTTATGTCAATAGAAATGCTTCTTATATATCAGTGAAATGGCTGGTAGATATACCGAGAAACATGAATAAATCATGGACCGTGTATTCCTTTCTCAATCTTGCTATTACCTACAATTCCTGTTGCTCAGAACAGCATGATGGGCCTTTTGCTCTCCTTGATGCAAATGCAAATTGGGGCAATCCTTGCTTTATCTCAGATTAAGTTGTATTCTGTAATGATCAGGCACAGGTAAGACAGCAAGGTGAATACGAGGCTCTCCACCGAGACCTAATGGTTGGGTTCGGTACCTGGGAGTTTGACCCAATGGATTTGGAAAACCCATTTCCCAATGGCGAAGGCTCCATACATCTATGGCAGGGTGACGATGATTTGCTTGTGCCCGTCATGCTGCAGCGTTTCATCGCCCACCGGCTTCCCTGGATTAAGTATCATGAGCTACCCCAGACTGGCCACATGTTTCCCCATGCCGACGGCATGTGTGATTCTATAGTCAGGACCCTTCTAGTCGGGGAAACCACCACATCCACATAAATCTATGCACGTAGTTTGGATTCCTGATGCCATATAGATTATCGACACATCTGTTACATCAGGCGGTGTGTCGACCCTTTGTTCTGAACACCGGAGATGCTGTTCTTTCTTTTTTCTTTTGCCCCCCCATCATTCATCTGCATCGTATGCGATGATCATTAGTGGATCTTCAAACCGACCGTTTCAACTGAACCTTTTCTCGGCTGTTGGAAGAAGTTGCTGTTATCTTTCAAAGCATAGCACATGGTTCACCCACGTAGTGAATTGATCCGATTCAGTACCAAGCTGGTTCTGGAAAACTAGGACCGGCTTAGAACCAAGCCGGTTCACTGGTTCTTACGTTGAATCGATTTCTAAGCCTCTTCTTGAAAGGTAAACGTAAGACTTTTGCACTCACTAAAATTGGAACCATGATCTTCAAGATATGAACAAACACCAACATTATCACTTGACGAGGAGTAATTTTTGTAAGGAATGCATGCGACTTTCATATCTAACCATAAATTAGGCCGATTTTTGGGTAGAAGAGGAAGGGAACCGAGTCGGAACCAGCCCAGAATCGGTTGGTTTGGGATACAACTAATTCATGTACAGACCTCTGATTTTTTAGATCGGGGATATCCTGATGTGCAATCCTCCAAAATCGCTCCCGCCATCTATGGGCTTGGTGCAAGGCCTGATAAGCTCTCCACCACAGATTCGTCATCGGTTTGTACTTCAATGTTGCAGTTCAGTTCAAGTGCGGTCGAAGACTTCTTCTTTCTTGTCTCCGCCAGTCTCGACAAAGCTACACAGAGAGCTAACGCTTCCGTTTTTAGGGTTGAGTCGGCATAAATCTTCTCTGCGAAGCCGTCTATGAGAATCCCTTCGTCGTTCCAGCAGATCCCGGCCATAGCTCCCTCACTCTGTTCTTCAATCCACGAGCCATCAATGTTATACTTTAGGGAACCCTTCACCGGAGGGACCCATTTCGCAAGTATTTCTGTGGGTTTTTTCCTTCAATCTCTCCTTTTTGGGTTCCACCAGTTGTAAAGCTGGAGATCTGCACTTGCTTCGTTCACAGCTTCGCTTGGTCTCGGTGTTTCGCCTTTGAAGACCATTGAGTTTCGCTATTTCCAGGTCTGCCAGAGGACTCCGGCTACCAACTCCTTCGACAGAGGCTTGTTGAATGCATATCACATGTAGTTTTGAAATACGGTACTTGAAAGAATTGATTGAATATAGGAGCAGGTGAATATGTAGTTTTTAAATAAGAAATAGTCCTTGAAAGAAGAGATCGAATGTAGGAGCAGGTGAACTTTGTCTTACTTCTGCAAGATAGATGTTCTGAACACGAATATTTTATCGTATATTTTCCATTTGAATAAGGGCGTATTGCATGCAATCTTTATCCGTTGATTGTCCTAAACTGCTAACCTGCGAAACATGATCGCAAGGATACGCAAAGATGAATATAACTCTTAATATTCAAAACAGTAAACAAATTGTGGAAAAACCGAAGAATCTGGAAGCATGACCAAGCGAATCCCCATGATTGATCGTTGAAACGGGAGTTTATGCAAACTATGAACCGGGAGGCAAATATGCAATGACATGACATACGCAAAGACTATGAAAAGCCTAGCTATGAATCTATGACGCATGATTATGCAAGAACGGACGATAAATTGCACACTTAACTAGTATGCAACCTATAATAATCTTTTTGACATTTTCTTGTTTAATTAACAAGACAAGATGCAAAAATACTCCCCTAAGTCATTATGACTGAAATCTATGTATCTGTGTTCTTGAAAACGAGACCTGTTCACGATCTGCTCTCTTCGCTTAAGAGCCGCTTTCTTTTATTTTCCCAGACCTGACGCTTGAAAGAGAATAGCATCGTGCACGATCTCGGATGGAATATCTTAGTCGCGTTGCTCGGTTGTAGCCGGGAGATCTAGAAATATAAATTATATCACTTCCTATATTAATGTCGACATCATTCCTCAGGCGGTTTTATAATATAAGGTCGCATGTCACATCCACGTGCAAGAAGGACTTTACGAAATTCCCAGCGAAAAATAATAATTAAACTTGGACCAAACACGACCTCGAGGTCCACAGCAATCTCATTGACGGCATCAAATGTTTTCAAAAAGACATCACATGCTTACTTACATTATACTCATGATTGCTCTGACATAAAATTAAAATCCTCAACTTTGTGTCGTCTAGTCGGGCTCCTATTGTTTTGTTTTATGGGAAATCAATGAACTAAAGATACTTTCTTGTAATTGGTTTTTTATTATATCGCTTGCAGCCTTGCACAAACGAATTAACGAAAAACATTTTCATTATTAGTGCACTAGATATTTCCTTTCCAAAAACAATTATGATATTGGATACTTATCTTAAGGATTTTATAAACAATCGTCTTAGGGCGCCGGCTAATTTTGCTTGATAAAGAAATGTTTCAATTTTCAATGGCCTGGTGATTGTAACATGAAAAGGACACCGTGTTGAAAATTATAGGCTTTTTGTACCTGGGTGCTTAATAGGTATTTTGAAGTACTCGTTACTGAATTTCATAAGATCTGTTTGTTTGGACTTCTTCAAAAGCCAAAAACAACTTTTTTTTTTCCTTGAAAATTCTAAATATTATTCGTATTTTGAAAATTATAAGAGAATTATATGTAAATTGATGTATCAATATTCATATAATGTTAGAGTTTTGGAGTTTAAAATATTCATATAATGTTAAAGTTTTGGAGCTTAAGATTAATAAGAAAGTTACATTGAATGCCCTCGGGATTTAAAAAAAGTAAAATAAAATGCAGTTATTGGTATCCAGTGCTCGTTGATGAGTTAAAACGAAATCTGGGTATTCTAAAAAAGGGCTTTAATATCCTAAAATTCTTCAACCTTAAGTTTAGTTCCACTTTTACTATAATTTTTTTTTTGTCTCATATAAAACCCTCAACTATTGGTTCAGTCCCAAATCTATCATAATTTTTCTTTTTGGTCTTGTAAACAATTATTAACTTTAGGTCAAGTCCCAATTCTATTATAAACTTTTTTATCTTATAAAAAACTATCAATTTTTACTTGAATTCCATATCTATTTTTGTTAATACTCCGTTCAAAAAGGCACTTAATGATTTGACATTTCCACATCATTGCTCTAATTTTTACCCAAATTTTAGATCCAAGTTCTTTTGAAGATGAATCTCGATATTAGCCAAAACGACTTTTTTGTTAATACGAAATTTGGGTAAAAAGTAGAGCAATTAGGGTTATAGTTTTTCAACTAGTCTTACTTTCGTGAGAGTTTTTTCTTTCGTCTCACTTGGGAATTTTCAATTTTGCACTTAGTATTCAATTTCTCATGCTTTGGAATCTTCCAACTCTTGCTTGAACAGCTTGCGGTCGGCAGTTTTTCATCTTTCGATTGAAATTTTGGATGGAGAGTTAGCAAGGGTAGATTGGAGACTAAATAAAAGTTGGTGCTTTTTTATGTTAGAGTAAATTGTGATTAAACCGAAAGTTGATGATATTTTTATGGAAAAAAAATTGAGTTAGAATTATGACCGGAGGTAAAGTAAAAGGTTTTTTTTGTTTTTTTTTTTACAAGAAAAGAAAAGGGTGCGATAAAATTGGGATGGAATCTAATGCTAGGATTTTTAGGTTTTTTTTTATATTTTATTTTTTGGCTAAAAGCTAGGATTTTTAGGTTATCAAGCCTATGAAAAAGACTCTTCCCTTTTAATTGATCGAGACAATCCAAAAATGAATCTTCCTTCGAGGGCACTGTTGATGAGTTTTTGCAACAAATTTATCAAATATATCTCTGCTCTAAATAAATTTAATTTTTAAGACGTGGATCGCGCATTACACGAAATTATTTATGTATTAGAAACTCTAAAAATCATTCCTTCACGAAACCCAAGGGAAGGGAGTCGAGAAACCTCCGTCCACTCATAATAAAATGCCACGCTTCGCAGTCTCCATGGTGTTCTTGGTTCTTGCTCTGTTCGACACTCTCTCTCTCTCTCTTTCTCATGCAGCAGCCCTTGGCTTTTCTGCAACATAATTCTCGTGGGTCTTCCGTTTTCTCGCGGTACCGGTGCTAGGAAATGGCGGGAGGCGTGAACAGGAAGATCTCTGCTGCATCAGCGAGGTCTCACACCAGAAGAGCTAAGCAGGGCTCTCCTCTTGTGCTGCCTTCAGGTGGGTCGCCCTTTTGGTTTTTTCTCCCTCTTTTTCCCGTGAATTATTTGGGCTTCGATTGCCTCTCGTTTTTATACCCCGCGTTGGAACCACAACGCCTCAGAATGGGCTCGCCGGTTGTGGCTTTCTGGGTTTGATTTTTCTTTCTCGTGGTTTTGTTTTGGTTTAGATCTGTTCGTGGTTTTTTCTTTTCCAGTTTTGACGTTTAAAAGAGAATGGGATTGGGCATGTCATGGATGGGATTTTTCAGGTGTGTTGCTTGGTTGTAGCTGGAGATGAGAGAGGGTTGTGTGGCTTGTGACGAACTGACTGGAGAGAACAAGCACCATAGAGATCACGACGAGAATTTGTTCTGAACTAAATTTGGGCAGACTTTTGAGGGAATCTTCGTACAGTGAACAATCAGTCATATCTTTAATCTGATCATATCTCTGCTTTTGTTCACGGCTTAATTGGCATAAAATGTGGGGTCAGAACTCCAAACTGTCCTGCTTTTTGGAAGTAGTCACAACATGTTTGATTTACTTGGTTCAGCTTGTCTTATCTTGTCTAATATCATCATTTTTGTTGTCCTACAATAATTATCTACATGAGTATATTTTGTCATGTGTTCCTCGTACTTTCATTGCTGAGAACGAAAAGAAAAAACTTGAGCTCGTGGTGCGAAGAATAGCTACGTACTTGGTACTTTGGACATGGGACCCTTGAAATGGTATTGAAATTCTCCGACCAAAAGATCCCAATTGTTCTGTGATCGGTTTCTCTTGTCCTAAATTTTGGCTTTTGGGACTGAAAAACCACATTTGGTTTACTTCTTAACTCTGGCATTTTTCCTATCTGAAAGCAAAGAGCATCCACAGGTCTAATGTTCCGATTTTGTGCCTGCGCTGTTAAATTGCATTCTCATGGGATTTGATTTCAGGGACTTTCACCAAATTGTTGGCGGTTTTATTTGTTGGAATTCTTGCATTGGCGTATCAAGCAATCCAACCTGCTGCACCGAGGATACCGGGAACTCCAGGTGGTCCCCCTGTTACAGCACCGAGGATAAAGCTTAGAGATGGAAGACATTTAGCATACAAAGAACATGGCAAGCCAAAGGACGTAGCAAAGTATAAAATTGTATTCGTCCATGGTTTTGGTTCTTATCGGCATGATGCTGTTGTGGCCGACACTTTATCTCAGGTGCTTGGATATATATATGTGTGTGCGTGCGCGCGCGTGTGCGTGTGTGCGTATCTTTTTACATTCTGCTTCCAATGTAAAATTGTGCATGCTAAGACTCTGAGATAGCTATTCTTGTGTCTGTATGATTTCTTATCCACTGGGTTCTTCCAGGAAATTATTGATGACTTGGGTATATACATTGTGTCCTTTGATCGACCTGGTTATGGTGAGAGTGACCCTGACCCAAAACGAACACCGAAGAGCATTGCATTAGACATCGAAGAGCTTGCTGATAAATTGGGTCTAGGCTCGAGATTTTATGTGATTGGATTTTCCATGGGAGGGCAGGTGGTGTGGGGCTGCCTCAAATACATTCCTCACAGGTATCAATCGCTTTGCGTAACAATTAGTATTACCGTGTGTGAAACTACATTGCTCATGCTGACTTAAGTTTAGATAAAATGGGGCATAGTTACGAGCGGGTGCATTCTCTATTACTCTAATTGTTTTAAATGATTTGCAGACTAGCAGGAGCGGTCCTTCTGGCTCCGGTCGTCAACTACTGGTGGCCTGGCTTTCCAGCAAACCTGTCGAATGAAGCATACTACCGGCAGTTTCGGCAAGATCAATGGACTCTCCGGGTTGCTCATTACACTTCCTGGCTTACCTATTGGTGGAACACTCAAAAATGGTTTCCTGCTTCTAGTGTTGTGGCTCATCATCCTGATATTTTATCTCCTCCTGACAAGGCAATCCTTTCCAAGCTTCCCCTGAGACGACCACATGCGGTGTGTTAACTCCCTTTTATAAGTCTCATGCATTTGCTTTCTGTGGTTTAGCTAAAGCTTTTAGTTTGAAATTGAGAAAAATGAAGTTATTTACAGCTAGTTTCTTTGTGCATATACGCCATCTCATGAAAGGCAATCTTACTATCACACGGCTTTGACTTGAGGTCTTGAAGCATTTCAATGTTTTCCCAACATTTCAGGGATCTGTTCATGGTCCAAGTTCTTTGGGCTGCTGTTGGAAGCATTTCTAGAAATTTTGGAGTATCATCACTATAATATATGCAACTTCGTGCATGGCATTGAGAATATTAAATTTTCTCCGAGTTTTTTCTTCAAGGGAACATCTTTTATTTAGTATTGGAAGGTTTCACATATTAAACTTCTACTCTATTAATCTTTTGTTGGTTATATTTTCACTTTAACATGCTGAAAATTTTGAGAAAGCTGAAAGCTTGATTTATTTTGGGGGTGAGAACATTTTAGTTCCTCCATTCATGCTCGGAGTAACATTTTGTTTTCTTAAAATAGCATCCTCGCCCTGGATCTATTGCACTGAGAGATCTATGGCACTAGAAATTCTTCTTCTATACCAGAGGCAAATGGATTTTTTCTGTGAAATGGTGATAGATATACTGAGTAAAAATGGAGTTCTTTTCAGAATATCTTGTCTTCCCGTCTGTGTAACTAACCAGTTGTAAAACAATACTAAAATCTGGACCGCGTATTCCTTTCTCAATCTTACTATTATCTACAAGTCCTGTTGCTCAGAACAGCACGATGGGCCTTCTGTTCTCCTCGATGCAATTTGTGATAATCCTTACTTTATCTCAGATTGAGTTGAATGCTTTAATGATCAGGCACAGGTAACACAGCAAGGAGAATATGAGACTCTCCACCGAGACATGATGATTGGGTTCGGTACCTGGGAGTTCGATCCGATGGATTTGGAAAACCCATTTCCCAATGGCGAAGGTTCCGTACATTTATGGCAGGGCGATGATGATTTGCTCGTGCCTGTCATGCTGCAGCGTTTCATCGCCCACCGGCTTCCCTGGATTAAGTATCATGAGCTGCCCCAGGCTGGTCACGTGTTTCCTCTTGCCGAGGGCATGTGCAATGCTATAGTCAAGACACTTCTAGTTGGGGAAACCACTGCATTCGCGTAACTCTTGGTAGAGAATTTGGATTCCTAATGTCATATTGATGCATCTGTCATATCAGGCGGTATGTAGACCCTTTGTCTGGATAGTGGACATGCTGTTCTTCTGGTTCTATGTATTTTTCTCCCCAGTCTGCCTGGTTTGTGGAGACAGGTCTTATTAGTGGTCCTATTTCTTGGTCAGCTAGTTGAACAACTCCTTTGAAGACTGGAAACGGCCATTTCAACTAAACCTCTTCTTGGCTGTTGTTAGAAGTTTCTTTCATCTATGTATTTCACAACCACCCTTGTCGAGAGATGATGGTTTATGGCCTTGTGTTGACAAATTTGCTGTGCTCTGTTGAAATAATACTTTAGATAATGGAGAGAGTTCTTTTCGATGCTGTTGTCAAATGAAGAAATTTCACAAGCACTGTCCTTTTGGTATCGTCATAAATCCAGCTAGACAATTTTCTGCCATGCCAAGCTGCGACCCATCAAAAGCCGTATCGGCAAGATCAACATGATTGTTCGAAAATATCAGATCTGCAGTCGTAAAAGAACGTGAAGTGAGATGGATCTTACGATCAAAGCCTTATGACTGAACTATTGGATTTTGTGGACATTTTAGGAATTAGAGGGGAATAAGGAAGCATATATTATATGGATGCTTTGTCTTGCCGGGATTATATCTTGGTTGTTTTCAACTTGGGTGAGGCACCTGGTCTGGTTCTGGAACCGACCGCAACTGATCCAACTCAGTTCCGAGCTGCTTCCAAGGACCTAGAATTGGCTTAGAACTGGTTCGTTTCTGCGTTCTCGGGAACCAATCCAGTGAGGCCAGTTCACCGGCTCTTGGATTTCTAATGCTCTTCCAAAAAGAAGGTACAAGACTTTCGAACTCACCGAAACTTGAACCATGATCTTTAAGATATACACCAGTGCCTGATGAAGAGTAATTTTCATGATGAAACGGTACAACTTTCATATTTTGTTGCAAACAAGGCTGAATCTTGAGTAAAAATAGGAACTAGCAAGGAACTTGTTACGTTCAGATCTCACTCGCAACAATATTGCCCGCTTTCGGTCAAAACATCATGATGGGCCTTTTGCTCTCCTTGATGCAAATGTAGATTGGGATAATCCTTGCTTTATCTCAGATTGAGTTGTATTCTATAATGATCAGGCACAGGTAAGACAGCATGACGAACACGAGACTTCCACCGAGACCTGGGGGTCGGGTTTGGTACCTTGGAGTTTACCCAATGGATTTGGGAAACCCATTTCCCGATGGCGAAGGCTCCGTACATCTACGGCAGGGCGACGATGATTTGCCTGTGCCCGTCATGGTGCAGCGTTTCGTCGCCCACCTGCTTTCCTGGATTAAGTGTCATGAGCTACCCCAGACTGGCCACATGTTTCCCCATGCTGACGGCATGTGCGATGCTATAGTCAAAGACCCTTCTAGTCGGGGCAACCGCAGCATCCGCATAAGTCTAGGTAGACAGTTTGGATTCATCTGCATTCTTCTTGGTCAGCAAGTTGAACGACTCCTTTGAAGACTCGAAACCGACCATTTCAACTGAACCTTTTCTTGGCTGTTGGAAGAAGTTCCTGTTATTTTTCAAAGCATAGTACACGGTCGATCCACGTATGAACTGATCCGATTCAGTTCCGAGCTGGTTCTGTGAAACTAGAACCGGCTAAGAGCATGGCTAGTTCATTGGTTCTTGGGTTGAATCAATTTGTAAGCCTCTTCTTGAAAGAAAGCATGAGGCTTTTGCACTCACTAAAATTGGAACCATGATCTTCAACATATGAACAAACAACAACAATATCACTCGACAAAGAGTAATTTTTGTAAGGAAAACGTGCAACTTTCGTGTCTAACCATAAAGAAGGCCGATTTTTGTAGAAGTGGGAAGGGAAACGACTCGAAATTGATCCGGAATCCATTGGTTCGGATACAACCAGTTCGTGTACTGACCGGTTTCCCAGCTCTAATTTTCAGATCGGGGATAAACACAATCAATTCCCAAAGTGTGGTGTTTGCCAAGTGAAAGCATATCATATGTAGTTTTTAAATACGAAATAGTACTTAAAAGAAAAGATTGAATATATGAGCAGGTGAATATGTAGTTTTTAAATATGAAATAGTGCCAAAAAGAAATGATCGAATATAGGAGCAGGTTGAACAAGTGAGTAGAGGGAGCCTACTCACCTCTTATATGGTCAATTACGAGAACTTGTCTCACTTTTGCGAATTAAGGATTAAATTACCGTAACACTCTTTCAGTGCCTTTCTCTTTAAATGAAAATGTATTACATGCAGTCTTTATCAATTTATTGTCCTAAACTGCTACCACGTAAAAAAAGATAACGCGAATACACAAACATGGATATAACGCTCAGTTACCAAAACAGTAAACAAATTGTGGAAAAACTGAAGAACCCGGAAGCACGAGCAAGCAAATCCCCATGATTGATCGTCGAAATGGGAGCTTGTGCAAAATGCATTCACATGATATCTGCAAGAAATATGTGAAATGCTCAATTATGATGCATGAACTAACATACTATAAAAATGCAGACTTAGTATGCAACCTATACTAATCTTTTTCACATTTTCTTGTTTAGTTAACAAGACAAGATGCAATAATACCCGCTGAGACATTATGACCGAAATCTATGTATCTGTATGCTTGAAAACGATAGTCCTAGATAGGAAACTCTCAAGCACGGTTCTAAGATATCTATCTGGGTCTTCTGTTTATCGTCGTCCCGGAGCCAGAAGATGGCGGGGAGGTGTGAGCACAAAGGTCTCAGCTGCAGTAGCGAGGTCTCACACCAGGAAAGCTAAGCAGTGCTCTCCTAGTTTTCCCATTTTTTCCTGAATGATATGGGTTTGGTCGCTCTTGTTCTTCACTGCGCATTGGAATCAACTCCTAGACCGGACTCACAGCTTGTAGCTTTTTGGGTTTAATCTATCTTTTTCGTGCTCTATTCCCTTGAGATCTGCTCATTTTTCTTTTCCCAGTTCCGACACATGAAAAAGATTAGGATCTTGCATAATCTCAGATGGAATATTTCAGTCGTGTTGCTCGGTTGTAGCTGGGAGATCTAGAATATAAATTATTACAGAGGACCGAGATTAAGAAACAGCAAGAGTTAAAGGTTTTCCTTACAGGAAGATGGAATATTCCATTTCCTATATCAATGTCGACATCATTCTTCAGGTGATTTTATAATTTAAGGTCGCAAGTCGCATCCGCGTGCAAGGACTTTATGAAAATTAAAATCCCTGACTTTGTGCCGTCTAGTTAGGCTCCTATTGTTTTGTTTTGTGGGGAATCGACGATTTAAAGATATTTTCTTGTAATTGATTTTTTCATATCGCTTGCATGAATGAATTAATAAAAAATATTTTCATCATTAGCGCGCTAGATACTTCCTATTAAAAAATAATTATGATATTGGATACTTATCTTAAGGATTTCATAAACGATCATCTTAGTGTGCCAGTTAATTTTGCTTGATAGAGAAATGCTTCAATTTTCAATGGCATGGTGATTGTAACACGGAAAGGACACCATGTTGAAAATTACAGGCTTTTTGTACTTGGGTGCTTGACAAGTATTTTGATGTATTCATTAATGAATTTCATACGATCTGCTTGTTTGGACTTCTCCGAAAGCAGAAAGCAGCTTTTTAACTTTCCTTGGAAAATTTAAAATATTAGTTGTGTTTTGAAAAGTATAAGAGAATTAAATGTAAATTGATATATCAACATTTCGGGAGTTTAAGATTAACAAGAAAGTCACATTGAATGCCCACAAGATTTAGAAAAAGTTAAAATAAAAATCAGCAATTGGCATTCAATACTTGCCGATGAATTAAAACAAAATCTAAGTATTATGGAAAAAGGGCATTATATCCTAAAACCTTCAATTTTAGTTCTAGTTTATAATTTTACTATAAACTTTTTTTCATCTTATAAAAAAATCTCAACTTTTGGTCTAGTTTCAATTTTATCCTTTTTTTTTTAATTTCATAAAATACCACTATTTTAGGTCAAGTCTCAATTCTACCATAAATATTTTTATCTTATTAAAAACCACAAATTTTTACTTGAGTTCTATATCTACCTCTGTTAAGACTCCATCTAGAATTGCCTTTAGTGATTTAGCATTTCTACTTCATTGTTTTAGTATTTACCCAATTTTAGATCCAAGAAGACTCTGTTTCGAAGATGAATTTCCATGTTAGTCAAAATGATGTCTTCTTGGATATGAAATTTAGATAAACTAGAGTAATTAGGGTTGTTATTCTTTAATTGCTCTTACTTTTACCAGAGTTTTCCTCTCATCTCGCTTGGGAATCTTTAATTTTATTTGTAGTATTCAATCTCTCATGCTTGGGAATCTTTCAAGTTTTGCCATTAGAGTGCTTGCACGGTTTGCACTTGGGATGGAAAAATAAGAAATTTTGGATGGAGGGTTAACACAAGCAGATTTTGGACTTTGTAAAAGTTTGTGGTCTTTTATAAGACAAAAAAAAAAAAGTTTAGAGAAGATTAGGACTAAACCTGAAGTTGGGGTTTTTTTAAGGGAAAAAAAATTTAGGGTAAAATTAACATATGACCTAAATTTGAAGATCTTTTATAAGACAAAAACAAAGTTTATGATAAAATTGGAATTAGATCTAAATGTGGGATTTTTTTTTTAGATCATTAGGCCTATAAAAAAGGTCTATTCCCTTGTTCACTTTTAATTGATGGAGATAATCCAAAAATAATTTTTTCTTCGAGGACATTGTTGATGATTTTTTGCAATTTATTTATCAAAGTATACTCTAAATAAATTTAATTTTTAAGATGTGGACCGTGCATTGCACGAAATTATTTATGTATTAGAAACTCTAAAAGTCATTCCTTCGCGAAACCCAAGGGAAGGGAGTCGAGAAACCTCGTCCACTCATAATAAAATGCCACGCTTCGCAGTCTCCATGGTGTTCTTGGTTCTTGCTCTGTTCGACACACTCTCTTTCTCTCTCTCTCTCTCTCTCTCTCATATGCATCAGCAGCCTTGGCTTCTCTGCAAGATAATTCTTGTGGGTCTTCCGTTTTCTCGCGGTACCGGTGCTAGGAAATGACGGGAGGCGTGAACAGGAAGATCTCTGCTGCATCAGCGAGGTCTCACACCAGAAGAGCTAAGCAGGGCTCTGCTCTTGTGCTGCCTTCAGGTGGGTTGCCCTTTTGGTTTTTTCCGTGATTTATTTGGGCTTTCATTGCCTCTTTTTTCTCCACCCCGCGTTGGAACAACCAGAATTGGCGGTTCCCATGGACGCCGGTCCGGTTTCCAATTTTAATTTAGTGGAACTGATGCTGATCCAGTTTCCAATTTTAGGCATGCAACCACTTGCCCGGCCAAGACCAATATATATATTTTAAAAAAATAAATTTCATTTTAATTATTTAATTATTTATAATTTTTCGATCAAATATATATGTACATGTTATTGAATATTATTGGCTAATTTTATCTTTTTGGATGTGTAATAAAATTAATCCCTTAGTTTTCTTCTTCATTCTAATAATTCATTTACTTACTTTTTCAACTAAAACAAAAATAAATAAACGTAAAGGAAGGAGAGAAATGATTAGTGATGTGCATAAGAGTCAATGGCTCATTTTAAAAGTATAATTATATCTTTCTTTAGTCATCTTGACATCGAAAAAAGGTTAATCAAATGATTAATATTTTAACTTTTGTGAAGTTATGACTTTAACATAGAGTCTAATTCTCTACTTGTTTCTAGTGTTGGGAAACGTTAAGAGAATCACGCCGTGACCTTTGAATAAATTAAGTTTTTAATTAACGACTATTGTCTATCTATTTTACTTTCAATTCTTAATCAAAATAAATCGCTCGCAATTCAACCCGAATATAAGGCCGGACAAGTTTTGCAGGGATTGGGGGTCGGTTCTCTAGATCCACCTAGGAACCGGATCGCCTCCTGGGAACCGGACCGGACCGGCGATCTGATTCTCGGATGGATTCATGAAATCAGCGGGTGGATCTTAGTTCCAATTTTTCGAAACCTGTCCCTAGTGGGTAGTTCCCATTTAGTGGACGGTTCCCAGTTCCCACACTCGGACCATGCTCACTCCTAACCACAACACCCTTGAATGGGCTCGTCGGTTGTGACTTTCTGGGTTTGATTTTTCTTTCTCGTGGTTTGTTTTGGTTTAGATCTGTTCATGGTTTTTCCTTTTCCAGTTCTGACTTTTGAAAGGGAATGGGATTGGGTATGTCATGGATGGGGTTTTTCAGGTGTGTTGCTTGGTTGTAGCTGGAGATGAGAGAGGGTTGTGCGGCTTGTGACGAACTGAATGGAAAGAACAAGCACCATAGAGATCATAACAAGAACTTGTTCTGAACTAAATTTGGGTAGACTTTGTCATATCTTTAATTTGATTATATCTCTGCTTTTGGTCACGGCTTATTGGCATAAAACGTGGGGTCAGAACTCCAAAGTGTCCTGCTTTTTGGAAGTAATCACAACATGTTTAATTTACTTGGTTCAGCTTGTCTTATGTTGTCTGATACCATCATTTCTGTTGTCCTACAATAATTATCTCCGTGTGTATATTTTGTCATATGGACTTCGTACTTTCACCGCTGAGAAAGAAAAGAAAAAAATTGAGCTCGTGGTGCGAAGAATAGCTCCGTACTTGGTATTTTGGACATGAGACCCTTGAAATGGTATTGAAATTCTCTGACCGAAAGATCCCAATTGTTCTGTGATCGGTTTCTCTTACGCTTCTTAACTCTGGCATTTTCCCTATACGAAAGCAAAGAGCATCCACAGCTCTAATGTTCCGATTTCGTGCCTGTGCTGTTAAATTGCATTCTCATGGGATTTGATTTCAGGGAGTTTCATTAAATTGTTGGCGGTTTTATTTGTTGGAATTCTTGCATTGGCATATCGAGCAATCCAACCTGCTGCACCGAGGATACCGGGAACTCCAGGTGGTCCCCCTGTTACAGCACCGAGGATAAAGCTTAGAGATGGAAGACATTTAGCATACAAAGAACACGGCAAGCCAAAGGACGTGGCAAAGTATAAAATTGTATCCGTCCATGGTTTCGATTCTTGTCGGCATGATGCTGTCGTGGCCAACACTTTATCTCAGGTGCTCGGATATATATATATATATATATATATATATATATATATATATATGTGTGTGTGTGTGTGTGTGTGTGTGTATATCTTCCCATTCTGCTTCCAGTGTAAAATTGTGCATGCTAAGACTCTGAGAATGCTATTCTTGTGTCCTTATGATTTCTTATCCACTGGGTTCTTCCAGGAAATTATCGATGACTTGGGTATATACATTGTGTCCTTTGATCGACCTGGTTATGGTGAGAGTGACCCTGATCCAAAACGAACACCGAAGAGCATTGCATTAGACATCGAAGAGCTTGCTGACAAATTGGGTCTAGGCTCGAGATTTTATGTAATTGGAATGTCCATGGGAGGGCAGGTGGTGTGGGGCTGCCTCAAATACATTCCTCACAGGTATCAATCGCTTTGCGTAACCATTAGTATTACCGTGTATGAAACTACATTGCTCATGCTGACTTAAGTTTAAATAAAATGGGGCATAGTTACGAGCGGGTGCATTCTCTATTACTCTAATTGTTTTAAATGATTCGCAGACTAGCAGGAGCAGTCCTTCTGGCTCCGGTCGTCAACTACTGGTGGCCTGGCTTTCCAGCAAACCTGTCGAAGGAAGCGTACTACCAACAGTTTCAGCAAGATCAATGGACTCTCCGGGTTGCTCATTACATTCCCTGGCTTACCTATTGGTGGAACACTCAAAAATGGTTTCCTGCTTCTAGTGTTGTGGCTCGTCTTCCTGATATTTTTTCTCCTCCCGACAAGGCAATCCTTTCCAAGCATCCCCCGAGACGACCACATGCGGTGTGTTAACTTCCTTTTATAAGTCTCATGCATTTGCTTTCTGTTGTTTAGCTAAAGCTATGAGTTTGAAATTGAGAAGAATGAAGTTGTTTACAACTAGTTTCTTTGTGCATATACGCCATCTCATGAAAGGCAATCTTACTATCACATGGCTTTGACTTGAGGTCTTGAAGCATTTCCATGTTTTCCCAACATTTCAGGGATCTGTTCATGGTCCAAGTTCTTTGGGCTGCTGTAGGAAGCATTTCTAGAAATTTTGGAGTATCATCAATATATGCAACTTTGCTGCATGGCATTGAGAATATTAAATTTTCTCCGTGAGTTTTTTTCTTCAAGGGAACATCTTTTATTTAGTATTGAAAGGTTTCACATATTAAACTTCTACTCTATTAATCTTTTGTTCGTTATATTTTCACTTTAACATGCTGAAGATTTTGAGAAAGGGGAAAGCTTGATTTATTTTGGGGGAGAGAACTTTTTAGTCCCTCCATTCATGCTTGGACTAACATTTTGTTTCCTTAAAATAGCATCCTCACCCTGTATCCATTCCACTGAGAGATCTATGGCAATAGAAAGTCTTCTTCTATACCAGAGGCAAATGGATTTTTTTCCGTGAAATGGTGATAGATACGTTGAGGGTCCGTTCGTTTTGCGGAAAATAAGCCATTTCCGGAAAATATTTTTCGGTGTTCGGCTGAAACTTGAACTTTGAGTGGAAAATATTTTCCACCGTTCGTTAGCTAATCTAATTATTTGGGAAAAATTATTGAAGAATTGAATTTTAATATTTTTAATCGACCAAAAAATTAATTTTATTTTTAAAAAAATTGAATTTTTTAATTTTTTATATTTTTTAAAAATCAAAATTATTATTTATTATTTATTATTTATTTTTTCTTTCTTTTTATTTTTCTTTTCCTTCCTCCTTCCTCCTTCCTCCTTCCTCCTCCTTCTTCCTCCTCCTCCCTCCTCTATCGCCGCACGCACGCCGCCGCACGGCCTGGGGCGGAGCTCGCGACTCGCCAAATCCGGCGAGCTCCGCCCTAGGCCGATGAGGCTCCGCCTCGCCTGATCTGGCGAGACCCGAGCTCGCGGGGCCTCGCCGGCCTGGGGCGGAGCTTGAGCTGCCTTGCGGCCGGTCGCTAGCCGCCGTCGTGGCCGGCGATTGGCCAAGGCTAAGGAAGAAATTTTTTTTGTTTTTTTGTCTAAAAGGAAGAAAGATGAAAATGAAAGAAAGAAAAGGAAAAAAAGAAAAAGAAAGCATAAAAATAAAACAAAAATATGTTGGTGAAAAGAAGCAAAGTGGAAGAAGTTATGGAAAATGTTTTTCACTTTTCAAAAGTGGAAAACATTTTCCTCATCTTTGAAGGTTGTTTTTCCAATGATGGAAAACATTTTCTTTGAGTAGTTTATTTTCCGTGAAACAAACACCGGAAAATCCGAAAAACGTTTTCCTAGAAGTCATTTTCCGCGAAACGAACGGATCCTGAGTAAAGATGAGTAAAGATGAATAGTTCTTTTCTCAATATCTTTTCTCCCTGCCTGTTTAACTAACCATTTGTATAATGATGCTAAAATCATGGACTGCGTATTCCTTTCTCAATCTCACTATTATCTACAATTCCTGTTGCTCAGAACAGCACGATGGGCCTTTTGTTCTCGTCGATGCAATTTGTGATAATCCTTACTTTATCTCAGATTGAGTTGAATGCTTTAATGATCAGGCACAGGTAAGACAGCAAGGAGAATATGAGACTCTCCACCGAGACTTGATGATTGGGTTCGGTACCTGGGAGTTCGATCCGATGGATTTGGAAAACCCATTTCCCAATGGCGAAGGTTCCGTACATTTATGGCAGGGTGACGATGATTTGCTCGTGCCTGTCATGCTGCAGCATTTCATCGCCCACCGGCTTACCTGGATTAAGTATCACGAGCTGCCCCAGACTGGTCACGTGTTTCCCCTTGCCAAGGGCATGTGCAATGCTATAGTCAAGACACTTCTAGTTGGGGAAACCACTGCATTTGCGTAACTCTTGGTAGAGAATTTGGATTCCTAATGTCATATTGATGCATCTGTTATATCAGGCGGTATGTAGACCCTTTGTCTGGATAGTGGACATGCCGTTCTTCTGGTTCTATGTATTTTCCCCCCCAATCTGCCTGATTTGTGGAGACAGGTCTTATTAGTGGTTCTACTTCTTGGTCAGCTAGTCGAACAACTCCTTTGAAGACTTGAAACGACCATTTCAACTAAACCTCTTCTTGTCTGTTGGAAGAAGTTTCTTTCATCTTTGAAAGCATTGCTCACGTTTGACCCACGTATGAACATGAGAATGCCATGTTGTCAGAGGAATGCTTTGTATTTTACAACCACCCTTGTTGAGAGGTGATGGTTAATGGCCTTGTGTTGACAAATTTGCTGTGCTCTGTTGAAGTAAGGAATGGAAAATTCAAAAGGTTCTTTTCGATGCGGTTGTCAAATGAAGAAATTTCACAAGCACTGTCCTTTTGGTAGTTTGTGCATCCAGCTGGACAATTCTTTTGCCATCCCAAGCTGCGACCTCATCAAAAGCCATATCGACAAGATCAACACGATTGTTCAACAGTATCAGATCTACAGTTGTAAAAGTACGTGAAGTGAATAGATCTTACGATCAAAGCCTGATCACTGAACTATTGGATTTTGTGGACATTTTACGAATTAGAGGGCAATAAGGAAGCATGTATTTTATGGATGCTTTGTCTTGCCGCGATTATATCTTAGTTGTTTTCAACTTGGGTGAGGCACTTGCTCTGATTCTGGAACCGACCGCAACTGATCCTATTCAATTCCGATTTGCTTCCAAGTACCTAGAATTGGCTTATAACTGGTTCGGTTCCGCGTTCTCCGGAACCAATCCAGCGAGGCCAGTTCACCGGCTCTTGGATTTATAATGGTCTTCTAAAAACAAGATACAAGACTTTTGCACTCACCAAAACTTGAATCGTGACCTTTAAGATATACAAAAGTACTTAAATTATCACTTGATGAAGAGTGATTTTCGTGATAAAATGGTGTGACTCTCATATTTTCTCGCAAACAAGGCCGAATCTTGAGTAGAAATAGGAACTAGTATGGAACTTGTTAAGCCTAGGACCTCACTCGCAACAATATTGTCTACTTTGGGCCAAAACCCAGCATGGTTTTGTTCCTCTAGACTTCCCCCAGACTTTTCCTTACTATACTTAGGTGATGTGAGATTCGATTCATTTCTACCACCACGCCATCTAGAGTTGGAGCTGTACCTTCTCCAAGCCCTCTTTGGCCTCAGTGATCACTCCCTCCTCCATAGGACCGGGTTGTTACAGGCCCACTAGTTTTCGCATGGTTCGTCCTCGAAGCATACTTTCGACTGGGCTATTGACTCTGATACCATAATGTTAAGCCCAAGCCTCTCTCGCAATGATATTGTCTGCTTTGGGCCGAAACTCACACAATTTTGTTCCTCTGGACTTCTTCTCAGAAAAGGCTTTGTTGACACCTAAATTTTTGGGGTTATTTGTCGCTAAATAAAAAATAAAAAAAATCATAATCACATGGCATATAGTTTAGGAAGATTTATATTTTGTTAAGATTATATATATATATATATATATATATATTTAGGTAATATACACTGAGAGATGCATTTGTTGCGCAAAAGGGGAATTTTTTGATCGAATATGCAAAAAATATTGCGCAGAGTGAAATGATATATTCAATGGAATTTTACACGAGCGAAATTGGCAAAGAAATATACCACGAAGATACATTTTTTTTGGTGTATAAAAGAGTCGCGTACGGTCAGGGTTAGGGGGGTTCTTTTTTGGTGGGTGAAAAAAAAAAAAAAAAAAAAAAAAAAAGCGCAAAAAAAAAAAAAGTGAAAAAGCGAGGTAAAAAAAAATTAAACTCCCCCCACGCGACTGTTCATCTTCCTCGTGGGGGGGGGGGTGCCCCTGCCTCCGCCAAGACCGCGCCGGCGGCCGAACCACCGGCGATCCAAGGCCGAATCATCGGCAATCCAGAGCCGCGACGCTCGCCTGCGAGCTCCGACGACCCGCGCCGCCTCGACGCCCGAGGGTCGCGCCGAACCAACACTCCGCCGCCGCCGCTCACCCTCTGCGCCCCGACTCCGGCGGATCTGAGATCCCCGCGGCGGCCGCAACCCAAGCGCCTCGGCTCCGCCTCTGCCGTCGTCGTCGCGGCACCGGAAGTCTCGGCGCCCCCGCTCGCTCCACCCGACGCCGCGCCTCGGCGACTCGCGAGCATCACACCCGCAAGCAACCCGCCCGCCGGTCACGGCGCCTCGCCCGCGCCTCCGCCTCGCAGACGACGCCCTGTCCGCCGATTCACCTCCCCGGCCCGCGACGAAGCTTCAGATCGCGGGTCCGCACCGGACGCCGAGCCGACGCCCGCAGCACCCGTTCGCGAAGTCACCGGAGCCCCAAATCGTGGCGCGCCGAGCAACTCCCTTGCCGATTCCGCTCCAGATCCGGACCGTCGCGCCGCCTGTGCTCTGCCTTACGCCGGTGATTCACGAAGCCCGCCGCTCCTGACCTCGCCGACGCCGCGCCTCCGCACCGCCTCCGCCTGCGATTCGTTCCCCCGGCGTCACCCCCATCTCTGTTACTTACCTTAGGTAGTTTTTTTTTTTATTTTTTTAACTTTTTACTTTTTACTTTTACTTTTTACTTTACTTATAGTTTAATTTATTTTACTCTTTTTATTTGTTAGGTTATTTTTTTGGTTATTCCATTTGATAGCATATTTTTTAGTGATATTGGATGTTAATATTCATAAAATCTTGTAGGCATTATCCGCAGGGGGTTTTCCCTAAAATTATTGTAATTATTAATTTGACCCGTAAGATGTCGGGT
This sequence comes from Eucalyptus curtisii, assembly GCA_017140595.1. Lineage (NCBI taxonomy): Eukaryota > Viridiplantae > Streptophyta > Magnoliopsida > Myrtales > Myrtaceae > Eucalyptus > Eucalyptus curtisii. Next base: position 15,611,218 of record CM029494.1, read on the forward strand.
CATTTTTTAATTATATTAATTTTTGGGGGATTTGTTGATAGTATCTTAATTGTTGAATCAATATAATTATTAATTTGATCCGTAAGACTTCGGATCAGATTTTTAATTATTTTGAACTTCTTGTCGTGATGTTTAGGGTTAGAGTAATCGTTAATTTGACCTGTGAGATAACAGGTTATTTTTTCGATTATTTTAATCCTTTATTTGATTGAATGTCTTGATTAGTTTAAATGTAATGTTTATTTTATAATTGAGAATCACTAAAAAAAATCCAAAAAAAATATTTGAATTAGGATTCAGTTTGTTTTGAAATATCTCTTGTTATCTTGCATATCTAGAATAGGGATTTTATTTCGAATTTAGAAAAAATAAAAAAAATAAAAAAATGCATTCATTTAGGATGTTAGTTTTTGTTTAATTTAAGTTGCATGTTTAATTACGTGGCAATTTTAAATTTCGAATTTTATAAATAAAAAATAAAAAATATCATGCATATGTCATGTAGAATTAGGGCATTCTATGCACGTCATTGCATATTAGATAAAATTGCATGTTTAATTTTAGGTCTAGATAGATCTTTAGATGAATTGCATGATTGGTCATTTTTTTAGAGTAGATAGTATTTCACTTTAGTTTGATTTTCATTTTAGTGATTTTAATTATGAATTTTCGTTAAAAAAATAATAAAAAATCATGTGCACGTCATATAGAATTAGATTCATGAAAAGCACGTCATATAAAATTAAGTTCATGAAATGCACGTCATTTAGTGATTGTTGTTAGGTTCATTTAATTAGGAATTGCTCATCATTAGATTAGGTCATTTAATAAATGTCGCGTGACATATAGCTCGCATATTAAATTGCATGTTACATGTCATTTTAGTTAAGATAATTTTGTATGTCATTGCATTGCATTGCACGTCATTAGAATTAGGTCATTTAGGTAAAAAAAGCATTTTTTTTAAAAGAATTCTAACTCTTAAGAAAACTCAAAAAAAATGTTTGCTTTGTGTGATGCAATTTATTTATTTTTTATTTGAATATTCAATAATGGTTGAGCACTCGTGTTGTCACTCATTTGCATGATAGGAATTTAGATTAAAATTAATCCAAGTTGCTTGCAAAAACATTCTTTTTGAAAATTAAAAAAAGAAATGGTACCGAAAGGGCACTAGGATAGTCTAGTGTAACCAAGTCCCCGTACCCTTAGTCTTTGGTTCGTAGGAGTAAAATAACTCTCCCATTATTTTACTTAGGTGTCTAATCGACCTACCCTAAACCGATTAGTGGCGACTCCTAGAAAATAATCATTTGCATATTTGAACCCTAAGTCGTGAATTGGTATGGGCTTGGGAGAGCTCGAGCTAAGCCTAAAGACTTAGCAGTCCATTAACCTAGTTTTAGGTGGTGCACCCGAAAATTAGGTCGCGACATGCTTCATTGCAAGTTAGGACAAGTGCTATATCATTTATGGTACTTCACCTCACCACACTCATGTAATGTGAGATTTGGTTCATCACTACCTCCTGTCATCTTAGAGTCAAAGCCGCACCTTGTCTGAACCTTTTCTGGCCGCGGCAATCACTCTTGCCCTCATAAGACCGGGTCATTACAAAATTGGCAATATCAAGATATGTATCGACTGGTATCTCAATTTAGGGGATCGGTTCTCAAATCTAGGCCAGGGTCCAATCTACGCCAAGATGTCTTGTGTTGTGTTTGCCAGGTAAATACATATTATATGTAGTTTATAATACAAAATAGTACATAAAAGAAAAGATTGAATTTAGGGGAAGGTGGACAAGTGAGGAGCATTGGGAGCCTACTCTCTTCTTGTACTGTCAATGGGTGGTCAACCATCTAATTTGAAGATTCAGCTCATCACAATCATCTACGATATTCTAAGATATTCTGCCCAAAATTCATGAATTCTTTAGCACGAGAGATTGATGAAATGGCCCAATTAAAACTTGGCTTAATTAGAAGATGTGATTGATTGCCCAGATGGAAGCAAGATTCTACACATGTTATACAATGTGTTCTACCGACAATTTTCATGATGGATATAACGGTTTACAAGATTCAGTTGCAACATTCGAAGTTCAAAGCCTATAAAAGAAAGAAAGAAAAAAAGCTCGTATAGAAATGGCGCTATTGACAAAACGAGAAATGAGAGAAATTGTGATCACTTGAAAGGGTCTAGAGTCAATTACTTTCATGAGTATATAATATCAATTAAAATGTTATTCTTAAGATATAGCAATGGCGACAAATACCATTTGAAGATGCACAAGAAAACTATTGTACTTATCGAAAGCACATTTTTCTAGATGAAAGACAATAAGAAAAGGACCCTTTACAAACATCCAAGTTGTAGTGCATAATTTGGGGATTGAGTTGTGCCGGGCATACTAAGTAAGAGAGCAGATATTGAAGGGCTCTAATACTGACCGAATCTATAGTGGATAGATCATAGATGTAAATGGAATATAGTTCAGCATGACAGAAACTTCAATGATTGTGGCTAGGAGGTATTTGTACTCTTGGCGTAACTAGTGGAATCTAACCTATTTGAGCTGATGGAATTGGAAGAAAGGAGACATTTATATTTCAGGCATGCAATTTCTCCTTCTCTAAACTCTTTAATTTTCTCTATTCATACTACTAGTTTGGACAACGCGAAACATAATTTTTTTTTGGGGGGTTGGTTGTGCAAAACCAACTTGTATTTTCTGAACAGCCAATTTTCCTCTTCTTAGATTCTTATTTTGACCCAACACATCACCTCGGTCACCAAAATTCTCACTTATTTAGACACGCTATTACATAAATAGAAGGAAAACCTTATCTTTTTTTTTTTATTTATAAAACAAAATGGATACTCTATATACCTTTTCTAGAGACATGGTGTGAGTGAGGTTACATAAATTAAAGAAACCGTTGCCAATCTTACCTCACCTCAGTTTGTCACCATGTCAAAAGCCTAGACCCGGTGAGGCTTCCCCAACAAATTTGATGTTTAATATTACTTTTCGGGAACATATTCTATATACTCCAAGAAATATGATGAAAATTTGGTATATAATCTCCCTCAAAGGACATCCCATATATTCCAAGAAACATGATGAAAGTTTGGCATACAAATCTCTCTCGTATTAGGGTACTGCAAAAGCATTTCTTTTCCTTTCGGTAATAGCAAAACCCATGAATTATTCGTGAAGGGAATACACGCGGGGGCATGGGGAACGGCTGGGGCCAGCAAAACGGGCTAATGCAGCGACATCTGGCGCGGACGTGTCGAGGGCTCGAGCCCCCTCCATCTTTCTTACTATAAACAGAAAGTTAAGAGGAGGGCTGGGCACTGACTGATACGGCATTTGACTCACGCTCGCTTGTGAGGGGACCCACTTCGCCCGCAAGGTGTCGATATAGCTTTGTCCGAGACTCGCAAGATCTTCTTTTGGCAACGAGAACATAAAAAAGAAGGAAGAAAACAGCCATCCCATGACCCAGAAATGAGAGCTCCACCCTCTGCTGCTGGTTCGAGGAAAATTACAAGAAGTCGACGTTCTTCTCTTTCTTTCCTTTGCCCAGTGGAAAGGTCTTGATCGAGTCCACGTTCTTGAGTGCAAAGGAGTGGAAGATTGGCTGGTTTGATCGACTCTTTGAGCCAAATGACATGTGGGCTCTACGTCCGATGGAGTGTCGAACATCTTAATCTCGTCTGAGAGCTTCTCATCGTCAGCTGTTCCTTGCTTTGCTCTGCAATAATACCCTCTGATTTGAATCAGGTAAACCTCATGCAATGTCTCTCCGCCCTTCTCTTCTCTCTTTTCTGAAGCTTCTGTTTTTCTTTACCCATTTTGCTTATTGCTTGATCTTCACCTGTTGTGCACTTAATATTAATCGTTTCTTAACTAATATAGCTTCCCGTGAAGGTGGAATCTAGGACTAGGAGTTGATAGCAGCTGCTTGTAGAACTCGCTCTTTCTTTTCTCTCTAGATCACTTGGTTTTGTTGATTTGATCTCTAAATTATTAGGGGACTATTGGACTTTTCTAAACGAGAAAAGTATCTTCTTGTTTTTTTAACGAGTGCCTATAATGTCTCGTTTGGGATGTGACGAACTAGTTATTTAATGGTCTAGATAAGACTAGATTTTCGATGTCAATTCTCGAACAGTTAAGATTATATGTGGACCACCTTTTGTCTCTATATCCACGCTTTCGTGGAGGAAACCCTTCTATATATTCTACGTATTTCCTTTCTTTCCCCCCCTTTTTAGTTGTATTCATGTGTGGTGCAATTGAGTTAGTGAGTCATACGCAATTCTGTACTAGCCAAAGGAAAAAAAAATAAGAAAGTCATTTTCAGTTGTATATGTATACAAGTTTAGCTTACACGACCAAGTCATAGCAGCCAAGTTTATCTGTCATAGCTTGAAAGCCAATGTTGCTGATTATGTCTGATCTGAATGTTTGTGTCCGTGTGATTCGTACAAGAGCAAAATTTCTCAAGCACAGCACTAATATGTTTGGCCTAATGCACCAACAAAGACTGGATGAGTGAAAGTTTTGCTTATGGAAGTCCTTGTGCCTGTAAGGTTAGCCATTTTCTGGGTCAGGTTCTGTCTGAAAATGTTGAGATCATAAGACTCCTTTTCATTCCTTTTGAATAAATATGACTTTTACAGATAACCTCACTCCGTTTGAGTTTTCATCATTCTGAGTACTTAAATTACAATGAGGGAATCCCGCAAATGTTAAGATAGAGTATCTGGTGCTATATTAAATTTGAATAGGATTTCGACAGTTAATAAGACCCAGTCGACCCAAATATTGGTAATTCGTGCAGCTAGGAACTTTCGGTTAGTATGAAGTAAAGACTCGTTCCGGGAATTGTGTCTTTAAGAGAACTCAAGAAAGTGCGAAAGTGTCGTAACATGTGATTTCTTTTAATCCTACATGATCCTGACCGTTTCTTGAAATGTGAATAGTCCAGTCTAATACGATGAATCCAGTTACTAATGCATTTATGCTTCTGTTCGAGTTAGAAAACGAGCTCAAATTTCTCTGATAATGATCTGTCTCTTTGCTGAATTAATTGGTAGAGTTAAATTACCCAACAAACCTCGAGAGATCTCGGTTATTCCGGAATCATGTCTCCCTTCTCAGCAACACTTACCTCTTCAGACAAACTCTTGTCTGTCATTCATTTACCATTCATTATCAATCAATAAATTTAAGAATCTGCCTTATTTTTCCATATGCTTTTTCTTTCTTATGCAGGTATAAAAGGAAATCCAATTCAGATCGCAAGATGGTGGTTTCAGAGTCCGAAATCATTCCCCCGGAAGAGGTAGAGTCCCAATTACAAATCGATCAACAGCCCAAGAGCCACCCATTCTCAACCCTCGGAAGGCAATCCTCGATTTACTCATTGACCCTTGATGAGTTCCAGCATGCACTCTGCGAGAGTGGCAAGAATTTCGGCTCCATGAACATGGATGAATTCCTCACCAGCATCTGGAATGCCGAAGAAAACCAAGCCATAAACACCTCTGGCAACAATAACACCCCCAACAACGGCACTGAGATCGCGGATCAACATGTGTCCCTGGGCGACACGTCCACCCTGGGTGACATGTCCACCAGCAAAGGCATAGCCAAGCAGCAGAGCCTACCCCGCCAAGGCTCACTCACTTTACCTGCTCCGCTGTGCCGGAAGACGGTGGACGAGGTGTGGTCCGAGATCCACAAGGGCCAGCAGAGCCAGCGGCAAAGCAACAACGTGCAGAATCCCGAGGACACCCCTCGCCAGCCGACTTTTGGAGAGATGACGTTGGAGGATTTCCTGATAAAGGCAGGGGTGGTTAGGGAACAGCACATGCCGCATCCGCAGCCAACTCAGCAGCCGGAGCAGCCGTTCGGGATGTACCCAAACAACCTGTCAATTGGGCCCGGTTTCGTCCCCAGGCCCATAATGGGACTGGGTGGAGCCGCTGCTAATGCAGCACCATACCAGCCAATGGTTGCTGCAATTGGAGAGCCATCAGTGTATCAGGCAAATGGGAAAAGGAACGGTGGGTATGCGCCGGCACCAATGCCAGTAAGTTATGGTCAGAGGGTGGGGAACGGAAGTGGTGGCGGTGCGTATGGGGCAGGTCAGGCAATGGGGATGGGACTGCCGGTGAGTCCAGTGTCTTCAGATGGGATGTGTGGCGCACCGGTTGAGAATTCTGGAGGGCAATTTGGGATGGATATGGGGAGAGTTAGAGGAGGAAGGAAGAGGATAATTGACGGTCCAGTGGATAAAGTGGTGGAGAGGAGACAGAGGAGGATGATAAAGAATAGAGAATCGGCTGCGAGATCTAGAGCCAGGAAACAGGTACAAGCGCTCTATCAATTTGAAGTGCTCTGTTCATTGTGCTGTTTCGTGTCCTTCATTCATAACATCTCCTTAACAGTTTGGTACTGCCTCAAATAAAGAAGTGAATGCATCAGCTACAATGATTTAGTTTCTAAATTTCATATAGTGCGCTACAACCTTACACAGAAGAATGAAACACAGCGATGATTGATATTGACTAGTTCTAAATTATATGTATTTGATGCTCTTGATGCTAGTATCAGGATTTGTAGTTGGCAAGTTGGCAAGTAGACAAGCACTTGCTTCAATAGTATTTCAGAAGTTTTTGTGTTGCGAAGTGTGGTTTGATACCTGAGTAAGGAATCATGAAAGGTTGACGAGACAGAATGGTTATCTCATTTGATCATCCATTGATGTACCCGTTATTGGACTTTGGCTGGTTTAGTTCAAAAATCAAGAAGTGAGAATTGATCTAAAATCGTCTCCATTTTGGTAAAGGAATTGCAAACCGAGAGGTTGTTTCGGAATGGAAATGCGTGTGCTAAATGCGTAGTTGGGGGTTGAGTGATAATTCTGGTCGTTGATTGTTTGGCTACTGCATCACCTGGCATACATTCACACACTGTATTGCCTGGTGATTGTCAAGATCTGACTTTGTACTCCCTGGCACTTGCTTACATGCTTGTGCAGGCTTATACAGTCGAACTAGAGGCAGAGTTAAACCAGTTGAAAGAAGAAAACGCCCAGCTTAAACAGGCACTGGTAATGCCAGCATCTATGGTACTTGCTTCTATTGGGACTTGATCTATGTTGAGCTAATTCTGGTTCATTCTTTCCACGTGCTTTGTACAGGCGGAGCTTGAGAAGAAGAGAAAGCAGCAGGTACTTGATGTCGTGATTTTAATTTGCTGCAGAACACACAATTTGCTGTAGGACAATGTTTTCGGTCTTCTTTACATGTGAAGAATGACCTCAAGGAACCAAACGATGGGGACTGCTTGTATATGAGTCAGTTCTTGCATGATCATCCTTTTCCGTGTATTTTGATTGTTTGTTCACTCATGTCGGTAGGATTGTTGCACAGTATCTGGAAGAGCTGAGGTTGAAGGCTCAAAGTCAAACCAGGGCATACAGAGCGAAGGAGAAACTGAAGATGATCAGGAGGAACCTGAGTTCCCCCTTGTGAAGTGAAATGGTATTTCTTTCGAATTCGATCTCTTCTTATTCTGTTAGCCTCTTCTTTTACTAAAAAGGCTGATCTTACCGTGTTCCTGATGAGTGAAACTTCTGCAGCAAATAGAGGATCTGAACAGGAAAGCTCTTGAAGAGTTGAGAGAAGGATCGCAACCGGGATAGTCAGCTGATGCCTAGAGGATAAGTTGGAACCCATGGTCTGTGGAAATACTTGGCCGTACAGTCATCATAAGGATGTATCAGTCGAAGGTGTCGACAGAATTGTTTTTCTTTTTTGGCTCTTCCCCTTTTTTCCTTCTTTTGGCCTTAGTTATGAACCGAGAGTATGCATGCTTTTCTAATTGATGTTGGTGTAGTAGTTGTTAGTAAAAGAATATGCAGATGAAAAGTTCTGGAATTGACAGTGCAATTTTGAGATGACGATAAAGGAGAATTACATCATTGGTTATTAATTGTCATCTCAAGTCAAATTCTCACTTTCATTCAATTCCCCAAAAAACCCAATCCGACGTCAGTGCCAATCGCTGTCCCGGTTTGTTATATTGTTCTGTTTGTTTTCTTAAGGGTGTGGAGGTGCTTTGCATTGCATTTTTGGATTTCAACATAATTGACATGAAAGCCTGGTGCAAGAATGTAAGAACAGCTCGAGAGACATTGAATGACTTTTAGCATGCTTCATCAACCCACGAAAAGGTCCAACTTTAAGCAGAGGAGTTACAGATATTCTAAAACTCTTAAAAAGAGAAAGCTGTATGTAGTTGCTGTTCTTTACCTTCTTCGCAAGCACTCGGGCTTCTGGCTCGTTGCAAGCTTATATGGTGATGGCATTTGACTGATTTGAACTTGAAGAACACCCAACATTGCCTTTGCTAGCTCTTTCTCAGACACTTATAGATCATAGCCTCCTTAATCGTTCAGAGTCAGACCTGTCCCATTCATTTAAGTAGAAAATCGCAGGCTCGTGCACATCTACCATGAAATGTAGTCCATGAAATGTAGTCCTGGGAGACGACGATGTCAACTCCAAAGGAGAGCTGATGTCCCAAAGTCTAGAAGAGTTGGTCGGGAACCCGGTCGCCTTCAGGTTTAATGTCAAGTTTGCAGCATCAGCCAAGCGCTGCTCAAAAGGCAGTTGGTAATTGCAATCCCAGCCATCAAATCCTCTGGTAGTTCTATCAAGCTGCTCCATATTGTGATGACAGATTCGTATAACCGCTTGGCGATCGTCCATACTACAATCAGCTGACCCCAACATTCCACAATCATGGCCATCGGAGGCCCTAATACATCAGAAACACCAGTGTCAAAGGCCTCCTATCATGAGGTGAGATCTTACCAATGCAAGCACTTGATCGTCTCTCCAGTCTTCCTTTGGTGAAGGATGGTCTGACATGTTTCAAACCAGACAATCTCAGAAACTGTCCCGGACCACTGCCGTTGCTGCAATTGGTAGTATGATGCTGACATCAACTAGCACAGGATAATCATTTTGAAAAACCCATCTCCAGGTCATGGGGTTTAAAACAAAGAAGGGTGGATCTACCCGGCTAGTTGTCAAGTTGCTAGAGGTGGTCCACAATTGAACTCTCAGGAACCATCTCTTCTATGATAGCAGGGTCTAAGCTGTCAACACAGCTTTGTTCTGGCCACAGTACAAATGCAGAGAAGATTGTCCTCGAAACTTCAGATCTCACAAGAATAGCACATAGCCAATGAAAACTGAAAAGGGCACTTCCATGGGGGCCGGGCAAGGGGATGAGTGGCAAACATAATGAATTACCACGATCCTAAATTGCTCAGCATATAACTCATCAAAAGAAATAGCAACTTTGTTCACTATAGGACTGAAGAAACAAAAAAGATTGCAAGATTCCTGAGGTCTTGTACCAACCAGAAATTAACTGAGACCTGAAAAATCAAAACTGATCTTCACATAACGTCTATTCAAACTCAAATTGAACCTCTACCTCCATATATTTTCTCATAAGAGGAATCATTGACGTGGTGAAATTGCCCAGCATACCAAGCTCTTTCTCTGTTTTGGCCTCTGATACACCCACGAAAATTATCAATTTCTTCAATCTGGGGCATCTCTCGAGAAGTCCCGCCACCCATGCTGAGAAGCAGTTGCTAATTATGGTCCATCCAAGTTCAAGCACAACCACATTCTCCAAGTTAGACGAACCCTGCAAACAGTGGGTGAAAACACCATCCCCGAGATCGTAACTCAAAGCTAGGTGGCTTAACCGAGGAAAGTAAACAGAGATCGTCTCCAAATCCATAGCTTCAACTTCTTCATCCAGTACAACACCCCATAGACGAAGCGTCCTCAACTTCAAAGATTTGGAGATCATATGGTAAAATTTCGGCCATATGACCGTGAAGTTTGCGACATCCACAACCTCGAGATTTTCCATGCTTTCACTAATATCGAGATGTATAATACTAACATCATCCATCTTAAATACTCTTAATGCCCCTTTCCCAATCAGCTCAAAAACCTCAAGATTACAATCTCGAAGGTGCAAGCTCTGAAGGCTATCAGCCTCCAATAGAAACTTATCCAAGCTTATCGCTTCCACATGGATTTCTTTCAACGAGTGACTTGTCAACTCCATAGTTGCCTGTGAATCTGACATGGCGATATCTGGATTAACAAGAGCTAGTGACTCGATCTTAGGACAGATAGAAAGGAGGAGGCTCAAATCCAAGGCTGAGATGCTGACGAAGCTCAAAGAGAGCGATTTCAATTGAGGAAACTTCTGATAACTCAGCTCAATACCCATGATAGAATTATGAGCCAACTTCAACACTTCGAGCTTCTGCCTTCCGCATCTCTCAAGAATATTGATGTTCGGAAGCGTCCTCACGTTATAACACAGCTCACGCAAGGTCTCCTTGGTGTACATGAGCCAGGCGATCACAGGGGCGGCCGAAAACTCATCCGCATCCTCCATTGAGATGGACAAGCACCGCAGGCCTCGAGTCTGCAATATGGTCTGCGTAATGATGATCTCCAGGGTGGTCGTGCTGAAAGCATGGTACATGGACCAATCATTGGAATCAAAGGAGAGCGCTCGAAGGTGCTTCTTCCAAGCCTCTCTCCATTTCTGGCAAGTCATGGAAGCAACCACGACATCTCTCGCAGCTTTGAGCTGCGATAGTATGTTCCCAATCACTTCAACAGGGAGATCATCCATGTATGCAGGGCGGACAGACGATTTCGCCGGCAGTGAAATAGAATAACCACCAGAACAAAGATTGCACCGTATTAAAGGGTCGTCCTTGCTGCAGCTTTTTCACCAAATATAAGATCTTTCTGCCGAATTCCGGTCCCAAGCTACGACCTTTTGAGCTCAATATCGGAATTTTTCAGCAGAGCGACTAGAAGCCAACACCAATTCAGATGCCAGGAATGCTACAACCTGTATTTCCCGCACGACGATGGATCATCGGAATCAAAAGAACGCAAGCCGAACAAGATCCCCCAAAAGCAATCGGACAAAAGGAAAAAAGACGCAAAACCCAGAAAGGGATTTCGCAGTAACTCGAAGACCCAAAAGAAATTCGATCCCAAAACGAGGAGAAACTCGAAAAGCCCCGACAGCCGCTCACCGGGAGAGCCGATCGTCGACGACCCCAGAACAGGATCGGGACCGAGCGCGAATCCGAACCGTCGCGAGCAAGGCGAGCATCCCTCGATCCCGAATCATCGATTCGAGTGACGGGTCGGGATCAGGCATCCCGACCGGGCGACGGAAGCGATCTGGGCCACCCTCATGATCCCTTTGCTTGGACCGATGGAGTTCGATCGAACTCGACCGGGAATTGCTGGAAGCTCTACGCAGGTGCGGAAGGGCAGTTTTTTTTTTTTTCCAAGGACCGAGCCGCCGATGGGACCAAGATCGTATTTTTATATCAGAACAACACTACATGCGGCGGAGGTGTATACTAAGAGCGGACAAGGAACAGCGTGAGGTCGTTCTAGTCCTATTTGCTAAAACGACAGCAGCATTTCTCGGCGGTGATCAGTGTGAAAAAGGCTGTAGTGTTTTCCGTTCGGACCTGCTTTGCCTTTTTCACACCGGAAGATCACCCTTCTCACTGGCTGGAGGGATCCACTCATCCAATAGGGAAACTCATCGGAAAAATCTCGAACCCATCACATATTTATAAATTTTTTATTTATATCAATTAAATTTTAAATATTTTCATATTTTGTCAATTGAATCGTTACATTTAATATCAGTTGAAAATCATTAACATAAACGGTCGAGCATATTACGTGCCACATCAACAGTGACATGAATACTTTTTTATAATATTATAATATCTTTTATAATTATTTATTTATTTTATTATAATCTTTTTTTTTTTTTTCTTTTCTTCTCTTTTCCTTTTTTACTTTTTTTTTTTTTCCCTTTTTTTTTTTTTTTTTTTTCCTTTTTTACTTTTCCCCTTTTTTCTTTGTCGACGGGCAGCGAAGGTTGTCGGCCTCGGGCGTGGGCCAACTCCCAAGTCTCAAGTGAGGGACGCTCGTGTTGGCCTTGCGAGGACCGCTCTCATCGGATTAAGTGAAGGTCGCCCTCGCTTGGGCTAGCAAGGATTGTCCTCGGTTGCCAGTAGCCTTCGTCAACTATTGATGAGGCCTGGTGATGGCCGACCAAATGAAAAGAGTAAAAGAAAAAAAAAGATAATGGAAAAAGGAAAAAAGAAACAAGTGTAGAAGGAAAGTAGTATAAAAGACAAAAAAGGAAAAATAAAAATTAATAATTTTTTAAAATATTAAAAATTATTAATGTCGATGTTAGTTATACCACGTAGGATGGCTGATGTTCACATCAGCGATTTTCAGATAAAAAAGGTTGGATACACTTTGTCACAACCCTGATTCCATCCCTAAGGTCACGAGCAGCAAGGTTTATTTTCGCAACATCCTAAACATGTTGGCGTCCCTTTTCTTTTTATCTTTTAATTAAGCACATGTAGAAGCATTACAAACAACAAAAAGCAGCCAAGAAAAAAACCATTTATAAACATACAATTACATTAATTACATTTATAAACTCTTCTATCACATGCTGTTATATTTACTACCATTACATCTTCTATGCTCAAAAGGCTGGGGTAAACCTTAGTTCCTCTAGCGAGACTAAAACTCTTTCATGCGTATAATTTTGAAAACTAATGGGATGAGTCATGAACTCAGTAAGTAAAACCCCTAATCCTCTACTAAGATGACAACTTGTTATCAAATCTAGCATGAATAGTGCTCGTATTACAATATTGATGGCATATTGATAGCAATATTACTACTTCACCTCAACCACACATATGTATCCCTTCAACGTAACTTCCATGCATGCTTACCTTCGGGTTATCCACGAACACACCAAGTCAAGTAGTAATAAACATACCTGCATGCATAAAAGGTTCATTAACATACATCCTGGCTCAACCAGGGCATTACGGCTCAACCGAGGCATCCAGCTTCAAGCTAGGTATCCCGGCTCAACCAGGAGAGAGAGGTGTGAGGAGGAGGAAAAGGTGTTCAAGAGAAGGAGGAAGAAGGGGAAAGTGGATGGCAAGGTGAAAAATGAGGAGAAGTTCTCCTATTTATATTACTCGGCGCTATCATTACCAAGCTAAATGGTCCATCCTAAATTTTCGAAGTGGCCTGCCTATGGTTCCTAGGTGGCAAGTCTATTTGTCCAATGATTGCACCTAAAGAATGAGTTGGTAGAAGATCTTGCTTGCCAATCTAGCTCGTAGGTGTCATCGATAATAGCCCGCTTTTCGCCCTTTCATTGGACCACTTGTATCACTCATTTAATAAGCATTTAATGAAGTTTGAAGATATGGCTATCAAGATTGCCAACTCGGCGGCGCCTAAGTCTCTTAAGTTATTAATGAGGGCTTTAGGTATCACTTTCCGATTGGGCCACATGTGCACCATCCTTTTCTTGCCCATCAAGAATATTTTTAACTTCATCATAACTTTTGAAAAGTCAAATGACATATCACCCCTTTCATTTAATGAGGGTGTTCTAGAGTGTACTCTAATTTGTCATTTTCTTCCTCAAGAGGGTGGTTCGGAGAATTCCATCGTCTAAGTTGGTTTCGGGGCTGAAAAAGGGATCATTAGGTAAACCTCAAAAAACCGAATCACATACACCCGAGATTCGGGCATTGCGCCCACGCTCGGCCAAACTGTTCTCTTGGACGGTTGGTTGACCTAGAGGGTTGGTTGTCCTTTGGTTGGTTGAAGACCAATCCTAAGGCTATCCATGGCCTAGCATTAAGTCAAGGCACTCATGGACCTTAGAATTAGTGACGGAATAGCCGCGTCTATCCCTGAGCTCATTTTGGTCGGCACCCAATCCATCCGTATCGTTCATAGTCGGTGCATTACTGATCCATGATCGAACATCACCGATTCAAGATTCATTTCTGATCACTAAGAATTAAATAGGGAATGATGCATTTTTGGTTGGAAGATGATTGCATTTGATCGAGTCGGATCGTCTGTGTATTAGTGCATGGCTAGGTAGAATCACCCATGGCCAGGCACTATGACTGGTCGGATTAACCTATGATCATTTGCCGATCCAAAATCATCCCGTGACCAATCCTCGTGATCAAAAAGTTATCGTCTGAGCTAGTGATCCTTTCGCAATAATATGGTCAGTAGATAATTCACGGTCAACATCTCGACCAGTTCGTGGCCGGTCTGTCAGTCAATCGGTCGGACCATGACTGATCCTTGATTCCTTACCTATCGAACCAATCGATCCCATGGCCAATGGCCCATGGTCAATCCATTCAAGACCTTATGGCCGATCTTTATGAGGTTGGAATTGAGGGTATGACAATTCTCCCCCTCTTTAAAAATTTCGTCCTCGAAATTTTACAACGTACCTAGGCACTAAAAAATGTATGGATACTTGTGCCTCATGATTTATTCACTTTCCCAGGTAGCCTCTTCTGTTCCATGATGTTTCCATAGGACCTTGACTAAGGAAATGACCCTATTTCTGATTACTTGCTCGCGTCTGTCCATGATCTGCATTGGCTCTTCAATATACAACCCTTGGTCGTCTACTTTGATCTCTTCGAAGTTGAGCACATGTGTCGGATCTGACTCATACTTTCTTAGCATAGACACATGAAATACATTGTGTATTTGAGCAAGTTTCGGTGGCAATGCTAATGATAAGCCATATTCCCTATCCTTTCAAGGATTTCAAAGGGTCCCATGTACCGTGAACTTAACTTACCTTTCTCACCAAATGAGACATACCTTTCAATAAAGATATCTTAAGGAATACGTGGTCTCCTACTTGGAATTTTAGAGGCTTTCGTCTCTTGTCTGCATAACTCTTTTGCCTATTTTGGGTGGCTTTAAGTCTATTTCTAATTACCTGTATTGCCTCGGTAGTCAGTTGCACTAACTTAGAACTAGTAAGCTTCATTTCCCCAACCTTGTAGATTGGAATATTGCAAGCTCGATCATACAATGCCTCAAATGGAGCCATGCAAATGCTCTGTTGGAAACTACTATCATAGGCGAACTTGACGAGATGTGGGTGCTCATCCCTACTTCTCTTGAAGTTGATAACACAAGCTTATAACATCTCTTCCGACGTTTGGATGGTTCTCTCGATTTAACCATCTATTGGCGGTAGCGCCTTAATTCTTAGTAATATTTCTGGCTCGATCATGCTTTTGCTGCGCACTGGGATAAAATAAGGCATTCATTAAAGATAGTCTATTCTTATAATGATGTTAGTGTTGTACATGGTTTACACAACTAGATCCATTGCTTCCTCTTATTTATTTATAATAGTCTTACACTTTTTACATTCTATGATGAATAGTACTTCATTTTGTAACAACGGTCTTGGAGTTTTCCATTTCCTCTTGAGTGACCACATAAACCTTTCCATACACTGGTGGACGTTGGAAATTGTCGTATTGTGGTGCTTCGCTTTTCAACATCGTTTGCAGCTACTACAACGGCATCATTCGCCGTCACTATGGGCAATCTCTAATAATGTGGCATTACTGACCACAACCGAAACAAGCTCCTGTTCGAGTCAAGCATGGAGCATTATCACGTCGTTTTCCACAATTATAGCATACTTCAGACAACACCACACTCGCCTTTTGCTTCTTATATTTTTCTAACACGTGCTTTCCTCCCAACGTGAATCTTTTGCCTTATCGTTGGTTAGAATGGAAGGCCAAGTGAGAAGGTCTCCCTTGGAAATTCGACGCAGTAGTACGTTCTTGCAAATTCTTCTCAATCAACTGAGCCTGCTCATACAGTTCATTATAATCTTTAAGGTTCAAAGGCACCAGCTGACTTTGAAGGTTAGGTCTAAGACCATCTCTGAATCTTATAGCTCGATCAATTGGGGAGCATATCTTGATAATACAATAAATTTGGCCTCATACTGATCCACCGTCATATTTCGTTACTGCAAGTGCAGAAATTCAGCCATCTTCTTGTCACAAGCACATTTAGAAAAATATTTTCCATTGAACGTCTCAATAAACACATTCCAAGTTACAGTAGTATCAATAGGGAACACCATTCCTTGCGTTGCCTTCCACTAGTGATTGGCGTTACCGATACATCGCCAAGGTCACATTATCTTCATTAAAACACCTTAAAAGTGCGAATATCTTTTTAAACTTATTGACTAATGATTTGGCTTTTTAGAGATCTCCTATCCTAGCAAACCTCGGGGGTCACAACTTTAGGAACTACTCCACCAGTCCCTGCATAGGACGTTCGCCATTTCCTCTTCCGTTTCCAGCCACAGAGGCATTCCAAGAAGTAGAAGCCACTTGGTGTTGTGCTTACTGCCCCATTATACTTCCAATGGTCTCAAGAGCTTGCAGAATTCCATCTAGTTGGAAATCCTCTTTTGACTTTCCTTTGGAACTTGCCTGGCCCTGAGTCGACTTTTCTCTTGTGGCCACCTAGTCCTAAGCACTCATGTTGCAGCTACAGGAATTCTAGGGAAGCTTTTCTTCAACACAATAAGGGGTTAGTAGTTATGACCTACCGTTGGAAACATCAATCAACAACAAATCACATGCAAAAGTGTTTTCCTAGCTGTCGCGACTTACCCCTCGGGGGGTGGGGACAGGTTTAGGGGTATTGCCTAAAGGACGGGCCTATAGTCCATGATTAGGCTTGGGCTTTCCCAAGCCCATACCTCGCGCGACATTGGGGGTATTCTTAAGAATTTCGCAATAAGGAGTCGCCACTAGCCTATTGTGGTCGGCTAGAAACCAAGTGAGGTATGGGAGTGTACCTCACTTCCTACGCAACCAGAGAATTTAGGGTCGGGGACTTGATTACACTAATTGACCAATTAGTGCCTTTTCGGTACCTAATCTTGTTCATTTTAAAAGAAAAGATTTTTGTCAGGCAGTTTGTATTGATTTTATATCTATCAACTAACACATGAAGTAATCATGCAAGTGCGCAATCATTAAAATGATAATTATAGCTACCAAAATCCTAATTGCAGTAAAATGGAGCACGTGCAATTAAACATAATAAAACATGCAAATTAAACATGCGATATAATCAATATACGAGCAAATAAAGCCCTAATTATACTAAGAAGGCAAGACATGGTAAGTCCTAACCAAACCTTGCATTTTTTAATTTTCAATTTTTTTTTTTAATTTTTTAGAATATTTTTTTAAATATATTATTATTATTATTATTATTTTAAATTTTTATTTTTTTAAATTTTTAGTTTTTTAAAAAAAATTAAAAAAAAATAATAATTTTTTATTATTTTTGCCGGGTCGGGTTGGGTCGATCGGACCCAACCCCGGGCCGACCCGGTCGGGGTGGGCGGTCGGTCCGCTTGAATGACTAGGCTCGACCAACCTTGGTGGAGCCTTTACTTGGTTTGGATTGGGCCTAAACAGAGGGCCCAATCCTCTTGCAGAAGGGCTCCCCTACAAGCCCATGCGAAAAAGGCCGAGTGGGCCAGATCCCTACAAGCCCATGCGAAAAAGGCCGAGTGGGCCAGATCGCGATCTGGCCTAGCTCGACCTGCAGCCTCAAATGCGACTAGGGGGGAGGTTGGGACGACATGCGCTTGGGCGTTTCTCCGGCCAAGGGGTGTTGGCGCCATCTCGAATGGGCAGAACACATTGCTCGTCCTTCGGCCAGGTAGCGGTGCTAGTCCCGGTGGCCTACCAATCCTGCAGAGGTTCTGCTCCTTCTAGATTTTCGGTCGGACATTTTAGCGAGCAGGTGGGATGCGCTAGCAAACCTAGGGGCTTTTGGCTCGGCCAACGCCTGAGCACGAACCTAGAGAGCTAGCGAAACGAACTGGTACACTAGGGAACGCGATGGGGGATAGACGGGGGCTGAAGCTCGCCCGAACTGGTCAGGATGAGCTCCGACCAGCTCAGTTCAGAAGATGCACACCAAATGCTCGATGAAATGCCTACCTTGGTTCTAGTGGAAATGACGGTGATCGATGACGGACGGGTAGCTCTCCGGCGGTGGCGAGGCATCCCGGGGACTCTCTAGCTTTGGCTGATCTCCACAAGCCCCGCTTCTCTCCCCCTTTCTTTGGTTTTGCTCCCCTCCTCTTCAGTTCCTTTCCCCCTCGATCCTCCACCTTCTCTTTGTTCTCTCGGTTCTCCCCCCTCGGCGGTGCCATCTGCCCCCGGGTTCCCTCCCCCTACTTTCTTGCTTTGCTCTCCCTTATCTTCTCCGCTCTGCCTGATGTCCCTTGCTGTTGTTGCTTTTTCCTTTTTTGCAAGTCCACCATGCACGAGGATGGCTGGAGGAGGGAGAAGGCTGGCGCGGGCCGGGCCGAGGGGAGAGTGAGGTTGGGCCGGGCTGTAGCACGCAAGAGAGAGAGGAAAGGAGGAGGGTCGGGTTGGGCTAAGGCCAGATTTGGTTCGACCCCGCCCCCTCTCACGTCCCTTTTTGTTTTTTGTTTTTTGTTTTTTTGTTTTGGGTGTAAAAATATGTGTCAACACTAGCTAACTATCCCATGACTCCCAGCGCACCTTATCATTCCAGGTAATAATCTGGCTTTGATACCAAAAACTGTCACGACCCCGACTCCATCCTTAGGGTCACGAGTAGCAAGGGTTATTTTTGTTGTCCCGTTTATTTTTATCTTTTCATTAAATACATGCGGAAACGTTACAATCAATACCTATATAACAACAAGCAGTCAGGAAAACAATCATTTACAAACATACAATTCCATTAGTCACATTTACAAGCCCTTCTATCACGGGCTGTTATATTTTACTACAAATACATCTTCAATGCTCAAAAGGTCGGGGCAAACCTTAGCTCCTCTAGCGAGACTGCAACTTCTCTATGCCTACAATTCTAAAAAACAACGGGATGAGTTATGGACTTAGTAAGTAAAATCTCTAATCCTCTACTAAGATGACAACTCATCATCAAATCTAGCATGAATAGTACTTGTATTACAATATTGATGGCAGATCGATAGCAATATTACTACTTTACCTCAACCACACATATGTTTTCCTTTGGCGTAACTTCCATGCATGCTTACCTTTGGGTTATCTATGAACACACCAAGTCAAGTAGTAATAAATATTCCCGCATGCATAAAAGGTTCATTAACATACATCCTAGCTCAACTAGGCCATCCCGGCTCAACTGGGGCATCCAGTTTCAAGCTAGGCAGCTTGGCTCAACTAGGGCATCCTAGAGGCTAGCTCACTTGAGGCATTCGGGCTCAACCCAGGCATCCCATTCTCACGAATGAGGCATCGCCACCAACGTTATGTGACAACGATCTTCCTCTTTCATTTAGTGATCACATATCATGTGTCGCATCAGCTAATTTATTATCTTCCATCTTAACCCACACATGAGCACCCATACAAAATGGACCTGCGACATATAAACAATTACTCACGAGTAAGCACATGACTAAAACTCAATGACGTAGCATATCGCCCTAGCTAAGGGTTAGGAATTCTACTTACCTTCGATGAACCTCGATAAATTATAAGTGACTTTACCAAGAGAGGGCTGTCTTGTGAGGCGGTGGGCAAGCAAGGCCGAGAGAGAGAGAGAGAGAGAGAGAGAGAGAGAGAGATGTAAGGAGGAGGAAGAAGGGGAAAGTGGATGGCAAGGTGAAAAATGAGAAGAAGTCCTCCTATTTATACTACTTGGCGCCATCATTACCGAGCCAAATGGTTCATTTTAAATTTTCCAAGTGACCCGCCTATGGTTCTTAGGTGGCAAGTCTATTTATCCAATGATTGCACCTAAAGAATGAGTTGGACGGCAAGAAGATTTCACTTGGCAATCTAGCTCATAAGCATCATCGATGATGGCTCGCTTTTCTTCCTTTCACCGGACCACTTGTATCCCTCATTTAATGAGCATTTAATGAAGTTTGAAGATAAGGCTATCAAGATTGCCAACTTGGCGCTTAGGTCTCTTAGGTCATTAATGGGGGCTTTAAGTATCGCTTCCGATTGGGCCACATGTGCGCCATCCTTTTCTTGCTCATCAAGGATATTTTTAACTTTATCATAACTTTTGAAAAGTCAAAGGACACATCACCCCCTTTATTTAATGATGGTGTTCTAGAGTGTTCTCTAATTTGTCTTTTTCTTCCTCAAGAAGGCGGTTTGAAGAATTCCATCATCTAAGTTGGTTTAGGGGTCGGAAAATGGATCATTAGATAAACCTCGAAAAACCGAATCACATACACTTGAGGTTTGGCCATTGTGCCCCACGCTCGGCCAAATCGTTCCCTTGGACGGTTGGCCTAGAGGGTCGGTTGTCTTTCGATCGGTTCAAGGCCAATCTTAAGGCTATCCATGGCCTAGCACCAAATCAAGGCACTCATGGACCTTAAGATTAGTGACAAAATAGCCGGGTCTATCCCTAAACTCATTCCGATCAGCACTCGATCCATCCGTATGGTTCATGGTCGGTGCATTACCGATCTATGATCGAACATCACCAATTCAATATTCTTTTTCAATCACTAAGAATTAACTAGGGAATGATGCATTTTTGGTCAGAAGATGATTGCATTTGATTGAGTCGGATCGTCCGTGTATCGATGCATAGTCGGACGAAATCACCCGTGGCCGAGCACTATGACCAATTGGATCAACCCATGACCATCCGCTGATCCAAAATCATCCCGTGATCAATCCTCATGATCAAAAAGTCATCTTATGAGTTGGTGATCCTATCCCACCACTATGGTCGGTAGATAATTCACGGCCAACACCTCAACCAGTTCGTGACTAGTCTGTCGATTGGACCATGACCAATCCTTGATTCCTTACCGATCAAACCGATCAATCTCATGACCAATGGCCCATGGTTGATCCATTTAGGATCTTATGACTGATCCTTACGGGGTCGGAATAGAGCGTGTTACATACTCTGTGACATCCCGAATTTCCAATTCTATTTTCAATAAATTGAGACGGGCATTTCTCTGCACATATATAGTTCTTTTCCTTGAGTCGGCCACTCATGTGAAAACTAGTCTATCAGGTGAAGCCGGTAAGAGATTCTAATGCATCAGACTCGAGAATTTGACTAGGAAGCGACCTTTCGACCGAGCTAATCTGCAAGGGTCATTACGGCACAATTAAAAATCGATTAGAGACCAGAGATAGGTCGACTCGACAGAGGCATGTGATCGAGTGTGGGTGATTCCACCAGATCGCACTATTCTTGTCGGTCGGCACTGGACCGGCTTTTCTGTCGATTGGGTACCCTGTGTCTGTATTTGAAACCTTGAGATTTCCCCGACAACTGAGAGTCGCCAATGTGTCAAATATATACATTGTGGCTTGATCAACCACAGGTCAAATGCATGAAAATTTCTAAAAGCTACCCGGTAGATCATGATGCGCTAATATCGTGCCAGAGTGAAATTAACTGTGAATTGAGATCGAATTCAGAAATTGGAAGTCCTAATGTGTCACAAATCATTTTAGGAACATTGGCTCATTTTCAGAAGATTTTTCATATATAACTAGGTTTTTCAGCAAAATAATCAAAGTATGGTTAATTTGGTTCGGAAAATTGGTAGGCCCGCTTTTGGTTGTATTTTTTAGATCAAGATGGTTCTATGGTCAAGTGATTACGTAAATTGAAGTGTGGTGACATTGAATTAATTTTATGGACTTCAATTTAATTCAATTGGAAGGAAATTGAATGAATTGTGGTGTACAAGATTTTGGAGAATTCATGCCACGGCGGAAAATGAAATTGAACCTATTGGAATATTGTTGTGGGATAAATTGAGAAATTGACATCACCAAGTGATGTGGTGTGGGGCAAGAGTGGCTAGGATCTTGACAAGTGGATGGTGAGGATTTGCTCTTGGAAAGGTGGGCTATCAACATCATCTTTTTCCTTGAATCAAGGGAGTGTCTTGGGACTTGAGGAGGAGAGAGAGAGAAGAGGCCGACCGGAACCAGCAAGACTGACTGGCCGCCCTTTTGCCCGCTTGCCCGACCGGCCGTCGCCAGCACCGCCGGAGCCGTCGCCGTTCCGCCTTCGGCGCTCACCCTCCGCCTTCCTCTCTCCCCCTGCTATTCGACCATCTCTCCTCCTTCTTCGGTGTGCCTTGAAGACTTCGAAACCCAGCAGCAAACCTGAGCAGCCCCGTCCGAAGCCGCACGCCGCCGGAGAAGCCTCCGCCACCGCCCGTTGCCGTCCTCGCGCGCCGTTGCTGCCATGCGCCTCCGCCTCCCTCACGCCATCATCCCTACTCACCCTAATCTCCAGCAACTTCGTAGGCCAACACAGGCCGCAGTTCAACCACCTCTAGCCACCGTGAGACCCCGCCGATGGCCGCACGGCACCGCCGCAGCTCCTCCGCCCGTTCCGACACAAGCCGGCGCCGGATCTACCATTTCTCGGCCTCAACCAGCAGCGGACAACAGCCAAGAAAAGTAGGTTTCACAGCTCGGTTTTGGCCCGTTTTGGCCGGCTTCCCGACCCCAAAGGTTAGGTCTCCCTTTGGGAAAGTCGGTCCCCGTTGTGTCCCCGTCGTTTTGGTCCGCTCGGCTCACTAATCGAGTGAGTTTAGCTCACTAAACCTTGATTAGACAGTTAATGATGCTTAGGGTGTTCTTAGTTTAAGTTAAGCAAGCTTAGGTGGTTACATTAGTTTATTTAGTTGAGGATTAGATTAAGGTGTTTAATTAAGTTAAAGTGTGTTTAGTTTAAAGCTAAGTAGGTTTATTTTAATATAAGCCTTGATGTGACTTAAATGAATTTATTTCTGATTTAAATAAATGTTTCGAAATTATTGGATTATTTAATAATATATTATATTTCGAAAATTATTAAAATATTATTATTAAAAAAATTTAGAAAAAAATAATTTCTAACCTCAATTGCTCAGAATTTCATGCTGATCGCTACTGTGTATTTAGAATTTGAATTTGATGAGTGGATAATGCAAATTGAGTGTTGATTGTGAAAAATATGGATTTTATTCAGAAAATCCCAAGTGTCGGGTTTGGCACCGAAATTGGATTTTTAAGGATTACTATTATAATTGGAGTATGTGAGTGAAATGCAAAGTATCCGGGAGTCAGTATTGAATTGTCGTGTGTTGGTTGAAAGACTCGGTCGCAGTAGTGGCTAGGCCAACTGGACCTATATTCCTTTATAATCGTCGTCAACATAGTGACGAGGCTCAGGCCGTAGTAGAGGCTAGGCCAACTGGACCTATGCTCATTCGGGAATGCCGTCGACGTAGTGACGAAGCCGCGCTCCAAGGGGGGAGGCGATGCCGGGCATTAATGTCAGTAGATAGCCGAACTGCGAGTAGGCTATGCCCTTGTGTGGTAGTGAATATCAATTGGATCACATGCTGAGTGTTATTGACGGGTCGGATTATGGGACGGAATCGTGTGGCATGGTATGGGACGTGTCATAACGATTTTGTCTTATAATCCGGACTCATGTGGTCGTTTGAAATGATATTGTTAACGTTCCGGTGGTTTAAGTTCCTATTACTATCTGTGATTGAGTGATTTGAATTGTGCTAACCTGCGGGAAGGAACTGAGGCGAGGTAAGTCTTCTAGTGGTGTGGCTAGGCCACCCTTGGGCATATTTTCTTTCTAATAGGGGTTTAGGTTGTTGAACTTGCTGAGACAATGTCTCACCCCGGTGTTGGGCTTACATTTTCAGGTCCCTAGTGGACGGAGCAGTCAAATCGTTTTGGTTGGCCTTGTGGAGTTGCAGAGGTGAAGTCTGTTGGATTGGAGATTGTGTTCGACTAGTTTGTCGTAGGACAGCCTCTTTTTGAGAGTCGACTTGTTGTAAACTTTTGGTTGTAGACCTCTGTTTGTAAACTTCGTTGGTTTTGTAAGAGACTAGTTGAGAAATTGTTTCCTGCTTTTCTATCTCGTATTTTATTGTCAGGGTTTTATAATACGCTTCCGCATGTGCAAATATAATGAATGGGTCGGCGATGAGTGCCTGGGAACGTCGCATATTTGATCAACCGCAGTGGGATGTGCGCGCTCTCGAGGTTCGGGGCGTGACATACTCAATTGACAAAATGTGAAAATATTTAACACTTAATAATATAATTAAGAAGTTTAGAATTAAATTAGCAAAAATGTGATATGCTTAAAAATTTTTGAATGAATTTTCCAATTCTTTTATGGTCACGGATTGGTAAATGGGGGAAGTTGAGCTCTATTATTACCTTTTTTCTTGCTCAAAATTGACCAAAAAAAATAAAAAATTCCCAACAAATTGACAACGTTCAGTAAAAATTCTTTCACTTTACACGTAAGAATTTGCACGATATGAAGAACTATAAATTTTTGTCATTGAAATGTGTTGGAATCATGTGTTGAGTTTGGACCCATTGTTGTGAAACCCGATTTAGACAAGCATGTGCAATAGCCGACCAAGTGAAACTGAATAACCTGAATACATGTGACTTCACTGACTTGGTCTCTTAAGAGTATGTTTATTTCGCAAAAAATGAATGATTTAGAAAAGAAAAAAATTCTTTAAAATGAGTACTTATATCTCTTGAAATAGTAAGTTAAAAGAAAATGTTGTCATTATTGACAAGAATTTATATCTAAATATTTTCGTGGATGATTAAAATATTTTTCGTGCATTTATATTTATAAACAATACAAGTGATCATTCTTAGGAAACTATCTTCCAAATCATTTATTTTCTGCAATTTAAATGCAATTAGGGGTGATCAGTTCGCGGTTTCCAAAAATCAGAACTAGGGAACATACCAGGAAATGGACTGCACTATTAGTTCAGTCTGATTCTAATTTGATCAAATGGAACCGATCACTTTTTTTTTTTTTTGCACTATTTTTTTCTCATTATTTTTCTCACTAGTTGGAGCCGAACTGAGATAGTTCACATTTTACTAATTTTTTGGAAGAAATAATAATA
The DNA here is from genome assembly GCA_017140595.1 of Eucalyptus curtisii. Lineage (NCBI taxonomy): Eukaryota > Viridiplantae > Streptophyta > Magnoliopsida > Myrtales > Myrtaceae > Eucalyptus > Eucalyptus curtisii. The sequence continues at coordinate 15,636,254 of CM029494.1, forward strand.
TAAAAAAGTATATTTAGTAAGTCCGGTCCGGTTCCCCCTTGGAACCATGAACCAAACTGCCTGGACATCGGTTCCACTTTTAGGAATCGGGAACCGGACATATACTCTCAAGAATTTAACCTAATTGGCTAGTTCGAACAATTCTCGGTTCGGACAATCCGTTTTGCACATTCCTAAATACAACCAAGATTCTATTTGATTAAAGAAAAACCATTTTTAGGGGAATTGGTTTTCGGCTTTCTAGTGTCTGGACAACACAAAACTAATAGATTTACGAAAAATGTTTTTCATGTACTGGAAAATTAACAAGTTTAGTTTGAGGGGGTAAACAACTTACCCTTCAAGTAAGAACTAAATTATTTTTCCTTGACTACTAAATAAATGAAAATTAACTATTTTCATTGAAAATATTATACTTATTATGAAATTTTCAAGCTAAGTTTCAATGCAAATCGAAGCCGAAGATATAAATCAACTAGGGAAAATCCAAGTTGGACTTTGATGATTGATTTTGTGTTTCGACTGAATTAGGACTCCATTTGAACATCAGATATTCCAGGGAAATTAGTTTCCTAGTTGGAGTTAGGTCACTTTCACGCTATCCTAAAACTTGTATATATAGTCTTCCACTGGCTTATTTTGTCTTCGAAGGGCCTTCTGTGCAGAGATGTTTGCCGTGACTTCTGGCCCGTGCCTGCGTCATTCGTGCAGCTACATCCGGGAGTAATTTCAAGTGGTTTTGTACTCGCACATGAAAGTCCAAGAGTCGTTTGAATACCCAGAACTTCTTCGCAGACTTCCCCCGATGATCTGCGCAAGTACGTCCAATGGAGATCGCTAATCATGCTGAAAGTGCGAGTGTTTAGACAAGGTGAAACACTCTGGATTTGGATGTAATTTAGTACTTAAAAACATTAGAGTGAGTGATCATGATTTTGTAATTATGCGATGAATTAGTGGATTCTTTACGGTCAGCTTTTTTAGTGGAGTAAGAATCGACACTTCGACCGAATTACATAAATCTCTAGTGCTTTCCTTTTCTTTGATTTCATCAACTTGCATTAGATTTTAACAGCAAGATCCACTACCCTCCGCGTTTATTCCCAGCAAAATGGATTTTGTGAATTGATTCTCCACGTATAAGTTCCATTTGCAAATGTCATGGAATTGATACCTACCTCACGGATGATTTCAGGGGAACTGGGTTCTCTGTCACGACAAAAGGGAAACATAGTGAACTGTCTTGTCTTCATGTAAAATTAGCCAATAATGGGATGTTTCCTCTGCCGGCTTCAAGACAATTCCTCAAAACTCTCTCTCTCGGATGACCAATCGTGCAGAGGAGGGTTTTACGGAACATGTATAGGCTAAATAAACATAAACACAGCGAAAATAAATATAAAATTCTACTATACGTGTATCTCCAAAGGCATTGTTCGTGCGTTTTAATAAAAACTTAGAATATCGAAGGGGATTATATGGATTACCTCTCGAAGCGCGCTTTAAACGACTTGATTCAAATGTTCTTTAGTTTGAGCCCCGCAAACGTCGGGTCTCTAGTTCAGACACACCACCAACGCACTTCGAACGAAAAAGAGCTCGCATGTAATCGCCACTATAATTGTGCTAGCAATCTCGTGGAGACAATCCTCTGCACGTGATTAGCAACTGTTTGCTAACCATGTAGCTCTCTCTCTCTTTCTCTCCTTTTCTTACTTAACCCACTCACCTTCTCTTTGCTCTCTATATATAATGTCCCGGTGAAGTCAACATTTAACTTTTTCTATAAGCTAGTCTTTAACCTCTCAAAGAAGTTATTGACTACTTCCACCAGAAGCTAGTCTATAACTTCTCAAATAAGTTATTGCCTACTTCCTCTGGAAGTTGGGTGAACAAGAGAACAGCTCTCGTGAATGGACCTCGCGCTTCAGCTTCAACGTCAAATGCTTCGTAAAGGTGACATTCCATTTCTTCGGAGCTTCTACGGTCATTGAATATGGGATGATAATTTCCAGGATTACTTCGGAGCCCAGGCAAGGGCTCCGAGGTCGCTAGACCCCAGGCGTAGTGCGCCGGCGTCCTACGACCTCGGCAAACCTCGTAACAACAGATCTGGGCAACGACGCGACCATCGACTAGGCGATCGGTGGCGACCATTTGTCAGGTGACCACAGGCGACCATGCAAGCAATGTTCGCGAGGCAAATAAAGAGAGGCGAGAGAGCTACGTTTTGTTAGGCAAGCGCGCGAGTGAAGAGAGGTGAAAGAAGAAGTGTGACAGATCTAAAAGGTTTTTATGTTAGAAAAGGGGGTAATGTGGAATTATGATTAGTGAGTGAGGGTAAGATTGGAAATTCAAAAAATTCATTAACTCGATATTGTTGCATGCCGAGAATGCCAGAAAGCCAAGGCAGGGGAGAGGCAACCTTGAGCTCAATGCCTTTACAAGGCCTTGGAAATGGTAGCATTTGGGAAACGTTCTCCCAAAAATAAATGCCAAACACACTTGCATTTGCCCAAGGGCCTTTAGAGATCCAAAGGGCTTTGTAAAGTTGTTCCCAAATGTAGCCTTAATGGTGAAGCTAAGAACATACCGGTCTCAATAGGATCATTAATATCCACTCAATGATCTTTTGACCGGGAACAGTTTAAAGATTTAGTCTAACCGTGAACTTGTCACATATATTCTTAACGTCTCAGGAATAAGTCTAGTCACAATTGATCTTATGGAATCATTCATATAGATAATTGGACAAATGAATGAATACGTCTTTACCATTAATTTGACAACACAATTGAAATCCCTAACATGTAACCATTACATGGTTGCTCTAGGGCATATAACTAACACAGAGCTCAATTTTTTTGTTCTTTATTTACCTAGATTGTGCAAGCTGAGTTGAAAATTTTCAGCATGAGCGGTGTTGGAACTTCGTTGATCAGCCGGCAGATGATAGGATTACAAGAGGGATCAAGATGAACATTTCGGATCAGTGACATGGTCATTGACCGCTAGCTGCAGCTGTTTGGACTTGTCACGATCGCCATTGCTTTCCAAATCCCACTTGCTCGGTCCTTCCACGACTCCTCTTTGCCTGTACTTGCAGTAGAGTATCAGTTGCAGCACCCCCATAGGACTCCCCACCAGATTAGGCGACTGTCAAATACGGTTTGAGAAAATGTCAGTCCCATTATAGAATTCAGTCGGACCTCCCTCGAGCCCCGGGAAAATACACATGTTTTTAGTATGAATGATTCTATCTATCGCACCATTCTTGGAATGAGTCTACATGGGTATGTTTTAAGATAACATGAAGACGGATTTATAGTTGTACAAACCGCGAGGAAGAGATCGTGGCTCAGTAGTCCATAGGCCAACCAAAGGGAACTAGAGATGAATGTGAACAGCGACAAGTAGAAGGGCATAAATTCCACGCTCTTCGTCTTTATCACTTGTTTCTGCAAAGCGGAAGCGGATAAGAACCATTACAAGATGCTAGCCACGGACTTGATATTAGATATGCTGCATGGATGATGCGAAATAGTTTGTTGACCACCGGTGCCTAATTAACTATTTGATACTGAGAAGCGAAAATGAAGAACTCGTGTTGATAAATGAGCCGACTTATTGCCCACCTCTAACTGGTCGTCAGCCTCTCTTTCTCACAAATTCATACACAGATCATTAATAAGTCTATCAGAGCCAGGACCTTTAAGTAGCTTACGAAAGTCCACAAATCTTGCTTATTGCTATGCATGTCGCACCCGATCGAATGAGTCTATGGTAGATATGATAAATACTGGGACTTATATTGGTTTTGAACGAGTAATATAACTTTGAAATGACCTGTGTGATTGGGGATGAAACTGTTTATCAACTTACGCATATTAGAGATAAGTTGTTGACAAGTATTGACAGAAGAAAAACAAGTTGGTCGTTTTAATTTCTCAGCTTTCCCGTCTTTGTATTGGTCTACTGCTACTTATAATATATGCATGAAGACAGGGAAGAAGTGGACTTACAACAACAACCAGTGGAGATCCATACATCGCGACTGAGGCCACTAGCCCTATACTTCCGACAAATACTCTACGGTGATGGTGATCATGAAATATAAAAGTCGATACAATGGCAATGATAATGAAAAAGGTGAGCACTCCCAGCGCCATCGCAGCCACCTTTATCTGTAAATATACATGTCAAAGATCAGAAAAATCAAATCACCCGGTGCGTTGGCAAACTGGAACAATAAGCTAAAATACTGTGTTTATGCATATTGTAAAAATTGTCCGCCGCTGAGCTAATTTAAATGAGCGGATGGCAGGAAAACTAAATGGACTCAGCTTACCTTCTGTTTCCTGGAAGTGAACCAAAAGTATATGGCAATGAAACAGCTCTCGAGAAGAATCCCAACGCCGTTGACCGTGACGACCGGAAAGTTTTCCCATCGGTAGCTCACAACCGGAAGCCCGTACCAAGTGTAAAGGAAGCAGTTCCAGAGCGCAAGGATGTATGGAATGCAAGAGAACTCCTCTGTGCTCTTCCTTTTTATAACCCTTGCAAAAGTCAATCTGCAACGCATGATACAATTATTAGGTTAATTGCAATCTATTTATGACACGAAATTCATAAATAGATTGCAACAATAACAACGATGGAGCACGGAGTTCACTGGAAACATTACATGGGAGCTGCATATAATAACAACGAAGCAGCATTTCCTGCAACAATAGAAACAACCATGCGCACACTCGATAAATATGTATAAACCATAGATGATTACAAACTGTTTATGATGCTTATTTTGAATTTAGAAGAACAAACATAAAAGGGAAAGATGTATAGTAGTGTACCCAGCACTCCAATTGCAAGACGCAATCTATCTCCCATGCTTTTGCGCTGTCGAAAACAGACGACAAACCCTAGGACGAACGGTGGGGTGTCTACAGACACTAGAGACACTCTCAAACTATCCACTCGTTATGAGCTATTTGTAAAGTGCTTTGTGGACTTTGCTTCCCACCTCAGGCTATTTATTGTTATAGGACATAGGAAAATAATAATATTCTTTTAATGAATTATAGAGGCGCAAGTGCTGTCTACGTCTTCAATGCAGATTGTAGAGGGTTCTTGAACTAGTGGATGGAAATCGATCAGATCACATAAAGAGGAATTTTTATTTTTCTCAAGTGCTAAGTGCAGAATGTTATCGTGTTCGAACGACGCAAAAAGGGAATCATATTTGCTGGTTTAGGTTCTGGTTCCATACCATGAGCGCCAGCTATCGCAGAGAACTTCAATTCCTTTGTAGGTTGTAAGTTCAAAAGGCACGAGGCATGGTCTACTTGACAGAATAATTCTGGGAACTCTCGGGTGTATCTCTCCTGCGGTTATGTGATATGCTAAGTTAGGTTTTGCTCCTCGAGCTAGGTCTTATCTTCCCAATTCAATTATTGGGCGAGAGCATTTCAGCATAAGATTAGGAAATTTGGTGAGATATCGCTTCTGTTTGGCGCGACGAGGAAGGATAAGAAAAACACGAGACCCATCATTTCTCCAAGGCGCCAATTCTTGCTCGACTAAATCGACAGACTGCAATGAGTTATACATGCATCGACATTAGATGCCATGTTTTTGTAATGGATGTCCATTCAAGAACCATTGTCTCTTTTCATCTAGTTCCCCTTTGCTTGCCTTGTTATCCACACCTCCGGTCGGATGAATGGAGGACCGACCGACCCGGGTTTTCATGAGCGTTGGCGGGTCCTGGAGTGCCTGTCAAGGGCGCTAGCGCATACCCCGGGGTGATCATCACCACCTGCACCTCACATCTCGGCACAGTGGAACGTGTAATCTGCCTACGTCTTGGCTCCTACATGCCTTATAATATGAGTGAACCTGTAGAGATCCATATCAAATTGGAGAATATGGCTTCATTTGCACATTTTCCTTTGATTAGTTTAAAATTTTGAATATAACCTCGAATTTGAACTTTCAATTGTATCTTAACAAAACCTAATTGGAAGTCTAAAATCTATGGTTAAGTTTGCTTGTTGGGATTTTCCTCCTTAAGAGCTAGTCGCTAGGAGAAACTTTTTAATTTCACGTATTTTGATTGTAGTAGAAAAGTGTACAATTAGGGCAAAAGGCATGCCACCCGGTTTTGTTTGCCACTGGAATTAGCATGCTATCTTAAAAAGGCCCATCATAATGGAAACACGTGAGCATCTTTAGCTAGAGGACAATCAATCGATTATAACGTACAAAAATTACGTGGAAACTCAATAAAATTTCCGTCAATAAGGGGAAACCTATTGATAACGAGCCTCTTAAGATTTCTCCATCGCTCAAAACGAATAGAATTGAAAGTGTCCTCACACTTTCTAGACCAGTTTTAGAATTTCTTGCTGGATTTAGAAGTCTTGAGATTCGATACGACTCTTGTCATAAATTTTTGGGCTCTGGGGCACTTACTCCTCATGTCTGTCTTCTTTCGATAAATCTGAAGAGGAAGGCGCACTCGGCTCGATAGGCTTTTGTCATAATCAAGAAGAAAAATATCACGGGATCTCAAAATGGAGATTCATCTTTGCTATTCTTCGAATAAGCCAACCACATTTTATTGGTCCTAATGTGGAGCGTCGCATCTGCTTAATTACTAATTAATGAACTAAATGGTGCGGGTCGAGGTGGCTCTACCAATTCAAATTGGATTCCTCCTTGCGACGTTGATCTCAGCATATCCTTCTGGCTGTCTTCCATTTAGCTCTTCGTGCATCGTCGTCGTCGTCGTCATCATCATCGACCAATTACATTATTCTTCATCGTCAAATCGTAATTTGTGGGGTTTCGGATGCTTCGTTTTGGAACGTTGTTCCTCCACATGGGTGTTATCTTGTCTAGAGAATCGTTTGTTTAATATCCAATGGTTGTCGCTTACTGTTTTCGTGTTTGCCCCTCCAATCGCTTCACTATTCCCCTTGCGCGTCCCACTTTCATCTCTTGCATTTCTTTATTCTCCGAATGTAACTTTTCCTTTTTCTCTTCTGGATTTCTCTCGAGCATGCTTGCGCCAAATTTATTGTCAGCCACATATTTTTTCAATGCATGCTGCCTGTGTATTTAGACTCAAAAGCTTTCGATATGTTTCCATGAAATGCGACATATCTGTCTTCCGTCAAATACAAATTTGAGCCGTGTCACGAATGAACCTCTATCCAACTTGTGCCTTGAGAGTAATTTTGCACTTATCGATAAATATAACCTCTTTGATTAAATAATGTGCATTGAATCGAACTATCGAATGAAGAAAGTCCTCCCTCACTTTTTGGCAACAGGTGATGGTTTTGCAATGACGGGCTCGTTGACTTTCAAACCTCCTGATAATGAGTGAAATGAATGACTACTCTCAAATGAAAAAGATCTAGTAACGAGTATGACATTTACCTCTAGTCAAATTGGAGACATGAACTCAATCGGGCTGGAAATTAAGATGGCACAAGCATTGTTTGACCTGAACCTCAGTTCTTTTCCAAAATGATAAGCGAGCAAGGAGAACATATTCGGAAATACATAGGAAAATTCCTTTTGTTGGTGATGATGTCGGATGCATCTAATGTAACTTGATGTCGACGGATGACATTGTGCAATTAATTGTGATCGGTGATAAAAATCCGGCGCAAGACTTGACAAGGGAGTAAATCAAACAGCGTCATAAGTAGAAATTACCCGAATAAAGTCCGACATTAAACGCACATGGATGAGTTAAGTCGCCTATTACGTATGATACCACGGTTTCTAAGGTTGGCCATTAGGATTTGGTGTGTGGGGTTTTTTAATTAGGCTTCTGCCAATTTCTTTTAGGTCGTTTATACCTCTACCATTCTCTCTACTTCACTTTAATCATAAACTTTATGCCTTGGTGTGTGGGATTTTTTAATTAGGCTTCCGCCAATTTAATGTAACTTGATGATGTCGAATGCATCTAACGTAACTTGATGTGGACAGATGACATTGTGCAATTAATTGTGATTGGTGATAAAAACCTAGCGCAAGACTTGACAAGGGAGTAAATCAAACAGCGTCATAAGTAGAAATTACTTGAATAAAGTCCCACATTATACGCACATGGATGAGTTAAGTCACGTATTACGTATGATACCACGGTTTTTAAGGTTGGCCATTAGGATTTGGTGTGTGGAGTTTTTTAATTAGGCTTCCACCAATTTCTTTTAGGTCGTTTATACCTCTACCATTCTCTCTACTTCACTTTAATCATAAACTTTATGCCTTGGTGTGTGGGATTTTTTAATTAGGCTTCCGCCAAATTAATGTAACTTGATGATGTCGAATGCATCTAACGTAACTTGATGTGGACTGACATTGTGCAATTAATTGTGATTGGTGATAAAAACCTGGCGCAAGACTTGACAAGGGAGTAAATCAAACAACGTGATAAGTAGAAATTACTTGAATAAAGTCCCATATTAAACACACATGGATGAGTTAAGTCACGTATTACGTATGATACCACGGTTTCTAAGGTTGGCCATTAGGATTTGGTGAGTGGGTTTTTTAATTAGGCTTCTGCCAATTTTTTCTAGGTTGTTTATACCTCTTCCATTCTCTCTCCTTCACTTTAATCATAAACTTTATGCCTTGGTGTGTGGGATTTTTTAATTAGGCTTCTGCCAATTTAATGTAACTTGATGATGTCGGATGCATCTAATGTAACTTGATGTGGACAGATGACATTGTGCAATTAATTGTGATTGGTGATAAAAACTTGGCGCAAGACTTGACAAGGGAGTAAATCAAACAACGTCATAAGTAGAAATTACCCGAATAAAGTCCCTCATTAAACGCACATGGATGAGTTAAGTCACGTATTACGTATGATACCACGGTTTCTAAGGTTGGCCATTAGGATTTGGTGCGTGGGTTTTTTAATTAGGCTTCCGCCAATTTTTTTAGGTTGTTTATACCTCTACCATTCTCTCTCCTTCACTTTAATCATAAACTTTATGCCTAGGTGTGTGGGATTTTTTAATTAGGCTTTCGCCAATTTAATGTAACATGATGATGTCGGATGCATCTAATGTAACTTGATGTGGACAGATGACATTGTGCAATTAATTGTGATTGGTAATGAAAACCTGGCGCAAGACTCGACAAGGGAGTAAATCAAACAACGTGATAAGTAGAAATTACCCGAATAAAGTCCCACATTAAACACACATGGATGAGTTAAGTCACCTATTACGTATGATACCACATTTTCTAAGGTTGGCCATTAGGATTTGGTGCATGGGGTTTTTTAATTAGGCTTCCGCCAATTTTTTTTAGGTTGTTTATATTTCTACCATTCTCTCTCCTTCACTTTAATCATAAACTTTATGTCTTGGTCGGTGGGATTTTTTAATTAGGCTTACGCTAATTTAATGTAACTTGATGTGGAGAGATGACATCATGCAATTAATGTAACTTGACTCTTTCAAGGTTATGGTTTAATTTTATAAATCTAGATCCTATTTTAATCTTATGCCTAGATTCATTTTTTACATAAGCTCGAGTGCTTCAATTCAAGATCAATTTGAAAGCAATATGGGATTTTATACATGGATAGTTTATTAGATAGGACAATTGTGACACTAATTGAGTTCAATTTTAGTTAATTTACAATTTTGCCCATTGAATTGCAAATTTGACCATTTTAGCCTTTTAAGCCCAATTTAAATCACCCATGATTTTGACCTGTTGTTTTTCATGATAAAATTCAATTAGGTCAATAAGAGACCCCTAGATCATGTTCATAAGGTTTGATTAGTTTAATTGTACCTTAGTTGGCCAATTTCTTCTTAAATGTGAGAAAATTCCTTTTCAATTTGGTCTTTTAGGGACCAAATTATATATATTTTGGACCCACAGGGACCCCAAATGGGCGAAATTATAAGAATCGGACCAAACTGGAAAAGAACCGGTTAGAAATTGACCGAATCAAACCTAACTGGTTTGACCGGCCGCTGGCGGGGCTGGCCGGTTTAGCCCCTTGCCGATCAATTCCTGACCTCTGGCAATCGGTTCTAGAATCCTCTCGATGTCAATTTCACTTTTGCACCTTCAATTTCTCGAAATTTTATAGATTGACCCCCGAATTTCTTTAAATGTAAATTATCCCTTAATTGGACAATTCGACGCAATTCTCGATTTTGGCTCGTTTTTTGCAAATCAAACCTAGTAGATTAATTACCTCATATCTCGAGATCATGATAGAGCATTCGAAATCGATTTTTAACTGTTGGATCAAAATTTCGATCGTCGGATTGAATCGACGATCGAAATCGCTTAATTTGGGGAGTATAAAAGACAAATTTTCCCTCCATTTTAGGGGGGCTTCATTGGCACGAATTTTTCTCTCTCCTCAGTCTCTCTCTCTCTCTTCTCTCTCTCTCTTCTCTCTTCTCTCTATTTTGGCACCAAAATCGAATCTCTCTCTCCGTCGGTTTAATCGGATTCTTCTCCAACGAAGTTGTTGCCATTGATTCTAGCCCCCGCTAGCGGCATTCCTGCTTTGGATCTCACCAATCTGTCTCCAAGCTTCTCAATCACAAGATTGTGGTGTGGTCCTTGCCGATCGATCACTGGAAGAGCACCGGTGACCCGATCAACTCTAACGGTGTCCAAATCAGTCCAGTTTTGGACGGATTCTGCTTTCCTTCGATGCAGGTGGTTTAGCTGCCTTTCGAAGTTGTTCCTTGTTGTCCGGATCTACTCCTTGGTAATTTGTTGAGGTTTGATCGAAGTTTTGGGGGAAACTTCGATTGATTTCGATCAAAATCGACTAAATCACAATAAAAGGTAATTTCTCGGTCTTGAACCCTATGAAGCGAGGCTGGATTAGTCGGCCGGGGTTAGGGTTCAATTTTAAGTAAATAAGTGATGATTAGATGCTAGATGATGGATTTGGATGATGATTGACTATAATTGAGTGTTCTTTCATGATGAACTTAAATGATTGTGGTTGATTTAGGTTAAATCTACAATTTCATAACCTTAGGATTGATCTACTATTTTGGCCAAAGCGAGATCCGAAACAATCTTATATCAACTTGAATCTTCTTAGACTTAGATAATACACGTCTCAAACTTCGAAACCATAGGTCGTACACTCCAATTGAGTATCATTTGACCCTCGAAAAATATTTCCGAAAATGAGCGATTATGCAGTAGTTTAGGAGGATTTTCAGTTCTATTTTTATCCCGAAATGAGATTTTACTATTTCTGTGTAGCCTTCTGTGATGTTTTTAGACCTTCATGAGTTTTTTTCCAAATCATCTTGTGCATGTCCTATAATTTTTTCGTGATTTTTGAATGTGTTTAACTAGGTCAACTCTACTCAGATTCAAGCCTAGGTCAGTCTGTTTCATGCTGATATCTGATTTTATCATTTTTGTACTGATCTATGTGTTGATTTCTGGAGGAACTTTTCTTCATGAAAGTTTCTCATACTAGTGTGAAGCATGTTTTGTATTTTTGTTTTCAAAAATTTTAGACATGATTAACTAAGTCAAAATTACTTAGATCCGAACATAGAACAATTTGCCCTACATTGATCTAGATTCTGTTTTGATAAAATTGAATCTACAAATGTGCTTTGTTTGATCTCAAATTCTTCATGAGAGTTGAAACACATGATACATATGTTCAATTGATGCATGCTTTGCAAAGTCTTGACGTTGGCAAGTGAGTCAATTGCATGAGTTAATGTTAAAATGTGTTGCAGCAGTACATAGTCTAAATGTACATCTTTGTTTTGTCATTTTTGCTACGATTCGTGTGATCACATTTAGGTTTTGAACTCATGGCTGAAATTGTGCGCGTTTAGTGAGATTAATGCTAAAACCAAATCTTGTTGTATATGCATCTTGCAATGCTTGTTTGAGTTATTTATAGTCCAAATTTTGAGATAATGTTTCTTGACACTCTACATGTTACAGGGTTTGAGTATGTGTTCACATCATTGCATTTGAGTGTCATTTTGCATGATTAATGTGTCCCATAAGAGTGCATGTTTACCTAGAAACTTTCAAGCATTTCATCATGAATCTTAAATCATCTCCTATTGTCATCGAATTATATGGCATTTTCTCATGCCGATTTAAGGTTAGATGATCACCCTAATTTTTTGTCGCATCTAATTCTATGTCGCATGCGATTTTTTCATGCCATTTGTGTATTACTTGAATGGTTTTGAGATTTATTAATGCATGTATGTGTTCTGATTTTTACTTATCAACATGCGCACCTTTAGAGATCTTGATCTTAGTGTACCAATTTGACCTAATTTGGACTCAAGCCTTTCTAAGAAGTTGAAAGGCACACTTAGATTCCAATGCCGCTAATTTCACACAGATTGCTCATCATTTGGACCACTTTCCATTTTTTTTTTTTTAAAGTAGATCAGAATTTGGACATGGGATCAAATTTGGACCCCTCTTCTAACCATTGTTTGGACAGACCTTTGCTATTTTTATTCTATTTTTTCTATTAGGATTCTATACTTGGCCTCATAAGGAAACTTGTTTGCCGTCATATTGGTTATGTTGTGTATAAATTTGGCAATTTTTAGACTTGTTTTGATAGGACAAATCATTGTGATATTGGCTGAGTGTCTTGTTGTTTTGACAATTTTCTAGCATGATGTTACTTGTTGTTTGATTTTTGTAAAATTATGTGTAGCTTAGTTAGAAAAAATTTCTTCACGAAATTTGTTTATTATCATGTCGTGCATGTTAGGGAATTTTTTCATCACCAAATTGTCATTAAGTATTGTCCAATTTTGCTGTCTTTGCATGTTTGTTTTGTAATTTTCTGATATGAACATGATTGTGATTGTTTAGATAAACTTTCTAGGTTAGTTTGTACATGAACCTAGGTCATTTCATCTTCATAGAAGTTGCTCTAAATACCTTGATATTCGTTGTTAAATGATTTTTGATGAATTGTCTTTTCAAATCAAATTTTAAAAATACTTTGGTACATGTGATGTTTCTCAAAAATAATTTTTAAGAAATTCTTTTCCAAAGCTCGATTTGGCTTAAAGGAAAAATCTTGATTTAGATAATATTCAAAATACCTGTGATGCTTGAGTGTGCATTTATGCAAGCCCCGAGCTAGCCTTGACAATTGAATGTGTTCCATAACTTATATATTCCCTAATCCTAAATATTTTCAAATCTCTTTAAAATTCTATTTGACATTGTGAAAGTCAAGGTTTAAATTGTATTTAAAATGCCAACGATGCTTGTGAGTGCATTTATGTGAGCCTCGGTTTAGCCTTGGCAATTGAATGCCTTTCATAACCGAGACATCACTTTGTCTCAAAACTTTTCGTATATAATTTCAAAAGATATCTTTGAAACATTACATGTACCTCTCCATGCATACAATTACGTCATACATTTAGAAGTGCTTGTCTATGTGATTGGCACATGCTCTTGGTAATAAGTGACCCACTAACGGTTCACTTTCCTGCTTGATTGGTTGAGAAACAAGGTCCAAAAGACCTGTATGCATGTTTAATTCCTACAATGCATGTGACTTTTAGATGTACGAGAGGGTCGATGCATGATATCAAGAGAAAACACTGTAATCACATAGATCGCTTGGTTAGGAGACTTATAAATGTTATTGGCCATGTGAGAACACAATTGGTCGATAACGGTTATAAGTCACAAAAATGGATTGGGTAGGTGTTTTAGGGGGACCCACGCATGAAATACAAAGGTCTACCCCGAGGCCCCAAAATCTGATTTCGTATTGAACTTTCTTTAAGTGATTGTTCTTGACATAAAGTTGTGTTTTTAACTATTTCGACATGTATGCTTGTTTCTTTCCATTGTATGTACCTAGTTATAGATTTCCTAGATTAGGTTTAGAATAGAACCCCGAAGATGGAGAGAGCATGAAGATAGTGGAGGTTAATGTCCATTCCGACCATTATTTTATACTATTCATTTCCCCGACATATGTCTCGGGTTCCTTTTGTTATATAAAGCCCGATGATTTGGGGGTCCTCTCTTCCTCTTATATTTTTTCAATTGTGTATATTTTTTATATTTTATAGGATTGCATGATAGATTTACAAGTTTCCTTGATTGTTTACTTGTTGCTTCGCAATTTTCAATATAATTGAGTGTTTTCTTTCCATTTTCTTTAGAAATAGAATAGCATGAAAATGACCAACCACACATAATCGCTTAGTTTAGGACTAACGATCTCGAAAATATAAGAAATGCATAAATACGTTAGGTAAACACAATATATTGTTTAGGTACCGAAAGTGCACTAATAGAAATATTGGTATAACCCAAGTCTCCAAACCTAGATGTCTGGTTGCGTAGAAATTGAAAGGAAAACTCCGGACCCTCGATTGGGTTTCTACCCAACCACAAAAAATGAGGCTAGTGGCTACTCCCGTCTTATTTTTAAGTTGTCATTAACAACTAGACTGTATAAATGAACCCATCGTGTAGGGTATGAGTTTTGATGAACTCACCATGGTTTATCATACTTGATGTGGTAGTACCCCAAAGAATGAAGTGATGCCATCCTTATAGGTGAAGTGTACTATTGAGAGAGCTACCATGGTAAAGGTACCCTTAAATTTGATATTCACACTTGACTTTCTCTCCTGATGTATGTCATCCGTGTTGGTACAGGTTACGACACTCCGCTGTCACGCAAGGTACGAGTTTGGAAGAGCTCGAGATCTCGTGGATGGAGCTCACGAAAGGCTTGACTCGAAAGGCGAGTGATTATGTCTTTCTGAACATAAGCCGTGAGGGAACTCTCGTGATCAAGTACCCATAAATCCAATCTTTCCCCCCATTCTTCTCCTCGTGATGAGGGATCGGCGGATAGATGGGTTTGCGACAGGTTTGGCGACTCTGTTGGGGACAGGTTACTAGATTAAAAGGACTTAAAGTCGTTTAAAAATGTTTGTTGTGTTTTAACTAACATGTCTCGTGTATGATCGCCTTCATGTCAAAGTTGTGTGGAAAATCAGGTTTGTCGCTAATCTCATGTTAAATGGTCTTGTAGGTGAGAGTTATAAGGGGAGGCGTGCTTGTAAATCCTTTGTTTTATAGGTAGTGTAAGGATGTATGAATGTGTGAGGGTTTATATTAAAGTGCTGGATGTTTAAGTTTAAATGCATGTTTACAAGTTTTAGCATGACACCGCACATACAATCACGGTCTAAAGCCTCAATCGCCCAATTTAGAACCTTAGGAGGGTTTATGGGTGGAATCTGCAAGTGAATACTGGTAGTAATCCATTACTTATATAAATCCACTCGTCCTAACCAATAAAAATAGCCCTGACCGACGATAGTAGCGGTGGGTAAATTATTTTTATTCTTTAGAATGGGGACCTTGAGCCTTTAGCACTCTCATCTTAGGCGTTGAAACCTCACAGTTTCATGTGACATGTGATTTGTGCTTGCCATGTGTTTGGTGGGTAAGATATCATTCCTTTCTTATCATTCTTATCTCCTTACTTTTTATATTTTGATTATGTGTTCTATATTTCAACAACGATACATTTTAATCACAAATGTCCCTCTAGGTTTAGGCTTAGATGGGTAAACTTGAATTGGATGTCGTCCCCGTGCTGAGAAATCTAAAGACTCTATAGGAGAATCTTGACTCAATACATTAAGATTACGTGGAAAAACGCATAGGTTTCCTCTTGACTTTATCAAAAGTCGAACCACATATCGCGATGGTGAAAGCATTGGCTCATTTTTGGAATCTCATGACTTCCACCTTTGTGTTTAATCGATATGAATTGACCCCTACAATTGAGGAGTTCTGGAAAGCCATTGGGTTAAGCAAAGTTTTTTTAGGTTTAGTCACTCCTCCTATTGATCAAGATCCAACATCTCTTTTAAGTTAATTCCTCAATGTCCCTACCGAGAAAATTAGGGCTATTTCTTAAAGGAAATTCAAATTCCATGCCTTATACTTTCCTTGAACAATATTTCCTTAGTCTTAAGCCTAAATCTGGGAATCAAATTCCTTGTGTCTTCCTACTCATGTTCTTTGGCTTTGTGGTATTCCCATTTACCTGAAAATAATGGATCCTTTAGTCACTCATATTGTTAGTCAGGTGTGTGCCTTTAGTTGTTTTACACACATGATACTTGTCAAAACTTTCGTGTCTCTTAATTGTTTCAAAGCAAATGGTCAAGGAACTCTTAGAGCCCCACTAGAACTTCTCCAAAAAAAAATCGAACTATTTTGTAAGTTTCAAGGCCTTGTTTCCCTTATAATTGTTTGATGTAATCAATAAAAAATTCATGAAGTTTTTCATGTAATTTTTAGAAAATGGGCATTTTGATTAAATATTTGTCGTCATCCTTTTCAATTATATAATTTCTTTGGAAGAAATTTTGATGAGAGGATGCTATGTTATACTGGGATCATATATGCTTCTTATCACTATTTCATCTTAAGAAAATATAAAATTTACTAGGTTTTGTATTTTCTTGATTTCTCTTTACCTGTACTAATTCGAACAATCTTCTTCCAAAAGGTACTAAAAAGCGTTTTAAAGGTTCTCCATTATAGGGATTTGCTCTCAAATGAGGATGGAGAACAAAGACACTCAAGTTCAAATAACTAACTGGAAAATCGACTTGACGAAATAATTGCCACATTTGCAAATTTTGAAGCGTTCATATCTCCATTACTTCCAACCAAAACTATGCCCACTCTCGAAGATCTTCAGAATCAAGTAAATGAAATGCGTGGACTGATGATGCGTCTTATGGATTGTGTAAATCGAATGGCTATAGAATTATCAGCTCTTTCTTTGCTAGAGACGACTAGCTTTTATTTGAAGGGTAAAGAAAAATGGGCTTACGAAGAACAAGTATCTGAACTTGAACTATCTTTTGGGATTGGAGAATGTAATCAAAGACGTCTTGATATGATGGACGTGGTTCATGTTCGATCACATCATGGTCTCAATAAGAAGCCACGTAAGTATACCTTAGCTCGTCAATTTACACATTTACCAAGACCACTCTCTCAATTATTGCCCATGCTTTTGGAAGAGGGATTGGTGGCTAAGGAAGTCCCAAGAGAAAACCCCCAAAGTTTACTAGATTCAATATGTCCAAAGCATGCATGTATCGCATGGGAGAAAAAGGACATGATGTTGATAACTGCTTAGTCCTAAAGGTCAAAGTTCAAAATCTATTTAATCAGGGAGTTCTGATTTTTAGGGATGCTACACCAAAGGTAAAAAGAAGTCTACCATCTTGAAGTTATGAACGTGATCATTATTGACGTTACTAAACCAATTGGGAGCACGCCCACTTCCTCCTTAGTTTCTCATTCCATTAATTCTCCCTTATGGGGGATTTTCCATTTGCTCAATTCGTTTGTTCAAGTGTTCTTTCATTTGTCATCTTTATAAACACTTGGATCTTGAGCTGTTGATTTAAGATAATATACTTTGTAATACTGCCTTATCATTTTAGATTCAACAAAGCATACACATGTTTTATTAAGGATGTGTGAAAGTGCTCCAAACTAGTTCTATAATGATGCTTTGAGGCCTGGATTGCCACACGTTTCTTAGTTTTCTCAAATGGATTTTTGGAATGAGAATGTCTGAGAATATGAAGACGAGTTTCCTATTGATCATTTTTTAAAAATGGCATTTAAAAAGATTGTTTTCATAAAAACAACACACACTGCATTTGTTGTTACTATATTAATCATTTTCATTACATCTCATGCATAACACTTTGCATAGTCACGATAGTCATATGCATGGCTTGAATTCGCCCATTGGGAATTCAAACGAACCCCATTATTCTGAGTCTAAAGATGAAGAAGATTCAAAGGTTATTGAAAAGGAATAGATCCATCATGAGGAATCTAAACCTCCCATTGCTGACTAGACCGTGATTGTGAATTTGGGTAAATCTGAGAACCCAAAAGAAGAACAAATTGGGGTAGGCCTTTTTGGAGCTAAAGCCAAAAGAATGGTTGAAATTTTGAAGGAATACCAAGATGTGTTCGCTTGGTCCTATGCTAATATGTCAGGCTTAAATACTAATATTGTGGAGCATTTACTGCCTCGCGATCTAAACATCCCACCTAAGAAGTAGGAACTTATGAGGACAAGACCAGAATTATCCAAGAAAGTTAAAGAAGAAGTCATGAGATTCTTGAAGGTGGACTTTTTTGAAGTTGCACATTTATACCTATTGGACTACAAACATTGCCCCGGCTATGAAGAAAGACAGATCATTTCTAGTGTGTGTTGACTATCGTAGCTTGAACAAAGCAAGCCCTAAAGAGGACTTCCCATTACCGCATATTGATATCTTCGTTGATAGTACTGCTAGCTTCGAATTATTCTCCTTCATGGATGGATTTTCCGATTATAATCTAATCTGGATGAAAGATGAAGACAAGACTAAAACATTTTTCATCACTCCATGGGGAACATTTTGCCACAAGGTTATGCCCTTTGGTTTGAAGAACGCAGGAGCAACATATCAAAGAGCCATGGTAACACTATTCCATGACATGATGCATAAGGAGATTGAAGTCTACGTCGATGACATGATTGCAAAGTCAATACAAGGTGAAGACCATGTTGAAGTCTTAAGAAAATTATTTGACCGATTAAGGAAATTCAAGCTGAAGCTTAACCTTGCAAAATGCATATTTGGGGTAAAGTCTGAGAAGCTTCTTGGATTTATGGTTAATTACAAGGGTATTGAGATAGATCCCTCTAAAGTAAAGGCCATATGCGAGCTAAAACCTCATTCTACTATTAAGGAAGTTCGAAGCTTACTAGAAAGATTAAATTATGTTGCAAAATTTATCTCCCAATTGTTTGAAACCGCTAAGCCGTTCTTCAAGCTGTTGAAGAAGAACGCCAAGGTCAATTGCGATTAAAAATGTCAGAAATCCTTTGAAGAGCTTAAGCGATATTTTTCGCAAGCTCTTATACCGGTACCACTTATTCAATGTGTACCTTTGATCTTATATCTCACCATTCACAAAGAGTCTTTAAGAGCCATGTTGGCACAAAAGGAGTAAAGGATGGAATACACCGTGCCATATACTACCTCAGTAAAAAGTTTACTACTTTCGAAATCTGATATCCCGAAATGGAAAAGACCTATGTAGCTTTGATGGGTTTTACACCGGCTAAGGTAATATACTCTTCACCACCGCATCCTGTTGGTGACTGAGAATGACCCAATTAAATATCTTTTGGAGAAGCCTTCATTGGTTGGAAGGCTCGCTAAATGACAAATATTACTCTCTGAGTTTAATATCCAAAGCATGGCACAAAAGTCCATCAAAGGGTGAGCCATAGTTGATATGTTAACTAAAAATCCCGAGGAGTCTAATGATTGGGATGAAGTTGATGAACGGATTTATTTGGTCTCGCATGACAAGTGGACCTTGTATTTTGATGGTGTTGTTAACTTTTCTGATTCTAGCACTGGGGCAATTTTAATATCTCTAAAAGGTTAATATTATTTAGTAACTGCAAAGTTGGTATTCCCTTGTATTAATAATATTTTTGAATATGAAACTTGCATCCTTGGTCTACAATTAGCCATTGATATGAAAGTCAAAAAGCTTCATGTTTATGGTGATTTTGCACTCATCATCCTTCAAACGAAAGGTGGATGGCAAACGCAAGACATAAATTTGATTCCTTACCATGAATATCTCAAAGACTTGGTCATGGAATTTGATGAAATATCTTTTAATTATCTACCAAGATTACAAAATCAATTTGCTGATGCCTTGGCGACTTTATCTTCAATGTTACAAGTAACTGACGGTTTGAGCATTGATCCTTTGCAAATTGACGTCTTCAAGAAGCCTACTTATTGTTTGATGATTGAAGAGGAACCCGATGGTCAACCCTAGTACTATGACATCATGAATTACTTTCGAGAAGGCAAATTTCCCCAAGGGAGTCAAGCCAATAATCGAAAATACCTTATGAAGTAGGCATCTAAATTCTTCCTCAGTGGAGAAGCCCTTTATAAAAGGTCTTTCGATTCAGTTTGCTGAAATGCGTTAACGCACAAGAAGCTAAACTCATGATAAAAGAGTTACATGAAGGAGAGTGTGGCTCCCCATATGAATGGTCATCTCTTGGCAAGAAAAATCATAAGGCTCGGTTATTACTGATTGACCATGGAAGCCGATTGTATTTAATATGTGAGGTGATGTCCCCAATGCAAAGTCTATGAAGACAAAATCAATGCTTCTCCTAATGAATTACATCAAATGTTCGAGTCCTAACCTTTTTCAATGTGGGGCATTGACATTATTGGACCAATTGATCCTAAAGCATCAAATAGACACCGTTTTATTTTGGTGGCTATTGATTACTTCACCAAATTGATTGAAACCAATTCTTATGCCCACGTCACTGCAAAGAGTGTGGCAAAGTTCATCCATCGTGATATCATCGCTCAATATGAAGTTCCCGAAGTGATTATCACAAACAATGGATCATACCTGAATAACAAAATAGCGGATGAATTACTTGGAGAATTCCACATTTGCCACTTGAATTCTTCTCCTTACCTCCCACAAATGAATGGAGCTGTGGAAGCGGCAAATAAAAACATTAAAAAGATTTTAGCCAAAACAATGGAAAATTATCGTGATTGGCATGATCGGTTGCCATATGCTTTGGTTTCTTACCGAACTTCAATTTGCACTTCAACTAGGGCAACATCATTCTCATTGGTCTATGGAATGGAGGTTGTGCTACCCATGGAAGTGAAAATTCCTTCACTAAGGGTACTTTCTCAAGTCAAGCTCTTTAAAGCCGAATGGGTTCAACAAAAATTTGAACAACTTAATATGATTGATGAAAAGAGGGTAAAAGCCATATGCCATGGACAAATCTATTAGAAGAGGGTAGCTAAATCGTTTAATCGCAAGGTCAGACCAAGACATTTTGAGATCAATGATCTAGTCTTGAGAAAAGTCCTATCTATCATTCCAGATCCTCGTGGGAAGTTTACTTTGAACTATGAAGGTCCATATATTGTAAGGAAAGTAATACCTGGGGGAGCACTGATCCTTGTAGAAATGGATGGCCAAGAATTGCTAAGGCCTCTAAATGCTGATGCTGTCAAGAAGTATTATCCATGAATAAAGTGATGTTTTTGAGCCATTTTTGGATTGAATCCGAGCCACTTTATGATATTTGCATCATGCATCTCATGCATACATATCGTGTCACGCCCCGAACCTCGAGCGCACGCACATCCCTCGGTGGTCGATCAAATTGTGACGTTCCCAGCACGCATCGCCAACACAAATCAATTCATGCACATGCAAAAGCGAAATAAACAATCCCCAAACAACAACAAACGTGGGATAGAAAAGCAGGACAGTCATATAACACAAAACGCCATTTTATAAACAAACATGTCAGCCCTACAAAGTTATATACAAAAGTCAATGACCCAAAAAGGACTACCTAGCCAACCCTACCCCGGACCCTATCTACTTGGGATCCGGGTCTACCATGACACTATTAGGATGTCGAGATCTAAAGGGTCAACTACCTCCTCAACTTTGGGCTCCTGCTCATCCTCCGGCAACTGGTTCTCTATGATGTTAGCGATAACATTGGCGTCCACAACAGGGTCGAGTACCACCTCACCCTCACCCTCAACGGCGGGTCCGTGGAAACCATCCATGAGACCTTCCCATTCCTTGTTAGGCCCGTGATGAAACCACGCCTTGAATCGATGAGGTACTAACTGAGGTATGCTCTCATCGACCAAGATCGTAGTCACGACGAGCTCACGGGTCTAGGGATTCCTAGGAATAGGAAAGACGGTACTCTGCTCGCTATACCCTCGCGGCTGCCCAAAACGAAGTGGACGAACTTCCATCTATGAACCTGTAAAGAGTAAGCCACGACGGGGTGAGACAATGTCCCAGCGAGTTCACGCCCTAAACCCTGATTAGGAAGGTAATATGCCTAGAGGCAGTCTAATCACATATCACAGAAAACTTACCTCGTCTCAGCACCTCCTTGCACGTCAGTACGGCTCATATAACATTTATAAATGTAGTAGATGCAATCAATAACTGGAACGCCTCACTTTCAATCAATCAATCACAGGGGTCCCGATTATAAGACCAAATCATTATGACATGTCACATACCGTGCCATACAATTTTGTCCTATAATCAGGCACGGTTATATCTCACTCAGACACGCGTTCCAATTAATTACGGCCCCACGGGCACGGCCTACTCGACGTTCGGCGGTCTTCCGGCATAGTCGGGCGTCGTCTCGCCCCATCGATCACGGTAACGTCTACCTCGAGATGGCATTCCCGAAGGAGCATCCGCTCAGCCTCTACTGCGACCAGCATCCATTGACAAGGGCATTCCATATAGGAGCATTGTCCACCCGACCTTCATCGGGTGACGGGTTCTCATAACCATCACACGTACATCCAATCCCGGCCAAGGACATTGTGCTTTGCACTCAAATACCTCAATTAAAATAATGTGCTTGGCCTATTTTATTCATATTAAAAACACTCGGTAAAATAATCGTGTGTGGGTATACGGTTAGATCGAACCATAAAAGTGATACTCTTCCTTTTAAAAATCCCACTATTTGATATAGTACTTAAAAACATTTTTGGTGTCAAAACCCGACACCCGGTATTTTTTAATTAAATACCAAAATTTCATATTTTTAAAATAATAACTCAAAATCAACAATCATCACTCAATTGCACAAATTAGCACTTAATTGCACAAACCAATTACACCATGACAATCAGCACGTAATTTTGACGACCGACTATCTCAGTATAATTTCCGTAAAATAATAAATAATTAAATAAATTACAAAATTAATTAAATAAATGCAAAATAATTAGATAAATGCCTAATTAAGCCAAATACACTAATCTAACCGCCTAATTGGATCTAATTAAATAACATACTAAGCTAGATAAATCACACAATCTAATTAACCCTTAACTAAACTAATCTAACCACATAATTAGCCTAATTAACCAACTAAATCACTAATTACATTAATCTAACCACCTAATCCAATCTTAGTCTAAATTAAACCTCATCTAAGCATCATTAACCTCCTAAGCAAGGTTTAGCAAGTAAACTCACCGGTTTGACGAGCCGATAAGTTCACGGCGACGGCGACGGCGACGCGGAGGCGAGTGAGACTCGAGCCTACGGCGACACTTGAGGAGGTCCGAAAAGGACCAAAAATGAGCCACGAAGCTCACAGCCCAACTATGAGTTTCGATGGGTTCGCAGAAGCTGGTTAAGTGACTAGGACGGCGCAGAAACGGCACGACAGGGCCAGGCGGGGCTACTGGCGGCTCAGGGATGCGACAGCGGCTTGGACGGGCGGCAAAGGTGGCTCAACGGGCTGGACGGAGGGCTCAGGACGGCAGGGGACGTGCGGCACTAGAGTCGCGTGAGTGGAGGCAGGCCGACGCTCAGGCAGGCGTGTAGCTGCTCGGGCGGTGCTCGGACGGGCGTGAGGCGGTCCGGCGGTGGCTAGCTCGGCTGCTGCTGGTCTTGGCTGGTTCTTGGACTCTAAAATAGCACCA
Organism: Eucalyptus curtisii; assembly: GCA_017140595.1. Taxonomy (NCBI): domain Eukaryota; kingdom Viridiplantae; phylum Streptophyta; class Magnoliopsida; order Myrtales; family Myrtaceae; genus Eucalyptus; species Eucalyptus curtisii. The sequence continues at coordinate 15,659,938 of CM029494.1, forward strand.
AGGGAGCAAGGAAGAAGAAGATAGACTGTCGCAACTGGTAGAGGGAACAAAAGCCACAAAAGTCCATCAAAATATCTCAAGAACTCAAGTGCCATGCCCCACCAGACTTCAGCCCTACCCCACAGCTGTTTTCCCCTCCCAAGCTTCCCCAACAAGCCACCAAAGAGGTCCAAACATTATAGCCCCCCAAGGCATACGAATTTCACCCATTTCCAACTTCAATTCCATTCAATTTCATTCCAATTGGCCTCAAATTGATGGCCAAATTTCCAAGGAGGAAGCCCACACCACTTTCCATAATTTTCCTCACCAATTGATCCACCTTGAAGGCCAAAAGTGCACCAAAAAATGGCCATCCGAATTTCCCAGTCCAAAATTATCCAATTTTGCCGAAAATTCTTCAAATGATGAGTCGACATTTCTAAAATAAATCGTGACATGATAGAATTTTCAATTTTTGAAAGCGGGTTCAATTTCGTGGTTAATTTCAATCGAACATAATTTTGGCGTAGTCTAACCTACCGGGTAACTTTTAGGAATTTTTAGCACATTTGACCCGTGGTCGATTATTTTCAATCCACATTGTGCATCTCCGACTTATAGGCGACTTTCGGTTGTCGTGAAAATCTCGAGGTTTCAAATACGGGCATAGAGTACATAAACGATAAAAAAATTGGTTTGGTACTGTTCAACGCGAATTTTGCAATTAGGTGGAATCACCCACACTTTAATTACACGCCTCTGTCGAATCGACCTATCTCTAGTCTCTAATCAATTTTAACGGTGACATATTGACCCTTGCAGATTAGCACGGTCGAGTAGTTGATTTCTGATCGAATTCTCAAGTCTGTCGTGTTTAGATTCCTTAACGGCTTCACCTGATAGATTAGTTATCTCGTGAGTGATCAGCTCAGAGAAAAAGACTATAGGCACATCGATGAAAAGCCCAATTCATTTCATCGAAAATAGGGTTGAAAATCAGGTTGTCACATATCGTATCTATAGATTTGTTCATTTTGCAGGATCTCTAAAGAAGATTCCACCTATTTAAGGGAGATCAATTTCAAAAATGCAAAACTTTCAAAAAGTGACAATCTTCTTTAGAATTTAGAAGTGACCATATCCCTTAGAATGCCGAAAGAGTCAATTAGAACTCTAGAAGCGAACTCTTATGCTGAACAAAGCCTGTTTTATCCACAAATTTTATTCAACATTGTTTCCAAAAGTACCCCCAATAGGATTAAGGGACCATGCCTTTTCAAAAATTTTCGGTACATTTTCATTCCCTAGGAAGTTGAATTTAACCAAAGTGTGTTTTGGAAAACCCAAAAAGGATTGTTAAATATATCAAGTGATAGTATCTAAAATGATGAGAGGTAACTTCTTTACCAAACACGTCCTTATACACTATCTGAGAGAATTAAGTTAAAAGAACTATGTCTTGGGGCATAGAGTTCATTCACAGTGAATATATGATTTGAGAAGATAAATGCATTTTCTTTCTCAATCTCAAACACTACTGATATCCCTTACAAGCCACTTTGAGCCAAATATGGAGTATTTGTAAAATAACATTGTCAAGAACAATACCATATTTGGGGCAAAATATGGGGTCTTGGTTGAAAATTATGGAGCAAAAGATCAAGAAAAATTTTACTTGCATCAATTTTCTTGTGCTAGTTTCAGGTGATTTCTTATCAAAGCTCGAAGCATCCTGAAGTGACGAAGAGTATTATGTTCACTACCTTAAACACAATTACCCTTTGCTTAGTTAATTTGAGCCTTATGCAATTCCTTCATGATCTCATGTGATGATTATCTCCCCACACTAGGGCAAGGTATGTGATTTACCAACAAAATTGAGAATGTTTGTCATGTTTTTAAATACCACTTGAGAGTCATAATACTCAAAGGAGAGTGAAAACTATGGGGCATAAAAAAGCAGTGTGACTTGTACAAGTAAAGTCAATGCCCATGGAAAAATGCAAAGAAAAGCAGAATTAATAGTCATGCGAAAGACCATTTGGAAATCAAAAAAAAAGCTTTGCAAGAGTGAAACTCTTGTGTCTCAAGACAAATAGTTAAAAAGACTCTCGAGATAGATTAGATTTCAAGAGTTAGACTTCTGAAAAGTTGTGTGATGGTGATGATGCCAAGATAATCACTCACTTTTACCCCTTGATATTTGAAAACTTTTCAAGCTTTTTTACGCCTCACTTGAATCAATATTACAACCCTTATCCGAAATCTCTTTAGATTGGGATGGTTCGAGTTGAAATGAGGATTTCACATATGAGCTACTGTTGGAAAGAGTGGAAGCAATCCTATCTTATCTTATCTTCAAGGTTCTTGACTTATAAACCTGATTAAGATATTAATCAAATATTCATTTATTGACCTCAAAGTGCGTACCCTTTGTGTAAGCCCATGACCATCATTACGATCCTTTTAAAAGACCTTTCAATCAATGAATTGTATTCACTGTGAACATTTTTTAAAACCTTAGACATAGGTTGAGTGAAACCTCTCTAGTGAGATTTAAGCATTTTTCTTACATCAATGGTTGAGAATAAAAACCCTTTTTGAGAACCAGTGTGAAAGACCTCTTTTGATTAGGATATTCCCACTTGGTATATTTGATTTAACCCTTAAATAGTTAATCCAATCTCATTTTGTTAAAATCATCTCCGAATGGATTTAACAATCGGTTTTGCTTACCAAGATTACTTAAATTGTTTCGCAAGATTGGCCCTCAAGTAATCTCAAAACCCTTTTTGGAAATATGTGTTCTCTAGTGAACCGATTTTTGGTAATCATAAACCATACCCTTGTTTTCGATGTTTGGTCATCCAAAACCATAACCCTTGCTTTTGGTTTTTGGTTATCCTAAACCATACCCCTTGTTTTAGGTTCCTGGTCAACCTTAGATCTCATCTCTTAAGTTCCTGGTCAACCTTAAACCTCGTCCTTTAGGTTCTAGGTTATCCTTAAATCTTGTCTTTTAAGTTCTAGATTGTCTTTAAACCTTGTCTTTTAGATTCTAGGTTATCCATAAACATTATCTTTAAGTTCTAGGTTATCCTTAAACATTGTCTTTAGTTTCTAGATTATCCATAAACCTTTTCTTTAGGTTATAAGTTATTCATTAACCTTGTCTTTAGGTTTTAGATTATCCTCATAAACCTTGACTTAAGGTTCTATGAGATCCTTAAACCTTGTCATTAGGTCAATGGTTATCCTTAAACCATTTCTTTTTCCTTAATAACCTCATTTCCTTCATTCCATTTTACGAGAGAGAGACAAAGTGAGAAAACCCCAACAAGAGTTTAGATACCTTAATGAGCAAAGGTAAGTGTCAGGTACATCCCCAACCAAATATCGTATCTTTTGTCATTTTCTATTCCCAAAGTGGAGTGAACTAAAAATTACAGGTATCAATTTTAACTCAAGGAAGGGTAGATATTGACACCTGATTTTTAGTTGACACTTTATTGAAAGATAAAAATCGAGATTTGGATTTCCAATCGCGACAGAGCCCCATTTCTCGGTCAAAAAGTGTCGTTTTTTTATTTCTTTCTTTTGCATTGTTTTTAAGTAATTTCCAGTTCATTTTCAAGAAAAATCCGAAAAGTCAAACGGTTGACTTTCAAGTTAACTTTTTAGTCAACTCTTTTATCAAAAGTCAACCCGGGGTCAAAAATTGACTTTTTACTAGAAAAAATTCCATTTAGCCTTAATTTCACTTTTCTCGAATCAATTTCTCAAAATTTCAAAGATTTAATTCAAAAAATAACATTTTGAGAAAAGTCAACTAAATGGTTGACTTTTGGTCAAATCTTTGACAAAAAATGGAAAAAAAGAAAAAAATGCACAAAAAAATTCTTTTAATGTCAATTTGATTTTTGTGTCGAAAATTTCAAGAAATTTGATTAAGAACCTTGATTTCTGAATTTTTAGTCATAATTAGATGTAGTTCATTCTTTGACATTTGGTTTAACGACTATCTGAAAACAGTTTGTGCCCTAAATTTCGTGATTTACCAAGTCAAAATGCGAATTGCCATTTTGAGCCCTAATTAGGGGACCAAAATTGATCATTCATGACTTGCGAATGGAAGATTGTTTCCCACTCATTTCCTTAAGATAAGTCCAAATTCGAAATTGATTTTGAGAAATTTACACAAGAGCTTATTAATTTGAAGAATTTTATCCTCCCAAGTATAAGAAAATCAAGCAATTAAGCTTCAATTGTAAAAATTCGAATTGACCCATTCATGGTTATGGTTTAATTTCATAAATCTATGTCCAATTTTAATATTATTATTAGATTCATTTTTTTTTGTATAAGCTCGAATGTTTCAATTCAAGCTCAATTTGAAGGCGATAAGTGATCTTATATATGAGTAGTTCATTAGATAAGGTAATTGTGACACTAATTGAGTTAAATTTTAGTTAATTTGTAATTTTGTCAATTGGATTGTAAATTTTACCATTTTAGCCATTTATACCCAATTTAAAGCATCCATGGTTTTGATCCATTATTTTTCCTGATAAACATCCAATTAGGTCAATAGGAGACCTCTAGATCACGTTTCTAAGGTTTGATTAGCTTAATTATACCTTAATTGGCCAATTTCTTCTTAAATGGGGAAATATTCCTTTTCGATTTGGTCATTTAGGGACCAAATTGTATAAATTTTGGACCCACAAGGGCCCCATGTGGGTGAAATGATAAGAACTGGACTAAATTGATCAAGAACTGGTTACAAACCGGTTGAACCGGTCCGACCGATTTGATTGGCCATCGATGGGGTTGGCCGGTTCAGTCCCTTGCCGGTCGGTCCCTGACCTCTGGCGATCGGTTCTAGAATCCTCTCAATGTCAATTTCACTTTTGTACCTTCAATTTCTCGAAATTTTACAAATTGACTCTCGAATTTCTTCAAATTGCAAATTAACCCCTATTGGACACTTCGACGTAATTCTCGATTTTGGCTCAAGTTTTTACAAATCAAACTCACTAGATTAATTACTCAACCCCTTGAGATCATGATGGAGCCTTCGAAATTGATTTTTGACCGTTGGATTGAAATTTCGATCGTCAAATTGAACCGACGGTCGAAATTGCTTAGTTTGGGGAGTATATAAAGCAAATTTTCCCTCCATTTTTGGAGGGCTTCATTTTGCACGAATTTTTTTCTCTCTCTCTCTCTCTCTCTCTCTCTCTCTCTCTCTTCTCTCTGTTTTGGCATCAAAATCATATCTCTCTCTCTACTGGTTCAATGGGATTCTTCTTTGACGAAGCCATTGCCACCGGTTCTAGCCCCCACTGGTGGCGTTCCTGCTCCGAATCTCACCGATCTATCCCCAAGCTTCTCAATCACTGGATTGTGGTATGGTCCTTGTCGATTGGTCACCAGAAGAGCACCGGTAACCCGATCTACTCCGGCGGCTTCCAAACCGGTCCAATTTTGGACCGATTATGTTTTCCTTCGCTGCAGGTGGTTCAACCGCCTTTCAAAATTGTTCCTTGCTGTCCGGATCTATTCCTTGGCGATTTATAGAGGTTTGATCTATGTTTTGGGAAAACTTCGATTGATTTCGATCAAAATCGACTAAATCACGATAAAAGGTAATTTCTCGATCTCGAACCCCATGAAGCGAGTTTGAATTGGCCAACCGGGGCTAGGGTTCAATTTTAAGTAAATAAGTGTTGATTACATGCTAGATGATGGATTTGGATGATAATTGGCTGCAACTGAGTGTTCTTTGATGATGAAGTTGAATGATTGTGGTTGATTTAGGTTAAATATGTAATTTTGTAACCCTAGGACTAATGTACTGTTTTGGCCAAAACGAGGTCCGAGACAACCTTAAGGTCCAAAACGACCTCATTTCAACTTAAATCATCTTAGATTTAGATAATACACGTCTCAAGCTTTGAAACCATAGGTCGTACGCCCCAATTGAGTGTCGTTTGACCCTAAAAAAAATCTCCAAAAATGAGCGATTATGTAGTAGTTTAGGAGGAATTTCGGTTATGTTCTTGTCCCGAATGAGATTTTACTATTTTTGTGTAGCCTCCTGTGATGATTTCTGGATAGTCTTGCCTTCATGAGTTTTGTTTCAAAATTGTTGTGCATGTTCGGTAATTTTTTCATGATGTTTGGATGTGTTTAACTAGGTCACATCCAATCAGATCCAAGCCTAGGTCAGTCTTTTCCATGCTGATATCTAATTTTTTTTTTTTTGTACAGATCTATGTGTTGATTTCTGAATGAACTTTTCTTCATGAAAGTTGCTCGTACTAGTGCGAAACATGTTTTGTATTTTTTTCGAAATTTTTAGACATGAGTAACAAGGTCAAAATCACTTAGATTCGAACATAAAACAGTTGGCCCTACATTGATCCGGATTCTATTTTGATAAAATTGAGTCTATAAATGTGCTTGTTTGGTCTCAAATCCTTCATGAGAGTTGAAAAACATGATGCATATGTTCAATTGATGCATGCTTTGCAAAGTATTGACGTTAGCAAGTGAGTCAATTGCGTGAGTTAAGGTTAAAATGTGCTGCAGCAGTACATAATCTAAATGTGCAAATCCGTTTTGTCCATTTTGCTATGATTCGTGTGATCACATTTAGGTTTCGAACTCTCATCATTGCGTGCTTTATGTGTAGGATTTTTCATAAAATTTGTACACGTCTTCAGACGGCTGAAATTGTGCATGTTTTGAGATAATGTTTCTTGACACTTAAACTACATGTTACAAGGTTTGAGTACGTGTTCACATCATTGCGTTTGAATGTCATTTTACATTATTAATGTGTGCCATAAGAGCGCATGTGTTCCATAACTTAGATATTCCTTAATCCTAAATATTTTCAAACCTCTTTAAAATTCTATTTGACATTGTGAAAGTCATGGTTTGAGTTATTTTCAAAATGCTTGCAATGCTTATGAGTGCATTTATGCAAGTCTTGGGCTAGCCTTGGTAATTGAATACCTTTCATAGTCGAGCTCAAAACTTTTCATATATGATTTCAAAAGATGTCTTTAAAACATCACATGTACCCCCACCATGCATGCAATTACGTCAACATTTAGAAGTGTCTATGTATGTGATTGACACATGCTCTTGGTAATAAGTGACCCGCCGACGATTCACTTTCTTGCTTGATTGGTTGAGAAACAAGGTCCAAAAGACTTGCACGCATGTTTAATTCTTACAATGCATGTGACTTTTAGATGTATGATAGGGTCGATGCATGATATTGAGGGAAAACCCTTGGATCAAATAGATCACTTGGTTATGAGACTTATAAATGTTATTGGCTATGCGAGAACATAATTGGTCGATAACGGTTATAAGTCACAAAAAATGGATTGGGTAGGTGTTTTAGTGGTACCCACGCATGAAAGGCAAACGCCGACCCCGAGGCCCCAAAATTTGATTTTCGCATTGAACTTTCTTTAAGTGATTGTTCTTGACATGAAGTTGTGTTTTTGACTATTTTGACATGTATGCTTGTTTATTTCCATTGTATATACCTAGTTATAGATTTCCTAGATTAAGTTTAGAATATAACCCCGCAGATGGAGAAAGCGCGAAGATGGTGGAGGTCGATGTCCATTCCAATCATTATCTTGTACTATTCATTTCCCCGACATATGTCTCGGGTTCCTTTTGTTGTATAAAACCTGACAAGTTGCGGGTTCTCTCTTCCTCTTATCTTTTCTCAATCGTGTTTCTTTTTTATTTTTTCTAGGATTGCATGACAAATTTACAGGTTTCCTTGATTATTTACTTACTGCTTCGCAATTTCAATATAATTGAGTGTTTTCATTCCATTTTCTTTATAAATAGAATAGCATAAAAATGACCAACCACGCATGATTGCTTAGTTTAGGACTAACGATCTTGAAAATGTAAGAAGAAATGGATGGACACGTTAGGTAAACACAATATACTATTTAGGTACCGAAATGACGCTAATAGAAATATTGGCATAATACAAGTCCCCAGATCAAGATATCTGGTTGCGTAAAAATCGATGGAACACTTTTGACCCTGGATTGTGTTTCTAGCCAACCCCCCAAAAACGAGGCTAGTGGTGACTCCCGTCTTATTTTTAGATTGTCATGAACAACTATACTGTATAAATGAACTCGTCGCGCAGGGTACGAGTTTTGATGAAACTCACTATGGTTTAACATACTCGATGTGGTAGTATCCCAAAGGATGAAGTGATGCCATCCTTATGGGCGAAATGTACTATCGAGAAAGCTACCATGGTAAAGGTATCCTTAAATATGATATTCACACCCGACCTCCTCTCCCGAGGTGTATCGCCCTTGTGGGTACTGGTCATGACACTTCGCTCTCATGCGGGATATGAGCTTGGGAGAGCTCGCGATCTCGTGAAGAGAGCACACGAGAGGCTTGACCCGAAAGGCGAGGTGATAACATCTTTCGGAACACGAGCTGTGAGGGAACTCTCGTGATCAAGTATCCTTAAATTCGACATTTCCCCCATTCTTCTCCTCGTGATGAGGGATCGAAGGCAAGATCGGGTCGTGCACCACTAGGGCGGTAATCCGCACTCCAATGAGTATTGATATCTATATTACAAGAAAATGTTAACCAACTATCATATAAGTTGGTAACCCTTTATAAATTACACTAAATGTATTTGAAAATAAACTTACTTTGTGACTAGAGGTACAAGGTAAGAAAGCTTGAAACTTGAAGGGAGATGGGGGATTACAAGGAGTAAGGTGGAAGAAGATAGAATTCTGAGATTTAGATCGAGCCATTTTCTTATGTGCTGAGGAAGCGTATTTGTAGAGTATGCTACAGTGTAAAGTGAACAGTATTGAGCGAATAATATGATTGAACAATACTGAGTAAACAGTATTTGCTATAGTGTGTCTGCCATTTGTTACAATGTATTATTTTTCCGCCACTATAATAGTATTGGCATGTGATATTTTGTCTTATCTTTGGGCACGATTGATCCCGTAGCAGTCATCTTCATTGGTGTTTCCACTGTGATGTAATTGTGAGGATCCGTCTTGGCTGTCTTATGATTTGGAATATCTACATTGTGATTCTTCCGCTTCTAAGAGTATTTGTCTGAAGACATTGAAGTATTCCTTTCTATTCTATACTAGAGCGAGTGTTGTACTTGCAATGGATTTCTCCTGCAAAAATGTTGTTTCGGATGGTGCTATAGCTATTTGAGTATTTTGGCTATTTAGCCAACTCCTAACCATAGATTCATATTCTTGTTTGTGGTATTTGAATCCGTCCCACCATTTTATTTTGTATTTTCAAACAAGTATAGGTACACCAGGTTTGGTAGAAGATGTATTATAATCAAATTCCCATGTTGTTACCCATGAGATTCTAAATATTATGAAGAAGTGCATAAGACATGGGAACCTTGTATCATGTTGAGTTGGTGCAAAGCATTCACAAAATATTTGGTATCTTTGTTTGACTATGGGGTGTAGTATTATACCTAGAGGACCAAAGAGATCCCACTAGGAATCAAACTAATTCAGTAGGCTCTCTCTTGGAAAATAATCTTTGAAGAATACTAGCCAAGTGTGTTAGAAATTTGTATTTTGACGGAAGAAAACATTCCACCAGACTTGTTGGTAGTCCTAATATGTGTATGAAGTGGAGTATGATAGATTTTGGGTTAACTCTAGCTTGGAATTTTTTAGGTGTATGAGGTGAGGCTCCCCATTGTGAGGGGTGTATGACCTTGCTAATAGAAATAGTGGAGTATATGATATTATCTATATAAAACTTGTCAGCAAAATGGGTGAACCTTGTTGATCCTGTTTCCACTAAAATTTGCTCATAAAAAAGCAATAGTTTTATGTGTATTATGTGATTTGAAAAACCAATTTCCTGAAAATATATTTTTTGCAAATTTGATTGGATTTTTGTCAAAAAAGTTCATCTTCTACTATTAGTATTTTTTGAAATGAGGTTTTTAGAAAGAATTTTGATTTTTTAGAATGAGGGGTTGCCTGTGGCCTAATGACCACCTCAGTCGAAATTTTTGTATTCCGCTTGTCTTTATACGGCAAGTGGTGAGGGATTATTGCCTACTTCAATGGCACTACACGGCTCTTTCTTTACTGTTTTCTGTAAAGATTGAGCAAGTACTTATAGTGTTTCTTTAAGCAATATGGCAGCTAGCTGGGTTAGAGCTGGTATGAGTTATTCTCTTAGAGGGGTATTTGGTATTGGATGTTATTGGTTTTCTATTATTTGAAACAATCACTTGATTGGTGTCAAGCTTTTTGGCTTTGGTGGTGTATTGGAGACTTTGGCAATGGTTTTGCCTTTGACTTTGTCTTTTTTAAGTCTTTGCATAATTATATCCCTGCAAAAATTCTCTTGTGAGAAAATCAAGTAATGAATTTGAAGAACTATTTATAAATTCAATATCAAAATCGAATGTTGAAAGTATGGCTTGCCATCTGGCAAAAATCTATTTTGATGCAATATTCAAGATGTCTTTTTGTAAAACATCTTTAGCTAATTTGCAATCAATTCTTAAGAGAAATTTTTTGGTTTAATAAATCTCCTTGGAATTTTGATATAGACAAAACTATAGTAAGTATTTTCTTTTTTATTGTTGAGTAATTTTGCTGGGTAAAGTTCCAGTGTTTTGAAATAAATTTTACAACCTATTCTTTACTTTCTTGACCTGTTTAAGAATACCACCATACTCTATTTTTGAAGCATCTGTTTCAACTATTTTTAAAGTAGATGGATAAGCTAAGTGTAAGCATGGTATTTCCTTAACATGGATTTTTATTTGTTTGACAATGTTTGTATGGATTGAAGTCCATGGTGGAGGATCTTTTTATAACCTTTGATGTAAAGGTTTACAAAGAATATTTATATTAAGAAAGAAATCTATAATATAATTGAGACTACCTAAAAATCTTTGTAACTGGGTTTTGTCTTTAATCTCATCCGGAAATTTATCAGTAAATGAGATTGATCTTTCTATGGGAATTATGGTGTCTAAATGGATATAATGACCTAGGAATCTAATTTTGGTCTAGAAGAGTGCAATTTTAGTAGGAGATACTACTAAACTATTTTGTATGATTATTTTTATAAAAGTAGATATATGTTTGAAATGTTGTTCTAAATTGGGGGAGAAAACCAGTATATCATCTATATAAACTAGGATATAATCTAAATAAGGATTGAAAATTTTATTCATGATTCTCTGAAATTCTGAAAAGGCATTCTTGAGATCAAATGGCATAACATTCCATTCGTATTGGCCAAAAGGGATAATAAAAGTTGTCTAACATTTATCCTTTTCACTTATTTGTATTTACCAAAATCCTGATTTCATATCAAATTTGAAAATGTTTTTAGGGAAAATTTCAAATAAGGACCCGAAATGAATCTATTTTCTCAAATAAGGACCCAATGTGAACTTTGTGTCATATAAGGACCTGAAGTGGACCCATTGTTTCAAATAAGAACCCAAAGTGAATTTTGTGTCAAATAAGGACCCAAAGTGATCAAGTTAATCTCTATTGAGGACCTTAGTTCACCGACAGACATTTTCTGGCGATTAAAATAGGGGCAATTTTAGGATTTGTTAATTTTCCCTATATTTTTTTTGGACAAAATTGCCCAAACTCCTGTGGTCGGAAATGTCACAAGCTTGATAGCCGGCGAATATTTGGTTGACCAGCAAGCTTAGGTTCTTATTTGGAATTGATTCAACCACTTAGGGTCCTTATTTGAGACAATGGGTCCATTTTAGGTCTTAATCTGATACAAAGTTCATTTCGGGTCCTTATTTGAGAAAATTTGTTAACTTCAGGTCCTTATTTGGATTTTTCCCATGTTTTTATTCTACATAATCTGTTAAACAAGTCTTTTTTGTCGGGTATTGGATACCTTATCCATCTAAGGGTTGTATTCAAAGATTTATAATTAATAATTAACCTGTGAACTCCTCTTTCTAATTCAACATTTTTGTTAACATAGAAAGCAGAACAACTCCATGGTGATTGACTTTTCTCAATGGGTTTTTTGTTCAAAGATCTTGTATTTCTGTTTGGCAAAATTTTAAAACTTCTTAATTCAATTGTGTAGGTTGAGTTTTTGCAGGTATTTTGTTTTCAAAAAAAATCTTGTTCATAAAGTAAATCTATAGTATGCTTATTTCTTTCCCAAAAAACATTAGGTAAGGTGGAATATATAGCTTTTTTTTATGTGTTTTTGTAGGGATGTTATTTTATGTTTGATGTTTGGTTTTAAGAGATTTTCTTCTATTCTTTTGAATTCTAAGTTTTCTTTTAAAAATTTAAGCTAGTTTTCTTTATCTTTTATAAAACAATTTATTCTGAAATTGAATGTTTTTGTAAGATATTTAGGCTTCTCTTTTGTGCTTTTGTTATAAAGTCAAATGTGATTTTTCTATTTAAGGCATGAGTTTCAATTCCTTCATTTGTTACTACTATAAAGGGTTGAATTAATTGTATAAAATGCGTTCCTAGAATTATTTCATATCTCATATTTTTAATTAAAAGAAAGGAAGTCTTGTAAGACATTTGATTTTTTTTTTTTATTAAGGCTTCTGGCAACTTGTATTCGATATATAACTTGTCTCTTGAAGTTGATTTTAATAATTCGGATGTTTAATCAAAGTATTTTATTGGAACAATGCCTTTTTTGATGCAATTGAGATATGCTCTTGTGTCAAAGTGTGTTATTGTTTCAATAATAAATTCATTATTGATTTGTATTCTTCTCTAATCCTATCTCTAACTTGGTCACCTATTATTTGGGGTAAATTTGCTAAGAATTTTTCTTTCTAAAAGGGTTGGCTACAATCTGGTCTAACAAGAACCTTTGAAGGAAAATTTCTTTGTATTCTCTAAATCTTTCTAAGCATTTGCATCTCATATTGGACAAGAGATCTTAATTCATATCTCTAATATGTGACGGATCTCCTATGAAGTGTTGTAAAATAGAGTATATGAGTGTATTCACTGCATCCTGGATAAGATGTCTTTGTTCATCATCCATGCATTGTCCAAAGTCATCTATTTTATAGGTAGTTAAAATTTGTATTCTCTGTTCATCTGTTAAATAGTTATTCCACCAACATTTTAGTTGTCCAGTTAATCCGGCTACTAAAAGATTAGCAATAGCATGGTCTGATATATCTTGCTGTATTTTGTAGGTATTAGCAAGCATTACCATGTTATTTAAAATATTCATAATATTGCTTTCAGCTACACCATCTATATTCCACTCATAAATGGCATCTGGAGAGTATTTATTTTGTATTTTTTGCGATGATTCTTCTAAAGCAATGTATGGTGGGGTAGCTCTACTATGATATAATTTTTGGGGTTATCTCCAATTGAGTCTATTCATCTTAGTGACAAATTCATTATCAGAGTCACTAGAAGTTTTTGTTAAAGCACTAATAGTGGGTTGGTCTTGAGTATCTTTTATAATTAATCCTTGAAGTTTAGGGGTGTCTAATATAGGAGTGGGGTTCTAGTTTTGATTTCCCTAAAAGTCTTTTCCTTTGTTCTATGACTTTGGTGAATTCTAGGCTATAATTTTTTAGGAATTCAAATGTCTTAAAATTTGGTTTTTAGAATATTTCTACTTGTAGTATAATTTGTTGGGTAGGATTCTAGATTGTTGATTCTATCATATTCAACGGTTTTCCTATGGTTACTAAATGTTGATTTGCATAGTTGTTTTGTTCAATTACCTCATGAGTATAAAGCGAATCTGTTTCGGCCGGTATCCTAAGAGGAGTAGCTATTACCTCACTTTCTCCATACTGTATTTTTATTCTCTTAAGTGGTGGATGACTGGATTATATGGTTTCACCATTATCGAGTTTTTACTTGTAATAATGATCTAATACTGCTATTTCTTTTGGTTCAAGGAATTGTTTTTCTAATCAATCAAAGAAAAATATATGGACTTCATATTTATATATGTAGTCATAATATTTTTGCTTGATATCTTTTGCTTTATCAGCAAAGGTTTCGAAGAATCATTCTCTATTTGTTTGTTGTCTTCCAAATTAAAATCTTTATTAAGGAATGCTTTATTTGGTTCAAATTGTTTTTCCAAAACATTTAGTGCTGCATTTATCATTTGTGAATATGTTGGAGAGTGATGAGGGGAGTCTGTATTTTCTAAGACTGGTTCAGGTTGGTTCTATTGATAAATTGGCTTGGAAATCCATGATCTACTATCTAAACCACTAATTTATGGTTCAAGTGGTATCGCGGGATTATTTTTATGGTTATTAGGAGGTAAAGGTGTTGTATCTTATATGAAAGTATTCCTATGAGTACTTGGTAGAATGGTGATTATAGGTGGAAGATAAAAATTAAGGTCCACAGATCTTTAAGAGGAGGTATAAAATGACGAGCTAGATCTTAAATCGAAAGATCTTCTAGGAAACCTAATAGTTACCATTCCCTTTGAATGTTGAATAACATTGGTCGAATTTGTATTTTGGACAACTTGTTAGAGAATTTGGTTTTCTAATTCCTATTATTCTGGTAAAGTGACTTGATTCCAACTAATAGATTTAGACAATATTGTATTTACTCTAAATATGTCAGTCTAGAAGAGAAGTGTTTCACCTCATGGACTATGTTTGAAACCATTTTCTCCAAAGGCATAAGCCATTACTTTGTAATGGATCCTATAGAGAAGAGCTAAAGTGATAGATCCATCAACTACCTTGTAATTATGTGTTTTTATTTAGAGTGTGAGTGCTTTAAGCATATTGTTATCCTTAAGGGATATTGAGAAATTTGGATAACAGTCAAGATATATTGGTCCTTTGCAAAGACTTGTCTTTACGATACCATAAATGGATTTATCATAGTTTAAGAGAATTAAAGTTGAATATATAAATTAAAATAAGATTAATTAAAAATAAATTTTTATTTTTTATTTTTAATTATTTAAATTAGAATTCAAATATTATTTATATTGAAATATAATTTCAATTTTGTTAATTTAATAAGTTTGTTATTCAAGAAAAATAACTTTCCTATTATGGACATTAGAAATCTATCCACCTTTAACCCACCTCCCCCATGGGAAAATTTTATCCTGTCTATATCACCCTTATATCCGACTTTTTCCTGTCCTGAGCGAGCATCAAACGTAGGATAGGATAAATCATATCCTATCCCGAATTTTATCCCGACCGCCAAACGCAGCCTAAGAGAATATATATGTATTAAGACATTCTTTTGTAAGAAGTTTAATTCCTATCTGGACTAGTCCTTAATCTATAACAATCAAATATAAGAATATAAGGAAATCTTAGGTATAATTAAATTCAATATTAATCTTATTTCTATTATATATTTTTGGTATTTTAGGTATATTAGTACAATTTACTATTTAATAAAATTTTATTAGAGAATGCTGGAAAAGGAAAGAACAAGTAAATAAGAGAGGGAAAAAAAGAAAATAAAAATGAAGTAGATAAGAGTGTTGCAAGAAATTTTTACCATATTTATTTGTGTAACTTTTAGGTTTATTTACATTGATATATCATTTATATCAAACAATGTATATGATATGATATGAATATATCCCAATTTAGTACTAAGATTCACCAAATAGTGGATTGGATATAGCGAAATCCTTGGATTTTATATGTTATCCTATATAGTTCTATTCCAGTTAGAAATCCATACGACCAAAGGTAGCCTATGAAATTTCAAATAAAATTTCTATATTTTGTCTCCCTCCTCGAGAATGTATTATCAATTCTTATCGTCATGTTACCTAAGATAAATATTGCAAATTTCTTTTATCTAACCCCTAATGTTGGTCATTGATATATCTCCTTGACAGATTCTAATCTTTAGCAAGAGAGTCAAAGTATTCAACTTATAAGTTTTCTACATCCTAATAATTGAAAGAAACTGGCATGTTAAGTAAAGTGATAGACTTCAAGTAAATTTTTGTGCAAACGAATCACGTGGAGCATCTAATATAACATCAACCTCTCACATTACTTGTTATCATGTTAATTCTATAAATCAATTTGGATTTTTTTATACCACTCGGTTCGTCTATTCCAAGTTTATTTTAGCCAATCCATATGAACAAGCAATTGATGAGTGTGGTAAAGCATCTAGATGTGAAAAGCAGTCATGGCACACATCACACCAAAAGGTTAGAGTTTCTTTTACTTTTTCTTTTTCTTTAGCTATCATATTTTAAGATTACAAACATGAATTCTAATCGCTAATGTGGTAGATAGTGTTTGTTTCATGAAATAAGAATTACTTGGAAAACATTTTTTTAAATGATCTCTTGCATCGCTTAATTAGTTATGGAAAATTTATTCATTATCAATAACAATTTATGTCTAAATATTTTCGTGGATGATGAAAATAATTTTTATTTGTAAGTAAGGCAAACGATCATTTTTAGGAAAATATTTTCCAGATTATTTATTTTCCACAAAACAAACAGAGCATTTGTGAAACACATACATATATGTTGATTCTGGCAAAGCGCTCAGGGTAAGTATAGTACAAGTGCCAATACTTTCATACGGCACTCACATTGATGCCAAAACTTTTTTTTTTTCACTCACTTAAGTATCACAAATTTGAAAAATTGATCTTTTGAGTGCCATTCCAATTTGGCTGCCGGAAAAGCTGATATGGCATAAAAATAACATTAAACTTGAAACATGTCTCGCAGGCGAGTTAAGTCAGCAAATGAGATGGTAAACAATGTCGTTCTTTCATGTGATTATAAGAAGTGAAGCAGCTTCACAAATTGGGGCAAATTCCAAATTCATTTTTCATGAACCCTAACCCTAACCTTTAACCCGCAAACTCTCTTTAATTCCAGGACAAATCATCTCATCAAATTCACAATGAAGAATAAAAGCTAGAGAAGCGGCTCACAAATTTCCGAACAAAGTGATGATGAAAGTCAGTATTTATGCTTTTGTGGACTGCAAAGTTCAATGAGAATTTCTTGGACAAGAGAAAATCTTGGACGAAGGTTCCATGGATGCGCTAGGTATAGAGAATGCTTCAATTGTGGATATTTCAAGTGGGTTGACGTGAAATTTTTGAATTGAGCAATGGAGGTGATCTTGGAACTCCTTCAAGGACAACATGGATCTGCGCTTATAATGAAAGATGAGTTGGACCATAGCAACTCTATGCAAGCGGAAATAAAGAGTTTGGAATCTTTGGTGAATCATTTGAAAAAGGAAGTTTCAATGATGAAAATTTAAAGAAATATTTATCGAGTGTTGTTTGTCTTGATGTTGTCAGGTTTGGTCTATGTAATCTCAGTAATAAGAAGAAGCTACTGAGTCTACCATAGTTGAAAAACAATGAAATGTGTTATTGTATTTGGCACAATAACTTTGTTTTTTCTATGATGTATGTGGGTGAATTACTAATTTTTTGTTAACTTGAAGATTGAATGGCTTAGTGAATTTTGGTGGATGTCGTGTTTTTTGATATAATTTGAGTCTTATTGTTGACTTATACAAAGGATAGATGGCTTGACTTACTCACAGTAGCTGTAGCAAGAGAAAATGATGGTTCTACATTTTGTGGTTTATTTTGATTTTTCTACATATGTTGAAGGACAATTAAAGTTTCAAATAACTTTACGAAAGATCGTTTGAGTGCCAACAATTTTTTGAAGCAAACACTTTAGTTCATTAACTTTTTAAAAGTTACAACTTAGGTTCCTTTACTTTTTAAAAGTGACAACTTGAGTTCCTCAACTATTTAATTAAGTTATTGGTTTCACTTTTGTCAAATACATCTTACATCCTTTAATAACTTAAGGCAAATTATCATCCTATAATAGCATATAAAATAAGACTTATTTCGACAAACTCTATCAGTATTGGCATGGTTTAATCTAAAATAACATTACACCATACACATTGCACCAAAAGGTCTTTTACATCAACATTAATATAATAATAATTTGAAACAAAATAATCTTAGCTGCCTTACAAATTCAAAATTGAAACAAAATTCCCGTTAAGCTATCCATCTAAAATGCAACAATAGTCTGAAACAACTAAGATTGCTGCTAAACACATCACCAGCCAAAATAAACAATAATTTCAACCGCTTTGCAATAAAATCCTAAAGTCCTAGACATTGACACCTAACAACAGACATAAAAGGATGACATCCTCCCATCAGTCAATCTGAAGAATCTCATTATTTCCTTTTTTTCTTCTTCAATGGCTTCATTTGATTCATGAGTCTTGCATTCTTCCGAACTAAAATTATAGGTACATCATTCATTTGTATACATTTTCTCACTGTTTTATCTTTTGGAGAATCCATTATTTTCCTTTGAGATTCGCTTATTTCAACATTGCCTATTGTTGAAGTTTCTATAACTGGTATTGGCACTATAGTAGAAGGTTGTGAATTCTCAAAATCATTCATTTGATATAGACTTGATGTTAAAGTCTTCTTTGGTACCTCTTTTCGAGCTACTCTCTGTTTTGGAGCTGTCATTGGTTGCTTCTTTGATTGTGCTCGAGTTACCATTGGCTGGTTTATCGGTTCTTGCCCTTGGCTTCTTTTTCTAGATGCAATCAATTCTTGACTTGGTTCTCTTTGAGATATTAACACCTTCAAACTTCTCCCAATCTATAATCATATAAACTTCATTAATTACTATGTCAATCAAATTGAACACATTAAATGCATAACAACTTAAAACTTGCATTCAAAACTGTCATATATGTATTCATATCTGTAAACAACCAATAATCATATTCTCGTATCCTTCTCCCAATTGCACCATATGTATGTTGTGGTGTATAACTTTCACAAACTAAAACCTTTTTATTTCTTCTTTTTCTAACCTATAAAATGAAATAACATAATATGAATTTATTGTACCAAGAAGTACACACAACAGTAATAATCATAACAAACATCTTACATGATATTTACTTCTCTATTGTACACTATTAGACTCAGTTGGCATTGTAGTTGGTTCTGCATTGCTTTCTGTGTTGCCTGGACATGCCCTTGCATCACTAAGCTGTGTTGCTTCTTAGTTGGACAACCAGTTTGTTATGCCATTTCCGATGACAATGAGAGCATCGAACCGTTCCACTAGCCATGTTCATTGTATTACTACTGCTCTCAATTTCTTACTTTTTTCTTTTCTTTTTCAGCCTGCCATCTTACTTCTTCAGTAGTAAAGGCTTTAGGGATTGATGGTTTGTTTTGTCCCAAAACTTGCTACTTCTCAGAGGTTGCAACATGAAATGGTATACAACAAAATAGTTACTTTTCTTGTAACAATCCTCCACATAATCCTCTAGATTAAGTTGCTTTAATTGGATGGTGCAAATTGCATGTAAGCAAGGTATTCCACTCAACTGACATATTCGACAGGAACTCATTTTCTCTTTAAATGAACAACATGAATATTTTTCCTCTTTCAATGAACAACATACTTGTCACTACCATTCATGATTTCAAATCCATCATCCCTATTCCAAATTGGATGACAGGATCTACTAGCAGCAATATTGTCTTCCAATTTTTTTACAATCTTAGGCCCACATTGTATAGGCCACTTCGAACATTCATCTCTCTGATTTTGCAATCACACAATCACCATAACTCTAATGTCTTCAAGTATGACAATTGATTTGCACTTAACTTCTATAATCCTGCCGTTGAAAACCTTGCAAAGGTTGTTGTCAACGCTATTACACTTGAATTTCTCACTAAAGAAAACTCTACAACAATGTTTTGCTTTAATTTTGGAATAATGCTTCAGAAGCTTTAATTGACAAGGTATGTAGAGCTTCTTTGTAAATTCTGAAATCCGCTATATTTGGGCTCTTTGCAATCAACTAAAACTACTTCTACAATTGATCGCTTATATATTTCTTTGCCCAATTTGCATATATGTACCTAACACACATTCCGTGCTCGGTATATTGCACCAGCTCGATTATGGCTAAAATAAGTCCCTGCAAAACCAGCAAACATTTGTAAGCTACTTGAATGATATAGCATTATATAATGATATTACCAAAATCAGTAAACATTGCCGATGCCTTTTTGTTGATCGCTTATAAATGCCTAATCTCTTTTATCATTCCAAGATCAGCCATTAGATTTTTCAAAAACTAGAACCAATTGTCTTTATTTTCAATCTTTACCACAGCCCAAGCTATTCGAAACATTTGGTTGTTTCAATCCCTCTCAACAGTAGATGATAACCCTTCATTACATAACCCTTTCAAAAAATACCTGTCTAATCCGATCACTTTTTTATAGCCAATTAAAAATCCCTTTTTACATACATAAAAGAATATGTACATCCTATCAAATTGTATCCCATGATCAGGTAAGGGCTTCTCCACAACCTTTACATGACTTATGCTAGGTGGATTTTGTAGTCTACATTCCCTAGTATAGTCCAAAATCTTTGCATATTCTTCTTTATAAATACTCATCAACATACTCGTCATCTTGTACCTAGCTTTTTTGCACTGATTATGAGAAACATTTACACCAACTTGCTCTTTTATTAGTTTCAATTAAGGATTTTGATGTTTAGCATTACTTTGATGATATTAAATAAGTGTTTGGCCAACCATGCACTAGTCACTCTTTTATTCTCAGATACAACACTACAGGTATGCTGCTCCTGTAATGATTGGATATGGAATGAACCACTCTTCTTACTCAATGCACCATATATTGCTCATGGACAATTGTCTTGTGCACACTTTACTCTAACATAATTATTAATATACTAATGAATTTAATATATCGTTGTTGAGAAATTAAGTACCCTGACAATAGTATCTCTGAATTACTTGACATCGTCAAATGTCATTAATACACAAAAAGGCAGGATTTGTATCGAATGAATCATAAGAAGGATATTGACTTTCCCCTTTTATGTTGCGCTGCACCATTTTCATCATCATCCTCTTGGCTACCACCGTCATCATGACCACTTTTCCCAAAAACAAAATCATCACCATCAGCTATAGGAGCTCCTGCATCCTTGTTTACTACGATGCATGCATTCACTAGCCACATTGTGCTTTTCTCCTTTTTTTGATTATCCTGACCTCTTTCATTGCTTGTGCGATATCCTCATCGTCAACATTATTTGCGCAAATGATATGCACAAGTGTTTCATCGCCGTTGTCGCTAAATAATGTAAATTCTCAATAGCTTAGAGTTATTTTAGTTGATTCTTCAACAAGCGTATCTTCACCATTAGATATACCTCTAGTATCCTCAAGATGTCGAAATATCTCTAACACACATCGTGTATGCAAATTTACAATGTCCAACACTGCTTCCACATGTCCTTCCAAAACAACTCTAACATTTGGCGAGGTTTCAAAACTAGCTTCCAACACTGCTTACTCATCTTCTTCATCGCAACTATGTTCAACATACACATAAAAATCATGATCATGCAGACAATGGTAAGCAAGATCTTTTACCTCACTATTATTATGCAAATATCTTAAACCATCTTTAAAAGACTTACCGGGTACCTAGTAATGTAATTTCCCTATTTTGCATTTCAATTGATCTATTATATTCCTTCTAAAGTCTGTAAATGATAGCTTACTTACACTGACAAGAACAATGGCGATTTGCCCACCAATGTATTCCTTCTTTTTCTCAGTAATCCTAAACTCTCCACCATAGCAAACTTTAATGGACGCACTTATATCGCCCATGTTATCACTACACCAAATACAATAAAATTTTATTTCTACATTAAGGGACCACAACACATATAAATAATAGTATCAATCGGTCTCCACAACTCAAGCAAATAATAATAAACAATAAATCCTCACAACCACAATAAACAATAATTATATTGTTAGCCAGTGGACTCCAACCGACAAAATATAAGTACGAATGAACTTAAGCACTCACATTTACATTGCCCAAATCTCTAATATTTGCCCTCTAATATGTCACTTTTTTTCACACTTTGACTCTATCAAATAGCACCAAATTCACTTACATTGTCGGTTAGTTAACACAAAATAACAAAAAGCATTAACCTTTAATCTTTGTCTACAATGATTCCTCACGTTACAACCCCTGACTTTTCCCTCCAAGTTGTTACATTTTCATTCTTTATCCAGCGAGTAAGGATGACGTGCAACAATAAACTCGAGGCCCTAATTTGCGATTTCATAGACAAATCACAAAGGGATTTTAGGCATACTAAGATTCAACGTGGGATTGATGAATTTGTGTGGGATTGATGAAGATGGGGGCAATTTTGGACAAAAAGCCTAATTTTGTGAATAGGGTTTGAAATCAAAGAGAAAGAGATCTTCTACCTCATCCGAGACGAAAAGAAACAACGTCAATTTGGTTGTTGCACGAAGAGAAACAATGTTGTTTCTCTTCGAGTGCGCGCGCGTGTGTGCGCTTGTGCGAAACGATGTTGTTTCAAGCAAGAGAGACAACGTCATTTCTATTATGCTTATTTTTCTAAATATCCACGTCGGAATCGAAAAGTTCGACTTATTTTTCTAAATATTCACGTAGGAATAAAAAATCATTAAAAAATATGGAAAATCATTAAAATAAATCCACATAGGACGTTTGGCCAGAATTGTCACTTAAGCAAGTAATTTTACTCTCATGTGACACTCAAGTGAGTGAAAAAAAAATGGCACCAAAGTGAGCGCCATATGAAAGTTTTGGTACTTGTACTGTACTTACCCCCAAATTGTTCCAACTAGCTTCTTAAATTTATTTCATATGATTATTTACTCTAAGGACCACATCTTGTTGAGGCTAATAATATAATCTAGATGGAGAGAATATGTTGTTTAATGATCATGACAATCTTTTGCGAAAATTAACAACCAATATTAGAAAATGAGTTGAATGAGATAATATCAAGTGAATGTGGTGCTATCAGTAAAATATAGATAACAATGAACAAATTATAGTGATTCGACTTTATCTCCAAGCCTACATCTACTCTTCAAACTAGCAGCCATAACTCAAGGTGAAATCTATTAGAAATCTCCAAGACAAGTTATAATTGACAAGTACCGATTTTATCAATGATAGATCAAACTATCAGGACACTTAATGTTCTCATGATTACAAAGTAGAAAGAACACTGCATTGGAAATTTCATATGAACATATCACACTTTGAATGGTAGAGAGAATAACAATGACCGATAATAGTTTTCTCTATTTTTCATCCAACTTCCCGAGCTTCATTGATCCTCTTTTATATATATGTCTTCAATCTTCCTAGTAGAGATGGTCTCGAGGAGCAAATAGCCATTGGGAGTCGTTAGAAGTTTTTTGTCCGAAATAAGATCACCCATACAACCTTTACTTGAAAAATGGGCATGGTTTCCTAAAATGAAGTATGCTGAAATTGTCACATCGTCGGGTACTCCAATAGGTTGACCAAAAGTTGTCAACTGCTCTCCCACCAATTTTGGTTATTCTGCTATGGTCTTTCCAGCTACTAATGGCTAAACTTTGTCTCTAATGGTCACCTTTGGATGAACATGTCAACAACATCGTCAATAACTTAGTATCGGCATAATTCCATGGTTATAATTAGCACGCCCACATTATCACTACTTTATCAATGCTACCTACACATAAATCGTAGAGAATAACTTACGATTTTTACTTCCAATTATACTTTCGAGTGTATCAATTTCTAAAGACTTCATAGGTCAACCATTGCTCTCCAAGTCCTTATGAACATCTCATCATGTCTGACTTATTACCTCCTATCAAAATCTACATCACTGTAATTAGTATTCGCTCAGCTCTTTTAGCTATATTGATATATCATCATAGTGTTTCAAATATCACCATGAACATTTGCATTATCATAGTTCATACCAAGAAAAAGTTTGGAATTATCAAAATTACATAGGAATGTGTTCAACACATCTCTCTCATATGTGTTGAACTTCACAAAAGCTATATTGCATCAAATGTTAATTAATATACTCATCTCTTAGTATCATGAAATCTTGATTAGTATGGAACAATATGACTTCATTCAAGGTCCCATTGTTTCATAAAAAATGAACCAAGAATGATTAAGTATATCTCTTGGAATTAGCGAACAAATTAATTTTCATTACTGACAACAATTCATATCTAAACATTTGTATGGACGATGGAAATATTTTTTGTTCATTTATTTTTTGAAACAATATAAGCAATTATATTTAGGAAAATATTTTCCAAAGCGTAGATTTTTCTCAACTCTATTTGTTTTGCAGAATGAATGATTTAGAAAGTATTTTTTTTTAAAATGATTGTTTGTATCATTTGAAATAATTAGTCGATAAATGTTCATATTATCAGCAATGGTTTATATCTAAACATTTGTGTGGACAATCAAAATGTTTTCCATTAATTCATTTTTGGAAATGATATAAGCAATAGTGTTTCGAAAAATAAATTTCCAAATTGTGGTTTCTCTGCAAAATGATCCAACCCTTAATTTTAAAATGATCCAACACTTTCTATACTGCACAAGACAATCCAGATCAACCTGAAGAAACTGTACCTGAAACTCCGCCCTCACAAATTCAACATGTCCCTTTATTGCCCCAGCCAGTAAATGTTGATCCTGCGCAATCGCATGTCCCTTTATTACTCCAACTAGCAAATGTTGATCCTGCGCATCTATCTGGTGCTGTTAACACAAGTAGAACCCATGGAGTGGGCTCTGACCTGCAGTTCCCTCAGCAGACAGTTATACAAGGAACTTCTAACACATCAATCATACCTGCACAAGTTAAGTTAAAAGGCATTCAGACTCAACCCATGGAAGCAAAGGGGCACAAGAAGCTGAAGAATGCGAGACTGACACCAAAACTAGGGGTGGCTAACAAGTTGAAAAGATACAACCCCTATGAGCCAAAAAGTTTGATGATCGAGGATCATGATGAGACAAATCTCATGGAAACACCTGTTTATGCGGCTGAGGA
The DNA here is from genome assembly GCA_017140595.1 of Eucalyptus curtisii. Classification (NCBI taxonomy): domain Eukaryota; kingdom Viridiplantae; phylum Streptophyta; class Magnoliopsida; order Myrtales; family Myrtaceae; genus Eucalyptus; species Eucalyptus curtisii. Next base: position 15,685,018 of record CM029494.1, read on the forward strand.
AGTGGGAGCATGGGCTTCGGTGGCTGGCCCTAAACAGCCACCCACCAACAAATGAAGATAATTACCTGGAACTGTCAGGGTTTGGGCAATCCCCTAACAGTTCAAGCTCTAAAGGCCATGACGGCCAAAGAAAAGCCCGATGTTGTCTTTTTAATGGAAACGAAGAACACTGAAGCAAAGCTACGACAAATCCAGAGCTACTTACATTTTTCTGAATGCATATATTCTCAACCCAATTGATATAGCCAGCGGATTAACATTGTTATGGAATGATCAGGTATCTATACAAGTGCTTAGCTCTTCACAACATATGTTTGATATGACTTGTAGGATGGTGCAGGAAGATAGAACCATTCGCCTAACCTGTATTCATGCTCCTTACAATTATCATCAATGACAGAATTTGTGGGATGAACTACGGGAGATAAGTTGTGTGAATAACTTCCCTTGGATATGTGCTGGGGACTTTAATGAAATTCTTTACCCTTGGGAAAAGCTTGGAAAGAGATCTACGGACCTTACTAGAATGCTGTCTTTTCGTGCTGTTCTAAACGATTGTGAACTTATGGAGATAGAAAGTAAAGGTTGTAAATACACCTGGATGAATAATAGAGAAGGTGAAGAGCTGATAAAGGAAAAATTAGATCGAGCATTGTGTTCGATGGATTGGTGCCTCCTGTTTCCAAGGGCCGAAGTGTTTGCGCTACCTGCGGTGGGATCTGACCACAGTCCTTTAATCATACAGACTTCAGCACATTATAAACAACAAAAGAAGCCCTTTTCTTTATGAAGCTTACTGGAATGATGATGCTGAATGTAGGGAAGTTATCTCTAGCGCATGGAATTCGATCTATCCTCAACATCCAGCTTTCCTTTCGAAGTTAAAGACTATCACCACTGCACTAACTAAGTGGAGTCGTGAAAAATTCTCAAACGGACATGCCAGAGTGATTGCCTAACAAAATCAGCTACAGGACCTAATGAACCAGCAGCACTTAAATTATAATAGAGGGGAAGCATCGAAAATCAGAGAAGAACTTACACAAACTTGGCAAAGGGAAGAGCAATACTGGGCCCTACGCTCCAGAATACAATGGTTGCAGTGGGGAGACAAGAATATGAGGTTTTTTCATGCCTCCACAATTCAACGAAGACAAGGAAATCGTATTACGATGTTGCAAGACGATAATCAGCATTGGATTCGTGATCCACAAACTCTACAAGGTATGACGACCAATTTCTTTTCAAAACTATATACATCTGAGGGGTCTAGGGATTACGAGCCTGTTCTTGACCAATGCCAACGGGTTGTCACTTCTGAAATGAATGATCGGTTGGTTGCTATGGTCACTGTTGAGGAGGTTCGGTAGGCCACTTTTCAGTTAGGGACTACCAAAGCCCCTAGCCCTGATGGATTAAATGGCTTATTTTATTAGAAACACTAGGAAATTATTAAAGATGATCTTTTTCTACTAATGCAACATTTTTTTCTATCAGGGGAGATGCCTCCGAGTCTCAATCGAACCTTAATTGCACTGATTCCTAAGACACCTCACCCAGAGAAACTGTAGCAATATCGCCCAATCAGCCTCTGCAACTTCGCCTACAAAATTATCTCGAAGGTACTTGCCAACCATCTCAGACCTTGGCTGAATGATCTAATCTCTAAGGAACAGTCGGCTTTCGTGAGTGGACGATAGATTCAAGATAATATTTTAATCGTTCAAGAGGTTCTTCATCAATTCAAGATCAGGAAGAGAATGAGAAAATTCAATGTAATCCTAAAGACAGACATGCAAAAGGCGTATGACAGAGTTGAGTGGAATTTCCTTCGGGACTACCTTCTTAAATTGGGATTCCATTCTCGCTGGGTTAAATGGATTATGCAATGCGTGACAACTACATCTTTTAGTGTGAAATTTAATGGCGAGCATCTTCTTTCGTTTTCCCCTTCTCGAGGCCTTCGACAAGGTGATCCTTTATCTCCATATCTGTTTATTTTGCTAGCAGATGTTTTATCAAGACTAATCAATCAAGTTGTCAGTGTGGGACACATTAAGGGTATTAAGTTTAATAGGTGGTGTCCAACCCTGTCCCATCTCTTTTTTGCTGATGATGCAATTTTTTTCCTAGATGGGACTATTCAGGAATGCCATAACCTTGCTGCTATATTAAATCAGTATTGTATGGCGACTGGTCAATTAGTGAATCGCAATAAGTCTGGCCTGATATTCAGTAAACATTGCCCTTCTAGCTTGCAAGATAACTTGTCGTGGGAGCTTCGAATGCCAGTGTTGTCCAGATATGGCAAGTATTTGGGATTACCATCTGAATGGGGTCGATCAAAGAGGGAGATGTTCTCTTGGATAATAGCACGGGTAAATGCCAAGTTGGAAGGATGGAAAGGGAAATTAATATCAAAAGGAGGTAAGGAAATTCTCATTAAATCTGTTGTACAGGCACTACCACAGTACGCTATGTCTATCTTTAAGATTCCTTTGTCTATTTGTAAATCTATTGAGAAAAGCATTCCCGATTCTGGTGGAGAAATTTTTAGAATAAGGCGAGTATCCATTGGCAAAGATGGGAACTTCTTAAAGAAAGCAAAGATAATGGAGGCTTAGGGTTCCATGACCTTCTCGCTTTTAACAAAGCCATGCTTGGAAAGCAAGCTTGGAGATTATTACAACAACCTTGGGCTTTATGGAGTCAACTTTTTAAAGGTTTGTATTTTCCAACGAAAGACCTCCTCGCGGCAACTACAGGATCTCGGGCATCTTGGGGATGGCAGAGTCTTTTATTGGGCAGAGATGCTATTCTTCCTCATCTTTGCTGGTCAGTGGGTAATGGTCAAAATATCATAATAAGAGGCGATCACTGGCTACTAATGGGAATTCTCTATGGCCCTAAGACTCGAGAGGAACCATTGCTGGTGGCGGATCTTATTGATCCGAACCACCATAATTGGAACCAATCTTTACTCCTCAGTATCTTTGGAGAACAGATTACAAAAGAAGTCCTTAATATTCCAGTAAGACCTCTAGTCACTGAAGATAAAGTGGGTTGGACAACTACAAAAGATGGAAACTATACAGTTAAGAGTAGCTACTACAATATACTTTAGACAACAAGCAATCAGAACAGCAATAGAGCGTCAACCTCCTATCAACATCCCACACTTCTATGGCGAAGAATATGGACAATGAATACGGCACCAAAAATCAGATCATTCACTTGGGCAGCTTGTCAAAATGCACTCGCTACTAGAGCAAATTTATTTCACAGACACATCATTTCAAATCCTTGGTGCAGTCTGTGTCAACAGCATATTCCTGAAATCATAGAGCATCTTTTGCTCTACTGCTCTTGGACTTAAGTTGTATGGGCAAACCCTCAGATTAATATTCACAATATGCCTAGCTCGATCCATAGGCTTGGTGCATGGTTATCAGAAAGAGCTTCAACACCAAAGAACTTACCTGGGCTTGAGTTCACTGCAAATGTCCTCTAGCAAATCTGGCGGATGCGCAATAACTTTGTGCTCCGTAATCAGAAACCAGATCCGCATCTCGTCGTTGAAGCGGCTGTAGCTCAGACCAGAGCATTCCAGGTACTTGCTGTCACCCGATCGAGATCAAGGCTTCGAACCATGAATCCCGAGCAGCTGTGGCGACCTCCAAACTTAGGAACCCTAAAGTATAACATCGATGGAGCCTATCAACCGAGAAGTACAGAGGGATCGATCGCATGTATCTGCAGAGATTATAGAGGCAGGCTTACCGATTACTACTCAAGAACAGTTCGATCGAACTCAGCTCTGGAAATCGAGATCCACGCACTTACCTCGACCCTTCACCATCTACTGCGACAGGGACTCCAACATACGAAATTGGTGCTTGAATCTGACTGCCTTACTCTCATTGAAGTTGTACGGGACGGCAGATCGCCGGTGTGGGAGCTTGGGCCTTTGCTCATGGAGGCTGTCCTTTTGGTTTCTCGTTTCTCTTACCTAACACTACAGCAATGTTGGCGAGAGGCCAACCGGGTAGCCGACTGGGCCGTGAAGGCCCATAGTACTGTTTTCCAGGCCTAAAATTGGTTCCTACACCCACCTGCTGTACTTCTTGATTTGCTATCTGTAGACGCTTTTGCTTCAGGGTGTACGTTTCCATTAATATAAATACGAGTGTTTCTTTCGACCAAAAAAAAAAAAGCCAAATTGAAATTGTAAGACCCACGGTCAATTGGACACCAATTACTAACGATGATGCATAACATAGCGTATAATGTACCGACCCCAAAAAAAAAAAAAAAAAAAAAAACATAGCGTATAATGCAAATATTACATTAAAAGGACAAAGATGATCACGTGTCAAAAAATCTTGGGAAGCAGCCACGTGTCGCCATCCCGCTTAAGGGATTTTCCCCCATGCACGTTCTTGATTTTGATTCTCTTGCCAAAAGACCGAAACCAGAAACGTTGACAAACAACTGAAACTCGCACTCGGATCCCGGGATTCGATTCGAGCTCGACACGATATGGTGAAGTTAGCGTCCGCCCGAGAGATCCGGACGTACAGGCCGTGGTTGGCCCAAAACCGGGCCGAGTACATGAACGCGGGGCTCTACCTATTTGCCATCATCGGGCTGCTGGGCAGGTTCCTAGCGAAGCTGTCCAGGGAGTCAAAGTCGGGCCTCGTGATCCTGCTCATCGCCACCGGGATCATCGCCCTGGTGAACGTAGACGACCTCGTGGAGCACCTCGCCGGGATCGACTGTCGGGTCTCGCTCGTGGAGTACGACGGGCAACTCGAGCTCGTGGAGCTCGCAGTCCCAGTGGTCCAGGCGCTGGACTCGTTGCTCGTGTTCTTGGGGATTCTGTTCTTGTTCCTCCAGGTGCATCGCTCGACTCGCTTCTTGTTTCGTTGATTAAGTTGCGGATTTTTTAGTGTGGTTGATTAGTTCGCTATGATTTGTAAGCTCGTATTGATTTTCGCTCGTGTGTAGGCTACTCTAGTAGTTTAGATTGGTGAGATTGTGCGCATCTGATTCTCGAGCATGCAAATGTGTATGCCAATGCTAGCCTTTCGATGAGATAAATGTAATTTGAGTATGAATTGTAGGAGATTAACGTTTGTTATGGTTAGATGTTTAGAAAGTTCGGCAGTTCTCTTGCACCTCGACTTGGTTCAAGTGAAGGAAATGGAGATCCCGAACATAGAAGTCCCTTGATTTTTAACCTAGAGGACCTCCCTTATACTGAAGTCAATATTTGTAATAAATTTATACTTGTAGAGATTGCAGGGTCACCATTGAACCTCATGCTCTAGGCCCTTCGCTGCCCGATAGCAGTCTTGTCACCACGCAACATTGGCCTTTCGCGACATTTGAGGCCCAATTGCTTCTTAGTGACTTTACTTGGTTTTGACTGGTCTTGATGCTATACTCACTTCCCTCTATTAGTTTGCCATCCGAAAAATTCACTTTAATCGTCTCTGGTTTATTTCGGAATTTGGCGATACTAAAGAAGGAAGTGTTTGCAGTGTCTAAATTGGGGTAGTTCGAGTGGTTGGACGTCACACGATCGAATAGTAGTTCTTGGCTTGTGTTTTGGAGAAAAAAACAAGGTCTATATGGGCCGAAATTGATTTAAGCCTTCGAATGTAGTGCTTTATTGAGATCTGCTCAGCAAAAAAAAAAAAAAATCTTTGGGAGCAGAGAAAGGATCATTAAGAGTTGATGAACTGTCAATTTGAGCTTAGGGTCCGTTCGTTTCGCGAAAAATATCATGCTTCCGAAAAATATTTTCCTAGAAGTCATTTTCCAGAAAAATGACTCCATTTTTCAGTGTTCGGCCGAAACCTAAACTTTGAGTGGAAAATATTTTCCACCGTTCGTTAGCTAATTTAATTGTTTGGGAAAATTTATCAAAAATTGAATTTTAATATTTTGATTTGACCAAAAAATTAGTTTTATTTTTTTTATTTTTTTTATTTTTTTAAAATGAATTTTTAATTATTTGTATTTTAAAAAAATCGAAATTTTTATTATTTTTTCTTTTTTCGTTTTTCCTTTTTCTTTTCCTTCCTTCTTCCTCCTCCTTCCTACGCCGCCGCACACCCGGCAATGGCAATAGCCGGCCGGCGGCCAACCAAGACCCGGTCGCCAAATCTAGCGAGCTCGAGGCTCGGCCAATCTCGCCCAAGCTCGCGGAGTTTCGCCATGCTCTGGCGAGCCATGAGCTCGCCAGATCTGGTGGCGGAGCTCGGGCTCCCGATCCAGGCGAGCCCAAGCTTCGCCGCCGGATCCGGCAAGCTCGTGGCTCGCGAGCTCGGCGAACCTTTGGCGAGCTCGGGCGAGGCTCGAGCCCCGCCCAACTCGCCGAATCTGGCGAGGCCCAAGCTCCGCCCCAGGCTGGCGAGAGCTCCGCCTTGCCCGATCTGGTGAGGCCCGAGCTCGGCTTCGCCAGATCGGGCTAGGCAGAGCCTCGTCGGCCTGGGGCGAGGCTCGAGCTGGCTCGTGGCCGCGATCGATCGCTGGCGACTGGCCAAGGCTAAGGAGGAAAGATGAAAAGGAAAGAAAGAAAAGAAAAAAAAAAAAGAAAGCATAAAAATAAAACAAAAATGTGTTGATGAAAAGAAGAAGAAGTTATGGAAAACATTTTCCTCATCTTTGATGTTTGTTTTTTGTAATGATGGAAAACATTTTCCTTGAGTAGTTTATTTTCCTGAAACGAACACTAGAAAATCCGGAAAACGTTTTCCTGGAAGTCATTTTCCGTGAAACGAACGGAGCCTTAGTCTTCAAGTATTTTCCAAGAAAGGAAAAGTACGTCCATCCAGTGAGAAGATTATGTATATATGTCTGATATTGGCAATGACTTGTACATGATATTGCAAGCTGAAAAAAGATATGGTTATTACAAGCTAGAAAAGCATGCCTTGAACTTGCTTGTTGCTGGCCCAGTTTTTTGGCTACTTGGATTGATTCATAACTCTTGCCAAATTTATGAGAGAGCCGATGGACATGTCAAGATATTGCAACAGAGCATCCACATCCCGTTTCTAGCCGGAAGTTTGCTATTCCTGGTTGGGGCAATCATGAATAGCCGAGAGCAAGCTGGGACATTCCACCACGGTACTGAGCTGCTGGTTAGCTCCTCTATTCCTATTCACCATCCGGTTGGAGATAGTTCATTGGATTTGCTTTCTAGATTCAGCTCGGATGAGATCATTTTTGGAGTGAGATCCTAGGGCGGACAATAGAGTCGATTAATTGTATGAATTCAACCAATAGGACTAGCCTAGGACGAACAACTTGATTGATAGAGAATATGAACGAGGGTTGTGTATTAGGATTGATTTCAAGTAAATCGGTGAAGCTTGGATTATTTGCCTTCAAAACCTTGTTAGAGTTTTTGAGGCACGTGAATCCTAGCACAACACGGTCACCATATAGATGTTTCAGCAAGTGGGCATGTACCTTATCTCAATCAAACGCCAAAACTTTTAATCACATCGAAATTTTATGAATGCAAGGAAGGAGTTGGATATGGTTGGGCATTTTCGGGAGCCTCATGTCCATAATCAGGGGATTGGCGAACGTGGTAAAGGTCTTCAAGATGCAGCAAAATGGATGGGCTTTGGCTCGAGAAGCTGCGAGGAGGAGCACACAAGCGGTTGATGCGAGCAAGAGAAGGCCAAATGCCGCTTCTCTCGAAGGATCCTTTCTGAGCTACGTAGGAGGAGGAAGCCGGTAGAAGAAGCGCAGCGGCCAGCCCCCGTGCCGCTTACGCCTTACAAGGATGTCCTTGTTGGGCAGGCTTGATATTAGATTGCTAAGGATGTAACGAATTTCTTGTCCTTTTTTATTCAATTGGATTTGAGTGAGGTTGTAGCCATCTAACCAATTTGCCTGCCTCTTTTTCTTTATTGGATTCTTTATTGGATTCAAAGATATTGTCCCTTGTTTTGGCCGACTAAATTGAGAGAATTTGATACCCTACTCGAGAAGCTCTTTGTTATGTTAGGAAGGCAAAATATCAGTTTGAGGATGTAGTAAGCAACTGAGGATGTTTTCTCAATACAAGACAAGTACTTTCTTCTTTATGTTTGGGCAAAAAATTTACTTAACTAACCATGTACTCCAGGCGGGAAGTACATTTCACGTCAAATGAATAGTCAAAGAATTGGGTCAAAGGTAATGTTGAGATACACATTTGAGGGTTTTACACAAAAGAAGTCGCATATTTGAAGATGTAGCAAAATGTGGATCCACTTAATTGGCTCATACTTCATTCACCTAAGTTTTTTGTGCTTTTTGAGCGTAAGTATAGGCTCTTTCTTGATGATTTCTACATATGAAAGTATTGGTTGTACAATGCAATGATTTGATCGTTAGCTTACTCATAATATGTATTGACTACAGTGGTTCTCTTAAGAAAGGAATTCAAATTTGACCCTTTAATCGCGTGGCTGCTGGAGAGATAGTTGTCCATACATTGATAAGGGGAATTCTCGAGAAGAGAGATGACTGCAGTGGTTATCTCTTAAGAAAGGAATTCAAATTTGACTCTTCAGTCGCGTGGCTGCTCGAGAGATAATTGTCCATACATTTATAAGAGATGTATGGATTCTTGAGAAGAGAGAAGAGTCCTGGTCCTCATTCGAGAATTTCCTCCTTTCTTCCACTCCATCCGGAGAGTAACTAGGATTAATTCAGTTATGTTTTTATGTTCCAATTGAAATCCAAAATCTTTGTAGACCTAGCGAATCGAGCCCATTTACGGGGAGTGGAAACGGAAGTGGAGCAAGTTTGAGTGATTAGATGCTCTGTGATAGAACAAGAAAAGTTGAATCTAATTAAGTCAACTTATAAAACCTTGGAACAATTAGAAAATTATAAAATAAAAATATTCCTTTTGAGCAGCAAAGAATGATTAACCAAGTCCGACAACGGGTTTTCCTATAAGTCTTACGTGGAGCTCTTCTCCTTTCTTGTGTCAAAGGAAAGAGGCTAAGCAATCTACCGAAGCTCCAGGATGCAAAAATACATCGGTAGGGGAGTCAAGATGCTCTTGATAATCAACGAATGGTAAATGTTTTTACTTTATGTGGATCATATTTCAATGGGAACTTGATGAGTCGATCGGCCAACAAGTCTTGCTTTTACACTAAGTCTATAGTGGAATCATTGTTACGCCTTTCATGCGGGTAAAAACTTATTTGACAAGGAATTTCGCTACCTTTGGATTTATGGCTCGAATCTTTAGTATTCTCTGATTTATTACCCGTGTTTACTATTTAAGCATAATACCATCACCCATTATTACTAAAAAATTTTAAAGTATTTGATAATCGAAACCCAAAGATCTATGAACTAGTCAATGATTGACTAGCTAGGTGTTCTTGGATTTCTTGTTCGGGCTCATCATATGTTTACTGTGGGCTTAGACGTTGATACCCGTGCCTACTTCACTGCAGCTACCATGATCATAGCTGTCCCCACTGGAATAAAAATCTTTAGTTGCTATTGACGTAAGTAAAGCCAAAGCAATAGTAATATTTTTATCATTTGGAGGTGCGGCTAAACTCCCCGTGAGGTAACTATATGATTTTCCATAATAAAAGAGCCTCTTAACTATTTTGAAACAAAAATAAATAGGAACATATTTCCAGCAAAAAGAGCTCCTTACTTTGATTAGACGAAGACATCTAAACAACATCCATTGACTTCCTCCCCTGATTTGGACAGGGCCACCATTCTCTTTCTTCAATTGTTTTGATCAAGAGAAGTGGATTGGGTTCTTTCCTCCTCTGTATATGCAATTCGATCAACAACGGGCCTTGGTCCCTCAATATTGGACCCTAAACCCTGATGGCCATACTTGAGCCCCTGACATGCACACTCTAGACCCTCAAGGCCAAGGTTCGAACCTTGATGGTTGAGCTTGAGTCTTCAACACCCAAGCTCAGGCTCACTGGCAATTGAGTCGAGGATCGAGGCTCCTGGGCCAGGATTCCCAAGGCTAGTCATCGGAGGCTCAACTACCGGGGTGTGCAGCCCCAACGATTGAATTCAAAACATAAGATAGTATGTGAAATATTTTTTCTGAAATGTAAGGGTATATTTATTTGTGTTCTTTATTTCTATTCATGAACACAATTTGTGTTTTTTTGTTCCGAGAAATAAAAAAAGAACATAAACGCATTTGTTTACGTTTTTGTTAAATCTATTTTTTTTTCGAGAACAAATTTGGAACAAACAAAAAAAAAAAAAACTTGTTTTTTGTTTAACAATTTTAAGAAACAAATTTTCTCTCTCTTCTTTCTTTTCTTCTCTTTCTTTTCTTTTTCTTTTATTCTTCTTTTTTCTTTGGCTGGTCGCCGGCCTCGACCATGACCGGCAACCGGACGTCGAGGGCCGGCGACCTCGCAAGAGCGTCGCCGGCCCCCGGTGAGCCTTGCCATGGCCGGGCGAGGCCGGCCGGCCCTCGTCGGCCGGTCGCCGACCATGCTCAAGGCCTGCGACCGACCAAATGAAGAAAAAAAGAAGAAAGAAAAAAAGAAAATAAAAATTAAAAAATTAAAAAATTAAAAGAAACAAAAAAAAAAAAAAAGAACACAAATTTACCAAACGTATTTTACATTTTTTTTTTTTTCCGAAAAAGTTTACCAAACGCGTTTTTCGATAAAAAATTGTCCCCTAACGTAAATAATTTTTTCTATTTCTGGTCCCGTAACAATTTTTGAACGATAACGTTACCAAACGCACCCTAAGTTACCACACCGAAGACAAGTTCTCTTTTAAAGTACTTTTTAGTGATAAAATTAATTTTTCGCAAAACAAGAGTACCCTTTTCTATTTTCAATTTTCATTCAAACGGGGATAATATATATAAAATGTAACTGATGAAATAGGAAAAAAGAGAACAAATAAGCAACCGAAATCACAAGCCACAAAGCCGGCGCCAATTTCAATCGAGATAGATAAGGTCCCTCAACAACTCCTCCGCTTCTCAACTCAACGCCTTCCCCCCGCAATCCTGTGTGGCTCTCTCTCTCTCTCTCTCTCTCTCTCTTCCTCCTCCGTCGCCGGGACGAAGAAGGCGGGAGAGCCGCCACTCCGCCGCCGCAGTCCACCGCCCCAACCCGCCGGAGCAAGCACCCTGCGACCGGCAGCGGCGGAACATGACTCTGCTCCAAGCTTCCCTCCTCTGCAAGGCCTCTCTCCCTAGCCTCTCCCCTCCTTGCTCTTCCTCTTCTTCTTCTTCTTCTTCTTCTTCTTCTTCTTCCTCCCGGCAGCGTCGCCACTGCCACTCCCGTTGCCCCCCGCGCCAAGTGGCCTTCAATCCTCTCCTCGCTTCGCCCCGATTGAAACCCGCGCCCCGGAATCCCCGTTTCCGCGCCGCCCGCCCGCTGATTCGCTGCGCATTACGGCCCGACGGCGTGGAGACGGGCTCCGAGCCGGCTTCGTCCGGCGAGGCGAGGGTTGACGAATTCATCGGGGGGAGCTCGGGTGCCGCGGCGGACGGTTCGGAAGTGGAGGGATTCGGCGGCGGGAGCTCGGTGATTGAGGAGCAGGCGAGGGGGGAGTTCGGGGGAGTGAGATTGGAGGATGGCGAGGTGGTCGGCGAGCGCGGTTCGGAGGGGAGCGAGGGGGAGAAAGATGGGTACTTGATGGATAAGGACGGAGGGAAGAGTAAAGTCCCGGTGATGGTGTTCCTGATGGGGGTGTGGGCGATGCTGAAGAGCTGGTACGAGAGGGTTTTGGCGGGGGATTGGCTGAGCTGGTTGCCCTTCTGGAGGCAAGAGAAGAAATTGGAGCGTCTGATTGCCGATGCCGATGCCAATCCCTTGGACGCGGCCAAGCAAGGCGCCCTTCTGGCTGAGCTCAACAAGCACAGGTATTGGAACTAGTAAGCTTTGTTTTGCTTCGTACCCAACTTGTCCGAAGCAGTGAAATGGAGTTCCGGTATGACTTTTTAGTGTCGTGTGCAATTTCTGTTTCTGTTGTTGGTTTTCGACTTGCGTTTTAAGCATTGCCTTATTGTTAATTGGTGTGTCAATCTTGGTTTATCTGCTGGCTCAGGACAAACTTACCGTATTGGAGTTTATAGTGGTTCTCAGTTTAGTGTGAACATGCACTTGAACCAATACTTCTCTCACTTTGGATGGCGCTTGTTGGGTTGCCATCAATCGACTCATCTGTTGTTCATTTCATTAATGAAAGATACTCTTATAATCTTACTGATTCATTAAGCCCAATGGATCAAATTTCTAGCATCAATTTTTGGAAGCTTTACCTAGTGCTAGGTCATTGATCCTGCTCTAACTATTCTGTTAATAAGTACAATGATGTTTGCCATAATTTTCCTTCTCTTCAAGGGACAAAAGGTTCCATTTTGTTTTCACCAAAAAAAAAAAAAGAAAAAAGTTCCATTTTGCTGGCAAACACTGTACGGGTTTATAGTAAAGTTTCGGGTGACAGAAGAATGCATCTGTGGGTGTTGCTGTATCTTTTTTGTTTGATAACGTCATTGTTCTTTTTATAAAAGTTGTTATGTATGACTTGGCTCCTTTTCTGTTTGTTGCCACAGTCCCGAAACTGTCATCAAGCGTTTTGAACAAAGAGACCATGCTGTTGACAGTAGAGGAGTTGCAGAATATCTTCGAGCTCTTGTCGTCACTAATGCAATTGCTGAGTATCTTCCAGACGAGCAAACTGGAAAGCCTTCTAGCCTTCCGACACTGGTAACTGGGTCTCCTGCACTGTTTTTGTCATTGTCATGTAGTTACGTGTATTTCTGCTCTGGAGAATTCAGCAGACTAAAGTGAAAATTTTTAAGTCAATCGTATGAGAAAGTTTTTCCTTCACTAGTCCATTCTTTTATTTGAAAACTACGAGCTTATTCAATCAGTAAATCTCATTTGTAGTTGCAAGAATTGAAGCAGCGTGCATCAGGAAACATGGATGAGCCTTTTCTAAGTCCTGGGGTTTCTGAGAAGCAGCCATTGCATGTTGTTATGGTGAGGATTAACCATTTTGTGATACCTTTGAATGTTGGCAGTTCTTTTTCTTTGTTGCTTACAGTTTAAATGCCATATGATGTTATCTCTTGTTAGGTTGACCCCAAAGTTTCAAACAAATCACGTTTTGCTCAAGAGCTTATCTCAACTATCTTATTTACTGTTGCTGTTGGGTTAGTATGGTATGTGCTTTTGGTCTGCTATTATTCTCTTCTTTTTTTCAATTTTTTTTCCTAGTTGAAACATTATGATTTTGTGCTTCGATTGACTAAGCTGGTTACAGGCTGATGGGTGCTGCTGCACTTCAAAAGTATATAGGTAGCTTGGGTGGTATCGGTGCTTCAGGTGTGGGCTCGAGCTCTTCCTATGCCCCTAAGGAGTTAAATAAGGAAGTTACACCTGAGAAGGTATCTGTGAGCAGTTCTTGTGCGATTGCTGATTTATGTTTCATCCCATCAAACTCTGTCTTATGTGCACATTTACATATCCTCTGAACTCATATGTATGTCAAGTAAACCACTTCATACATTAAAAAAGTATGCCTGCACTAAAAATTGTTTTTCCTGTAGAATGTGAAGACATTTAAGGATGTCAAAGGCTGTGATGATGCAAAACAAGAGCTAGAGGAAGTGGTGGAGTATCTCAAGAACCCAACTAAATTTACTCGCCTCGGAGGAAAGTTGCCTAAGGTTTGTTTATGTCTTTGTTGGTACATCTTTCTTTTGTTGATTATCAATGGCTGCAAGTGCTACAGACATTTTATTCAACTCTATTCTTCTAATGCAGGACACCTATATGTGTGTTTCCTTCATGAATTTTTTATGATAACCAGATTAAATCCATTTTAAAAAGCTGGATTTTTCACTTCTTCTCTAATCATATGATATTATAATGCCTAAATGCACAGATATATTGCTCAAACATCAGTTTAGCATGATATGAGTTATTTTATTGCTAATGCTCTTGCTCTCAAGGTTAGCTTCAATTGCTGCTTGCCATTAGATAGGGAGATGTCATATTTGATTGGCATTTCTTCATTTGCATATTACAATGCGATGGCAATGCCTTAAGTACCCTGATCTGTGTACTTATATGAGCTTCTTATTTGCCTTCTGCAGGGAATTCTTTTGACAGGAGCTCCTGGAACAGGGAAAACTCTTCTTGCAAAGGTATATATGCTCCTTGTCTGCTGCTCAGTAGTTGAAACGGAATGCATTGCCATTCACTAATTGTATATCCGTCCTTGACTTTTTTCTGAAATGAGGACATTTGAGATTGCTCGTCTGCTGTTATTTCAGTTTTTGATCATGGCTCTTGGTGGTTTGAGATTTCTGTAGTGTGTCCTACTGAACTTTGACCTCCCCTTTTTCTCTCTAAAAGCCTTAGTCGATAGCATTATAAACATCAGATAATGGATAGGATTAGGTTTTAACAACTCTAAACAAGCTCCATGGGCTTCTATTATGGCTACACATATCAATATTAATAGGCTTTCTGTGGATAAAGATGCAACACTCATAAAAGGTGATTTGTTGTTGGGATACTAGCATTTCCTCGTGGTCAGTGATATCTGGGTTTCAGTGGTTTTCTGCAGCAAAGTAGATGTTATACATCCTGAACTTTAGCTATTGCTAGTTGATAAGAGGAATGCACTTAACGATTATCGCTTTTCTTCTAAGTTTGTCTGATATATTGTACTTGATGATTTGTTTGAAGTTTGCTAGCTATTGAAGTTACTAAGTGTATATCAATTAATTTGCACCTTGAAGGCTATTGCTGGAGAAGCTGGGGTGCCTTTTTTCTACAGAGCGGGGTCTGAATTTGAGGAAATGTAAGCCATTTTTCCTCGCTATGCTATAGATTTCAACATTAGCTCATGTCTCTTTTCTTCATCTAGTGTCGAAATTATAACATGCTTGTTTCCCAATTGCTCATAACAATAATGTCTTCCGGTAAGCTCAGTTAATTATTTAATGATGAAGTAGGTCAAATGACTATTCAGTTTATTGGGCAATTGCTTGTACGAATAATGTCACATTTAGTATCTTAGTCTGTACAGATGGAAAGGTGCAAAGAACTATTTCTGTTTATTGAACAAAAATTTATGCATCAAAGTGACTTGCTGTTGAAGCAATGGTGGATCCGGGGCAGACCGCGGCATAGTTTCTAGCAAAATTATTGTACTATTGTGTAGTTGTTGATTCATCTCTTGAAAGCTTGTGATTGTGATTGAGTGTGTTGCTGTTACACGCACAAGATACCCATCAATTGCTGCTTAGGTGCTAGACAGCTACTCTCAGCTTGAGAAAATTGAGGTTCTAGGTGAAAAGAGCATATGTTTCAAGCGTCGCCTGTACCTAGATACTGCAATCATACACTATTTCACCTAAAATGCATTCACCCAAAAGTGTTCAGTGCAACAAAAGTTGCCTTTTTGCCTATCTTTGGCCTTTATAACTTGGCATTGTAAATTGTTCTCTTAGTGCTGCATGGGCAGCTCTTCTGTGACGGTATCTGAGCTGAACCCATTGAAGGCCCATAGTTTTTGCACCTTGCAATGGTGCTGAGCTAATGGCTCAAGAGTGTCTTAGCTCTGCAGCTACACGGACTTTTGTTTCCGTAATTTATTAACATTATGTTTTTCACTCGTTAGCATATGGCTATAATAGTCTATCCTCTTTCATGCAGATTGATCTAAGTTATGACTCTCTTGGTTCTATGGATTATTCAGATTCCTGTGTTGGCTTGTAGTCTTGAACCATAAAAATCTTTGAATTTGAACCTTGCAACTAATTTTTCTATTTTTATTTAGTCAAAACTTAAAAATTAGTTGCTTCCAACTTGAATGACAGGTTTGTTGGGGTCGGTGCTCGGCGTGTGAGATCCTTATTTCAAGCAGCCAAGAAGAAGGTAAGCTGTCTTCAGGCAGTCTCAATGGCCCATGGATGGCCTCTGTGTCTCTGTTTTTCATTCTTGTTATATTGATAGTTTTTGCATGGCTGCACAAGTTCTGTACTTGTTTGTATCTATGTCTTATTTTTTTGCGTCACATTTGATAGGCTCCCTGCATCATATTCATTGATGAAATAGATGCAGTTGGTTCCACAAGAAAACAGTGGGAGGGCCATACAAAGAAGACATTGCATCAGCTGCTTGTTGAAATGGATGGTTTTGAGCAGAATGAGGTATAAATGGAGTAACTTTACCCCTGATGGGCTTTCCTGTATCCTAAACCCATGAATTTTATCTGCAGGGAATCATATTGATGGCTGCAACAAACTTCCCTGACATTCTTGACCCTGCCTTGACGAGGCCTGGCAGATTCGACAGGCATGTAAGTTCATTGATCCTCTGTAAGCATCTGGTATATTTTTTATTCATGTCTAGGTATACTTTCTTTGCTATTATCTTGGGTTCAGATATCAGATGTCTTCTGAGTTCAATAGTCTAATTATATGCTAAAGGAAAACCCAAAATGGAATAATAGCTGAAATTTCTTGAAAAAAGTAATAATCAATCTGGCAGCTGTATATTAGAGTGTCTTAACTCTCTTTTCCATGTTCTTTTAGAGGTCCAATTTCGTATCATTTGGTCATTAACCTTGAAACTATTGTTCTCCATTCGTAATATCTTCAATATGTCGGCTATATGAAAATAAAAACTCTTAAGGGTCCTTTCTGCTGCACCTGACTTTATATTTGAGCTCTCTCTTTCTTTCCCCCTTTTCATGTTATGTGTGCTTGCTTTTGTAGACCCCAATAAGAAGTTTCCTGAATTACTGGTCATAGATGGAAACTTTGTTGATTTGAAGATGTGTAATGAGCTGTTTATGGAATTGACGGGACCTTAAAACTCTTTAACTTTCATTTTAGATTGTTGTGCCAAATCCGGATGTCAAGGGTCGACAGGAGATATTAGAGCTATATTTACAGGATAAACCTTTGGCAGATGACATAGATGTTAAAGCAATTGCTCGTGGCACTCCTGGCTTTAATGGGGCAGGTGACATCTCTTTCTTGCTATTTCAATGGTGTCTCTTACATCAGGAAGATGTTTTATCGTAACTCTTGACTGTTCTGATCACTGCCAATTTTGATAGATCTCTCAAATTTGGTGAATATTGCTGCCATCAAAGCTGCTGTTGAAGGGGCAGACAAGTTAACTTCTTCACAGTTGGAATTTGCGAAAGATCGGATAATAATGGGCACTGAACGGAAAACAATGTTCCTATCTGAAGAGTCAAAGAAGGTATTCTGGAACATTTTTTACTCCAAGTATGTTGACAGATTAAAATATATAGGCAAAGTTTGATGTTACATTCATAACAGGTCAATTGGACCCTGCCATCTCTTGAATCAAGTCAAAGAACATCTTTGCCATAATATGTTTCGTATTTCTCACTCCGTCGTCCATTTTCTCAGCTCACTGCATATCATGAGAGCGGCCATGCAATAGTTGCCTTCAACACTGATGGAGCACATCCAATTCATAAGGCAACAATCATGCCTCGTGGATCTGCTTTGGGAATGGTGACTCAGCTCCCATCAAGTGACGAGACATCTATTAGCAAGAAGCAGTTGTTAGCCCGTCTTGATGTTTGTATGGGAGGAAGAGTTGCCGAAGAGCTCATTTTTGGCCAAGATCAGATCACAACTGGTGCAAGCAGTGATCTTCAAACGGCTACTGAATTAGCGCACTATATGGTAATTCCCAACTGCCGTGGCATCTTGTATATGTAAGGAGCTGCAGGTGCTTGTTAATCTTTTATGCTTAGAAGAGGATTGACACTTAGTCAACAAATATCGTCATTATGAAATTATTCTTTTGAGCAGCTGTCAAATTTCAGTTTGGCTGTATTTGTTTACCTTTTCTTTTCCAATAATTTGTCAGCATCAGGATCTGTACAATGTGCTTCTACTTTATAACATTTCATCATTTCTATTGATTGCTTGATCTGGGAATTCTTTGGTTGAAGGTATCAAACTGTGGAATGAGCAACGCAGTTGGTCCGATTCATATTAAAGAGCGACCAAGCCCAGAGATGCAATCTCGCATAGATGCAGAAGTATGGTTCTTTGCATATTTGTGCATGCAAGTATTTATGTGAGCTATTTGTGCTAAGTTTTCTATTGATGGTCATGCAGGTGCTTAAGCTACTGAGAGATGCATATGATCGAGTGAAGGCCCTGCTGAAAAAGGTTTGTCCAAGAGATTTATTTTATGTCATAGTGGTCTTCTTGCACAAGAACCTTGGTTTAGTTTAGCTATGTAGTCTTCTGCTCAGTACATATAAAAATATGGTTAGTGTACAATAGGTATCATGCGTGTGCATTGAATTGCATCTTATACCACTGATCTCTGCGTGTTTTAGCATTGACAAAAGGTTAATGTCTTGTTATCACTATACTCTTGATTATGGTGGTCAGCCATTACTGCTGACTTGCTGGATTGTGGTATTACACAACACAGATGTGAAGCTCCTTAACCATCAAAAAGCCTCTGCCTTAATAAATGTTTAGGTGCTTGTCTTCCTGCGGTTACCTTGCATATTGTGTCAATTGCTTTGGGACTATTGGTCCATAATCAGCATTGGGTGCATTGTGGATTTCCATGAACATCTACCTAATGGAAAATGCATCGAACTTCTTCATATTGCAAATTACAGATTTCATTTTTTTGACATTATTTCAGCATGAGAAGGCTCTGCATGCATTAGCAAGTGCGCTTCTGGAGTATGAAACCCTTAATGCAGAAGATGTAAAGCGTATACTACTTCCTTATCGGGAAGGAATTCTGCCTGAGGAGCAAGAACAAGTAGAAGAGGGTGAACTTGTATTGGCATGATTGGAGTCTCATGTAGTAGAAGCCTGAAGAACAGTATCCCAGCAACAGAGAAACATGGGAAAATGGAGCAAGTTCTCTTGCTCCAGTGTAACAAACTGTAGGGGTGGGTTGCACAGCTCATTCAAAAGCGTAAAGAGGTAATTGTTTATAATGTAGTCTCCAGTTTTTCCCCTACATGATCCTGTTGACAGGAAAAGGAAAAAGAGCAGGTAAAGATTATATCGCCTTACATGTAGCATCTCCAAAGAAACAGTGCTCTTAGAAACCATGCGGAGACGTTTGTCATAAATCATCAGAAAAATGGTGTAAAACTGTCAAGACCCACCCATTCTGGGTGAAATTTTGGATAGCATTTGACAAAATGTATTCTGTCTTGTTATTTATGAAGTATTCATACGAAAAAAAGAAGGAAGAGAAGAACGATAAGAGATAGCATTTGTTACGTGTCTTTTCTCCTTGTCTAATTGCAACTGGAAATGCAAATGCAGTTCCCTGGAGGAAATACTTGAAAATTCATCAGGGATCTACTGCAAACTACAATACTGGATAAGTTACGACCATTACATAATTGAGTTTAATGGATGTTTCTTTTCTATGAGGTTGCTCTTTTTGGTTAGCATGTGTATCATTAAGTTGGACTTAAGACACCATTCCAAGAGAGAGAATCTCCTAAGGTTAGAAGCGCAAGATCAAACTTTTCTTTGTTTTTCTTTCAAAATCTCCTTTTGAATGAGGTTGGGGTGTGCAGTCCTTGCTGAGCACCCTATCCTCATCAGATTACAGTAACTCGTCCGACTTATTACTCAAGAGAGCTCTTAGGGGGTTCGTTACAGTGGTCATGCCCATACTTTGCTTGCTTTTATTTTGTGCAACGGATTTAATTCAGATTTGTCTTGGAAAAATTTTGTTTGGAATGCCCTCTTGAGCCTCCTGCAATAAACTGTTGAGCATCCCGGGCACCATTCGCCAGATCATTTGGAGGTAACCTGATTAATTTCGCAAAGTGGTCCCATGCTCCATTGAGGTACTAACAAGGACTGCTGTGTCGTCTTGTTTGCCAAGTTAAGTCTGGAGGGAGTGGTTGAAAGACGAGAGATCGGTTGACTGATTAGTCAGTCAACCGGGCAATGAAAAGAGCCATTGTTCTTTAGAGGTTTGGTTTCAATAGTAGGTTGCACTAGAGCGCGCATGATTCCTGCCATCATTTGGGCTTTTGAACGCACTGCAAGTAAGAGGAATGCGACATCAAAATATCAAATCGCCTTTTCCATGGAGAAAGGTGGTGTGTGGGACGACTTTGATGCATGCCCATCTTCAAACAACCTGTCGACATCGCCGACAGAGTGAAAATGCGAGGAAACACAGCAAGACCAATCAATCCCACAAAGGGCGATAGGACGAAAGCAGCCGATGATATCCTAAAAGCAGGGGCTTCCGTGGACAAATCAAAGAGCCCGACTCACGGGTTTGGCAAAGGTTACGGAACAACAGTAGGACATCACCACGCCGCTTATGGTGATAACTAAAGACGAGACAGACTTGACACGAAAGGCAAGACAGAATAGAAACCCGTTAAGTAGTGCTAGTAGTCCTCATACTGAATACAACTTTCACTACCAAATGAAAGCAAATGTACACGACTTTATCCAGCACATATACAAAGGCCCAAAATAAACTCCTCTCGGAGAATCATGACCCTTTTCTTCTCATCCTTTAATATCACAAAAGGAGCTCAGTAAATCTCTAATTCTCGCGCCACTAAACACGAAATTGAGCAAATAATTTCGAAGTGGAGATGAACACCGGGAGAAGTGCCCAAAAGAAAAGGGGAGAGAGTGACGGTATGGGAAAGATTCAAGAAAAGAGCTAGCGCCAGTCTGTCTCCAAAGCCTCTTCAAGTGGAATGCTTCAGAAGCTTCATCCTTGGCAACCTACAATGCCAACACATCTCGGCCCCTATTTTCACATTATGTCGATGGGCTCAGTCCGGTCCTGCACTGCTAGCCGCTCTGAGACATCAGCAAGAGATTTAAGGTTGCACTTGATCAAGGCTTCCACGAAGTAGCAAGTCTCATCCTTGGTATTCCCCTCGGGAACATCCACCACAAACGATTCAATCACCAAAGTCCCTGGCCTCCCTTCAATGATTTCTGGATGAACAGAAATGATTGAAGAGTAGTTCTGAAATACAAAGAATGAAAAACCAGAAGTTATAGAAATTTGACCTGGAACAAGAGACTCAATATGGAACTAAGGATATGCACAGCAATAAGCATCATCTCTGCCAGATTCAGTACATTGTAAATAATGATGTTAGAATTTTCATCCAACTATGGAAAAGGTATAGCAGAATCAGATGATAGGATGCCCTGTGCAAAACAAATTCAGACACCAAAGGCCTCTTCCCAGAGTATTATTAAGAACCTAAACTCTCAAATCAACAATGAATTGAGCGTAGGCTTTAATGCAGCATGAAAACTCTTTCCCGCCTCATCCCATTTCGAGGACTCACAAAAACCCCTCAGATGGTTTCACAGTCTGTTCTGCATACAGAACAATTTGTTTTATTACTTCAACAAGCCTGCGCATAAAAATATCTAGCATCTAATGTTCGTACGACAGTATCCACAACTCCTTTGCGGGCTCCGTAGTAACAAATTCTATATTCTGTTAAAAGACAGTTCTTCGCATAAACTCCTTTGAAAGGGAAAACCAATCATTTGTCCTTGAGGATCTGACATTAATTCTCTCATACCTACTAATTAGTGTACTTGAGATGCATTTCCTCTTGCTCCCGCAAAAGATATTAGACGGATTGGATTAAAGAGATTTATCGTCCTAAAATTTGAATTCATTTAACAAGATATAGCTAAAGAACAATGCTTAAGATTATTTTAGCTTTTTTTGTCAAGTTTGGTATCAAGATGCTGTGTACAAATATCGATACGTTCAAAAAGTTAAAATGTTGAATGTGGAAAAATGATTGAGCACCTCCACTGAACAAACACATAGTGACAAGCATAGATCCTGCAGCGAAATTGTGGTTTCTCCATCAACTTTTGAAACGAGTGCTCTTATGCTGTCCTCAAAGAGAAAACTACTGTTTTTAGGAGAATTCTGGGAAAAATGATCACATTGGATGCTAAAGGAAAGAGATGCACAGTAAGAGGAAAGGAGACCAAGAGATCAAACATTCAGCAGACAAACATACCCTAAGCCTGTGATCCCCACCGACGATCCTGATGCTCAAGATATGCTCATCATCATCAAGAAGCTCTAACCTCTCCGTACTTGTAGTGGCAGGAAGTCCGGACTTGACATCAACTTCCCTCAGACTACCAATTTCAAGATTTCCACGCACAACGCATCTGCTGACAAAAGGCTTATACTTCTGGGGCTGATCAAACCTTCTCACCAAAGACCAGACCTGGATACATGAAGGATCAAGCATTATGTCAGGAAAATCCCAAAGTAAGCAACCTTTGTTATCGTAACTGTATGAACAAAAGTCATCGACATTTTCAGACGACAGCAGAGACATTTAAAGGAATTGATATAGCAAGGCTCAAAGAGTCCAGTGAAACAATACATATCGATTAGACTGCTAAATGGAAAATCATCAGCGGCACAAATTTCGCCATGTGGACTGCATGCCAAGAAGAGGAAACTTTCCATTTGCCATTTATAACGTCACCTGCCCCCATTAATTAGTCCGAGATCTCCCATCTAGTTAATTCAATCATTGAACCGATAGAAGAGTGGATTCCTGTTTCCCCTGACTCCTAAGTAAATACCCAGAAAGGAAAACTGAGTCAACTCCCAAAGAGAAAACACCCCAACGTTATCAAAAACCAAAACAGCAACCCCAGATCAAGACCAAGATCAATCTTTTCCGTAAACAGATTCTGGTCAAACGTCGTTCTTTAGCTACTTTTGTTGTATTTCCTTAAATGAACAGGGGAAAAAAGAGTACGAAGCTCGACGCCGATCACATGCAATCACACCAAACCGACTCCTCAACCCAAAAGAACACATCCCCGAACCACAATCGGACGCTAGCGAATCTAGCGAGAGACGCGGACACTTCGCTAAGCAATACAGCTCCAGAAAACAGCATCGCCCGCCCCCCGCATCAGTCCCACCAATTAACGCGAAACAGATCGAGCCACGAATCTTATCCGACAAAAAAAAAAGAAAAAAAAAACCCCTCGTACTCATGCAAGCATCCGCAGAGCGACGCACGCGTATCCACAATCCGCACGCACAGATTTGACCCCCCTTATCCACATCCCGCACAGAACCCGCAAGAAGAGACGTCCACATCCAGCGCGGTCGAGAGAGAGAGAGAGGGGAAAATTTACGAGGGGAACGGGGGCCCTGATGTGCTTCACCAGCGCGGAGCTGCACTGGTTCTCCGCGACCTCGTGCCTGTGGTGCCTCCTCATGTACTCCCGCTCCATCCCCCCGATTTCGCACCCGTTCGCGGCGGCGGCGGCGGCGGCGGCGTTCGCATTCATCCTTCTTCCCCTCCCTCGGCGAAGCTACAGGCTCGGCTCGGCTCGGCTCAGCTCGCCTCGCGCCCTCGCTCACTCTCGGAGCGCCCGAACATCGGTGCCGGAAGGGACGAGGAGGAGGAGGAGGCGGCGGCTGAGGAGTCGTAGCGAGCGAGCACGGCCGGAGGCGACGGCGCTCGCCGGAGGACGGAGAATCTCCGGCCGACGGATCGCCTTCGAGAGCGATTTCTCTTAGGGTTTATGCTGCGGGGGGCGCAGAGCGGATGTCGCACACCGCCATTGTTGAAAGCTAAAGCTCTTATCGCTTCCCCCATCTTCGTTCCACCGGAAAAATATAAAACAAAAAAACAAAAAAGAAACTCTCGAAAATTTCCCACCCTTTTTTTTTAATTTTCTTTTTCGTCCTCGGAATTTGCGATTCTATTCCAATTCCCCCCGAGAGCACTTTCACGTGCAGCCTCCGCCCTCACCTTCACGCCTCGTGCGGTAGGAAACCGCCCCCCGGTTCGGGGGCTAATTACGATCGTGCCACTCGCCTTGTCCGGTTCCGGATCTTGGCGTCTTGCGGAGCGCCTCGTTTGACGAAAAAGGACGTGGTGGCGGTCTGGTTATTTCCCTTTCACGATGGTGATAATAAAATAAGGAATTTTTAATTTCATATATATTCGAAAAGAAAGAGGGGGGGGGGGGGCCTCTTTTTGTTTTTTAATTGCCGAATTAAACTGCTAGGGGCTTCGGTAAAAGCGACATTTCAGTGTCAACGTGAAAAAACAAAAATATAAAATAATAAAAAGAGGAGCTGGGAATATTATCTGTCGGATGCATAAATTATGTCGGCCATGTAGCTGGACATTTCATTAATTATTTAATGGCGAGTTAGATCAGGAGAAAAAAAATAATCGAAAGATAGAAGTTGGTGTTTGGTTAACATTAACCGGTCTCACGTCGCCATATAAACCATCTCATTTTATTTTCCGTAGATTAGGGTTTAGAGTTTGAACTTCCTCCTTGTAGGCTTTTCGGAAAAGTATCCAGAAAAATATGAAGGGGAATAATCTTTTTAGAAATTGCTTTATCGAGTTGATTTTGTCAATTTCAAAGACCTTTTTGTAAAAGGAAAAAAAAAAAAAAGCCCCATGTCTTGGCCGTTGGAGAGTCGAATTTGTTATTTATCAGAGAACGATAACCTCACATAATAGATGGAAATTTATCAAAATTTAAAGCTCCTATTACAGCACCTTCCTTCCCCGCATTACATTTGGTCATTATGATCTATAATTCGAGTTTGCAAAGTAAATGATAATTTGGGGATAAATACGAAAAAAGAATACCATCATTTGATGATAAATGAGCTTGGAATTTCGGGTTTCTTTCGCTTTTCTTTCTCTCCCGTTTTTTGGTTTGTTTGTCATATTCTAGTTGTCAATTCACTTTTAACTTTTGCTATGTCTCTTAGCAAAGTGTGAAAATCAAAACCCGCACGTAAAACTAAACGTTTTTATTTAAGCTTTTGAGAGAGTGGGAACTCGAACTCTTCGTCTCTCCATTTTCATGTGAAAAAGGTGGCTCGGTGAATTATTTCTCCCCTTGACAGGCGACTAAACACGCGCTTTATTCTTCAGCCGACCTCAACAACAGGCACGAGGAGACGGCATCTCATAAGCCGCCATAGCTTTAAAATATCAAAAGTCTATAGTTCTCCGTCCTCGGTCAACCTTGAGCTTTTCCCCATCCAATCAAATTAAAAATCATAGCCAAAAGCATTTTACAGGAGAAGACAGTATACAAATTACAATGTCATCCTCTTCCTTTTCAAGGCAAGGAGGAATCGATCAACCGTCAATTAGAACTCGGCATTCGTCTTCCAGTCGACATCATGAATGGACTTCTCTCTCTCTCTCTTCACACTGAGTGATGCACAGAGCTCTGCAGTTTCATACGTACAATGGCTCCACAGGATGGTTCGGAGGGAGGTGGTGCATGTTTAGGATAGGCATTTGATGTCTAAGAAAGGCACCAAGAAGGTTCATGGAAGACGACGCACAGGTTTTGAGATTTAGAATGCATTTGGTTCAGCTTTTTCAATAGACTTTCAACCTCCAAAACCCCTTAGAAAAATACTGAAGTATTTGGCAAGTCTGTCCAAGAGATTTTCAGTTAAATGCTAGCCTTGAGAAATCTGAAGGCTCAATGCTGATAGGAACCAGCTCTGGGCTTTCAACATTTGGCCAACTATTGAAATTACTTTCTTTAAAAAAAAAAAAAACTAACTACTATCCTAAATTTTTTAGTTTTTCGATTTTACTTCTCATTGTTCCAAAATTAACCTTACCTTCACTACAATCGGCAAAGAGTTTAATATTTTTTTATAAAAAAAACAAAAATGAAATCTGAAGTCCCTTTATAAATAAAAAAAAAAAGATTTGTCAAACGCTCTTTACGCTAAAATAGCTTTGCAAATTTTTTTTTACTAAATGCAATTTTCATTTCCCCAAAATTCTCTAGGCCAAAAGATATTTGCATTTCCCTAAGATTCATTTCCAAAGCTGAACCAAATGCAGTCAAGGAAACGTTGAAAAGACACGTCTAAACTCCACTTTGTCATGTCATCAAATCCTGTCGTAGTTAATTCTTCGGGAAATGAGGTCCTTCAAAGAAGTCTAAATCAATTATAGTCACATCATATGTATTATGTGCAGTTTCTATGTGTTTCATCACTCTCCAAAGATAAATCAAGCATTCCTTGTCCTCTTTCTACATCTGCTCTACTCAATACAAGAAATGACTTAGGACGCGCATGATAATTATTATATTTCTATTACCAAGAATAGATTTGGAATAGGAAATCTGTTTGGTAACGCAATTTTATTTTTCTATTTTCGGGACAAATTTTTAGTTTAGAAATAAGTTTGGAATACAAATGAGAAGTGGAAATTTTCTATTATTCTATTTTCAAAACGAAAACAAAAATAAAAACCCTTCAAAAACTTTCTCTTCTCACCCTCTACTGCATCCTCCTCCGCTCTCTCTGCCACCGCTCCTCTCCCTCCATCACCTCCCCTCCTCCTCCTCCTCCTTCATCGACCTCCACCTCCTTCCCTCTTTAGCTCCCACTGCTTAACATCGCTCCTGCACCTTCAGCTCTGCTGAGGAGGTTGCCACTGAACGCAACCTTGGCATCGAGCCCCCTCTTTATGCCCTTCGCTGCGACGACTACCCCCCTCCTCCCTGCAATCCCAACGACCTCATTGCCCTCGCCTCAACCTCCACAATCTCATCTAGTCCCTTGTCCGTGCTTTGTAGAGGTGGACTGTTCCAAATTTCAGCTGAAATCCAAATCCTACACATTGGAATAGATTTCTCATTTTTTATAATCTGAAACTTACCATGCATATCCTAGAGCCGGAATCTACCCTATAAAAGGTTCTGTGTTTCACCAGGAATCTGAAACTTACACATTAATTGAACAATTGTAGTGAATATCACATTTAATAAACATTACTTACTGCTATAATTCACTGACCATAATGTATATTTAGATACACAAATATATGAAATATTAACAAAGTAAAAGTTCTAATAATAAAATGGAAACTCAGATTAGTAGTTCTATATTATATACTCATCATCGCATGTAATGAAATACCGCAAGATCGCGTGAACACATAGACCAAGACAAAACAAAAACATACTCCAAATTCTATGATATAAGTTCCAGATTTCACCAACCTAGAACCTATTTGTAAACAAATTCCCCAATTTTTGGAATTTGGAACCTACTCCATCTGAAACAGAACAAGTTCCCACATGTTCAATTATTAAATTATGAGTTCTACCTTGAAACCATGCTTATCGCTAGTGCTGCGGATCTTGATGCTACCTCTATTGTCGCCTGCCCTCTGTCTTCTCTAACAATCCCCCCCACCCAAAAAAAAAAAAAAACGGATCTTCATTTGCAACGCCATCGTCAATTCTATGCACTACTACAAGAGGTAAAATGACGTTATTGCCCTCTTCCAGTTCTTCTTCAACCAGTCCAACATCATCCCCAACATTGTCTCTTACAATAATTTGATCAACACCCATTGTAATATGGGTAACGTCGACACTGCTCTCAACGTCTATCGCCATATCCTAGCCCATGCCCCTTTTAATCCCTCTTTCGTCACTTATAAGCATCCTAAGGGTCTCATATCGCCGGGGGGATAGAGGAAGGCATCGATCTTTTGCATGAGATGTTGAATAAGGGTCGTGGAGCTGATTCTTTGGTTTACAACAATTTGATTCCCAGTTTTCTCAACCCGGGAAATTCTAGACAAGGTGAACAAGTTGTTCAACGAGCCTAAAGAGAGGGGTCTAGTCAATGATGGAGTTGGGAACGCTACATTCATGGATTAATTCTTGGGTGAGCATGGTCCGGGTTGGGCCGGCCCACCCCCTAACCCTATGATCAACCCGCACAGTGCCGGTCCTCAATTCTTGGGACTGAGAACCGACCCTATTGAGTTTAGGACCGAGGACCGAACCGACCCAGTGGGTTCGGTCCGGTTCTAGGGTCAACCCGGGACCAACCAATAATTTATTTGTTTCATTTTTTATACTATCTAAAAAGGCAATCAAGAACCGAACCGACCCAATGGGTTTAGTCCGATTCTAACCGATAATTTTTGGTTTCATTTTTTGTACTCCCTGAAAAGGCGAGCGAGGGCCGGACCGACCTTATGGGTTCAGTGACAAGCGAGGTCAGCTAAGAGAGGTGAGCAACGAGTGTCAAATGGGGTGAGCGTTGAGCATCGAGCAGGAGCAACAAGCCAGGCGAGCATCAAGCGGCACAAGTGACCCAAAGCGAGTGAGTCAAGTGTCAAGTGGTGAGCGGAGAAGTTATTTCTTTCGATTTTGGCAAATTAAAGACTAAGATGACAAATAAAACAGAAGAGAACGGGTATTAGAGAAGGATGCCGTGAGGAGTTATTTATGCCCTTTTGAATGCCATGAGGACTCCTCATAAAAACATATTTCTCATTTGTAAATTATGACTTTTGACGCCGTAAAAGACATTAAAAGATCTAAGTTATTAAAAAATAGTGTAAAATTGCTTGAACTCCTTGCCGAGGAGCTATTTAATATTGTTAATACCTTTAATTTTAGGGTTTCTCTATATAAAAAAAAAATTATAAATAATATATATATAGAATCAGGGTTGATCCGGGTTGGACCGACCCTAAACTCCCAAAACCGATGACCAATCCGCACAGTACTGGTCCAGGAATCTCAGGACCAATGACCGACCCGATCTCCCTGGGAATCGGATCAGGACCGGCAGGGTTGGGTCGATTTAGGGTTGGTCCAAGGTTGACCCTAAACCGATGATCACCCCTAGGTTCTTCAATTAGGGCAAAGAGAAGGAAGCTATGGAGTTGTATAAGTCTTTGCTCGAAAGAAATAGAAATTTTAAGTTGTTATTAAACGAATTTTTATTCCAGAAATGGAATATTTGTGTCGTTATCAAATACATTTTTGTATTTAAAAAATCTTCTAGAAAATAGAAAAAAAAAACCTATTTTTAATCAAAAATTATTTTTAGAAACAAAATGATTGTAATTCACACCCTTAGTCAATGAAACCTCTGGGGTGATCATTTTAACGTGGCAGATTACTCCCTTTTCCTTCACAACGATGAGTTCTTGTCACGAGCTCCAGGACTTTCTCGATGCATGATCCTAGGAGCGTCCTCATTTATTGTACCTTTTTTTCTCACACGGAAAGTAAAACAAAGGATCATATACTAATAATCATCAAAGGTCCTCACATCACGCATCGCATTAGGGCAAATCACATGCCCAAAGATAGATAAGGTTTCAAGATAGGGTTTCAGGTTCCTGCCCATATCAAAGCGCCAATGTCAACTCAAGCCATCATCTAGAACCTCTCTTTTCCGTCAGACTCTCGACCCACGACATGCGCGAGCTGCCTTTCCCCCCACCTGCAATCGATAACGATGCAACGGGAGCTATTAAAAAGGATGTGACACAGGGCTGGGAATGATACGCAGAGAGTGTTGACTTCGGGCATCCAATCCAAACCCTCCACATAAAACCACAATTCTGTAACAATCCAGTCTGGTGAAGGCGAGGAATGGTCGTTGGGGCCAGCGGTATGGACAAAGAGCTGCTCTTGGTAGGCTTTTAGAATGATGAGTGGGGTAGAAATGAACCAAAATTTGCGAGATATATGAGGGAACTGGAATTGATTCATGGAGGCGCCTTTTAACACAACAACAAGTTTTGCTTTGGAACTCCAAAATTAAGTAAGTCTAGACTAGAACACTACTAGGATAAATGACCTCTTAAGAAAGTGCCTGCCTATATGCCAAACGACAAAACCATGAGGCTCGGCATGAGACAGGCCATAGCGAACGATACCTTAAGTGTATTAATCTAGGGATGTCACGATATTGTGTCAAAGCGGGGTCCCCTCTAATAGGTGCGTGGTTCGAGAACAAACCAAGCAGAAGCTAGTGGGCTTGTAACAAACTGATTCAATGAGGGCAAGGAGTGGTCGTCAAGGCCAAAGGGCCCGGATAAGAAGTGGCTTCTAGCAAGTTTCTAGAATGGCGAAGGGAGCAGGAACGAACCAAGCTATACATCGAACAAGGCAAGAATTAGAATTAACTCATGGAGGTGCCTTTTGACATAATAGCAAGTTTTTCTTTGGAATTTTAAAGTTAAGCGAGCCCACATTACCCGGATCGGTGACCTCTTGAAAAAATGCATGCTTATGGGTGATCTTTCAAGAAGATGCATGCTTATATGTCAAAGGATAAAATCACGAGACTCGGTATGAGACAGATCAAAATAGATAATATTTTAAATGAGTTAATTCAGGGAAGTTACAAATTTTAATAGTTTGGCCGATGATCACACTCGCGCAAAAAGTGGATACGCCAGAAGCATTGATTAGGTTGGCAGTTGGCGAGTGTTCGAGAGCCGGACGAGCAAGAACGAGAAGCTGCCATTAGGGCAAGGCTGTATCTTTCTAGAAAAAGCTGTGGTTTTTGGCTCATTTGACTAGCGTTATCTGGTTCTTTTAGGGCCTTCTAGAGGGAGAGATCTTGATGCCATCGTTGTCATTATTCAATCATTCACCTACTTATCTTAGCACTAATCGCTTTCGTAATCCTGCCATTCCGGTGAGCTTGGGACCAATGGGCATCCATCAATATTTAATGACAAAAGGGTAATGTTCGTGCACATTCGGATTGTTGTGTAAAACTAGTGTGCTAGATAACATGGTGGATGATCGTGTGTGGGATTCCAAACAAGCAACTCGTGCTGATACCAACAAGACTCCTCGACCATCATGTGTTATGTCGGTTTTGAAATTCCACTTTATCAATTTCAATGAGAGTGGCATCGATTATGATCAGTGGTAGCAAACTTCGCTGTAAAAATGATGGGACAAAAAGATTAGAGAGGAATGACGACCTCTATGCCAAGTAATGGCGAATCCCAAAATATGTTGACTAGGATTAGGGATGGTATGGAGATGTATGGAATCTTATTTCTAGAGAGGTATGAAAATTCTTCACGTCTATTTTCATAGAACATGGGTATATTTTAGCAATAGATTATACCCAAGCACTTAGTGACCATAGTGACGGAGGCCCCTGTCCATGATGTGCACCGTTTAACTTGTATAGAAAGAATCATCAATTGAGACAAACTAGATCAACAACGAAACTGAACGATGGAACTCAAATGCAATCGCATCAAAGTTATAGAACCCCACCGCGCTGTGCAGACCTAGGCAAGGTGGGCGAGACTAAAAAGAGCGAAAGTGTGACCCCGTCGATGATACAAACCTCCCCAAAAGAGCAACTCATCATCAACCAACACCAGAACCCATTGCCAGCAGGAGAAACCTGGTCAACCTGTCCCAAAACAGTTTTGGCTTCTTGTATCGACCCCTTCCGCCAGAAACGACAGCAAGTCCTTTGCTGCTGCAACCGAGGTCAGACCAGACATGATGGTGGGCTTCTCCAAAAAGGGAGAAAGAAGAGAACAAAGAGAAACCCGAATGCATCTTTTTGCTGATGTGTCTTTGAACCATGCAAAGCAAGCGTGGACATCCATGCGCTGGTGGGAAAAGCGCGACGCGTGTCCGTCCTAGATTCCGTGGAACGAGAAGCCCCAAAGGAAGGGCCGCAAAAAGGAACGGAAAGGATAGCGAAGACAAAACGAGAGCATGCACGCTACTGGGGCACAGAGGCTGTAGCAGAGAGAAGTGAGCAGAACATGTCTGTGACTCCACGACACGTGTGTGCCGTCAATTTGTCGTTTTGACTCAGAGATGGTTTTTTGCCTTCCATTATTTGGGGCACTTCTTTTCGCGGCTGCGTAACCCTTCGTACCGTTAGTGCTGTCTCCCTAAATCTATATATAGCTCGTTTCTAAAATGATAATCAAGAAAAAGAAAATAATATCCCCCCTTGTTGTCCCTCGTGTGTATAATAGGACCTTATGCTAAAATAGTGACAAATATAAACATTATCTCATTGACGAAATGCCCAGAATTATTGAACCACCGTAAGATTTCAACTTCAATGTCATGTTGAACAATCATTTTCGGAGAAGATAATCAAATCAGTCCTAAATTTATCATACGGAAGCCAATTCAATCATAAACATTTGTGCAAAATTTCAATATAATCCTCCTAATCAATTTCCGTAAGAAATTACTTGCGCGGTGGACTAATTTTTGCCAGCCATGCCACGTGGCAGACTGTCGTGGGAAAAAGTGTTGGAGAAGTTCTAAACCTATTACATTTGTACCAATTTAGTTCTAAACATTTTGACTTAATATCAATTCAGTCATTCAGGCTAATTTTAGCCGGATATTGTTGATAAGGACATCGCTCGGCTTACATGGCACTACTAATACTAACATGGATTATTTTTAATAATATTTTATTATATATATTTTTTTTTTTTTTTCTTTTTTCCCTTTCTTCTTCCTTTTGCTAGTGATCATCCACGAGTGATGGCTAGGCGAGGTGGCCTTGCCTAGGTGAGGTCGCCATCGTCCGCCATCAAAGAGGCCTAGCTAGGCGAGGGCCAGCCTCGCCAAATCTAGCAAGGGGAGCCCTCACCCGACCGGGCCTCACAAATGGCGGGCACTAGCAACCTTGCCCAAGCAAGGCCAACCCACTCAAGCATCACCTGTGACCGATGGCTGGTCCCTGACAAAAGGTGAAAAAAAGGGAAAATTATCTAAAAATAATAAAATATTATTAAAAATTATCTATATCAACAATGGAGGTGCCACATAAGTTGACTAATATCTACATCAGTAATATCTAACCAAAATTAGTCGAAAAGACTAAATTAGCACTAAGGTTTAGGACAAGGTTTAGGACTTTCTAACACTTTTCTTCACCACTACGACAGCCATTTTCTAATGAAATTTGACTGGAATGATTACAATAGAATTATACATAAAGGTTTAGGGCTAAATTGAGGATTATAAAAAGTTTAGGAATGAATTACCATTTGCACAGTAGATCCGGGACTAATTGTATAATTTCCCCATCATTAAAAATGAAGCATAAGAGCCCATGATATAGTTGAATTCGAAGATCATGAAGCATTTTTCCTTCTATATGAAAAAAATATCAGTTATTTAATATATAAAATGGAGAAAATCCAATGAGTGCGGGTCCTCGAAGTGGCTTAGATCCCAACCCTAAGGGAGGCTATTTGTTGGTGAGTGGGTCTTTAACTGTAAAGCTTGTCGATGCGACCGTTTTGAATTTGGCATCAATAATAAGCATCCACTGTAAGTAAAAAAATTCAAAAGAAAAAAGGTATAAAATAAAGTGTGCTATTATTATCAGAAAAAAGCTAATAAAATAAATATAAGATTTAGTATACGATATGTGGCAAGATAATGATGACACTCAACAGAAACTCTATTTTTCCGCCACTGATTATACGGCATCGTTTATGCTGCTTCAATAAATTAGAGACCTCGATTCTTCTGTCGAAATGGAACGGCATGATAGAGCAGTGGAAGTAATTAGAAGCGATAGTTCGGTGTCGCGACATGCACACAACTCACCAAACAAACATCAAGGATTGATGGGACACCGAGAACTGATATGATATGAACATATGGTTGAAAATCAGGAGTGTTGTCGATGCGCTAGTTGTCGTGGAAACCTACTCGAATGTTTTTCAATGTGACCATCATCTGCGTCCTCGAGCATTTGTGCACTTGGAAAAAAGGAGGCCAAGTGAACACGACCGCAGCCTTTGTTTCTTCCGGTGCGTTCATTTTGCTCGAGGAAAGAAGATTGCCAGAAGAACAAGAAGCTTCTGTTTTCCTATGTTTTTGTATGCTTACGATTTAAGAACGAAGCCATAGATTGTCGAAACCCGTGGCAACCTAATCTGATGAGGACGGTGAGTAATTGTTTCGATCAAGAAACTACCGACAATCTTTCAAGAATGGTAAAAGAAATGGCGTGTGTACTCCATATTAGACCGCTGATTAATGAGCGGGTGGCCCACTGAGTATAAGGGCAAATTGAATGGATCGGAGCAAGCAATTTTCTTTTCGGGTCCGAAGTACCCATCTCATCTATTCCAATCCAAACAATCTTACGTAAATGATTCGGTAAATCTTTAGACATGGATTGGTCTGACCGAGGAAACACTTAGGCCTGCACTAGGCTCGACTAGCCCATCGATCAAGAATATTCGACATCGGAGCGCACTAACCTAGTTAAAAGTAGTGAGCATTGACGTGTGAATCTCGCTCAACCCCATGATGCATGGTGCGCGGCACATCTGAATCCTTGATACGCATTAGCTATGTTTCTCCAGGCTAAACATCAAAAGAATCATTCGGACTTAAATTGACAAGGTCAAGCCTCGCGAAACGACGGTGCTGTCGAACAACTTGCATCAACGATCCAAGGTTTTTAAATGGTGCAAGAGCTGTCCGATACCGTATACAAATTTAACATTAAAAACAAAAAAAAAAAAATTGTGTACTGTACAGTATGGGCTTCACATGCAATTCATGGAGTACACCCAGATCCACGACACTCGATGACCTTTAAATTAATAGTTCTTGGACCACCACATTGCGATCTTAGTGAAGAGCAAGAACCCTTCTAGAATCTTGAGAGATTAATTAAATCGCTAATCAAAGATTAGTGCTTGGTAATTAAACAAGATCTTTCGCTCTTAAAAAGACGAAAAGCTTAAAAGAAGCCAAAAGGATTCCTCTCACTTAATACCGAAGGGAAAAAAAAAACCCAACTCGGTGCGGCTCTTGAGAAATGCTTTATCAACTGTTCTAAAGCTTAAATTATTAGACGAAAACGTAATTTAGTATTTCATGAGTGAATAACAAGTTTAGAAAGATCTGAACTCGGGATCTCAATGTAAAATTTTGTGAGACCACCGTCGATGGTTCTAAAAATATTAATTATGGGATGAATGTGTGGTTTTTTCATATTTAAATATTCTAATTGCATTAATTAATTTAATCCATTTGATAATTTTCTTTATTCCAAAGAAAGTGTGGAATCCCTCTCTAATTAATTAAGAGCATAAAGGGTTGGGGCCTTTTTAGGGTTTCGCACTCTCCCTTAGATCTTTTCTTGCTTTAGAAGAAGCTTAAATTACTCGAAAGATTCTGTGAAGTTGCAAATCCGATTCTTGTGTCCACTTTCATTATATTATAAGAAATGAAAAAGAGAGGAAAAAAGAAAAGATAAATTAAGATGGACTAGTAACAGTTGTTCCACAATGTGCGCACACGAATTTCGCACGGACAATGGCAAAATGATTATATTATATTTATGGATACGTTGGTTTTAGTGCACTCAGCTTTTTCAAGAAAGTAGTCGATAGTGACCCGGATTTTCTTAGGGTTTCATAATACAAAAAAACATATAAACTTTTATTTATATTTGATTGGATTAATATTATATTTGTGATAAATTTATTCTAAATTAGTTTTCGTTAAATTGGATTAATATGACGAAAAATTAAAAACTGGTTATTTGTAAAAAAACAAAGAGTAAAACCCAAATTGATACACTCGCCAATTGTCATATGTCATCTAACACAACAATTTGACGGTAACGTTTGAAAATTAATAGATGATAAATTTATCATAAATATATCAATTTGTGAAGTAAATTTATTATAAATATATCAATTTGAGATTTTTTATGATATTAACCATTTTTTTTTTAATATTTGGTTCACCCTAGTTCCTCATACGAAGGATTTATACTTTGTCTGTTGCCATATGTAACACAAGCAAACCTCCTTCGGATGTCCAATATGACAACCATGTTGAATTTTTTTCCGCCTACTAATCAAGATACATACTCGTCCTTAAACCTTTTGAGTACCAATTTTGAAAAAAAATATTTGGTTGAATTATGCTGGGAAAATTGGACATGACATTAAAATCTACCGCAATCGCGCAATAAATGTAGTATAAAAGATTATGACAATTAAATGATCGATTTGAAAATTATCGCATTCAACTAATCAATTTATGGCATTGAGACAAGCGTCATAACACACTTATGACGTCTTTTTCTCGTGTTCTTTTCTTTAACGACCAGATACTTTTAATCCCCGACCCAATAAAAAAAAAAATCAAGATAGAGGGAGATGACCTTGGCACCCACCTGACATCCAAAGTGGGTTCAGCTCTGCACTGGGTGAAAAATATCTCCCATTAAAATATAGGAGAAAAGCATTTGAGAGGGAATATTCTTTTTGGCTCGACTCTCTCTCTCTCTCTCTGATTAAGACATTTATTGAACTGTTTCATCGTTAAAGCTTTTCAGGCCCATGGCCCGTGAGCAATAAGGAGGCCTTATCTCACTCTGCAAGAATTGCTAGTTTGATGCTCTGTGTTTACCCTTTTGTCTAAAGCTCAAAAGGGTCAAAACTATGGACATAAACAAGTCCTTAAAAGACTTCATCATGTTTCAATATGGAGCTCGAAATTTTCAATATTTAAAGCAACAAGAGGGTATTTTCTCCTGGGGAAGAAAAATATACAGAAGGAAAAATATATAAAAGGGAATTAAGAGGGTGTTTGGCATATGGGCGCTGGTATATTAAAATAAAAAAGAGTCTTGTCAACCCACTAAGGTTATATGACAGGCGAAGCGGCCCCAATAAGGTGGAAAACCTTCATACCAAACACCAAGGATCCCAATAGTACCCAGTTCCAAGTAACTCTTTCATCTCATCCAATTTAAGGATTACCCATTAGCTTGTTTTTCTCTTTTTCTTCTTACAACACCCATTAAGTAGATCATCCATTAGTTAAATTAGTAATAACAAAAAGAGATGACCATGGGCTATCTTTTTCTCTCTTTTCAACTAATCATTTTGTTTTTCCCCCCTTTTTGCTGAATTCTCTTTGACTATCCCCATGTTTTCAGGAGTCCAGGCCTTAGGACTATCATCTTTCGCTCCCCATGGGTTGGCATCGAGCTGATTGACACAATAGTGTAAACCACATGCTATGGGGTTTCTCCTGGGCTTGCCCCTCTTACAAGAAGGCCTAGTTTCGCCCTGAAGTAAAGGGGTACCCAATTCTACTACCAAAACAAGCTTGCCTGCATGTATGTATGCATGTTGTCCAAGCCATTTCTGCACATTCAATGTACTCCACGTATATGGCGAGTGGGTAAATGTGTATCTAGATTGTCTGTTTTGTTTGGTTTTAGTTACTCGTAAAAGAATAGTTCATCATTCACACTGGCTGCAAAATAAATGCCCGCTGAACTATCAAAATATCATCCCTCATGTGGGACGCGGAACTTTGTCAGGCATAAGTTGATATATAAGCGGTCACTTCAGCTTCTGTCTTTTCGACTCGTTCTCTTACTTCCCCGGTGAAGTGGCAGAAAGCTTGGAGAGCGAAAAGAATAACAGCTCAAACGTACGTAGACTGTTACCGCATCAATACTAAGTTCAAAAGTGCGTCTAATCAGTTCACATCAGCGTCAACATGGCTCCAACAAAACTCGTGTATCATGTTAAAAAGTATGTATGACCAACTATATATGGAGGCATTCACTGAGAATCGACCTAAAATGGTTTCTCCAGTTCTGCCCCTAGAACACCGAATGCAGAGCCAGTGCCCAAACCTCTGTCATTCGCGTGTCATGTTCACCATGTCATACAACAAGAAACCACAAAAAAATCATTTGGGCTAGGACAGCTCTAGAATTGCTATGGCCTCCAAAAAACCAAAAAAAACTGTCCTTCATATTTCATGTTAGACTTACAAAATCAAAAACCTTTCTAACCTTGGTGTATAGCTTTCTTGATGTTCCGATTGAGAGAGCCTCCAGCAATTTCTACATCAGCTTCCTACGCTTCTTGATCAAAAGCACTACCTCTCATCCTCAGCTTTTTCATTAGTCTCCACCACCCTGTGCTCCTCATCTTCTGGATCATTCTCATTCTCCGTAACTTCTCTTCACCATTGCTTTCATCAGCCTTAGCATGTGACCTTTTCAGGTTCTGTTATCACTTGAAGGAGTTCTATAGGAATAGCAGCAGGGTCCAGCTCCCGGCACCCATTGGGAGCATTCGCAGCTTCTTGGCCAGTGAGCATATGATGAGGAACTTGATGAGAGAAGCTGTACATCTCTTCTTTTGGGACCCACTTCGTTTCCTTTGGATCCGTGTGCCTACGAAACACTGTCCTGAAACCAGCAACCTTTATTAGAGGAGCAACACACACACCTTGTTCCTCATTATAGTCCTCAAGAACTTCCACCACATCATACTTGTGCCTAATTTCATCTGGCGTATCCTCATTCCAGTCAGAGGACCAGTTCCTGTAAAGAGCCCAGATTTCCCTTTTCCTAGGAATTATGCGTATGACCCCCCGTAAACCTTTCATCCAGACTACCCTATGTGAAAATGCATTTAAGGCTGTACTAATTTCAGGCCTGCCAACCCGAAAATCACCGCAAGTTTTCGTGAAACCAGACCCCATCCAGTCAAGGGGGCCAAACTCGTCACTGTTTTTCGAGTTGAGCCAACTGATCTGTATCTTAAATGGCTTCCGAGAGATAACTTTCTGGATTCTAGCATAGAATCGAGGCATCCCGTCATCATCGTCATATGAGGCCCATACTTGGTCAACTTCAAAGGAACTTTCACTACGGTCCAAATCAAAATTGTGAAAATCAGAATCTGGAACATTGATTGACAAGGGAGCAAACGCATCACCATTCCTTGTATCTACATGAGTGCCGTCCTGTTTTCCTTTGACCTCAGGTATCCCTTTCCTCTCTTTTGCATGTTCAACCCTTTTATCTGGTTTATTTGCTTTAATTGCAGGGGACCACTCTTTCAGTTTCTTCCGGATCTCAGCCCGGGCCTTCTCCATCAATATATGTCGCGCTTCTGGATTCGACAACTCTCTCTCAGAGTGCATCTTGTTTTTTCCAGAAAAATAGTACATTCTATCCATCTCATTCGCTACAGAACCCCCAAAGCCATGGGACTGATGGTCATCCATTCTTCTTTTCTTCGATGGATTTTCTCCTTTATGAATAAATTCCTCCCTCCTTAAAAAGTTACTTCTCTCACTTTCAGAAGCTACCTGATGGTGAACCCTACTCGTACCTTGAGTGGCAGTAGAAGCCGATACTCCAGAAGCAGATTTGTTACTCCCACCAGCACGATACTTGGAGTTCTGTTGCGTCTGGTCATGAGGCAAGTTTGATGACTTAAAAACATGTGCAGGCGGTGCCTTCTCCACTGCAAAAAAAGCCTGATGACAATTCGGGCAAAGGAGATTGTGGTTGAGATATATCCTGAGATATTCGTAGTGGGTCTTGCATCTACTGCAAATAGTCCAAAATGTATCAGCTTTCCGATGAGAAGGTACAGAAGTCGCGTTCCCCCGAGTACTCGTATGCTGCGTCCTCGCATTCGAACCAATGTCATCAAAATAGGTCCCATTTCGATGGGATGCCGCTGATGGATAAGTGCTGGTACCGGGAGTTTTCTGGTCGGAAACTCGTGAATTCCTCCTTTGGTTGTAGGCCTGTCTTTTAGATTTATCTGATAATAGACTCCATGCTTCCGAAACCAGCTTAAATGCACCATCGGCACCTAAAGACTTGTTTTTATCAGGGTGCAGCATAAGTGCAAGTTTCCGATACTGCTTCCTGATCAGTTCATCATTATCCCAAGGGTTCACGCCCAGAATGCCATACCAGTCTGCCTCACCACTTATCTTATTTTCTGCACATAAATGAACATCGAAAATAGTCAACATCTGGGTAAGGCCTTCAAGTCCAGGATATAAACTCTGAGCCTTCAGAGCAAATCTTTTTGCACCAGCATAATCTCTTTCCATGAATTTTCTATCAGCAATTTCTTTAGCCCTGACTGCATCATCTTTATTACACTCCATCAGTCTGCTCAGAGTCTTGATAATTGCTCTCTCTTGCTGCACTATTCTCTCTGATTTTACCCACAGAAGAAGTTACTACGTACTACAATGGAAGAATGATCTTCTTTGAACCATGTCTCTTTTTTACTCCGAGAACGAAGGCAGTAACTTCCACAATTCAAGACCTGACCAAGGGGAAAGAAAAGCTATCAACATGAGCACGTCTTTAATTGAGGGAGAGAGAGAGACATTCACATGGATTACAGCCTTTACGTGCAGTCAACACCTGTCCAAGGCCTGTTCACAAAAAATGGAGCTGGTCTTCAACCACTTGGATATGCATGTCTTTTATTGATATGTTCTATGTTTCTAAACGACATGCCTGTGACTTCACATGAATGATGAAATGCAAACAACAAACACCAAGGAAAGGAGAAAAGCACAAGTGCATATCTAATCATTTAGTGAGGTTTATGTGAGAAGCATATTCGATCCAAGCAACAAGCAATCTCCACATGCTTTATTTTCAATTCTCGAGATTACAGAATGAAGACGCAAATTTTCATGAACCCCACTTGGAAGACCTTTCCAATTCATGAACAAGTACTTGGGCTGAGCGATGTTCGTTACGGGAAAAAAAAAATCTCCCATGGAGGAACTTAGACCACACTAAGGCACGGGCGGGATTTCCTACTGAGCAGATGCCATAACCATGAATAACAGGGGAGATCTAACTTCAAGAGGAAAGAAAAATGAATCAAAATTGACGAATCGAGAATACAACAAGGGGAAGACACGCGCAAAGAGCACGTATTGCTCGATAAATTCACCGACGAAAGAATGGTCCAGATACAAATGAACAGAACATCCACAGCAACAGCAACAACAACACGGACATCGACAGCAACGAAAATTGACTTGAAGAAGAGCCGGTCTCATGTGGGCAAAGATAATTCATGGCGAGTCAAACCCACGTCAGCAATTTCCCCAGCGAAAAGGGTGCATGAACTTTCGCGAACGAAATCTAACGCCCCGCGACCGTCCCAGATCCAACCCAACAACGAACTCAAGACGGGCCAAAACCTCGCCGCAAACACAAAGCAACATCGCAATCTCCGTAACCAAGAACTTCAAGACGCTACACGAGCACTCGATTCCCCGGGATTCCGCAGAATCCGACTCCCGGCCGACATGGAACCCAACATTTCTCTCTCTTTCTCTCTCTCCCTCCCCGCTGAAACCCAGTAAAGCGCGGCAGCTCCGGGCGCTAATCACGACCTCGGAGACGAGTAAAGATGGAAGCTTTGGAGGTTGCAGCAGTTACCCATTATCGCGGAGGTCGCTGTGCACGAGGGGAATTTGAATCTGAGGCCACCAGCATCAGCGTCTGCAGTGATCCATACAATGCCTGCTGGTCAGACCAAGCGCAAGCACATGGAAAAGAAAAGTGGTGTACTCAATGGCATATGAAAAAGGGGGAGAGAAGAGGAGGAGGAGGGTGGGGGGTGGTACGAGTATGGTTAGTATTTTACTCAATCTCTTGGTTAAGCTGGCCATCACTGTTCATGTGTTAGGCCATGGGAAGCTTAACCATGGTTAATTTTTAACCTTTGATGAGTATTACAGATTTGGAGTTTTTTTTTTTTTTTTTTTTTTTTTTAAGTCCCATGGTTGGCGAGCTCGAAACCGCATATCTTGAATGCATTCACCATTCGAAATTTGACACGCGAAATTTTATCAATACATGTCAGTAAAGGAAGACGGCTCATAAAGTATATCGACACGATCAAATTCTACGTCAAAAAGCTTACTACAAAATGTACTATGTCGAGCTCACATTAGTTTTTTTGGCTTAAACAATTTTCGCACTAACTTCTTAATCTTATGAACTCTTGAAATGTGACTTTAAGTCTTACTTATATACAATTAACGAAAATTTATAATCAATTATAGTGATATAATATCTTGGGTGTGAGATTGAAGGCAAATTGTCATATGATATTCATGGAAAGTTCAAAGGAATGTAAAGTGAATTGGATCGTTCAACATCTTGTCATATAAATTTTCAAGTCTAAGTCACATACTAATCAACTTCATAGAATGATCCAAACTTTATATTCTCATATGGTCTTTAACGTTGAGTGCGATTGATTACTT
The DNA here is from genome assembly GCA_017140595.1 of Eucalyptus curtisii. Classification (NCBI taxonomy): domain Eukaryota; kingdom Viridiplantae; phylum Streptophyta; class Magnoliopsida; order Myrtales; family Myrtaceae; genus Eucalyptus; species Eucalyptus curtisii. Next base: position 15,727,025 of record CM029494.1, read on the forward strand.
GAGTATCAAAGCTATATCAATAGCCCACAAATTCTAAAAGGTTGCAAAGGTCTCACGAGCATGGACTAGCCCTAGACCGAATTTGAACTCCCACGATCATGAAGTGGCTCTTGAGTAGAACCGAACCTGAAGCTCACCCATTATACAGCGACAAAGGTTGCAAAGTCACATGCACGGCACGCGAACCTGGTCCTAGACCGGATCAAAATTCCCACAACCAAGAGATGGTTCTTGAGTAGAATCGAAACCGAAGCTCATCCCATTATAGTGATGTCAACTGGCTAGGATATTAGCGGTAGATTTTGCCATCAATCGTGTTTCAACAAGATTTCCGGGACATGCCACACCCTCAAAAGTCATTTTCTTTGTCTCAACTCTCCCTAGAGGTCAAAATCGGTTTAATCCATAAAAAATCAAGCCGGTAAAGTACGATGAGTTGGCTTTCATCATTTTCTAATCCAAATATTCTTTGGCAGGGTAATGATAATATCATGTTAGGAATTATAGAATTAGATCATGAATCATGAAGATAGTGACAATCCAACAACCCACGGTGATATTGCAAAGTCCAGGTAGAATGGATAATCGAATAACTTCTAGGGTTCATCAACACCGAAAATTTTGGGTTTTCTCACGGGAATAGGTCATCGCAAGTGCGATTTACGGTTGTTACTTGACATGATTTGTATTTTTCTCGAGATTTTCGGCGATTGGGATAGATCGTGAAAAGCTTGTTTTTTAAGCTTTAAGTGACTAAGGTACTGACTTTGACAATTAAGTTGTGAATGTATTTGATTATGCGGGACTTTGCAGTTCCACTACCTTATATATTGTGATGATCCTGTCAGATGGAAGATGGGACTCAGGTCGAAGATTGAAGCCTGAAAAAGATTGATAATGATGAGGGGGAGAAATTCGAAAATCTGAATACTCTGATGCCACATAAATTATCTTATATTGTCGTTAGCCGAAAACGGAATGTACAACTTACTTCTTTTTCTCATCGGAAACATAGGATAATTCCAACATTATATGTCATATCGACTTTGAATGTATGTACACTTTTTTGGCATTTGCTCGTGAGCTAGATTGGCGATGGCATTTTTAGATGTTGCTATTTATAAATAAGTGTCAACAACATTCACCAAGTAATGTAAGTTAAGAGTAAATCTTGATTTTTTTTTTTTTTCATTCTATACATGTCCTTAGGCATGTCGATTACAACATATCATTTTGAATATGAATCAGAAATCCTTCACAAAAGGTAGAAGAATTCCTTATACACAAATTATTGCTTCAAAATGACCACAATTTAAGTTAATAGCCACCAATTACGTATACATGGTTTAAGAGAAACTTATATTTGGGTCATTAAGTAGGATTCGTTGGCAGGAAAAGTTGTATATAATCACATAAATGCAAAATACGGATATAATAATTTATTGGATTATGAGAATGAGATAGTCAAACGTCATAGAAAAAGTCAAAAATCAAGAGAGAGAAAATAAAAAAGAAGTGGTAGGTGTGAGATTCCTAAAAGTAGTTGTATGAACTTTGTTCTTATTTAGAATTTGGTCATCTAAAGATTTCTTCATACTGAATTCAGAGGACAGTCTGCATCAACTTTAAAAGTAGTATGATAACAAGTCATGGTATAATCATTTTGGTTACCAAATGATAATGTCAGAAGCTAACAGTAGAGTCACATGCGCTGAGCCTAAATTAATTTTGATGATTACAAAACCTTTCTCGAAATCGAGTAGTTTATTAATCTGATTATAATGCGGAGTTTGTTACATCGATTTTATACGGGTTTGTGATTTTCGAAAGTTGCGGTGAAGTGAGTCCGTGCAGAATCGAATGCCCAACCATGATTAGTTTAGATATCCGACATTGAAGTCGTCTTTTGGATGTGATCATGTGTCTCTAACCTTTCAGATGCACACAAGTTGAACCATTTTTGACACTCAATTTCGATCGTGCAACTTTCATGCTCAAGGGTCCAACTTCGCCTCCGATCAAAAAATTAACAATTTAAAGTGTGATTTTTTTTTTTGATCGAAACAATTTAAAGTTTGATGGCTTTCTATAATTAAGACTCCTTTTAGTCTTGCCAATCAAAATCATCGAGAGAACTGATTTGTACCGAGAGAATCAAGTGTAAGGACTTTAGGGTAAAAGGATTTTGACGAAATGCAAACAATGTTCAAGCAAACATATTTGCTTTAGATTCGGGTTTCGTAAAGCAATTTTTTGAAAAAAAAAAAAAAACAAAGAAGAAGGGGAAATGCAGAGATCAAAGAAACACAACTATGAAGCAACCGGAGCTAGCGACCTAGGGGTCACCTTGCCTAGGCTACATGACCCCAAGTGTCGTCTCGCGACCTTGATTAATGGCTACCAGTATTATATTTGAGTTCGCGCGAACATGCGATGCCGATCAAATTTGTACAGAAAAATGAGGGTGAGGTTAAAACTAAGATTTAGATTAGTGAGGACAAAGTTGGAAAATAAAATTCATTAACCTTGTATGCAGCATTCCGTAAACGCCAAACGCTAATCTTGGGTAATACTCGTGTTGGGTTAAGAGCGTTTGGAAATGCTAGTTTTACCTCATTGTCATTCCTTTATGGGCTCAAAGGCCTTCGGCCTGTGTAAAGTATTGACCAAAACAAAAAACAAAAAAAAACAAAATCCGTGTCAAGTTAAAAGATGTACAAATTGAATTGCTCACTCAACTACTTCTACCTTATTTTAATATATTTTCATGCAGCAATTACAGATTGAAAAAAAAAAAAAAAAACAAAGATGATGCAGGTTTAATAAGCGTATGGTAAATTTCTCAACAACTGTAACGTCTTTACAATAAATTATAAAAACTGTCACACCCAAATTTTAGATTCGACGGACCCTATTATTCAAATCATGTGTTTTTAGCATTTGATAGTATGTTAAAGCGCAGCACAAGCACCACACGGCCACAGTCATATCAAACAGATACTACATGTTTCAAGTCTAAGCAGCACCGTGATCAATCTAAGACGGTCTAAAAGACACTCCATCAAAGTCAATTTGATGCATCAATGAAATAGAAAATGATGCGGGGATCTGTAGTTTTACTTAATTCACTTGGACTATAAAGACCAACTTGGAATATGTTAATTTGAAAATTTTTATGAGTCCAATATAGTACGGCACGTTACCAGAGTAATGAGAAAAGAATGGTTTTCGAAAACCAGATTTGAACCATGAATAGATAACGATAACCCAACCAATTCAAAGTTATAATAACAAAGTCTGGCCAAGATTCTTTCTTTCAAATTTAAACTAGAAGAAGTGATAACCCAAGTCAACTGCTATAAACTTCTACTTTCCTTTTTCCACTAGAACTCCTCTCCCCACACTCATCCTTTTTAAGATTCAATTCGAGAGGAAGTCACTTTAACGTACGGAAGATAGGAGCTTGGTCGAAGATTGAAGGATGAACAATTTTGATGAGGAGAAGAGATTCAAACATTTGAATGCTCTAGTATCACGTAAATTATCTCCTATCATCGTCAATTGAAAACGGAATATTCAATGTACATCTTTTTCTAGTTGAAAAAATAAGATAGTTCCAATGTTAATTCAAAATCTGAATGCTCTATTACCACATAAATAATCTTTTACCATTACCAATTGAATACAAAATGAACAAATTAGGCTTCTTCTTTCTCGTTGGAAACATAGATTTAAAAATACCAAGAGTGGATAACAATTATCCATAGCGACAATGCCAAAGTCTAGCCAGAATCCAAGAAAGTAAGTTTCGAGATTTTAATTTTGAAAAAAAAAAAAACAAATTTAAACTGAGATAGAAGGTTGTAAGACGATAGACTCTTTTAACTACCCAATTAGAAGAAGTGATAACCCAAAGCTCAACGACTAGAACTCGTCTCACCACATTACTCATCCTATGAAGCTTCATCCCAGGGGGAGATTACTCTCGCATGTAAAGAAAGCGTCTCGTCTTCGAGAAATCTGTTCGTTCGATCTGTAAGTTGAATCCAAGAACACTGCATGGCGACGTGATTTCCTTTGACTTTCGCTTGTTTGCCTGTTAGATTTCGGCTTCCGTGTCCGTGTCCGGCGATGATACCATAAAGTTGAGGACTCGCATGTTATTCTGATACCTGTTTCTTGTTACTGGAGTGTACTAGTTCGACCGGTGGGCTGAGAGCAGACACTCACCATGAGGGGCAAGAATCCGAAGAGGCCGGCGCTGAGCAGCAATCGCGGGATAGAAGACGATGTAAGGAACTCGAACCGTGTCCTGTCACAGTCCTGTCTTTCTTCATCCACGAACTTTTAAGCCCATGATCGCTTGTCTGGTATAGATGCGTTCAATGCTTCTTCTTTGTAGGTCAAGGATTTGATTGAGAAGTGCTTGCAACTGTACATGGCTATGGACGAGGTGATAATCGCTCTGCGCGAGAATTTTAACATAGAACCTCGTTTGACAGTCTTAGGTAAGATCCTAATCTCCTCGATTCAAATGGGACTCGTCTTTTGAATCCAGGTATATGTTTCTACCGCTCGCCTCGATCGGAGCTGCTTTTCCTAGACAGGAAAGAATCAGCAGCCCTCCTAAATTTTTAAGAAATTGGCATTTTTTAACCGATTTATTTATGCTTTCATGTCAACCCTAATTGAGATGGAATTTTCCGAATTCAGTGTGGAGGAAACTACAAGAGGACAACCCGGGATTTTTCCATGATTACTACATTCGGCTGAAGTTGATCAAACAAATCAGTGAGTTCAATCGGTTGCTCGAGCAACAACGACAACAGTACGAACAGATGCCACAAGCAGCATTCGAGGAACCGTCGCTGCCTCAAGCCAAGCCTTCTCCTGAAATTGCCGGTGAGTCTTTGCATAGTCCTCCTCCTTAAAACAAGAAAGCTGTACAAACATATATCATGCACCCCACTCCGTTGCATTTTATCAGGCGTGATTTACCAGCAACAGCTCTCAAATGCAGCGCCAGTACAGTATGGCGACAATGTTTTAGGCGACATGTACAGGGATCATTGTGCTTCTAATGGGACCAGTGCAGTTGCCTCGATGCAAAGCCCTGTCCAAGCTCACAGCTTGCAATCCATTAATCAGAACGAGTGAGTCACTTATTCCATCCACGTATCGAAACTTCTACTTGTACCGTTATCCCGTGATCAGGGTTCCACCATTAGGTGCAGCTAAACATGCATAACTGGTCCTGTTGAACAGTAATTCCATTATCCTTTTCGTAATCAGCGTCGATCTTCAGGTTCTCAAAACAAGCGACTCCATCAAATTGCTGCAAACAAGGTGCGAGTCCCTCGCCATTTGATATCCAGAATCAAGGCCGCTTTAGCCTCCTGAGCAATCCGGCCTCTTCCAGCTTGCCCGCTCATGGAGGTGAGATGTCATGTGATGACTACATTACGTCCACATACCCTTTCAAGCCGTCTCTCTCTCGTGCCGCATGATATCTTCGCCGAGACTTTGATAGTCGATAACTTTCCCTCTGTTTAGTTAAGTTACAGCATTAGCTAGAACCGAAGCAGCGTTCCACAAACCCTAGTCGCTCTAACTAGCAACCTGGTTGTACAGCTTGCTCTTAATTTAGTCATTCCTGAGTAAAACAACGATCATGCGACAATCCTAGCTTTTGCTTGTGTTGTTGTTGGGTGCAGAGTTTGGACGTGTACCGGAAGCGAATCAACTCGACTCTCTGGATTTTCTCCTCGACTCTCCAAATCACCACGACAACACTGGTAAATATCTTCATCCGCGATCCTTTCACCAGTCTTTGCTTATTCCATCCGTGTCTCGCCTCCACCGGGGCGGTAATTTCGTGCATCTCTCGCTTCGGACCAACCGAAGCTCCATAGCCCGTTCCTAAGATTTGGGCCCTCCATCTGATTCCAACCGTCTCCCGTATTTTTTTCCTTGCAGGACGGCTTCCCGGCATGCCGCCGGAGTCTCACCTGGGATTTCAAAAGCCTGGAAATACCTACTAAGGCGTCGTAGTGTCTCATCCTCTCTGCTTGGCATCATTTTACCGCGTTCGCGCGTGTTTGCTAGTCATTCCGACGTAGAAATCGCTTCCTTTTTCACGATCGAAACATGCATAGGATAGCTTCATTTCGTTTGTTTCTCAGAACTCACTTTGAACCAGTATATATTTGGGCACTCTTGCTTACTGTTTGGGGTTTCATCGTCTTCTTCACGTGGGGTCAATTTTGGTGGCGTGTTAGGGTGCGCATGATAACACGAGTTTTTTTTTAGAAATAATTCTTTTCTATTTTTATTTCGGGGAACAATTTCTGAGTAAAAGAACGCGTTCGAACTACACAAAATTTCTACTCTTGGAATAGAAAAAGAATAGAAATGCGTTTGGTAACGCAACGGATTCTTTTTTGTATTTATTCGTTTTTTTTCTTGCTCACGGATCGCCCGACCGCCAACCCCCGCCGCCGCCCGTTGCGGCCGCCCGCCGCCGCCTCCCACCGCCGCCATCCGTCGCCGCCCGCTCGCTCGCTGCTACCGCCCGTCACCGGCCGCCGACCGTCATCGCCAACCGCCGCCGCACAGCCCATCGGCCGCCGCCGCGATCGCTGGTCGGCGATGGCTCCGGGGGTTGAAAGTGGCCGCGACAAAAGAGAAGAATAAAAGAAAAAGAAATCGACTTATTTTTAGAAATTGTTTCCGGGAACATAAGCAATTTTTTTTTGTTTCTCGTTTCTGCTCCAAATCTATTCCTGAACTAACTTTCTATTCCTCGGAATAGAAAAACAACTTGACGTTACCAAACAGATTTTTGTTATTTTTTTGTTCCGGGGAACAAAAGAACAGAAATTCGGAGAAACAGAAACGTTACCATGTGCAGCCTTAGTATTCAAGAATGATGATGATTCGAACAATAGATTGAGCAAGCACATTTGTACTTGGTGTATTTTTGTTACATGCAATATCATGTGAGATAGTCACGTAGATTAATTGCTGTTTCAATCATAATCTTCAAGCATAAACTTTTCAATTTTGTCAATGTGGTCATAAAACTTTACACAAAATTTTAATGTAATCATTTGATCTAATTATTATTGGAAATCGTTGGTTTGATGATCCTTAAGTTATTTACGTCAAAGTGTCACGTAGAATGGTCGGCGATAACTAGACACTACGTTAGTGATTTTCGATGGTAATTGACCTAAAGGACTAGTAATTTCCAATGGCAATTAACCTTATACATGAAAAAATTTAGGGCTACATTTATAAAATTAAAAATTTTAAGATTGAATTGAAATTTATTTAATATATTCTATTTGACTAATCGAGTAACTAGTCCTATAAATTGGCACTGCCGCTGGAACTGGTGGATTTTGCTGGAGAAAATCGAGTTGGCCAATGGTGAGGGTTGCCCCCACCAACCACTTTAAGCCTCAACTAACCATGGCGAGCGTAATCCTCACCTAGTAACGGCGAGGCCTCGCCCAGCCATGGTGAGGACTAACTTCGCCAATCAAAATTGATCAAATTGACTAAATTGATTAAAAAAAGTATATAATTGAATTGGTATAATCATAATAGGTTTTTTTTTTTTTCATCATCATAAGTGTACAAATCTGAGATTTTTTATAATATTAGCTCATGAAAAATATAAGGAATAAAGAAATAGCTAAAGGCGTAAATACAAAGATCTTAATAGGCCAGGAGAGTAATTTTAGGGCTGGTTTCGATGGCAAAATCGTCATATCACAATCTATCCCCAGCTAAAACCTCACCACCGTTCCGGCGCAAGCATTCCGCTTCAGTCCCCAGTCCCCCATGGCTTCTTCATCTCCCTCTCTCTCCTTCTCATCCTCACTCCCCCGATCTCCGCTTCTCGAAGGCGGCGCCGCCGCTGCCGCCGCCGGCCGGAGGAGCGCGGCGGTGTCCCTCCCGGCGCCGTCGTCCCGGCGGGTGATCCTGTGCGCGTCCGCGCCGCCGGCGGGGAAGACCGCGGGCGCGGGCGGATCGCCTTCCTCGGCGGCCGCGAAGAAGAGGCACTGGAAGGAAGGGGAGTACCCCGGGATGTCCGAGAATTCCCCGGCGGCGGCGGCGGCGAACGGGAGGAGGCGGCCGCCCCTGAAGAACGTGAAGAAGAGACTGGACCGGCGGAGCGACGCCAAGGCGTGGGCTTGTACCGTGACCGAAGCCCTTTCCGATCGCATTCTCAAGAAGCAGTGGGCTGAAGCGCTTGAGGTGAGCGGGTTGATTGCTTGGTTTGGATTTTAGGCAGTGTGCGGGTGCGAATTAGTGCTTGATGATTTGGTCGATCTTCAGGTTCGGCAGGTGTGTGGAATGGAATGGTGTGATAATGCTTAGCTAGGGAGTATCTGCTTCTGCTTTTATGGGATGCTTGTGGAGCAGATACCTTCAAATTGGTGTTCTTGGACTCGAATTTGTTTTACTCGAAGTCGAATGGATTGTCTCTGCATTGTTTCGCTGATAATCTTTATCGTTGTGCAACTTGATGAAGGTCTGTATTTGTTTTACTTTGTATCGTATTGGATATGCTTGTTCTTGAGAAGATTAAAAATTGTGGCTGAATTACCTGGTTTTGTGTACTGTTTGTTTAACTTGGCATTGCTGATTAAATCTGTACCAGATTATTGCTAGAATGTCCCTTGATCTTGGTGGCGGTGGTTGATGTTTTTCAGTAGGTTAATTGTAGTTGCTTTCTGTTTGTCCAGGTATTTGATATGCTGAGAGAGCAGCCTTTTTATCAGCCAAAAGAAGGGACTTACATGAAACTCCTCGTTCTGCTTGGGAGATCGGGCCAACCGGACCGAGCTCGCCAGCTGTTTGAGACAATGGTCGAAGAAGGATGTGAACCCACTTCCGAACTCTACACGGCTCTGCTGGGGGCTTATTGCAGGAACAATCTCATTGATGAGGCATTCTCAATTCTCAGTCGAATGAAGGGCCTCCCTAACTGTCAACCGGACGTTTTCACATATAGTATTCTAATAAAGGTGTGTGTCGACTCTGCACGTTTTGATTTGGTTGAATCACTTTACCAGGAAATGGCTGATCGGTTGATAACTCCTAACACCGTCACACAAAATATAGTTTTAAGTGGTTATGGGAGGGCTGGAAAATTCGATCAGATGGAAAAGGTACTTTCGGGTATGCTTGAGAGCAGGGAGTGTAAACCAGATGTCTGGACAATGAACATCATTCTCAGTGTGTTTGGCAACAAGGGGCAGATTGATGCGATGGAAAGATGGTACGAGAAATTCCGGAATTTCGGGATCGAACCAGAAACTCGGACTTTTAACATACTCATCGGTGCCTATGGAAAGAAAAGAATGTATGACAAGATGTCGTCCGTGATGGAGTACATGCGGAAGCTTCAGTTTCCTTGGACAACCTCGACTTACAATAATGTGATCGAGGCTTTTGCAGATGTCGGAGATGCACAGAACATAGAATATACTTTCGATCAGATGCGCGCTGAGGGTATGAAAGCAGATACCAAGACATTCTGCTGCCTTATACGTGGATATGCCAATGCTGGTCTCTTCCATAAAGTTCTAAGCAGCGTCAGATTAGCCGGGAAGTTTGAAATACCTGAGAACACATCATTCTATAATGCAGTTATATCGGCATGTGCAAAAGCTGAGGATCTTTTGGAAATGGAGAGAGTATATCAGCGAATGAAAGACAAGCACTGTCGCCCGAACTCGACCACCTACTCAATTATGTGCGAGGCATATCGAAAAGAGGGAATGCATGACAAGATCTATGATTTGGAACAGGAGAAAAAGGAGCTCATTCTTGATGAGTCCGAGAACGAGTCTGCCCTTGGGCCAGAGTCAGCGACGGATGCTTAAAGAAACCCGAGCAAGTACTGTGGCTTAGTGCAGGTGTGCACGGGCTTTTTCCGTGGGTTATGTTACTCCGTTGGTGCAGTTCCTGGTATTTCGGCAGCTAAAGCGGGTTCTTTCTCCCGGCAGTCCTTCAGATCCGATGATGCTTTGGGATACTTCCCTCAGTGCCGCAACCAATGTACACAGCTGATGTACCAACAGAGGTGATTAGTGTGCTGTAATTGATAATCTCTTTCATGATCCGTGGGAAAAGTGATCATTCATGGATCTGTGCGATTCTTGGCGAGGAAAGAGAAAAGCTGTGATCAAGCATTGTTGTATGCTCTCTGTTTAATGTGTTCCGCAACTTTTTTAGTGGAGGATAGGTGAATTGAATTGGAAAGGAAAATTCAGAAGGCAATGCACTCAGTTAAATTGGTCTGTGTTCGGTCGTCCCTATTTGGCTCGATTCCCTGAAGAACCCCCAGCTTTAGATCGAGTCCAAATCTAGCCCCAAACTTTTTTCCAACTCGTAAAAAAAAAAATCACCAATTTTCGCACTTTACTCAGGTTTGCCCCGGGTTAACATTCCATCCAATTATTACCGTTATTGATATATATGTTATTTTCTTTTTCAACGTCAGATTTGGATACATGTTTTTTTTTTTTTTTTTTTTTTTTTTTTTTTTTTTGGGTTCTTTTTCCTTCTTTCATTTTTTTCTTTTGTTTGTCTTTCTTTTTCTTCCTTTCGGTTTTGCCATGGATCCCTTCGTCGTCTCCCGTTCTAGGTTCTCGCCACCCTTTCCGAGATCTACGACGTCATGGAGTTTGCCAAGGGTGGCGAGCTCTTCACTAACGTCTCCAAGGGCCGCCGTCTTCTGCCATGACCTCAAAGCCGAAAACCTCCTCGACAACATAGGCGACCTCAAGGTGTCTGTCCGCGGCCTTAGTGCCGTCACTGACTATAGATCCGGTCCAAGAGCTTACTCCACATGCTCTGCGGCACCGCCGTGGGCACTATCAACTCAGCCCTTCGCGACCACCTCACAAGATAGCAAAACATAAAAGGGAGTGACCTGGTGAGGTGAGAAATATTACCTGTGCACCACTATTAACTCGTTGATTTGAAAAATAGACAGATCTTATGGTTGCCTTGTTCAATCGGCAAAATCTATGGACGGGTAACATATATCTGAACTGAATTTTTTCTAGTTAAGGAATTTAACCTAAGCCTTTAGTAGAATAGAATCTAAAGTGAACCCAATCTTCTCTCCTTATTGGGAAAATCTGAACCTAACTCAGCCAACACGGCTGCCAACAACAATGCCGCCGCCGCCAACGACACTTTTGTTGCTGGCTTCCATGTCCACCACAGCCGCCGCCTATGGCTGCGTGTCTTTCTCTCTCTCTCTCCATCCTTCTCTTACTTCCTCTGTCTCGCGACTCCAACTATCGCTAAATGAAGCACGAGAGGGCATTGAGCTCCTTGCTGACAAGAGTTTGATGCAACGTGAGTTCCGTAGAGTCCCCCTCGACGAGCCCTATTTTATTCAAGGCTTCGAATTCAGTGGCTTTCAGGCATGGGAGGGAGATCAAAGGCACTGAGCTCCGTGCCATCGAGTGAGGCGGTGGTGGAAGGAGTCACAGGTTGAGTTGATCGTAGGGATTAGTTGATGTCCATGGCAGAAGCAAAACAAAAAAAGAAAAAAAAAGGAAGAAGTCAATTAATATATACTTTTACGTGGAATTGTCATACTTAGGGAGTGTCAAAATCCGAACTGAAAACCAAATCGAACCGAATCGAAAAGTTCAGTTTTTTTCGGTTCGATTCTTATTTGATTTGGATAATATTAAAAACCAAAAATCGATTCGATTTTATCGATTTAGTTCGGACCGAACTGATAAAATCTAATTTTCATACCTTATTTCACCTCACTTTCCTTCGTCAAATACCTTTTCCTTTTACTTTTTTTTAAAAATCGATTTTTAAAATATTTTTTTATTCTTTCTTTTTCTTCTTCTTCTTCTTCATTAGCCGATTGCCGGCCACGGCAGCTAGCCAGAGACGAGCTAGAGCTTTGCCACAGGCTGGGAGGCTCAAGCTCGCCGGATGGCCAATGAAGAAGAAAAAGAAAGAAAAAGAATAAAAATAATTGAAAATTTATCTTTTAAAAAATAAAAATAAAAATTATTGAAAGGGGTGCATGTAGGAAAAAATTTTCGCGAAAAAAAAAATAATAATTTATTTTCAGGTTTTAACCGAATAGTGAAAGATATGATTATTTTCCTAAAAAATGACTTATTAAAAAATATTTTCTTAAAAAGCTATATTTTCTGCAAAAAGAACAAAGCCTAAAACGTTAATTTGCTTAGGCTCTAACATTTGTTTCATTAATTTTGGACCACCCCACCATTTCGTAACTTGTACAATTTATAACTAATAAATTAAGATAATATAAAATTCATTCATCTTTTTCGTAATTAAAATTCATTTAATGTTACCGTTGATATTTCGTAATTAAAATTCATTTAATGGTACCGTTGATATTTTTAATTATATCTGCGGAGATATGTAAGACCAATTCTTCTCCAAGCCTATTATGCGAATTCATAATAAATATCTGCGAAGATATGTAAGACCAATTCTTCTCCAAGCCTATTATGCGAATTCATAATACAAAGCGTGCAACCATGGATTGTGTCTTCAAGCCTTAATTATCTATCATAATGGTAATATGTTACAGTAGATTTCATGCAAAAATTTCCATACCTTTTAAAGTGATAAAAAATTAAGTAAAATGCTAATGTTAAGGTAATTGAATTGCTATAGAATTTAATATTGCATTTTATTTATTTCCATGCAGTAGCATTCGCAAAATTGTTTTCATTTGAAAAAGTAATAGTGGTATATTAAATTTATTCTTTTACCTAATTAAAAAAAAAGAAATTCTTGTGAAAACCAATGAAGTTTTTATCTTGCTAGGCAAAAGATAATTTGAGTGAAAAATTAATCTAACAATATATAGCAGTAAAAAAACAAAAACAAAAACAAAAGTAAAAATCAAAAAATCGAACCGGGATATAATTTTGGATCAGATTTCGGTTCGATTTAGTGAATTTCCTTATCAGTTCAGTTTGATTTTCTGAAAAAACTGAACCAAACCACTTACACTTACACCCCAAGTCATGCTAGACCATTAATGGTAAGATTGGCTGGACAGGTAACATAAGACAAATAGGTAAAGAATAAGAGTGATTGTTTTAAGAGTAAGGTCTAGAATCAAGAAACTGAGAACAGAACTAGAAAGGTCGATTCTTAGTTATAAATCGAGAACCAGCTGGTCTTGGAACTGCTAAAATCGAAAATCAAGAATCAGACTAGAAGGGTTGATTCTTAACTATAAAACTGGCTCACGTGGTCTTGAAATTGGATCGACAATTTCGAGATGAGTCCCGAAGCCAGTGTTCAACAACTACGCAAAAGTGATGGCCAACAGGTAGGTCACGATCGTGAGGGAGGAGCGGAGGTGCCTAGCGAGGCTGCAACTGTTAGGGAGGGCTAGAGGAAGAGTAGAGATTTGAGGCGACCGAGCTAGCCGGGATTGTGATGCCACAGTGGACGGCTGGAGGCGAGACTAGAACTGCAAGAGATGGCCGAAGGCAAGGCTGCGGCTGGCTGAGGTGGCAAGAAAAGGAAAAATTCAACGACATACAAACAATAGTTGGTGCAAAGTATGGGAATATAGCCTCACATAAATATATTGCTGCACCGGGGGCAGTTTGCTAGTCCCTAAGGTCACACAGATCCAAATTGATCCTCCTCGTGACTCGAACCACCTCGTGCCCATCTACCCGCACAAACCAAACAAATAGAGCATTCCTGAAACAAATCAATGAAGCTTTAATTTCATTGAAAATGAATAATTTTTAAAAAAATTCATTAAAAATATCATTTAAACGACAAATATTTTCGTCGACCAAAAAATATTTACATACATTATTATCAATAATTAAAACACTCTTCATTTACTAATTATTTCAAACAATACAAGAAATCATTTTTGAAAAAATTACAAACGGAATCTAAGTAAAACAATAAAATAGGTGCACGACCATGATCTCTCCGACTTCATAAAAAGTCGGTTTCAGAAACACCAGCAAGACTCATTTCAGGAAAGGAAAGCGTTTCGATTAGGACCCATACTGCAAAATTCTATGTATAATCAGAAAAAAACGCAATACTCACTACTGAACCACAGCTTTCAAAGATAACAATGCTCAATGAACGAGCAATGAGTCCCAGGGCTTCCGGCATTACGAGGGAACAAGGAACACAAACAATGAATGAACAAATCGCTGCCTCCTTGTCGAGCACAATCAGCTCCGCATGCATGCGCAGATCACGACGTTAAATTACTTACATCTTATACAAAATCTACACATGCATCGTCGACTTGAGACTCCCTAATCAGAGTTTTGGCGCTGATCCTCCACAACGGTCGATCCAATTTGGTCATGATTGAACTTTACCACGACACACGTGATGTTATCTGCACTTCCCCGAGTAAAAGCAGCCTCTGTCAATTTCCTGGCTGCTGCTTCTGGCTCTTCTTCTCCTCGTGCAAGTGAAACAGCATCCTGCGAATTGAGCACCAACAAAACAAATGATGAGCCAGGAAGATTCGGCTTCTTATTTTGAAAATCGAATATGATTCAAGGTAAAATTCGGAAGCATTGTAGAGTCGTTGATTGAAGCAAGTCGATGCTGATTCTGGATATTATGCTCAGTCCTGATGGTTTCTTGAAGTCAATAGTTGAAAATTGACTACTCAGTAATTGTAGCCACACTAGTCTGCTTACAAGTAAATTAAAAGGTAAGGCAACGTTATGAGGACCTTAAGATATATTGTTGTGAGATCATTTCACCCATTCGTTTATCCCTAGTATTTGCAAAGAAAGGGGACAATGCATCCAAATGACATATGTAGAGAGTATCTTTACCTCATTAGGGACCACATCCCACAGTCCATCGCTTGCTAGCACAAGCAATTCAAATTCCTCATCTATCTCTTGATCCTGAAAAAGCATAATCATAACTTAAGCATGCTAACCTTGATAAATCAACCTGGCTCTACATCATGTAATGCCGGCAATTCTACCATAGCCATTATGATCTCTGTTTTTGCAGCTAAATCTGCCTTCAAACGGCAGAAGTTTTGGAACCCTCATGGGCAGAACATTTGCTATTGCTACAACTCTAAAACAAGGCATGGACTTCCTGAACAATTGACACAGTCAAGCAGACAAAGGACGCACGGATGACAGTCAAACAGGCAGAACATTTTTTTTTTCTTGAAAAAAAAAATAAAGGAAAAGATTACCTAGTGAATCAACAAATATAAGATGACCAGAAATATTCTACTCTACATGGATAAGAGAATAAGACTTATGCTTCTGGCTTATATCACACACTCAAAACCCTTTTTTTGGTCATAATAAGATGACCAGAAGCCAATCAATGCTTACCTGAATCTCAGGTTCTGCAACAACAAATTGCTTCAACATCCGATTTCCAAATGCACGAGACATAGCTAAAACACCTCCTACCCGCCAGGTGCCTGATGAGATATGCAAACATCTTGACAACTTGTCGGTACAATTTTTAATCAAAGTAACAGTACAACGCCAACAAATGAAAGATATTATCCAAATAAACAATTTAACTCCACTAGCTGATGAATATTGCAGGACACATGAGGACTGTGTCAGCCTTTTGCAAAGACAGCTGTCAATCACGAGAAAGTAGTGGCAAAAAATGAATAAAATAAGACATGCTATCCTGACAAAATAAAGTCAGAGAGATAATGGTACAAAAACAAGGAGGTGACGGTGCACATAAAAGCATCTCTCCATCGTATCAATTTAAGAAAGCCTATTCTTCTCAAGCTGTCCCCATGATGTTAGCCCAGAAGCATTGAAAGTTTCAAACATTTGAATCCAACCACAATGAGTCCATTTTAATAAAAAAAAAAGAGCAAAGGGTAATCAACAAATTGTCAGCTCTGAAGGTAGGAATAGTGTCCACATTCCCATATCAGTGCTCTAAACTTCTAAAGGAAGAATTGCATTTCAAGTCTCATTGCCTCTAAAAACAGTCTAACTTGGGGTTTCTGGAGGGAGTGTCAAATCATTTTCAGAAACAAGGGCATCAAGACTCAAACTTCAACACAACATGCATCTCCCAGAATTTCAGCTCTCACATGAAGAAGATAGAATAGAAGCATACCTGCCCACATAACAACACCTCCGGCATTTTCAATTCTCTTTCTTTCATCACTTCTATTTGGTTTATGATCTTCAGAAAGAGGAATAGCTGTCCAAAGAAAAGAAATATTTAATGCACTAAAACCACAGCTGCAAAGAGCTAAATGGTTCTTTAACATGTGGATATAACTGCAAATAGTACATATTAGCTAGATAGGATTATACTCTGCCAAAGCAAAAGTATCCAGTTACCACAGGGTGGCAATGGATTTCTCAAGGTGATTAGATTTAGCACCCAGTGATAATAAAAACTGTCATTAACAATATGGATTAAAGGTACTAAATCTAAGGTCACAGATATAATGCATGCCAAAAGGCACAGGAAAATTTTCAAAATCAGTAGAGTTGGCACAGACGCCTCACATGAATGGTACCTTTGCCAGCTTTTGATATTACAGTCCGAGAGTCTCCCACGTTCGCCACATACAGATGTCTACCCACCAGCACTGCTGTCGAGGCAGTGGAACCATCATCCCGAAAAGTATCTCTTTCAGATTCTAAAAACTCCACATCAGTCTGCTGATATGTTTCACCTGCATTAAATTCCGAGAGATGTTGTGAAATTACACCAACCGATGTTAGGCAAAAGCTGAATTATTAAAGATATCAAGTGATTTTCAATGTGATGTTTGCAGTAAACAACATACTGCACAGTCATGGTTCACGTCGCAAAAGTAACTATTGGCATCAAGTAATTATACGAAGGAAAGGAACGCACTTATTGCTAATTTTGTATCTATCATAAATTGCGGATGCTTCATAAGATTGTCAAACAGATGCTCCTTCAGATACTCAGCAGCACGAGAACCACCATGACCTGTAAGATATATTAATGCCAAGAGACGCTTTAAATACTCTGTCATACAAGTATGAAATGGTATTAACAGCCTTTAAATCTATTATTAATAACATGCACTATTTTGCTGATAGAAGCACCTTGTCTTCGATCTTACAGTACTTTCACCTAGCTAAGTTTCTCTTCCCAACAATACATTATCAATTCTGGGGCAAAGTTCTAGGAAACGATTTACAGAATTACAAGACCATAATGCCACCCTTTTGGCTAGACATATATGGTTATTGACAGATTTACATGACAACAATCAGAATGAGTAAGGAGCGTAACCAACAAAAACAAACCTAATCAGTCCCCCACACTCTGACAATGTCACCTACCTCCACTCCTAGAAATTTAAGAACTACCAACTTATCAATGATAAACTTTCCTAGTAAGGTAAACACAAACATCAAAGAATAGGTCATTTCAAATTTCTGGAGACACAAAAAGCCTGATCTGCACCAATCCATATCATCAGTTATTCCAATATGAAGCTAATTCTATTATTAACAAGATCAGCCATTAAGCTTCATAGTTTGATCAGGATTTGGCAATAGCTTCCCATCTTATTATACTCAATTAACTAGCTTCAATTATAATGTCTGGAGGTTTAACAGCTTCACACTAAAGACTTGATTGTCTTCATTCAGTCTGATGCCACTTAACTTCAAGCTCCCATGGTCATTTCACTTGTCCACATGCATGCGTGACTAAATGTCAAACCTTATCCATGATAAACAGTTAGATGTGTGCCTATACCATTCACCCTCATACCTCCACCCCACAAAATGGCATGAATTGAAAAAAAAAAAAAAAAAAAAATGAGACACCAATTTCAATTTCAAAAGCTTTTAACAGAGCGGAACTGTGACTCCAAGACACCCATATTTTTTTTCCTAAGAAGTTGGCAACCTTATCTTCACTTGACAGAATTATGGACAACAGGACATGAAACTCTTCTATCTTTTCATGTGTAAGTGTACAAGAGAGAATCCAACCATCGAATATTCCAAACATGCAGATTGTTTCTCCATCAATCTTCGAAGTTTTAATATCATAAAAGTCCTCCATGGTAACTCTCTTTCCACGGAAACTGGAGTATCCACAGCTCAGTTTTCCGTCTTCACTGCAAAAAGGAAAAGAAAAGGAGAATTGATTACTAAACAATGGGTTTTACCTTAGAACAATAAACATCAAGTCAAACTAGCCAAAAGCATGCAATCATGAGCCTATGGTAATCATTTCTTGCCAAACTCCATAAAAGAGAAACTAATAAAAAAGAAGATGTGGGCGTTTGACAAAACAGTTCTGATTTAGCAATAGATGAATGAGGTAAACGGAGTAGCAGAAAATATAGCAAGAAGGGCTAATTCAATATCCGCATCCAAAGCACTAGCTGAATAGATTCTTTTCTATAGATAAGCTCCAATTGCATCATAGTAATTACAAAGAAAAGGTTGTTTTCTGAAAATGTAGAAATGGACTTCAGATTGTTCGCTCAATAGGTGACATACAGCACACGACAGACTAGACCCAGATGAAACTAAACAAACATCCAAATGTGAGCTCTCTCTGAAATCAAACCCCCACCACAAGAGAAAAATGAAGACAACAAAGAGACCACCCAAATTAGCTAGAACAAGAAAAAACCACGTTAGAGTAGCTATTGGTGAAAAAGAACCTCTTCCATCCTCCGCTAGCAATTCCACCATCGTCCTCTTTCTCCACCATCATATCAACAACTGGTTCTCGATTCTCCATCGCTCCCATGTCAACCATCATCTTGCGGCTCGTTCTAACTTTGCAGTTCCACGGACGATTCAGAGCTAATCCAGAATGCAAAGCTCTCGCGAAGCTGCGCGATGGAAGCCTTCCACGGGTGAATATCCCTATGTGCCCAGCTTGAACAATGACACTCCTTATGCAGCTGGTGCATACCATCTAAATCACCCAAGCCAGGCCTTTCAATGGATACTTCCCGAATGAAACCAACCCAACTGACCAAAAAAAAAATCGCAAAGGCAATTAGTCTATCTTTTCAAGAATTATCCAGAGCACAACCGATCCTAACAGATCATTCATATACTAATCGAACCGACAAATAGAATCATCCGCGCCACCAAAAGGCGATACACAACCACAAGGTTCATAGATGGATTTACACCTCGGAAAATGCTATTCTTAACAACACGAGACGCGCAGAGAGTAACAATCCAAACCGAGCAAGCTCGATCTCGAGCTTCTCGATCGCGTTTCCGAGAGGACGCCTCACTTCAATCATAAAGCGGAGGACGGATAAAGGAGAACAGGATCAAATGAACTGTCGAGCTGAATCTGAGCCAAAATTACGAACGAAGCCAGGGGCGGACGCTCACATTACAACAGATCTCGCGCGAGGAACCGCCGAGCTCCGGCTCCCCGGGACGGAAACGGCGGGAGATCCGTCCGATCGGATGGCGGCGGCGGCGGCGGCGGCGGCGATCCGGTTCGGGCGACGGGGCGGGGCGGATGGATCCGAATCCGACCGTGCATATACCAAAGAAGAGCTACAGGCGACTTCTCTCTCTCCCTCTCCACCCCCCCTCTGTCTCTGCAGAAACCAAGAGAATCCGAAACCCTAGAGAGAGAGAGAGAGAGGGATTGAAGATGGAGGAATATATAGCGGACAACAAACACAGGTAAAAAACTTAAGAGAGAGAGGGGAGAGGAGGAGTGAGATTGCAAAAACGGTGGAGAGAGAGAGAGAGAGAAGGAGGGTGTGCTGGCCTTTTGTAGCTTGGCACACCGAAGGGGAGAAGGCAACGTGGCACACTTCATGCATCCACTTGGAGATGCGGTAGGATGCGGTCGAGCCTACGGGATGCGCCCCCTTCCCCTTCCGATGTCACGGCCACGTCACCAGTAGCTGTCGCCGGGCCCGCCCCCGGCCCGGCCCGGCCCGGCCCCGGACTTTTGACGAAATGCTGAGGTGTTTTGGCGACAAGATAAACGAAGGCCCTTCAACCGGATCGAGCATTTTTCGAAGGTCCCGAGGTCGACGCGAGTCCGACTCGGGCATTTAACAGTTTCGGAGTGTCGGTTTTTCCGAAATTAATGAGAGTTATCTGTTCTTTTCAATTTTGGCCTCACTAATATTCTCATATTTCAGTTTCACGCCCTTAAAATTACTTTTCTTCTTCTTCCTTGCTGGACCAGACGTTTCAGACCTAGTTGACTGTCTGACGGTCGCACTCGACTCCACAAAGGTGGCCTACGATCTAGATTTGTATGTCTAGGTCAACAATCGCAAGTCTGGGTTGCCAAAGTCGCGCGACCCTGAATGTCACCTCGCCTAGCCTCTTCGAGGGTGCGATCCTCGCCAGTCAATGGCTCCCAAAACCCTAACTTCAATCTGGTCTATGTTGTCGCCATCATCGAGATTGCTGGTTTCTTCACTTTTCGACGGCCCATCTTTGGTTCTTGATATATGGGGCCTGGTTTTGTTAATTTGAAGTCGGATGGAGCTAAATTAGTTCCTGAATGATTTAAAAAAAAAATGTGACATTTCTACAAAATGTTTTATAAAAAGTCATTTTTTAAGGAAAATGATAATAATTTCTAGGGGTGAATATGATTCAAAGATAGATTTTGGAACCTGAAAACTAGACCGGTGGAAACCTGTAGGCCAAGAATAATATTTTACTAAATTAATGGAAGCAAGACGTATATCTTTCATTGAATTACGGAGCCTAAATGATCATATAGACCAAAGGAACGCAATTTGTCGATAAAGTGGAGTTAATTGCCAATTTGGTGGGAAAATTTTCTTGGGGGAGGCCGTGCATATGTTCGTCCACATTATAACGTCGACAAAGATTGAACAAACAGGCAAACAAATGCCAACAAGTGTTTTGGAGCCAAAAAAAAAAGCACGAGAATAATATTTTCACTAAATTAACAAAGGCAAGATGTATATCTTTCAGTGAATTACGAAGCCTAAATGATCAATAGACCAAAAGAACGCAATTTGTCGATGAAGGAGACATCAAGAAACCATAGTGAAGTTGTCTTTTCCACTAACAAAGAAAAAAGAAGGTAAAATTTGATGTCTAGAAAAGCCAACTCTCAATAGACCGACACTAAAATCATGAACAACTTGAAATGAAAAACAAGAAAAACAAGAAAAGAAAATTGAACAAGACTAAACAAACAGGCAAACGAAGGTCGACAAGTGTTCTAGAGTGCGAATGCCAACAAGTGTTCTAGAGTGAGAATGCCAACAAGTATTCTAGAGTGAAAAAAAAAAAAAAAAAAAGAAAGCATGAGAATAATATTTTGCTATATTAATGGAAGCAAGACATATATCTTTCATTGAATTACTAAGCCTAAATGATCATATAGATCGAAGCAACACAATTTGTGATAAAGGGAGTTAATTGTCAATTTAGTGGGAAAATTTTCTTGGAGGAGGTCGTGGATATGTTCGTCCACATTACAATGTCAATAAAGATTGAACAAACATGCAAACAACTGCCAACAAGTGCTCCGGAGCAAAAAGAAAAAAAGTACGAGAATAATATTTTTACTAAATCAACAAAGGCAAAATGTATATCTCTTAATGAATTACAAAGCCTAAATGATCATATAGACCAAAGGATCACAATTTGTCGATGAAGGAGACATCGAAAAATTGTAGTGAAATTGTCTTTTCCACTAGAACAAAGAAAAAGAAGGCAAAATTTGGGACCAACACAAAAATCATAAACAACCTGAAACGAAAAACAAGAAGAACAAGACAAGAAAGAGGGAATGAATGACCCCATTCAATGTAGAATCGTCAAGGGAAAACTGATAAAAAGAAAAATACTCATGAAATCATATTGATTTCCATTGCATTCGAACACCTCATATTGGCTCCTCTGTCCCCTCCCCTTGCCGTAAAACCTAACTACTCACCGATCAACTTCACCTTGTCAGCGAACTCCTCCTCTAAGTCCTCTTCCTTCTCCTCTCCCTTTGCATTCTTCTCACTCTTCTCCTCTCGCCCACCTTCTTGATCAGCTTAAGGTTCACCTCCGTCTTCATCCTCATCCTTGTCTTCGTCCATGAGCTTCATCGACTTCCGGCACTTACTCATGGACTCGACCCCACTCTTCATAGGATTCCTCGAAGAGCAAGTAACTCGCTTCCAAGGATGTGGCTCATTCTCCTGATCAGCCTCAGGCTCACCTCCATCTCCATCCTCATCCTCATCTTTGTCCACAAGTCGTGCATACAATTGTCCACATTACAACATCAAACAAGACTAAACAAATACGCAAACGAAGGCCAACAAGTGTTCTAGAGTGAAAAAAAGAAAAAAAGAAAACACACTAATGATAATTTACTAAATTAATAAAAGCAAAGATGTATATCTTTCATTGAATTACGGAGCCTAAATGATCATGTAGACCAAAGGAATGCAATTTGTCAATAAATAAGAGTTAGTTGCCAATTCAATGGGAAAATTTTCTTGGGAGAGGCCGTGCATACGTTTGTCCACATTACAACGTAAAAAAATATTGAACAAATAGGCAAACAAATGTCAACAAGTGTTTTGGAGAGAAAAAAAGCATGAGAATAATATTTTTACTAAACTAACAATGGCAAGAAGTATATATTTCAATGAATTACAGAGCCTAAATGATCATATAGACCAAAGGAATGCAATTTATCGATGAAGAAGACATCAAGAAACCATAGTAAAGTTGTCTTTTCCACCAAAACAAAGAAAAAATAAGGTAAAATTTGATGTCCCGAAAAGCCAACTCTCAATAGACCAACACAAAAATCGTGAATAGCCTGAAACGAAAAACAAGAATATCAAGACAAGAAAGAGGGAATGAATGATCCCATCCGATACGGAATTGCCAAGGGAAAACTGATAAAAAGTAAAATACTCACGAGATCATATTGATTTCCATCGTATTCGAACCCCCTGTAATAGCTCCCCCTCCCCTCGCCGGAAAACCCAACTGGCTCGCTGATTGACTTCGCCTTTTCAGCGAACTCCTCCTCTAAGTTTTCTTCCTCCTCCTTCCTTTTTGCATTCTTCGCACTCTTCTCCTCTCACCCACCCTCCTAATCACCCTCAGGTTCACCTTGGTATTTAACCTCATCCTTGTCTCCTTCCATGAGTTTATCAACCGCCCTGCTCTCCATAGGATTTTTCAAGGAGCAAGAGACTCGCTTTAAAGGATGTGGCTTATCCGCCTGATCAGCCTCAAGTTCACCTCCAACTCTATCCTCATCCTCGTCTTCGTCCACAAGCCGTGCATACATTTGTCCACATTACAACATCAAACAAGACTGAACAAACAGGCAAACGAAGGCCAACAAGTGTTCTAGAGTGAGAATGCCAACAAAT
Organism: Eucalyptus curtisii; assembly: GCA_017140595.1. NCBI lineage: Eukaryota > Viridiplantae > Streptophyta > Magnoliopsida > Myrtales > Myrtaceae > Eucalyptus > Eucalyptus curtisii. The sequence goes on from CM029494.1 coordinate 15,750,447, forward strand.
ATTCTAGGGTTAAAAAAAAAAGCATGAGAATAATATTTTACTAAATTAATGGAAGCAAGACGTATATCTTTTATTGAATTACGGAGCCTAAATGATCATATAGACTAGAGGAACACAATTTGTTAATAAAGGGGAGTTAATTGCTAATTCAATGGGAAAAATTTCTTGGGGGAGGCTGTGCATACGTTCATCCACATTACAACATCAAAAAAGATTGATTAAATAGGCAAACAAATGCCAACAAGTGTTATGGAGCGAAAAAAAAAACACGAGAATAATATTTTTACTAAATTAATAAAGGCAAGATGTATATCTTTCAGTGAATTACATAGCCTAAATGATTATATAGACCAAAGAAATGCAATTTGTCGATGAAATAGACATTAAGAAACCGTAGTGAAGTTGTCTTTTCCATCGAGACAAAGAAAGAAGAAGGTAAAATTTGATGTCGCGAATCGCGAAAAGCCAATTCTCAATAGACCAACACAAAAACCATGAATGACATGAAACAAAAAACAAGAAGAACAAAACTAGAAAGTGGGAATGAACGACCCTATCCAATGTAGAATTGCCGAGGGAAAACTGATAAAAAGAAAAATACTTACGAGATCATACTGATTTCCATCGTATTTGAATGCCTTGTAATGGCTCCTCCGCCCCCTCCCCTTGCCAGAAAACCTAACCAGCTCGCCGATCAACTTTGCCTCGTTAGTGGACTCCTTCTATAAGTCCTCTTCCTCCTCCTTCCTCTTCGCATTCTTCGTACTCTTCTCTCTCGCGCACCCTCCTGATCAGCCTCAGGTTCACCTCCGTCTCCATCCTCATTCTTATCTTCATCCACGAGCTTCATCGGCTTCCAACGCTTGCTCCTAGACTCGGCCCTACTCTCCATAGGATTCTTCGAGGAGCGAGTCCAAGAATGTGACTCGTCCTCCTAATTAGCCTCAGGTTCATCTTCATCTCTGTCCTCATCCTCGTCTTTGTCCACAAGCTTCACTGGCTTCCAATGCTTGCTCCTAGACGAGATTCTTCGAGGAGCGAGTGACTTGCTTATGAGGATGTGGCTCGTCATCCCTATTAGCCTCAAGTTCACCTCTGTCTCCGTCCTCATCTCCAGCTTCTGGCGCTTGCTTCTAGACTCGGAGCCGCTCTCCATTGGATTCTTTGAGGAGCGAGTGACTCGCTTCCGAGTATGTGGCTCATTCACTTCATCATCGTTTGTCAGTGCAAAACTCCGATTCCCTATTGTGTTGTCAACTGAATGGATTGTGATTAGGTTTTTTCTCTTTCGAGATGTGACAGTTTTGAGTTTGTGTGAAATAACGGTATCGAGAGTGAGTCCATGGGCACGAGCACGGGCTGGTTGAGCTGCGATGTCAAGTAGTTAGTGTAACATCCTAGTTTTCAACCTATGAGAAATGGTTATGAATCTGATGTGCTAATGGCAAGGATAGTTCGTGGATCGCTCCAAGAATCGGCCATGTACCAATCATGGATTGATCAAGGGAATAGTCATGGATCAATTTAATGACCACGTTAATGGACCAGACTAGTTTGATCGATGGACGACTGCCCAACCATAAGGGTTAATTGAGGAATGGTCACTTCCACCATGGATCAATCGATGATCATGGATCGATTCCAAACAGTCATGTTTTGATTGCAGGTGACATGTACTAATTGTGGACGACCATGATTTGACTTGGTATGATCGTGTGTCAGGTGCGAATCTAACCGATCTCGAACGACCACATGACAATTAGGAGTTGGCTTGGATAAGGCCTAAGGCTGATCTAGAACCCAATCCGCTTGGCCAAAGTCGGTCTAAGGGACGATCATTAAGCTCATGCCTCGGGCCACCGATCTAGCCAAGAAGGCAAACTTTACCTACAATAACTACACCGCGGGTGGCTTTGCCACAAACCTTGGGTGTGTTAGAATAGTCTTTAGAGGATGTACACAAAGAAGCCCCTGCTTGGTTTCGATTGCACTTCCAATGGTCTATTTCCCATATTTTCCATATTCTTTGGAAATAGAACATTCTAGAATACCTAAGGTCTTTCATTAAAGAGATGAGTCATCGCCTTAGGTAGGCATTCCTAGATTTGGTAATGATTACCAAAGATTTACCTTAGGAAGAAGCAAAGGACTCAAAGGCTTAAGTGAACCAATTATAAGAGAACTTGGTGGAATATTCTAAAAAGGCAAAACTTAGAAAACAAGTTCTTTAATTTAGGCATGTGTCAAATATCCAAACCTCATAATTAACTAAATCTAGGCATAGAATGGTGAGTCATTAGCTTAGATGTTGGTCATCATTACCATAAGATTCTCCTTAAAAAACAAGTAGGCTAAGTCATGATGGCATGGAATATGTGGTCCAATAAGAAAATAGCAAATGTTGTCCTAGGACCCTAGGCATGCCACCATGTAAACTAGACTTGCCACCTCAACTTTATAGCCATACCACCCCAAGAAAAGTGATTGAAATATTTGGATAAGTAATGATGAGGTTGGTGTCTATAAATAGTAGGGGTGTGCATGGTCCGGGCGGGTGGTTCCCGACCGTTAAGAACCGGTTCCGAAAAATTGGAATCGGGAACTACCTGCTAGTTGCATGGATCCACCCGAGAACCGGACTGCTGGTCCTACCCGGTTCCGGGAGGATCCATAGAACTAGTCCAACCTCCACGCCTTCCCCTTTTCACCTTCAACCGGTTGCGACCCTCGCTCCACTTCCGTCTTGGCACCACCACCATCTTGGCCACCGCCTCCGTCGTCTCCCACTCCTCCCTCGAGACTAACAATGAGGAGGACAACGGGGACGATGAGCCGTTCTTAGACCTAGAGTTCACCCGTCTCCGAAGATGAGATGATGGGGAGAAGCCTAAGGAGGGGGAGGACGAAGAGGGGAGGTAGAAGCGGGACAAGCCCGACAACGAAGAGGATGATAGTGACAGTGAATGCGGAGGTGGCGACGACGTGGAGAGAGAGTTCAAGTTCGAGGGATGAAAAGAGAATTAACTCACTGTTTCGCCGAATTCGGACTAAGACTCAAAGGGAGATGAGTAGATCTGGAGGTGAATCGGAGAGGAAGAGGGAGCTCGGGGAGATTTTGAACTGAGAGAGATGAGATGGAGTAGGAGAGTAGTGAATTGAGACAAGATTGTGATTGGAGCCCTAAATTTTAGATTTTCTAATTTCGAATTTTTTTAATATTAAAGATTAATATATTATTATAATAAAACCAGTCTGGTCCGGGTGGGCCGATGGGCGGATCTGCTCATGGAACCGGGAACCGGACCGGTTCTCTTAAGAACCACCGATTCCGAGTGATTCCAGTCCGATTCCGGGCGGTCCGGGCGGGTCCCGATTCTTTTGCACACCCCTAATAAATAGGATGAGCTCCTCATTCATTTCAAACATAAGAACCATTTTTCCATTCACACACCATTCTCTCATTTCTTTCCTTTCTCTTTACCTTATATTGCCACCCATCATCAAGCCGCTCTCTCTAGGATTCTTGAGGTTTATCTAGGTAAGTAAAATCCCCATTTCTCCTCTAGGGTGGTAGTCTCCATTGTCAAGTCTAGTTAGGTGCTCACTCGTTAAGCAGTGGGTAGGATCTTGGATCTTGAATCTTTTGTATGATTTTACTCATAATTGTGTTTGAACATGTACTTGAATCATTCATTCTTGGAATGAAGCCGAGGTTCGTTCTAGTTGAGTTCAACACGAGGCAAGGTCACCCAAGGCCGTGAGGCAAGGTCGTCCATGGCCATAAGGCCTTGGATCGGCATTAAAGCATGCTGATTCCAAGTCTTGTTAGATGCAGGGATCATCCAAGGCCGCGAGGTCTTCAAACAGCATTGAGGGTTGCCGGTTCCAAGTCTTGATCTGCACGGGGATCACCTAAGGCCATGAGGTCTTAGTGAGTTATGAAAGCGTGCCAATTCTAAATCTCAATTGGTGCGGGGACTTTGTATTTGGCAATTGAATCAAGCCATGATCCTTCATGCCAGGTCGAGGCCAAGGATTGAGCTTAGGATCTTCACTAAAGAGAAGTGTACCCAAGCTTCAAGGTCTTGAATCGGCATTGAGGTGTGCCGTTTTCGAGCCTTGTCCGATGTGAGGATCGACGCTAAGTGATCAGTTCAAGTCACGGACCAAGGTTTGTTCTCGACATGTTTATTAATATAGTGCGAGAACTCATGGCATACATGAATGGATGAGCACAACTCTGAGCCATATATGTGTCGGCTAAGAGAAAATATAAGAACCTGCTTATATGATGCATATATGTGTGCACTTAAAGAGGAAAAAGTGTCCATCACCACATAGCGTTGGCGGCGATGCCTTGTTCATTGAACAAGATGCTCTGGTTAAGCTAGGATGCCTAGGTTTGAACTTGGATATCTCGGGTAAACTAGCCCAAGATGCCTTGGTTGAGCCAGGATACCTGCGTTGAGTCCACATGCCTTGATGAGCTAGCACCATGATGTCTCGATTGAGTAGGGATGTCCTGGTTAAGCTAAGAAGCCTAGCAAGGAGTTGGAACCCCCGGTCGAGCCAGGAGGGCCTGATCGAGCCAAGACAACGGTAAATGAATTTGCATGAGTGTCGATTATGTATAAGTATGATATGTTGATATGTTTATTGATAAGCCAAAGGTAAGTATGCATTGAAGCATGTTATATTGGACATCTGCATGTAGTCAATGATGGCAATAAATTTGCTATGGATCTATCATCGACACTATTTGCGAATGTTGTACTTGCTAGGCATTGATGATGAGATGATTTCCTAGTAGAGAACTAAACACTCCCTCATCTTTTAGTCTTGTAGGCATAGAAGTCTTAGGTTTATTTTTGGAGCAGCAGTCATGCTAAAGAAGATAGAAATTTCCCCTGGCCTATATGGAACTTGTAGTATGGTGTAAAAGGGAAAGAGGGCCCGTAGAAAAAAGGGCTTATAAAAGTACTATTATAATATAAACTAATGTGTTTTGTGTAATGTATGTCCCAGTCTTCTAATTGTTGTTCGTTTGAGGAGTTGTTTAGTCACGTTTTCGTATGTGCATGATAATAAGAAAAAAAAATTGAGATGATGACGAACCTAGGACATCACGAAAATAACCTCTACCACTCAAGATCTTGGAGATGGAGTTGGGGTCATTACAGTCAAGACTGCGACTTGTAGCATTGGGTCATGTCGGCAAAGGCAAGCAAGGACAGCGGCACTCGGGGCAACATCAGCAATGGTTGACATCAAAACAACAATGGCAGGCAGTGGGTTACAAGTGAGCGGCAACAATTCAGATGAAGACACCCTTGGCAGCAACGCACGCCTAAGAAAAAAGCTTCTCTCCCCTCCCATTTTGTCTTTTTGTGTAAAAGATATTCTTCTTCTTTTGACAATATGCGAGAGAGAGGACAGACCTTGTACTAGACCCCTTTATTTGGCCTCCCTTAGGCCTCTAATGATAGGAATAACTATTGACATCTTCTATTGTTATTCCCAAGTTGTTGTCAAGATCTATATTGGATCCTGCAGGTGAAGAATCAATTAACTGCAAATCAAGCCCCATGTCTTGAAAATCGAGCCCAACTTCCTCATTCAATTTTAAGATAGGTGTGACTGGGCCAGCTTGATCGTTAGCTCAAGAGCTCTTTTTAAGAGAAGGGCCCCATAAAAGGAGCCAGCAATCTTCACAAACAAAAGCCTAGTTCAAGAAAGAGAGGAGAATTCCTCTCTCTCTCTCTCTCTCTCTCTCTCTCTCTCTCTCTCTCTCTAGTTTACACAGAGATACAAGAAGAAGCAAATTGAGAGGGCCATGTTTGTTAGTTGATAAAAACTTGTAGAAGTAAAATTTTTCTTATTCAAAGTTCAAAAGATGACTTAAATGTTAATATTTCTTATCTCTAAAAGCCTTCACTCTCCAAATTTTCCTACTTCTATTTGATTCCGAAATTATTCAATCCAAATCTATCTCTTAGAGATCAATTAGTAGACTTGAATTAGATCGAATTTATCAACAAGGGATTAAGTGCAATTTTTTTACTTGCCATGCTGATTATCTCTTTAAAAAATTCCTTCAATCACACATATGATGGTATGTGGTACCACCATGCTCGAGTCGTACAATTCACACGTGATGCAAAAGTTAAACTAATGATATTTTTGTTTAGAAGATGGACTAACCTGTCACACCCCGATCCTCCGAGCGTGTGCCCATCCCTCACTGGTCGATTAAATGCGACGTCCCAAGACGCGTCGCCAACCTATTCATTTTAATACGCATGCAGAAGCGGTAGCGTAAATCCCCAGACAACAATAAGATGGCATAGAAAAGTAAGACCAATTTTTCAAACCAAAACAAACATTTTTTAAACAACCAGGTTTATTTACAAGACCAGACTATTTACAAAAAGGTTGACTCATTCCAAACAGAACTGTCCTATGACCTATTAGTCAGACCCGTTCGCTGATTCTAGTCTCTCCACCTTTCCAAACTCCGAGGCTTCAAGTCTTCCACGACCACCACCTAAGGACATGAAAATGTTATCCCACAACGGGGTGAGACAACGTCTTAGCAAGTTCAACCCCTTAAGACTCGATTAGAAAGCAAATACGCCCTAAGGGCTGTCTATGCAAAATCACGAGCCAGAGGACTTACCTTGGCCTCAGTTCCTCCCTGCAATTCAACACAATTCATAAGCTCATCGAGTCACATCAACAAATCAATTCATAACATCATATCAAATCATTGATCAATTGACCTAGTCGATTACATGTCATCACGACCTCTTCTTAGTCAGCTCATTTCATACTATCTATAAAGTCCAATTATATCGGAACTACTCACTGCTAAGTTGACAAATAGATAGTATAGCTCGCTTCTGAGATGATCGGGTATACAGCTCTCTATCTAAGCTACCATATCGCCTCTTAGGCTGATATAATATACCGACATTGCTCAATATAAGCTGATAAGGTATACTGCTCTCTGCTAAGCTGCCATATCGCCCGTAGGCTGATATAGTATATCGGTATACTGCTCTCTGTTAAGCTGATATATCGTCTGTAGGCTGATATAGTATACCATCCCGATCATATAACTAATTCAACCATTTTATCATTCTCGATAAAAATAGCCGTGTGTGGGTACACGGTTGGCCTTGGACAAAATATAATAATTTCACTTTTGAATTTCCCACTAGTATCAATAGTCCCAAAATATATTTTTGGTGCTGTAGATCGATGCTCGGTTATTTTTCAATTAATTATCAAAATTAATTAATTTAGGAATAAATCCTAAAATCACAATTAAATCAATTCAGCACAAATAGAGCTCAAATAAATAAACAGATTACACCACAATAACCAACATAAAATTTCGATCACCGGCTATCCCGGTCTAATTTTTGAAAAATAAATAAATAAATAATTAATTACGGAAAATATTAAATAAATGCAAATAATTCCAACTTAGGCCCGTAATGCCTAATTGAACACCGAAACAGACTCGAAAAATTTTCGAGTCACTCTAGATAAATACTAAAGTCTATTTACTTGCTAATTACACTAACTATCCACCTAAACATGCATGGACAGATAATTAAATTAACTAATATAATCTAATTTATCCACCTAACCATGCTTAATTTAATCTAATCAACCCATAAGCATCATTAACATACTAAGTGAAGATTAATGAGTTAAACTCACCTGATCGATGATTAGATCGGATCAAATTGACAAGGGTGCGACGGGGGACGATCCTCTCCAAAGCGGGCTCGCCAAACGGGGCTAGGACGGGCCGAAAATAACTACACAAGGCCCACAACCCTTGCTGGAAAAAGCCTTTGAAAAAGGCCCTAGAGCTGAAATCGGTGGTTGGTTCGAGCATGGCTCGGGCTAGATTCGGCAGCCGCGGGTGATGGTGCGGGTCGAGCTTGGAACAGCCATGAATCGAGCTGAACTACTATTGCTGGACGTGCTGGAAAGACAGGCTGCTCGGGCCTGCTATTTCGAAGAAAACAGAAGACGTAAGGCTACTTTCGTGGGCTTTTGCTCGAATAGAAAAGGCTAGAATGAAGTTGCGGTGTTGGCGTCAATTTGCTAGAAGGAAAGGCCAAGTTGGTGGGCTCGATGGAGAAAGGATGAGTGAGCTGCACGCGGGGATGGCGCGGCGTTGGCGTTGGCGAAGAAGAACGGACACAGGCGGGGCAACGGACGTGCAGTGGACGAAGAGGAAAGCAACAAACCGAAAGGGACAGGGGTCGTTCAAGCCAGCAGAGAGAGTGTGAGAGAAGAAAAAGAAAAACGTGTGAAGGTGGGGATAAGAATGGGCCCACTCTAGTCAACAAAGGTGAGGAAACAAAGTCAAAAGGAAAGATTAGTGGGGCTGTCGGCTTGTGGAAATAAACCATGAGGGGAGAGAGAGAGAGAGAGAGAGAGAGAGAGAGAGAAATGGGCGGATGGGGGTGTTCGTGCGTGGAGGGTGCAGGTCCAAGAGAAAAAGGAACAAAAATAGAATAAAACCAAAAATTATACTTTTGATCAACTTCAAAACAACTTTGTCAATTGGTCATCCTAGGGCCAATTTCTTCACCAACTTGCACAATTTGAAGTTTAATTGAGGATCGAAATAAAACAGTCCCTCAAACCTCCGAATTTCCCTCAAATCCGAATTCTATTTCATTTTTCTCGGAATCCGATTTTCCGGACAAACTTCTCCGATTGGGGTCTGGTTTGTTGCGGAAAAAGCCCACGAAATTTTCTTTCACCAATTCACTCACACTAGATGCCAAAAATCCCTTCAAATTGGTCAATCTAAATTTCCGTTCATTATCCGAAACGTCCAAAACGATTTTCTGTAAAAATCTCGAACTCGCCGGAAATTCCTCAAAAGGTGAGTCAACGTTCCTAGAATGACTCATGACACGACAGGACTTTCAATTTCTGAAATCGAATTCAAATTCGCGGTTTTAGGGTGACCTAGCCTACCGAGTAATTTTTAGGAATTTTTGGTGTAATTAACCCGTGGTCGATTTTCTTCGAGCCACACGTGCCTCTTCGACACATTGGCGACTCTCAGTGGTCGTGAAAATCTCGAGGTTTAAAATACGGACACAAGGTACCCAAGACGATAGAAAATTGGTCTAGTGCCGATCGATGAGAATTTTGCAATCAGGTGGAATCACCCACACTTGATCACACATCTCAGTCGAATCGACCTATCTCTGGTCTCTGATCGATTTTTAATTGTGCCGTAATAACCTTTGCTGACTAGTACGATTGAGCAGTCGATTCCTGGTCGAATTCTCAAGTCTATTGCGTTTAAAATCCCTTAATGGCTTCACCGGATATGCCAGTTATCTCATGAGTGGCCATCTCAGAGAAAAGCACTATAGTCGCGACGATGAAATGCCCAACTTATTCAATCGAAATTAGAACCTGAAATTCAGGATGTCACAACTCTTCTCCTCTTATAAAAATTTCGTCCTCGAAATTTAAACCTTTACCAATCCATAAACAAGAAGGTGGGGGTATCGTCGTCTCACGAGTCTCACTTTTTCCGATTGCTTCTTCAGTCCCGTGGTGTTGTTAGACCACTTTGACTAAGGGGACCTTCTTGGTTCACAGAATTGGATCTTTCTGATCCATCGTCTGAACCGGGCTTCCTACGTACAACACTCTATCGTCCACATCTAATTCTTCAAGATTTAGCACGTGGGTCGTGTCAGGCTCATATGTCCTCAACTTCGACACGTGAAAGACATCATGCACTTGCGCCTACCTCAGCGGCAATGCAAGACGATACGTTAGGATCCTGATTCTCTCTCTAGAATTTCAAAGGGACCTACATACCTCGGTTTCAGTTTTCCCTCCTTGCTGAAGTGTAAGGTATTCCTCTTTAGTGACACATTCAGAAAGATGCAATCACAAATTCGGAACTCTAAAGGCCTTCAATGCTCAACGATACAACTGTTCTGGCGATTCTGAGCGGTCTTTACTCTGGCACTGATCACGGCAACTGTAATCATCGACTGCTGAACTGACTCTGGGTTGTGATCTTTCTTCATTTATCTTTCTTCCCACAACTAAAGTTCTGCACACATTGCAATGCAATGCTTCAATAGGAACCATCTGACTGTTTTGTTGAAACTGGGAACCTCTGATCTAGATTTGAAATAAATTCATCACTGGCACTCCATGTAGACGAATTATCTGACGCACATACAACTTTACATGTCTGTCTAAGTTCAGATCCTTTCGTACTACCAAGAAGTAAGTCGACTTCGTCAATCTGTTGACCACAACCTCAAATGGAATCATTGTTTCGTTGACTCCTTGGTAAGTCTGTTATAACGTTCCATCATGATATACTTCCATTTCCACTCAGGACTCTCGAGTGATTACAAAGGTCCTCCCGGTTTGCATTACTAAACTTCCACTTACGGACACATCTGACACTTGCAACCTGTCTGGTGATCTTTATCTTTATATCGGTCTACCAATCGAGTTGATGCCGATTCTGACCTACTTTGTACTGTCTGGTTGAATAATGCAACTGCTACAGTGAATTCCTAACAAAGTCTCTTCCCTAAGTGCCATATCGTCAGGTACACTCAATTACTCTCGAAACTTGAGTGTTCCATCCTCAGAAATCTAAAAGTCAGTCTCTTTCTTATCAATATCTTTTTGTAGGATCTTCTGAACATCCCGGTCTGTCAACTGAAGTGTCTGATTCTAACCTGAGCATCCAACTCAACTCTGAGAGCAGCTATAAGATTTGAAAGGTAGCCCATCTCAAATTTGAAAATCGAATCTTGAACTTTCTTAAGTAAGGTTCATTCTTTAACCAGCATATGTGCAACTGAAGACTCCTAACTCAGCGCATCTGTGACTTATTTCACATTCTAGGGTGATACAGGACATCACAATCCCAGTTCTTCCAAAATTCTAACTCATAGCGTTGTCTCATATTCAACTCATTTGAGAGAATAAATACTTGAGACTTTTGATGGTCAACAAAGATTTGGAATCTTTCTTCGCACAAATTATATTCCAATTCTTCAGAGCAAAAATTATTGATATGAGTTCCCAGTCATGCGCCAGGTAATTCAACTCACGAGGTCTCAACTGATGGGACATAGGTGTAACACTCTACCACATTACATCAACACGCAACCCAATCCTCTAAATGACGCGTCACTAAAGATCTCGCTTCCTCCAGAACCACATGAAATAATCAGCCCAAGTGCGGTAGCTAGTTCTTGCTTAAGCTCTAGAAATTATCGTCACACTTGTCTATCCATATAAATTTCTCTCCTTTCTTCAAGAGTCGAGTCAATGGCGATGCCAATGCTGAAAATCCTACTATGAACCTTCTGTAGTACCTTGTCCAATCCAAACGGCTTCTGATCTCTAATACTGTTGCTGGTCTCGGTCCACTGATAACTGCTTCGATCTTGGTCGGCTCCACGGAGATTCCTTCACCATTCTTAGATGTCTCTCGTGCTCTGTAGCATTCCTCGAATACACTAGAATATCATTGAAAGACACGATCACAACTGATCTAGATATTCTTTGAATACTCGGTTTACCAAATCCATGACAACAGTCCTGTCCTCAAGTCGATCCTTGAAAACATCGACACTCTTTATAACTAGTCACATAATTCGTCGATCTTCGACAATGAACACTTGTTCTTGATTGTCACTTAATTGAGTTGACTATAGTCGATGCATACTCGCAACAAACCGTCTTTCTTTTACTCACAAACAAAACTAATGTTTCCCCAAAATAATGCACTAATATGCATGAATTCTTTATTCAACAATCCTCACATCTGCACCTTTGGTTCTATCAATTCAGACAACGACAACTGGTAAGAAGCCTTAGAGAGTGGCTCTGTCCCGGGTGCTAGCTTGATCGCAAATTCTATCTCTTTCTCTGACGACGGCTTGACAATTCTTACGACAACACATCTAGGAATTCTTAGACTACTGAAATGTTCTCAATCTTCAATTCTTCAACCTGTCTTATCTATGACAACTGCCAAGTAACCTTGGCAACCTCCGTCTAACAAACGGATTGCCTTCAAGCGATGAAATTACTGAAATTGAGGGTCTTTCTCGACTCCCAATGACTTTGACACTTTCACCTGCTAATGGACTAAGCTGGATTACTCCATGACCATAATTCATTACCACAGGATGCTCCATGAGCCCACTCTATTCATGTGGCATCAAAGTTACACCTCAACAACTAGTCAAGCACAACTATAGCTGGTGATTCCCCTTTCTTTCACTTTATTTCAACAACTGAAGTTCTACAAACTTAGTCCAAAGCTTTGCTACGCTACTCTGATAAAATCTCCTCAAGAACATTCTTCCTCTGATTAGTGTAGGGTTGGTTCTATTCCTGTTCCTTTCGCCATCCTAGCGGCGTCCTACTTGCGGTAGCGGAATTTGTGCTCCATTGGATTCTTACTAACAGTCCCTTGCCTGATGGCCGTGCTGGTCACAATCATGGCACGTTCTAGCCATACCCGGACACTGTATTTATCCATGCTTCCTTCCACAAATTCGACACCCATCTAGTGAGTCTTCTATCTCCTGTCAGGTGACAGCATGCACTCTTTCTTGTACTGGAGGTCTGTTCCAAAAATCCCATGGTGCGTTCTATGGCGCACTCCTTCTAATCTGTCCCATCGGTCTTCTAGGACCGTTTCTGGCCAGGTAACCCTGTTGGCTACACTCAACAAATTCTTGTCCTAGGAAAGACATAAGGCCGATCTCCATCGTCACACACGAGAACAACATGTTCCATTTTGTCTCGTTGCTAACCTGACTATCCCACCCTTCCTATTAGGAGGAATAGAATACTCTTCTCTTGACATCGGTCTTTTCCCGGACCGATGAACTGAATCTTGACTCAGATACTGAAGTCTGTTCCCTGATCAAAATTCCAGGTTGGACCTCAACAACTGCGGCAACAACGGCGACTCGACCCTGAGCTTGCTGGCTTAACAGTTCCCAAGGAAATCTAGCACTTGAACGATCCCGTCGAACTTAGGATCACTTGGTGCTGCTACACTAGTACTGATCTGCGGCGGTAATCTTACACTCGAGCTGGCCTGAGCCGACGCTCTGCCACAACCACCTCGGGTACCGACCTTTGTCGGCGCTCTTTCCCGAGTCATAGAGGCTACTGCCCTCTTACTAGGAGTCCTCGGCTCCTAATCACTCATACAACAAGCTCCTATGGACACCCGTTTTCTAATTCTAATACTTGATTAGAATTCGAGCGATCTACACCAACAAACAATTCTACCAATCAGCTACCACAAACATGCACCAACATGAAATAAATGTCATTTCTACTAACTATCCCATAACTCATTGCACCTTATCACTCTAAACACCGACCTTGCTCTGATACCACTAAACGGGGATGTCACGCCCCGATCCTCCGAGCGTGTGCCCATCCCTCACTGGTCGATTAAATGTGATGTCCCAGGATGCGTCGCCGACCCATTCATTTTAATGCGCATACGGAAGAGACATCATAAATCCCCAGACAACAATAAGATGTGATAGAAAAGTAAGACCAATTTTTCAAACCAAAACAAACATTTTTTAAACAACCAGGTTTATTTACAAGACTAGACTATTTACAAAAAGGTCGACTCATTCCAAACGGAACTGTCCTATGACCTACTAGTCAGACCCATTCGCCGATTCTGGTCTCTCCATCTTTCCAAACTTCGGGGCTTCAAGTCTTCCATGACCACCACCTAGGGACATGAAAATGTTATCCCACAATGGGGTGAGACGACGTCTCAGCAAGTTCAACCCCTTAAGACTCGATTAGGAAGCAAATACGCCTTAAGAGTTGCCTATGCACAATTACGAGCCAGAAGACTTACCTTGGCCTCAGTTCCTCTTTGCAATTCAACACAATTCATAAGCTCATCGAGTCACATCAACAAATCAATTCATAACGCAGATCAAATCATTGATCAATTGACCTAGTCGATTACATGTCATCATGACCCCTTCTTGGTCGGCTCATTTCATACTATCTATAAAGTTCGGTTATATCAGGATAGCTCACTACTAAACTGACAAATAGATAGTATAGTTCGCTTCTGAGATGATCGGGTATACTGCTCTCTATCTAAGCTGCCATATCGCCCTTAGGCTGATATAATATACCGACATTGCTTAATCTAAGCTGATAAGGTATACTACTCTCTGCTAAGCTGCCATATCGCATGTAGGCTGATATAGTATATCGGTATCTTTTGCTCGCTAAGGTCGACATATCGCTCGTAGGCTGATATAGTATACCATCCCAATCATATAACAAATTCAACCTTTTTATCATTCTCGATAAAAATAGCCATGTGTGGGTACACTGTTGGCCTTAGCCAAAATATAATAATTTTACTTTTGAATTTCCCACTAGTATCAGCAGTCCCAAAATAGATTTTTGGCGCTATAAATCGACGCTCGGTTATTTTTTAATTAATTAATTTAAGAATAGATCCTAAAATCACAATTTAATCAATTCAGCACAAATTAGAGCTCAAATAAACAAACAGATTATACCACAATAACTAACATAAAATTCCGGTCACCGGCTATCCCGGTCTAATTTTCGGAAAATAATTAATTAATTAAACAATTATGAAAAATATTAAATAAATGCCAATAATTCCAACTTAGGCCCGTAATGCCTAATTGAACGCCGAAACGGACTTGAAAAATTTCGAGTCACTCTAGATAAATACTAGAGTCTATTTACTTGCTAATTACACTAACTATCCACCTAACATGCATCAGCAGATAATTAAATTAACTAATCTAATCTAATATATCCACCTAACCATGCTTAATTTAATCTAATCAACCCCTAAGTATCATTAACCTACTAAGTGAGGATTAGTGAGTTAAACTCACCTGATCGATGATCCGATCAGATCAAACTGACGAGGGCGCGACGGGGGATGATCCTCTCCAAAGCAGGGCCGAGACGAGCCTGAAAATGACTACACAAGGCCCACAACCCTTGTTGGAAAAAGCCTCTGAAAAAGGCCCCAAAGAGTTGAAATCGGTGGTTGGTTCAGGCACGGCTCAGGCTAGATTCGGCGGCTGCGGGTGATGGTGCGGGTCGAGCTTGGAACAGCCATGAATCGGGCCGAACTATTGCTGCTGGACGTGCTGGAAAGACGGGCTGCTCGGGCCTGCTTTTTCGAAGAAAACGGAAGATGCAAGGATGCTTTTGTGGGCTTTTGCTCGAATAGAAAAGGCTAGAATGAAGCTGCGGTGTTGACGTCAATTTGCTGGAAGGAAAGGCCAAGTAGGTGGGCTCGATGGAGAAAGGATGAGTGAGCTGCATGTGGGGATGGCGCATTGTCGGCGTTGGTGAAGAAGAACGGACACAAGCGGGGCAACATACGTGCAGTGGACGAAGAGGAAATCAACAAACCGAAAGGGACAGGGGTCGTTCAAGCCAGCAGAGAGAGTGTGAGAGAAGAAATAGAAAAACATGTGAAGGTGGGGATAAGAACAGGCCCACTCCAATCAACAAAGGTGAGGAAACAAAGTCAAAATGAAAGATTAGTGGGGCTGTCGGCTTGGGGAAATAAACCGTGAGGGATAAAAAGAGAGAGAGAGAGAGAGAGAGAGAGAGAGAGAAAGAAATGGGCGAATGGGGGTGTTCGTGCATGGAGGGTGCAGGTCCAAGAGAAAAAGGAACAAAAATAGAATAAAACCAAAAATTATAGTTTTTATCAACTTCAAAATAACTTTGTTAATTGGTCATCCTAGGGCCAATTTCTTCACCAACTTGCACAATTTGAAGTTCAATTGAGGATCGAAAAAAAACAATCCCTCAAACTTCCGAATTTCCCTCAAATTCGAATTCTATTTCCTTTTTCTCGGAATCCGATTTTTCGAACAAACTTCTTCGATTGGGGTCCGGTTTGTTGCGGAAAAAGCCTACGAAATTTCCTTTCACCAATTCACTCACACTAGATGCCAAAAATTCCTTCAAATTGGCCAATCCGAATTTCCGTTCGTCATCCGAAACGTCCGAAACGATTTTCCGTAAAAATCCCGAACTCGCCAAAAATTCCTTGAAAGGTGAGTCAACGTTCCTAGAATGACTCATGACACGACATGACTTTCAATTTCTGAAATCGAATTCAAATTCGTGGTTAATTTCAATCAAACGCGATTTTAGCGTGACCTAACCTACTTGGTAACTTTTAGGAATTTTTGGTGCAATTAACCCGTGGTCAATTTTCTACGCGCCACACGTACCTCTTCGACACATTGTCGACTCTCGGTAGTCGTGAAAATCTCGAGGTTTCAAATACGGACACAAGGTACAAAAAACGATAGAAAATCGGTCTAATGCCAATCGACAAGAATTTTGCAATCAGGTGGAATCACCCACACTTGATCACACATCTCAGTCGAATTGACCTATCTCCGGTCTCTGATCGATTTTTAATTGTGCCGTAATGACCCTTGCAGATTAGCACGGTCGAGCAGTCGATTCTTGGTCGAATTCTCAAGTCTATTGCGTTTAAAATCCCTTAATGGCTTCACCGGATAGGCCGGTTATCTCATGAGTGGCCATCTTAGAGAAAAGCACTGTAGTCGCGTCGATGAAATGCCCAGCTTATCTAATCGAAATTAGAACCTGAAATTCAGGATGTCACAACCCCTAATATTTTATGCGATTAATGACTAAAGATGATAGTTAAAATTTATGTGTAAACACTAAGCACGTCTTTTAGATTGATGGATAATGATTCATACATTTAAAAAGATTGACATAAAATATTAGAGTATGATTAAATCTCTAGTTGTAGTAATGAAGTCATATGATGCTACTTTTTTTTTTTTTTTTTTTTTCATATAGTCAATTTGCACTGCGGTTTCTCATAGCGGTCATCCTATCATTAGGGCAAAGTCTCTTTTAATCTTCAGTGGGAGTGAAGATGCTTAAAGGAGAAAGCTAAACGATCTACATATGTTCAATCTGAAATCATTGACATAGCTTCCTTTAATTTTGAGAGGATCATCAAAATCCAGAACATTGAATGACTTGTATTCATTAGACTTTGAAATGGTGTGTTCAGTCTCTTAAGTTATTAGTGGGCCATACTCTTTATATCAACATTCTTGTCTTACTTCAAATGAAAATTAAAGTCATCGGCTTTTGGTTGACCTGCTTTTTGTTCAGATGATTTGGTCAAGAATCAAGATTTGAGGCTTCCATCCATCACCAAGAGCTAGTTGTTGTGGAGTTCTGTGTGGAACAAAATGTTAATCGCTAGGGATGGAAGCAAGAAGAAAAGTATGCATCGCTGGCTAGAGTTACCTTTTTCTCTATGCTAATACTCTTAAACTTCATAGTCTCTACTGGCCGAGTCATTTAATAGTTAATATGTTTAGCCCAGCTAGACTATAACCATTCTGATTAGCCCCAAAAACAATTAAAGATTGCTCTTTTAACTCCACTCTCAACGTATTAACTGGGGGATGAGAGAACTTAGAGAACTTGAGAACCACCCTTTTGTGACTTGAAGTATCCTTTTTCTCTTATATTTGTTTGTTCATCTTAGTCGCATTCTACGAAATTGGTGTTTTGTCTTTTAGTTGTACTGAGGAACAACTTACGACAATGCTCAAGTAGTGTGGCACTAGGAAACTTTTAAGTATATCTTTCTATTCATCAAGCATGCATCAGTTTGGTTAAATAATGGATTGGAAAAAGAGACTTAAGATTGAAGTTGTCGCTGGTGTTCCTGCATGTCAAATTATCATCTCTGTTTGCTTATTGACCATGTCTTTAACAAATTTCTCCAGGACATTTAGAAACAGTCGCCTTTGATGTGTTCAAAGTGGAGTGATCTATAGCTGTTGCATCACCTCCATCTTCCATTGCCACTAATATAAAAGATTTATATGTTTCCTTTTCCTATTTCCTTATACAAGATTTGTGTTGAAGGATATTACTAAATTCTTTTTCTTCTTTCTCAACTCTTATCTAATTGTACCCTTGCAATGCCGGGAGATAACACTATATATTGGCAATGCCATGCCAACATATCACAAGTCCAAGCCATTCACATGGATAGTCTAAAGAAGATAAGGCCTGCAATGGTGCTTTTGGAAGATTTTGGGTAGGGCAAATCAAGAATAAAGAGAGAAGCTTAGAATGGAGAGTGGAGAGAGAGAGAGACTCATTAGATTAAAAACTCTCCTTCCAAATATCAACCAAATCAATGACAGAGAATTCTTTTGTTCACTTGGTGATGTCATCAATTACTTGTATCTTCATTGAGTAAGCAAGGGGCGCATTTGAAAAAGTGAACATGTCCTCATAGAAGAGAGTACAAATCAATAGTATAGGCTGTGTTCAATTTCAAACTAAAACACAATTGGAAATCGCAGTTTGGAAGTAAATGAGAAGGCCTCTCTTTCCACATTATCTAATAGGAGCAATAACATAGAGAACACAAGCAACCAAGGAATACACAAGGACGTTCCCGAGATTTGGGATCATGCAATTTGGCTTTGCCAAGATTTGGGTCATCAAGGTAGCGCAACCCTCAGGGTTGCCTCGCCATGGTCACTAGAGAACTCATGGGTTTCACCCAGAAAATGACTATGTCATGCAATCTCCAACTTCACTGTGTGAGGATTGCATGAGTTTACGCGACCTGAGGCAAGGGCCACCAAGATTCTGAGAACCCTCCATCTGCCTCCTTTAGATCACTCAAGATCACGGGACCTCAGTGTCAGATGACTTGTTCTCTTCATTGGCTTCAATTACTTCCCCTAGGTTTGCTGGCTCGATCCTCTCCATTTTCCAGTATTCATGCCCTTTGTTTTTTCCTTCTTCTTTTTTACTTCAAAGTTGCTTTAAAAAAATATAAACCCCAAATGAGTTGACCAAACAATATTTATTTTGAGCAAATATACCTCGAGTCAATGATATTAGAGAAAATAACTTTGCTTCTCCCAAAAGCTTTCCTCTATTTCACTAAAAATTCTATAATAAAGAAAAATATTTTCCATAAAATCCATTTTTAAGAGAAATGCCTAGTTTTTTTATTTGTTTGATGGTTAGGGAAAGTGATTTTCTTCTTACCATAATGGGAAGTGTCTTCTCCCAATCTAAACTTGCCATTTTCAACCCATGGAAAAGGTTTTCCATAAACCGATTAGCTTTCTACCATCTAAACAATGGAAAGTTTAAAAATAATTTTCCAGACAATTTCCTTCAAACAAATGGACCCTAAGTTTGCAAGTGACTACTTGTGCACATATGGAGCCACATAAAAGATTACTCTTTTTCAACATCTAGAATAATATAGGACGAATAAAGAAATTATAAGGATTGCTCGGTAAGGATATTGATTCACCATCAATGCTATGTTTCGTAAATAAGACAAAAGTCGGTATAAGATAAAATGACGTTATCCTATATTTGATCCCTAGGATAAGGTCGAATTTAAAAGAGATATAACTTGGATAAAAAGATCCCATGGGGAGATGGAATAAAGATGGATAGCTACTTTTTTTCTTGAATAAGAAATTCTTAAATTAATAAAGTTAAAATAATAAGATAAATACAAATTTTTGAATTCTAATATAAAAAGATAATTCAAAATAACTTTTATTTTATAACATATATTACATTCTAGATATATTAGTATAATTTATTATTTAATTTTTTTATTAAGGAATGATGGAAGGGAATAAAATATAAATATAAATAAAGTAAATTAAATTAAAAAAAGAGAGGGACAATTATAAATGATTAAATAAATAAAAATGAATTAGAATAACTTAATTTAAATGAACAAATTCAAACTTGATTTTTTTTTTTTTTTTTAATTCTCCAAGAATGAGTGGCGATGAGATTTCCAAAAAAAAAAACCTATTCTCACATCAAAGCTCAACGAAAATCTGCTATAACTCTTTGATTCATGTTAAAAGTCCAAGAAGTAACGAGAGAGTCGAAGCTCCCCCTCCTTCATAGCTCTGTGGTTCGCTTTGAAGTTTCTCAAATAACCGTACGCAGCCCAAGTGGTTACCATTGAACGACACAATAAAATACTGGGAAAAATGCGGGTGAATAGCGAAACCGAAAAAGTTAAAGCAGAACAGCGAACCCAAATTTCATGCACTCGTTAAGCGTGCTGAAAAAGGAAAATGCTTTTGTCCAGAATGAATAGACATAAAGAAGAAGAAGAAGAAGAAGAAGAAGAAGTCATAATCCTTTCATTAGTTCAAGGACTTGTAGAAAAAATCACGCCCCACCCCGCCCCGGGTGAATGACCGTCGCCGCACTCCACCATATAAAGAAAGAACAAAAAAACAAGAAGAAGAGCAACCGGAGAGAGAGACGGGGAGAGCTTCAAGGAAGTTGTCCGAACGGGGGGGTGGGTCCCACTTCCTCTTTACCTCCTTTGTTTGACTCCGTGCTTCTCCATCACCGCATGACTCGTGCAGTCTCTCTCTCTCTCTCTCTCTCTCTATCTTTCCATTTCCGTAATATTTTGG
This sequence comes from Eucalyptus curtisii, assembly GCA_017140595.1. Classification (NCBI taxonomy): domain Eukaryota; kingdom Viridiplantae; phylum Streptophyta; class Magnoliopsida; order Myrtales; family Myrtaceae; genus Eucalyptus; species Eucalyptus curtisii. The sequence continues at coordinate 15,771,050 of CM029494.1, forward strand.
GAGGACAAAAATCGAAAGGGGACGACATCGAAGGAAAGGAGAAGAGGTCAAGCGCGAGCGGTCACCCTCCCACCCCCTCCGCACACTCGCCCTAAGACGCTTCTTCCTCGAACTTTCTCTCCCTCCCTCTCTCTCTCTCTCTCTCTCTCTCTCTCTCTTTCTGCGCTTATAATTTGATCGCCATCGAAGTCAGCGTCACTTCGGAGTTTCGCCCTCCTCCTCCTCCTCCTGCTTCCGCCGCCGCCGCCGCCGCCGCCGATCGCGTCCGGCTCTTGGTTCCGGCGCTTGAGGTCAGTACCGTCGACGGCGTGAATCCGTTCGTTTTTTCCTTCCTTCCTTCTTTTGGACGCCATTTCGAGCCTTAAAACTGTCTTCCGCGAACAGTTTCTTTCTTTTCCTAAAACTTCCGATTTAGGCGGCGGCGGCGGCGGCGGCTTTCTGAAGTGCCGTTTTGCCGTGTGTCTCTGGTGTTTTTTTTTTTTTTTTTTTTCCTTTTGGGTGCGATTGGATGTGGATGCTATATGCCCGTGTTTGGTGTTCTCGAGTGGAATTTGGGGAGGGACGCCGTCCGTTTGTTTCGGTGGATTGCTTTGGTTTTCGATCAGCGACGGGACGTTACTGCTGATTCTCATGTGAAGATATACGACGGTGTAGGAGGCAATTATGATGCTGAATTTGTGTGAAGATGATGGGAGCAATTGAATTTGACCCCATGCTTTTATTTTTATGGTATGTGTAGCTTTTGTATATGGAATTGGATGGTGCTGGTGCTTGGTGCTGGCAGTGGGTAATTAACTGATTAAAGGAACTGATTCTCCTCTGGAGTTGCTGTAAATTATGGGAAATTATTCCAGATTTCAGTTTTCTTCTCTGTGGAAATTGTGATGTGCGACTAGTTCGACCTTTGTGTTTTCCTTATCGCAAGTGTGATTCACCGTGAGCATAATTGGTTGACGGGGTCAATTCTTGTGTTCACAGCTAGAGCCAGTGTTCAGTTCATGGAGAGGATCTCAGACTTTGACGGTGTATTGCTCGGGATTTCTTGTTTGTGACGGGGTATTGCTGTAGCTATAAATAGAAATGGATTATCAGTCGGAGAAATTCGTAAGGTATCTCATCCGAATTCTCAAAAGCAGCTTTTTCCTTCTGCTTCGCTTTCTTTCTTATCGGTTGTGGTAGCTGTCGAATTTGTTATATCTTAGGTACGAGATAAATTGACCGGGTTGAACGTGGAGGCAAGTTCACTTAACGTGAATCAGCATATTTGATGAGCTATTCTGATTATGTGTCTCTGGAAGTCTTTAGCATTGAAGTTTGGAATTTTACTGCTCAAACATAATGTTGCTTAGGCTTTGATAGGACAAGATGTTACCATTATCTTCTGCCATTGTTATATGTTTTTTGGCATTTTTCAGGTTTCAGCCCGTTAGTTCTGATAAAGCTAATGAAGGGAGGTACGGTGGAAATATAGGATTACGGACAGGGAAATTTTGGAATGTCTTAAGTTCAACCTCAGAGAAGTTTCAGCAAGGTTTCGAATTTGGTTCTGGACGTATACAAGATATGAGAAAATCATGGAAATCGTGTTCTTTCACTACCATGCTGGCGAAGGTGTTGCGATCCGAAAAGAGAGTTCTTGATCCACAAGGTCCATTTCTTCAGAAATGGAATAAGATATTTGTGCTTTCGTGCATTCTCGCTGTGTCATTGGACCCTCTGTTCTACTATGTTCCTATCATTAATGATGACCGGAAGTGCCTTTCCTATGATAGAAAGATGGAGATTATAGCCACTGTGTTGCGTTCCTTCACAGATATCTTTTACATCCTGCATATCATCTTTCAATTCAGCACAGGCTTCATTGCACCAGATTCTCGAGTGTTCGGAAGAGGTGTTTTAGTCGAAGATACATTGGCTATAGCAAAGAAGTACATAGTTTCGTACTTTCTAATTGACATTCTCGCGGTCCTTCCTCTTCCACAGGTGATGGAATATTTTCAATGACCTTTCTCGGGAAATATATCTCTTATCATTTCGTGTCTATATTAACTAACACAAATTTTATGCTGGGTGTTGTCATTTTTGTGTATTATTTAGGTCGTGATTTGGATTGTCATACCAAAATTGAGTGGTTCGAGATCTTTGAATACAAAGAACTTATTGAAATTCGTAGTATTCTTTCAATATATCCCAAGGGTTATTCGCGTATACCCATTGTACAAAGAAGTAACAAGGAGTTCGGGCATCCTCACAGAGACTGCATGGGCTGGAGCTGCCTTTAATCTTATCCTGTATATGCTTGCTAGTCATGTAAGTTCTGTTACTCTTTTGCCAACTTGTAGATGCCTCATTTCTTGCTATCAATATCTTCCCGTCTATTTTTCATTCATAGAAACATGTTGCTTTCATACTCTTTATATTTCCTCTTTGTTTTTCTAAATTGAAGAAGCCATTGTAGAGAAATTATTTTTCTCTTGCAATTTCTTGTTAAGCTTACACTTATCTCTGGTTACTATAGGTTATGGGTGCCTTTTGGTACTTATTCTCAATAGAACGAGAGACCACATGCTGGCAGCAAGCATGTGATGATCAAAGGGGATGCAACCGTTCTTCTCTGTATTGTGAGGACGACCTGCTTACAGTCAATGCATTCCTCAATACTTCTTGCCCTATACAGACACCAAATACTACTCTATTTGATTTTGGGATATTCCTGAGTGCCCTTGATGCTGGTGTTGTGCAGTCGACTGATTTTCCACAGAAGTTCTTTTTTTGCTTTTGGTGGGGATTGCAGAATCTGAGGTACACATAAAAGTCTAAGCATTTGACGCTTGTTACAAGTGTTGTAATACTAAGGATTTATAAATCTTTTTGTTGCATGGATGAAGCAATCAAAGATTCAAAGTTTTCTGATGGCAGCTTGTGCTGTTCCAGTTGTTGTGTGAGTCAGTACAGTTGCAATGAGTGTTCCACTATCGTAGTACACATGTTGTTATCTCCTAGTCGAAGGAGTCATAAAGGAGAATGGATAGTTAGTAAAGCTGTTGAGAGCATTAATTCCTAAGCCGTCCTTATTCAGGACGATGATATATTATGCCTGTCTCAAACACAATTTCAATAGAGAAGGACGTTTCAGCTAGGTTGGGGGTATTCGTTGAGCTTGGCTTTGGTGTCGTGTATATAACTCTTTTCGGTCGGAGTAATCGATGGGATTCTACAGTTGATTACTTTGTAAATTAATTTGAACTTTACATGCTTTTCCTTGCAGTTCTCTTGGTCAAAACCTTAAGACAAGTACATATGTCTGGGAAATCTGCTTTGCCGTTTTCATTGCCATCTCTGGCTTGGTGTTGTTTTCTCTTCTCATTGGAAATATGCAGGTTGGTTTCGCTTTTCTTATTTATTTTTTCTTTTTTAAAAGACTTATAGTTATGTGTTTCTGTGTGAAATGGGCCACTGTAAAGTCACATTGAATATATCTTACTCCTTGTCTGAAGGAGTGTCCTCCTCATAAGCTTTCAACTCTGGGTTATCACGCTGCCTCCATCCAATTCCCTGTCGCTCAGTTTGTGGATTCTGATCTGGTATCATATGGACTGTACCGTTAGAATGTTTAGTGAAGCTAGTCTGGGTTATGAATGTCTATGAAGAGTTCTGGTTTGTATTGGTCGGTTGTGTCTTTATTGAACCTAATCTGGGCTACGAATGAATGTCTAGGAAAAGTTCTGGTTTGTATTAGTTGGTTGTGTCTTATTTGTGTCTTATTTCTAATGAGCTTGTTGACTGAAGTCTGTACTAATGGGCGAGATCTTTCTTTGAAACAGACATATTTGCAATCAACAACGACAAGATTGGAGGAGATGAGAGTGAAAAGAAGAGATGCGGAGCAGTGGATGTCCCACCGTCTGCTGCCTGAGAATTTGAAAGAAAGGATTAGGAGGTATGAACACTACAAATGGCAGGAAACCAGAGGTGTTGATGAAGAGAATTTACTGCGCAATCTACCCAAGGATCTTAGAAGGGACATTAAACGCCATCTCTGTTTGGCTCTTCTCATGAGAGTGAGTTTATTTTTTTGAATTTGTTTTCATCTATCATAGTGCCTGTTCATCTCTTCTATGTTTTTTGTTTGATTTTTGAATTGTTAGCATAATCATTTGGCTAGGGTTTCATAATGGGTGCTAATATTTGAGAATTGTAATAAGTTGTCATGATAGTAGGATGGATATATGTTTTATGTTTAGATATAAATCCTTTGAATGGGGGAGAATAGAGTAAGTGTTAATGGGTATTTCTTGTTATAATTGGTGCTTGACTAGATCGTGAAGACACTAATTGTCATTTTCTCCTCTTTTTTTTTTTTTTTTTTTTTTTTTCCCCAACGCAAAAAAGGTGCCAATTTTTGAGAAAATGGATGATCAACTGTTAGATGCAATGTGCGATCGTCTTAAGCCAGTTCTTTACACGGAGGACAGCTATATTGTTCGAGAAGGGGACCCAGTTGACGTGATGCTCTTCATCATGCGGGGCAGGCTATTGACCACGACCACCAATGGTGGGAGGACAGGATTTTTCAACTTGGAATATCTCAAAGCAGGTGACTTTTGTGGAGAAGAACTTCTCACATGGGCACTTGACCCACATTCCTCATCGAATCTCCCAATCTCAACCAGAACTGTCCAAGCCTTAGTAGAAGTGGAAGCTTTTGCCCTGGTCGCTGATGACCTTAAGTTTGTTGCGTCTCAATTCCGGCGGCTTCACAGCAAGCAGCTACGACACACTTTCAGGTTTTACTCACAGCAGTGGAGGACATGGGCAGCTTGTTTTATACAAGCAGCGTGGAGACGCTACACGAGAAAGAAGCTGGAGGAGTCTCTTCGGGAGGAGGAGAATAGGTTACAGGATGCTTTGGCAAATGGTGGTGGGAGCTCACCAAGTTTAGGTGCCACCATCTATGCATCACGTTTTGCAGCAAATGCCCTACGTGCCTTACGAAGTAAAGGGTCGAGGAAGGCGAGGATGCCGGAGAGAATACCTCCAATGCTACTTCAGAAGCCGGCAGAGCCCGACTTTACTGCTGAAGAGCAATAATCAGTTGGTAGTATTCAGTGATTTATGTGATGCTGTTGTATAAAAATGAAAATCTCATTGCATTAGAGCAATTTCACGTCGCTTGCAATAGGTCTGTGTATATCATTTTGATATTTTAAATACGGTCACTGCTGCCGTTCTTTGTTATATGGAGTTAAGACAGGTGACTAGACCGAATTCTGTGTAATCAACGTTACTTCACAGCCAAAAAAAAAAAAAAAAAAGGTGAGAGTTTGCATTTTTTCTCTGGATTTCTCTAGCTTAAATGTTGGACCACAGCTGGTCTCTCCTTGATGATGTTACCTTGTCCAGCTAACTGAATTATTGTGTCAGCCATTGTTTGCAGATTATATAGTATTGAAAATCACCTTTTTTTCCTCTTATGAGAAAACTAACTTGAATGCAAGCATTCATCCAACAGTGTTACAGAGACTATTTTGTTTTGTGAAGCTGATTGATTGCTTTCTTTCTTTCCTTTTTTCCCCAACCTCTTCTGGAGGGAACATGAAAAAAATAATAAGAAAAAAAGACCTTGGTAACTAATCCGGAGTTTAGGTCACATTCACCAATATCTGCTATTTTCTAGTCAATAATGCAGCAATTGATGTTGAGGGGATGAAGACTTGAGAGTTCCCAGATATGCATTTCCACCATCGACTCAGCTGAGCAGGTGCATGCTCTTGTGCTTGCCAAAATCGTCGAGGTAATCTCATCTTCAAGCCGTATTTACACTTTCCTTCCACGGCTTGGTGATGGTTATGGACACGAGATGCTTCAGAGTAGACTTCATAAAGTGATTTTGTCGGTTTGTCTACAAAGCAAACAGAAACAACAAAAAGAAAAGGCTAGGAAGTAGTGTTTTTCACTATAGTTCTGTGAAGTTGATGCTTGCTGTGATGACACCTTGTACTATGTCCCATTCAACTGGAAAAAGATTGATTCCCTATGCTGCTCTGCAGAAGAAGTTACAGTAGCTTCGAGCTGTTATATTATCTCGGAATAGATTAAAAAAAAAAATGTGCAGGAACTACAGTATTTATGTCTTGTGATATTCTGTGTCGCCAATCAGCAAGAGAAAAAATGGTGGCGAAATGCTCAATACGGCTGTCATGTGGAAAGAACCTTATAACATTATGTAAATAACATGTTCTCTCTCTCTCTCTCCCCACGAGGTTTGATTTTTTCTTAATATCTCTTGAATTGAAGTCGACTTGATCTGGTAGAATAAGTCTGGACAATATTGACGTTACTAAGGGCCTACAGCGATGCTTTATCTTGTTAAACAAATCTCTAGCGATTGGCGTTTCGAGTGGCGTGACTCGGTAAAAGCAAGTTGGAAATTTCCACTGTCTCACTCAGCAAACAAAATGTACTTCAATTGGAGTGTAGTCTGTTTGGCCCAACTTGAGATGATCCACTATTTCTTACTTAGGGATAAGGCACATGTCAAGATCTCCACTATAAGCCACAATTGCATTATTTGTAATTGTTCCATCCTGGGTTTCGATAGTGAAGTCAGCTCAAGCACTGCATAATTCAAAAACTGAAGCTGAACGAGGGAGGCTTATCTGCTTATGGGGCAAGTTGAACTTTCTGTGTTCATGTGTTTCGGACTTGAGTCGACCAAATTATTAAGTTGGTTATCCGTTTCTGATAGACTTGCGGCTAGAGAAGAAAAATCCAGGGGTCCACTAATAATTCTGGAGCTGAATCACTGCACGTTCGAAGAAAATAATGATTGGAGATGAAATCCCGCATGCAGATCACGGTCGTGACTCGACATTATGCTATAACAAAGAAGCCACCTTCTTCTACATATTCTCTTTCAGAAGTACTTACTATAGGGCCTTATAAGAGAAATCCTGAATTCCTGTTCACAAAAATCATCATAAAATAACAAGTTATGCATATCGTTTGTCACGAAGTTTCCGATTCTTGTGATGTTGATGTGCATCAGTTTACTTTGTGAAAAGAAGGATTACGTTTCACCTGAATGGTTGTAAGCCTTTAATCTTCTAAAGCGTAATGCCTCTATGATATTTGATAACCTAACTCTGAAGAAAAAGCCGTGGCCAATTCTAGGAAACTCGAACATGTTGGCAAAAAGGCATTTCTCATCTTTCCAGTATTATGGAGATGAACAAATGTAAAACGAGGGAACTATACTTAAAGGTCTTTTTTCCCCTCAGGATTCAGAGTCAGATACTCGAGAAGCATGTCGAGGAGCATCCTGATATTACTGGACTCGAATCTGCGATGATTGCAAAAAAGAAGAAAAAAAGAAAAAGAAAGAAAAAGAAGAACCCGACAGGGACTCTCCGTGGCATTGTGGGCCATGTATGTGGCCTTCGCCGCAATCCTTATTAGGATGAAGAATATTATGTTAAGGCCAAAGGAGGCTTCTGTTAAGAGGAAGATATCTTGGTATTTTGTACCATCTCTGTCTCAGTGGATCCTTTCTCTTTCATATATTGGTGATCCAAGACGATTCAAAATGCCTCGAGTTGGGCAAAATCCTAAGGACCATAGCGAAAGTCATGCACTCAGCTGTAGATCTTCTTCATATAGCATTTCTGCTGCTTTCACTCTGTACTGAAAACCCACCACCTGTATCTGATAGAATTGCCCAGCTAATCAGCCTTCTCGCAGATTTTTCTGCAGAAGCAAAAAAGCAAATGCCCTAAGTTTTTGTGTAAACTAATTTTACATGCTTTCTCATGTGCCTATGGGAGCCATCAATTAAATGATTTATCGTTTGTCTTATAGTGGAAGAATTATACCATACCTCTGTCACCACAGATAAAAATGTCCCAACAGCTCAATTCTTAGCTGATATTTTCAATTGCCTACTCGATACTATATTGATTTAGAAAATTCTGAAGGATTATGGTATCCAATGCGCATTCAAAAGAGACCTAATGAAAGTCATGCAGCTAGTATCGACGAAATGCTGTTTTAATGGTCAAGTGATAATTTTAGTTGTCATTCCATATAATAAGGGGCCTGAGATCCTTGCAGCAATGGATACGCTGAAAGTAGTTGTGCTTTTCCAATTTGCTCCCATGTTCTTCGAATCATCCCCTCATAGTGAGAGCCAAAAAAACATCCGGTACTCTTATCAAATACGGATGGGCTCACGCTGCGCTAAATCTCATCCTTTACATGCTTGCTAGTCAAGTAAGTATTGCTACCCAGACGGTTCTCTGTAGATATTAGAGCAATACGCCACATCTTGGCTTGTATGTCATTGGAAATGGGCATCTTATGAGGGGTGTTGCAGTTATATACACTTGCCTTGATACATCCTTTTCATTTTAGGAAGGAATGAACATGTTGAGAAACAGCTAATAGACCTATGTCCCCAAGGAGACAGGAGAGTTTATCGATTTGTCAAGCAATGCAAATTTAATCAGAATCTTGTCAACCTCTTAGTTTGACATTTCTTTGTGGTGGCTTGCTTGTATTCTAGGTGTTTGGAGACGCTTTGGTACATGTTATCCGTTGAAAGAAACATGGTGTTGGACACATGCATGCAAAATCTGCGCAGATTGTGTTGTTGCGTCTTTGTATAGTAATGCACTTCAGGAGATACGACATACCTGGAAGTACTTTCCCCTACTCAAGCAGAGACAGTGAATGCCACACTCTTCGATTCCCCATTGTACCTCGATGCCTTCAATCTGGCATTCAGGACTCCACTGATCTGAGAATGAGTCCTATTACTGCTTTTGGTGGTGCCTGGAAAACCTGAGGTTTGTGCTCCATTAGAGCCTCTTTAGATTAGCTTCATAGGTTTTATCCCATGCTAAAATCACAGAAGACTAAGTTCCAATGTGCTCCATTAGAGCCTCTTTAGATTAGCTTCATAGGTTTTATCCCATGCTAAACTCTCAGAAGACTTAAGTTCCTAAATTATAAGCTTCATTCATGACTCAGCTTCAGGGGTTATCTTCTGACTAATGCACGCTACTGGCAAATCTTTTTGCAGTGCTTTCGGTCAGAACCAGAAATCAAGTGCTTATTGATGGGGAACCTGCTTTGCAGTTTGTATTTCCATCTCGGGCTTGGTCTTATCTCGCTGCTTATTGGAAATATGCAGGTTGGTACTTAGCACCAAAGGGAAAGATAAGATGGTTATGAGCGCCCGCACCTTATATTTATGCCTGTTATTTAGACTGTCCCCAATTCGAGACCATTTAAATATTTTCTGCTTCATAATTCAGCTTCACCTCGAGAAAAATGTGTTGCATCAGCTGCCAGTTGAGGCATACGTATCTTCAGACGAAGACATCATTGAAATTAGAGGAAAGGGGGAGAAAAATCAAGATTTGGAGAGGTGAAGACAGTAGCCTTTAATCCCGAAGAATCTGAGGAAGCAAATAAGTTGGTGTCAAGCCATCAACTGGCAAGAGACTAGAGGTGTCAAGCTTGAGAAATTGCTCGACAATGTCCTACTGGCCTTGAGGAGGGACATGAAGCCCCATCTCTGCCAGGAGGTCTAGAAAGAAGTGAGTTCTCTAAGTCATAGACACCTCGCATCTGGTCCAAAGACACCATGTTTCCATGAAATGTTGCGCTAGTCAAAAGCATTCCTGCTTCATATTTGGAAGAAAGCGGCTGAAGCATTATGCAAGCTTTGACCATCTCATTACATCACAGTCACATACAAAATTTCCCCCTCTGCAATGCATATAAAGGTGCTGACCGACTTTCCAAGCGCCAAATGAATAATCTTCCAAGGGGGATAGCCTCTGTAACTGTCTCAAGCCAGTGCACTTCACGGACAGAAGCTATACCCTTCGTGCTGGAGACCAAGTCCACAAGAGGGTCTTTTATATTACAAGGCAAGATATCGTCCTTCGTTAACAAGCATCATTGGCTCTAGGGTTCATGTGGCAACCATCTCAGAGACTTGTCTTTGGGAAAGATTCTTGGAGCAGGTCATGCATTCCCCTTCATTCAAACTACCTGTGGCCGCCTTAGGGAAGTCCAAGCCTTCGTAATAACAGCAGATCAGTTGAGGGATGTGCTCGAGCGGAAAGAGATTCTGGCAGCCTACACCATACAAGGAGCATGGCCAAAGCATCAAGGAAGCAACGCACGCTGTACGTCGGAGAGGCAAGAGGGTTAGTTTCTTGTGCGGGGAAGGGACCCCTTGGACTTTGATGCCACCGTCTTCCATTCCGCAGTGACGTGCCCTACTGGATGGTCATGGTGCTAGTGAAAGAGTGGTAAGACACTGAAAACATGATAACACAGTGCTGTGTGCCATCAGTCCTGTGTGTAGACTCTGTAGGTGCTCTAATTTCTTCAGGTTGTCTGTAATTGCAACCCTGCTGCTCCTCTTTGTAAATTTAGTCTATCAGTTCAAAATGGGTTGCGATGGCAATTTTAATGTTCCTCCGTAAATTATAGCGCAGGAAGACCACATTATAAACGCTGCTTTCAAGAGCATCATTCAGGGAAAACAGTTGAAATAGGGTGCACTGTCTCCTGGGGTAAGCCACAACATGATGATGGCGTAACTCACTCAATCTCAAGGCAACACAATTACAACAAAACAAAGGCCTGATAAACCATCAATGGAGCTTTGACTCGAGTTCACTGTCAATGTGAACTGCGAGCAATGAAATCAAACCATGTATCCCTATGGCAAAAACCGGACCTCATCTCCATCAGATGAGAAAAAACTCGCATAAAAACTGAATCTAATCCACACAAATAGCTCGAATTTTTACAGCCGAGAAGCTCCAAAGTGGAGTTACTTTTCCGGAAGTCTACTCCTATGGATGATCAGACTCGCGAGTGTGATCATAAGTATACTAACGAGTATTTATATCATTTGCATAGAAATGGTCAATAGACAGTATAATAAAAGTCATCATTCAACTAGAGTCTTGAAGTTAGGACTCCATGATTCACTCTACTTCAATATTCAGCAATTATCATATTTTCCCATATGGGGCAATCCTATGCTGCTATGCTGCTAAATAATAGAGTTACTGCTTCCACAAGAGAGCACAACTTCATCGCACTGGATTCTGAATCTCTTGTAGTGAGCGCACCTCCCGCTTCAGAAATGTCGGCAGTGCAAACGCAGCTGAGTGCATCTGGAATTTCACGCATAAAAATAAGTCATTTCATAGTAGAGTAATTTTTGTTTTTATATCCTTAAATTTTCTCTAGCAGTCCCCTGCTGAGAACTGTGTTTATCAGCCCATGGCTGATCAATACCATGTATAGAGAAAAAACTAAACATCTTTTGTGACAAAAGGAAAAAGAAAGGGATTCTAGCCATAGGAAAATATTTTCGGGCCAAGCCCTTCTCACAAAATTTATACTGTCTAGCACCAGAAATGTTATCAACCTATTTTTAGACTGACAATAGTTAAGTGGCAAGAAAACAGGAGAAACAAGCCAAGAATTAAACTGCCACAAACAAACTAAAAGCAAGGAGCAGTTGCATCTGCCAGGATTTTTGCTGATTCTCAATATGATCAAGGGTTACTTATTTTGTCAAAGATCATATACTGCCAAAAAAGGCCTCTAATCAGCATGGCTCACATTTTGCTAATCATAAAATATTCATTTTTAATCTTCCCACTAGTTATGCAATCTACTTGAATTCCAGCAAGACCAAAAGTGCTTACCTCTGAATTGTAAAATCGAAGTTCTCTTTTATGCTTCGTGGCTCCTTCTAACTTCTCAATAGGGTTGACAGGACGAATAAAATCAACAGGTGGGCCCTCTGTCGAGCATAACAGAAATCCAATCACTCCACTGCATTACAAGTAAACAGCCCATATGTGAGAAATATTTCCACAGTATTCATATCAGCATTTACACACCAACTCATGTTTTATCACATCGATACCTATAAGAAGCTAAAGAAACCACTTTACACAAACATTACTGCGATTGAACAAATCATACAATAATGATTCTTTGGAACCTCAGCAGGACTGCTTCAACAATTACCTTGGATATGTAGGAACGCTTGCCCATGCATAGTGGACTGATCCTTTAAATGTTTCACGACAGATAGAGATCATGGCTTCTATAAGATGCGTGTGGAGCCACATGCTTTCTGCCATGTTGCAGAGAACACCACCTGGTCGTAATGCCCTAGCTATGGTCTCAAAAAATGGCTTCTCCACCAGCTCCTGAGCAGGACCTGCACACAGATGTACAATCTGATGAGAACATTTCTTCTTGATATTTTGCTTAGATACTAGCATTTAGGAAACCCAGAAACTGAAAAACTTAATGCATAGTTATCAACAAAATCAAATCGCATCAGAAAATGTCAAAAAATTCCACTTAAACGTCAAGGCAGTAGAAATATTGTTTAAAAAAGTGTACAAAACATAATTTGCTGTACATCGTTGCATATATATAGAATTCCTTATCACAAACTTTACTCTGAACTCAAGGTGAATCAGAATAGATAATATATGTAACCATATTTAACAAACAAAACAGAATCATTAACAGAGTTCACAATTCACATACCCACAGGGTCCGATGAATCAACAATAATTGCATCATACTTGCCCTCAGGAGCTCTCCGAAGAAATTCCACAGCTTGAACACATACCAAAGGAGTTAAATAGTAAGACACACTAACAAAATTCACTAAGGATAGCGTCAAAGCCAAAAGAGCAAACAAGAGCTATGGATATTTGAATACCATCACCAACATGCAGGTGAACCCGGGGATCCTCAAATCCAACTGCTAACTCTGGAAAAAAATTCTTAGACACCTGAGAGGATTAGATGCCAGAACAATCAGCTTGCTAACTTGGAAAGAACCGACAAAATTGTTGAAAGTCAAAGTATAGCAAAAAAGTTACTTACATCAATTACCAATTGATCTATCTCACAGATGTCAATAAGCTCCACAGAGCTATGTCGAGAAACTTCTCTCAGTACCCCACCATCACCTCCACCAACAACTAGAACCTGCATCAAAATATATTTTTACACTACTGAACTAACATTTTGACAAACCTAATACGATGTATAACATACCTAAAAATTGTCAGTCTAATTTATTTAGGCATAGAGACTCAGAGCGACTGGCTATGCCCTCAGAGATTAAACAAAAATTTGCACTATCTCTGAATTATGATTAAATATGCCATTTACCATTAGAAGAATTTTATCTGTGGATTATTCAGCGAATAAAGATGAAAAGGATTAGCTACAAAAATATAGCTCATATGAAATTTCTCCTCTTCCTTTGCCTTTCTTGAGATATAAAGACGGAATCAGGAAAAAGTCGATGTAAGTTACCTTCTTCGGCGATGGTATTGAACACAAGGGAAGATGTGTAATCATCTCTTGGTAGGCACATTCATCTTTCTCAGTCAGTTGTACAATGCCATCGAGAACCAGCACCTTACCATATGCTGAGGACTGCAGAAAAATTTTCTCTGAGACTGATTGCCACATTCTCTACGTCCAACTCAACATTAGTGGAGCACCAAAGGTAAATGAAGAAAAGCACCTGAAAAACCAGGACCTCCTGATATTCCGACTTTCCCTCATACAATATCTTCTCTACTTTCAAAGAATGTGCTTCCCCTGCCAAAGAAAATGCAAGTCATACACTTATACACCATGACCATAAGAAGTATTGCATTTTCCAGCAAAATTCTATATCCAAAACTCAGCTAGCAAAGAAAAAGAAGTAGCCATAAGTTACTTCCATATAATCACCTAATCATGCCAAGCTAAATAAGGCTGAACAACAAGGGTAAAAGCTAACCCAAAGGAGTTCGGAAACTTGACAGGAATTCAGCAATCTCAACTGTGTTAGATATACAAAAATAACAATCAAAGTCCCCTACTCCTTGATTTAATGATGCAGAACCTCAATCTCTAAAATGCTTATGGTTAAGGACTCTTCATGTGTCAACAGTTCGCCATCAGGAAAAGTAGATAAATTTTGCAAAATAAAAGAACAGAGACTAATAACCACCTGGCCACATTGGGTTGTTGAAGTAAACCTCTTTGCGAGCTTCATCTGCTGCAGAGATCAGAATCTGAAAAGTGTCAATATAACTCCTACCTAGCTTATGCTCCTAAACCCTATGTATAATACATTGGATAAAGTTCATAGTTAACTTGATAATCACATGTTGGTCCCAAAGAGAAAGTCTAATCATTAAATGATCTGAATCCCGAGCATTGGACTAAAACATCAAAGATACAAACAGTGAGAGTCAACAAACAGACCAGAAAAAGTTTTGTACTCCGAGAACCACCCTGAAACAACAGTGGAGTGGCATTTCGCATCGAGCTCGGAGGCAGAGGCTCTAGCCTTTAAGCAACAAGAAGGGATCCCCTTCTCTGAACCATTCCCGTTATTCTCCCTCCCATCCATAGTCTTCAGGCATTCCAAACCTCTTCCTGCGCCTCCCTCCATATATAATCCTTTTCTTCTCTGGCTCCAGTCTCTGAAAGTTCCACCAAACAGTCAGAAATTAGGCAATCTTTGAAATAGAACGGCTCAAGTATAATTTGCACAGAAACACCCGCAGATATACAAGCTGCTTTAGTTTACAGCTTCCATGTATATCTGACAATGGATAACGAACATGCAAATTATAAGGCCAGAGATTGGAAAAGTTCTGAAAGGCCACGTATTACACACAACAAAAATATCAAATCGATCATTCACAAGATTTTCAGAAAACAGAGCTTGTACAACACGTCCAGATCACCAAGTTCAAACAATAGTACCAGATCGTCAGCTACTCAGCGAGCATCAAAGCCACAAGACAATGGAAGAACTATACCTGTTGGGTAGAACTCAATAGAACTAAAAAGGGAGAAATTCCAAGCACTTATTATATAGAGCAAATCCAGTAACAAAATATTCCGCTTCAGCTATAAATTAGGCAAGAGTCGATTGAAATAACAATACAGAATAATTCGCTTGTCAGGTCTCAATATCAATCTGCTCAAAAAAAAAAAAAAAAAGAAGAAAAAAACGGTCTCTATATCAAGCAAAGAAGGAAGAATATTTTATAACCCAATTAACATCAAGGAGATCTACGATAACCAACAATAAACAACACGAGTTCCCTTTCAAAGTAAGGATATAAAATCCATTAAATATAACTTCCAATTCTATTCGAAATCCCCAAGCACCCCAGTGATCAAAGGCCAACATTTAAAATGACAACACCGACAACATCAAATTCAAAATCCAAAGAGTCCCAGTCTGGTCGGTCAGGTGAAAATCACTTTCTCTTTTCCTCTCTTTCCACGCATACCCAGCATTCAGCAGCATAGCCATTTCATTACCCTCAATGGAAAACGAGAAGGAAAAGAAAAAAAAAAAAAAGGAAAAAAAAAAGAAACTTTAAATTTTTTCCGACGCGAAAGAACTCAAGCATCGATTTTTGTCCGCACCCACTTCATTTTAACCGAGAACGAAGAGACCCAGGACTCAAAGAGACATCGAGGACGCAATCCAAGGATCTATGAGCAGCTCATTCGAGGGAAAAAACCGAACTTTCGTGGACAGATGAAGAGCAGGAGAGGAGATCTTGCCTGTGGTTAATAACAGTTGGGACTACGACGTAACCTCTGCCGAGAAATCTAGTGAGAGAAAGCGAGAATGAAGAAGGGGAAACCGAGAGGAGCAGGAAGAAGAAGAAGCAGTGGCAAAATCTTCCCTTCGCTTTCCCTCTCCCTTGTCTGTCTGCAGATTCTCTCTCTTCCCCTCTGCAGCCTACCGCTCGAGCCCGAATGCAGTATATATATGCCTGCAAAATTTGTTACCCCAGTGGATATAAATAATAAATGGTGTATATATATATATAAAATACCCATTAGAATATAATTATGGGAAAACGTGTTGAACCGCGAACTGCTCTTGTTCCTTTTTTCCCACGTACTTCCTTGTTCATTCGAGCAATGAATTCGAGCTTTGAAACTACTGGCGTGCCTCCGTCCTCCACGCGGAATCCGAATGGGAACAGGTTCCATTTTTCTACCTGCTTTCCTTTCGTAAGACGGGTTTACATTCCCTCGACAGGATCGGCGACAAAAATTATTAAATATGGTATGGTTCTTAGATAGAATCTGAAATCGATTCAACATATTTCAATCTATACAAAATATTTTAAATATTAAGGATCTTGTTTCGACGATAAGTTTATGATTTTTAGTAGGTGAAATATGAAATCTATAATCTAGAACCAGAAACAAATTTTTATGTTTTTTTTTTTTAGTTTTGTCTTTATGTGATATATTACAATGCGTCCGATGATGAGCGTATATGATTGAGATTTTTACTTTAGTATATTTAAATATAAGTTGTAGTTAAGAATTTATTAAAGTTAATTATTCAATACAATCGTTTAATTAATAATACATATAAAATTGGGTATAATTTAGAATTGATTCTGAAATTTATGACGGGATAGGTCTTAGATTCTATCTAAATAAAACTTACACGGAACTTGAAGTGCTCATTCTTAGAGATTATTGTATGACGGGATGCGGAATGAAAGAGTCGAAAGGATGGCTGGGGCCGAACGCACGCGAGGGAAAAGCGGGGTCGAGACAAACGCGAGGTCGCACCACCCAAAAGGAAATCGCGGTCATCGAAAAAGAGGGGAACGGCATGATTCGCAAATCATACTTTCCAAAGAATCTGACGGACCGAATGATGGTGGTCTTGCGGTGGGCCGGAGGATCCCGGAAATTACGATCGTCTCCTCTCCGCCACGCTTGACACCGACACGTCGATCCTGTTTTCTTTTCTATTTTGAGCCGTAATTAGTCCGGGCGGTGCAAACGCGTCCGTCCAGACGAAAGGAAAGAGAAGCTGGCGAGTACAGCTGATGAAAGGACGGGGAAGGTCGGACCGGACGGATCGGATCGGATATCACGTCCACAAGACTATATAATGTCGACGAGCCTAAGTGAGTCTATGCAAGAGGGTTCATTCATGTCGAAGAAAGACATTGCTTGTCCAGACTTTCAAAAAATTGTGGTTTGGACTTTATTAGTTTGGATGAATTGTGAAGATCATCATCAAGTCTGGTACCGAGTTATATCACTAGCAGCAACACCAGGAAATCATCTAAATTCAAAAGCAAGATTAGACGGGATGCATAGACTCCAAAAAAAATGCATTTGCTTGATTACACCACTTCAATCGTGTAAAATCATACGCATGATGAATTTATTGAGTATCTTTCAAATTAAAGTCATGCCTTGAAAGCTTCATACAATAAGACTTACAATAAGTAAGCTTACAAACATCTACCTGGTTGATCGTGATATCATACAAGCGGTATGATCATAACGAAAAGAAATTTGATCGGGATCGAGGTCAGAGTTGTAGCTATGTCCAGACCATGAATTTAAAAAACATGACAATCACAAAGGGGGAGACAATACGATTCCCCCGGAGCGTCTGTTCAAGTTCTCCATGTATACAAGCCATTCTTTTACACAGTAGGGCATATATGGAGCTGGAAAAGGAATCACACACTGCTTTTGATTAAAAAGTCTTAAAGAATGCGGATGTTAAGAATGTTGTTAGGTTCCTCTTTGTCGTGTACGCTTTTGCGAGAGATATAGAGCAATGCATTTCGAGGCCCACTTCGTTTCTCTCTTTTCTGGTCACGAAAGCGAAAAAGGCAGCCTCTTACTCGGTAGAGGAGGAGAGAGGCATCACGTATGGGTGATGCGATTCTTTCGAGCTCGTGATCATTGCCAGCATGAGCATCGCTTTTAGAGAACTAACATGAGCCATCCACGTAGAAAAATGGGGACAATATGGGGGATAGCTATGACAAAAAAGAAGTTAGAAACATATTTGTATAGATATTAATTTAATCATAGACATTTCAATTTAGTCGATCAAATTCTAAACTTTTTTACAATTTACTAATATAGTCTTTCCGATCAATTTTAATAAGAAATCACTAACATTATTATCCAATCGGTGACAATATGTCATGATGCTGACATGAACTATCATTACAAATTTCTGAATGTTTTTCCTTTTTTTTTTTTTTTTTTTTTTTTTTTTTCTATTTTCCCTCTATTGATCACCGGCCACAAGCGAGGGATGCCCTCAATGGTGCCTAGTGAGGGCGTCTCGGCCATCACAAAGGCCTCGGCAAATGGCTAAGGGAAATAGATTATAAAAATAAAAAAAAATAAAAAAGAAGAAAAGAAGAAGAAGAAGAAGAAGAAGAAAAAGGAAAGTAAAGGAAAAAATTTAGAATTTTTCTTCTAACACGTCAACGCTAGATATGTCATGTAGGATGGCTGACGTCAACGTAGACCGTTTTCCAACAAAAATTGATCAAAAGTCTACATTGATAAATTGTCAAAAAGTTTAATATTAAATTAAGGTTGCCCCGGTGGCCACCTTTCCTAGGTGGGGAGTGGGATTCCCCACTATCTTGAGGCTAAGATGGAGACGCATGAGTGAGGAGGTAGGGTTTCACAAGCTACGTACAACATATAACACATGTAGTTGCTTGTACAATGAATATAGGATATGACAAAATTATACAAAAAAAAAAAGATTTATGACTAAATTGTCATATGTATTATAAATTTATGATTTTTTTGATAATTTTCTCTATTCTTGAGTAATCAAAATCGAAGAAGAAAGTGACAATCTAGAGCCCGTTTCTCAATCCTTAACTTATCACAAAGCACGAGCATAAGGTTATGGAAGAACTTGACACTTCTTTTCTTCTCTCATGCTATTAAGGGTAAATAATTTCATGTTTGGGTCACTCTCTCTAATTTCTCTTTTTTTATACCTAATTCATGAGATTAGTCAATATTTTATGAATTTGACTTAATTTATCAAAACTTGGTACAGTAATACTTGGTACATAACTTTTAAAGCCAAATCCCAAAAAATTCTCATGAAGTTTTACTCAGTGGAGAAAATTACCGCACATGTACACTCAAGAGATAAAAATAGCCATTGTTAAATTTTCCTTCCATGCTAGTTGATGCGGCACATGACGTAGCCATGGTGCTGACATGTACAAGAGACATGTCAATTCGAGCCAAAATACCGCACAGTCAAGTTAGCAAAAACTAAACGACTCCATTTTTTAGGGGAAAATGGCATGAGCAGTTTGTAGTTATGACATTTTGCCATGACCTCAAAACTTGGAGGCAGGACACATAGTTTAATCTACTTGAATACATCTCAATCCACAAATGCGAAAATGGAATTCTTGAATACGACCAAGTTTTGTGAGTCCAAAGGGCATGACGCATTTGAGTCGAATATGGTTTGGTTTTATGATGCGCACGTTTTAAATGGACATGGACAGCTCAGCTACAAAGGCTTTGGCAGGGACAAAAGAGGCCGGGACCCTGAAATTTAATGTCTTTTATTTATTTATTCATTCATTTATCTTGGCCAAAAACCCGATTTTTGATGTTGTTATCAATTCAGAACATGAACACGGGCCTTCGAATTTTAATTTTATATCCTCATTTTTCCATCATGGAGGTCGGTTCTCGATTACATTTTCGACACGCGCAGACCAAAAATTAATAAATAAATGAGTCATATGTAAGAATAAAGAAAGAAAATTGGGTCATTTCATGATTAATGGATCCGAAATTTTTTACACATGCGTACAGTCCCGATTTTATAACGCGTCTATATAAACTTATGTTATTTACTGTTCGTGTAATTGCGATGGATGCACCTTGATTTTTTCTCTTAGTCCTAAGATCCGGAAATTTTACAATATGCACATGTTGACACTTATATTCAAGTGTAAGTTTATTTTACAATTTTCCAAAAATTGAACAACATCTTAAGTTTTGCAAGAAAAACGAGAAATAAAAACTTTTATACTTTAACTGAATTCTAAAAAAAAAAAAAAAAAAGCCCCGATTCGCATCTTTGTTGCACTCCAATTTCTCTGTGCAATTAGGCTTTTATGCAGGAACGAAGCGATAGAAGTCTTCCTCCTTTCTACCATTAGTCACACCTGATTTTCAGCACGTCAACGATGCCAAAAAGAAAAAAAAAGAAAAAAAAAAGAAAAAACAAAGGAAAGGAAAGGAAAGGAAAGGAAAGGAGAAAGCAATGGAATATACGTCATCGCAGTCATCAGATAGCAAGCCGCCATGCTCAAGCGATACGTTGCAATTGCAATTTTATCAGAAACAGTAGGCAAAAAATTAAAAAATGTCAGAAGTCCATTTCACATTTGTCGACGAACTTTATGGGGAGACTTGTGTAAGATGTCAAGTTTGCTTGCAACTCTCCCTAATTTTCTATTCAATAGAAGTACAACCCAAGAACCTAACGCGGACTTCTTCGTCTTAAAAAAAGGAAGAAAAGAGATGTGAATCCTTAGCTGGGACTAGTCCTCTTGCTATTGTGATCCGATTGTGATCCGATTTCCATAACAAGGCACGAGTCACCAAAATCCCTCTATCGAAATCATATGCTCAGAGTTACTAAATAGGCAGGCCAAGTCATGTAACAGATGATTCGATCTAAAAATTGATTCATTTATATGCAATAAAATTCAATGATTAATGACCAACCCGACTCATTTATTAAGACAATTTCATATTGAATCCAACTTATGAAAATTCATATTCACCAAGTTAATTCACTTGACTTTTCATTGGTACATGTTACTTGGATAAAATCGATTTTTCAACTATAACATACTAAATAATTGGTTTTCAATAATGCATAGAGTTTCGGTTTTTGGATTGATTCTTAATGAAGAATACGAGAAAGTCAGTATTTGGTAGTAGTAAATTTATAAAATTACAGCAACAAATAACATGGAGGAATTGAAATTTTAATTAAATTGAATGTAAAATTATCACAGAAGATAATTCATGCTGATCATGGATTGCAACGATAAATACTTAGATTAGAATATTACATAAAAATAACAATGCCAAATGCAACTCAGGAAAGATATACTTCAATAAGTAACAAACAAAACTTACAAGATTAATAAATAAAAAAATAATGGGGAAAAAAGAAGCCGTCTTAATGTTTTTAGTAAGGGTGAAGTGGGATCTATCTTGCAAAGCCCATCAAGACTTCTCTAAACTTTGGAATAGTTCGATGAGTCCATTATTTTCATATAGAAGATGAAGAGAGAATTACAAAAGTGGATTGAACCCATATTTTTGAGTTTTGCCATTCTAAACCTATTTATAATCCTTTTACTAAATATAGTTAACTCGTATAATGACTTAGTCGTCAATCCATCAAAAATGGGTTAAGAAATGGATTTATAACTCATTTTGACAAGTCTATGGTATGCTTTAAGGCGAAATGATAATATGATCTATGAGTAGCATTAGATTAGTTTCAACCCTTCTATTATATGATTGCTTTTACCTTTACGTGCTCCCATTTGGTATCACTTTCCTTTGATTTTTGTGAACCCCACATTAGAATTGTTCAACTTGAAAATTCAAACTAATAGGTAGAGGGAAAAGATATGGATCTTAAAAGCATATGAGCCTTGTAAATAAATGACGTGAAATTCTTTAACACCCCCTTTCATGTATAAGTCAAATACAAAATAATATGTGAAATTTAATGAATTGGAATCCATGCACAGGAAATAAATAGGAGCAAAACTCAATTAAAATGTACAACTTAAGAGTTTAAAGTAAAAGATAGAGGGAGAAACATATATATATATATATATATATATATATATATATAGTTTTAAGGGAGAAACATATATATATATATATATATATAGTTTAAAGTAAAAGATAGAGGGAGAAACATATATATATATATATATATATATATATATATATATATAAAGAACTTAAATTTGCAAGCAAGCAATATGAAATAATTTGCATCGAGAAAATGCTGTCTTAATTTGCCTTAATTTGCTTTTTTCTATCAATGTTGCCGTCATTTTTCGCTCTCTAACGTTACCCGCGCGGTGGCAAGAGGAATCACACTTCTAGGGCCCACGAGAAGGAACGGGATGGCGCTTCTTTTTAAAGAAAAAAAGCATGATCTCATCCTAAAGAAAAAGTAGAAAGAAAGAGAGAAAAAACCTATTTCTCGACTACCGAGGTCATGTTTTGGCAGGCTTCGATTGGAAGCCTGAAACGATAACTCCACATATATTCTTTGATTTTAAAAGATACATTTCTGCAATTTAATATTGTTGAAGGGAATATAAAAATAATAAAATAATTATATAATATTTTCAGTAGCGACAACAGGACAACGATCGGCGATATTGGGAAATGTCACATTTTAGGTAATGATTAGACAAGTAACGAATAATGAAAGGGATTAATATTATAAAAAACTCTAAATTAATATATTAATGACAAATTTATTCCAAACTAATATTTTTTATCTTCAAAAATCTCAAATTAATACACACATGACATATCTACACAAAAATTTTGCCAAGCTAGTGCAAATTATACGGTGAATTTTTCAAGCCTCACACTAGTATTAAAATAAACACATCAAAAATAGTCATAAACCAACATAGATGCCGTCATAAACCAACAACGATGCCGGCAATAACGTTATGGGACCACCGTGGGGCATCTCGAAATCTTGAAATGGCCAAATAAGATCTCATGGCTTGTTGTCCAGCCCTTGAAGCTCGCTGGATGGCGAGTACTCAGTGCCTATTTGCCCATTAAATGATACGGAGCGAACCCGGAAACGTCTTGACACGACAGCGGGCCCTCGGGACCATCCCTCGGATGCCTCGATACGCATATCCGTCTCAAGATGGCGCCAAGACCTCACTCGATGGTCCATAGGCTGGGCAAGAGTATCTAGCATGCGCGCAACGACCGAACCAGCGCACAGGCCCGGCACGCTCGGTACACATACACAATGGTCCGTAAGCTGGGCAAGAGTGTCTAGCATGCGCACAACGACCGAACCAGCGCACAGGCGCGGCACGCTCGGTACACATACACATGCACACCATCATGCCCACCTCCACTGAACGCACGTATTCGCTCATCTCATGTACACACGCAATTTTTAGAGTTGGCTTGGGATTGTTGAATGGGCAAATGGGCACTAAGTACTCACTACAGCAAGCTTCAAGGGCTGGACAACAAGCCATGAGATCTTATTCGGCCATTTCAAGAGTTCCGGGCTGCCCCACGGTGGTCCTATAACATTATTGCCGTTACCATTGTTGATTTATGACTCCTTTGGTGTGTTTGATTTAATACTAGTCTTAGGCTTGAAAGGTCCACCGTATGATTTGGACCACCTTGACAAAACTTCTTGTATGAATGTGTCATAGGATAAATGTGTCACATATGTATTAGTTTAAAATTTTTAATAATTGCAAAAATTAGTTTTTGATAAATTTATCATAGGTGTATCTGTTTGAGAATTTTTTTATGGTATCTAACCCTATGGGTTTTTACATGAGAGTGATTTTCTGCTAAAAGGCTATCCTTGAATGGCTTAAATGGGAGATGTTCACCCACTGTGGGAAGGCATATCTGTAGGAAACTAACTCTGTCTTCCCTAGTTCTAAGTCTAGGCTCATTCAATGGTATCAGAGTCATGATTTCGTTTGTAATAATATCCGTTCCATGCCCTCAGTAGGTGAATCTAGTGTTGAGAAGATCTCTTCACAACATGATAGATCCAAAAATACTAGAAGCACCTGTTTCTCTCGCTGCATCTCCATCTTCTTCAACCCTTTCAGATTTTCGAGTTTCAAATGCTTCTAAGATAGACTATCTCTATGAGGTCTCTCTTAGCGATGAAACCAAGATCTCTGAAACTCAGCTTCCTCTTATGAACCCTTATTTCGCTTTTGCTAAACCCACCTCGTCATTTTCTCCCATCCGCTCCATCCGCCAACTCATTCGCCAAACTCCAAAGGAAGTAAAAGAGTATGTCCAGTCCTCCAAGTTCGACCAACATCCCATTTCTGCCATTGAAAATGAGTACTTTGTTACTCTTCAGATTCCTCAAGAGTTTCCCAGACAATGGATTCAACAAGGATATTCTCATGTCCATTATATGGTCGTTCGTCTTGCTCTTACCTTTCATGGTCGTAAGGGTTTGTCAGTCGTGGCAAGAATAGCATTACTAGATACTCAATTCTTAGAATACCAGCATGCTTGTATTGGTACTATCCAAACCACTTTGAATGCTGGAACAGTCTTTGTGATTTTGTATCCAAATTTCAATATTGCTCTTTCAGATCCACAGTTACTTTCCTTTCTCAAAGTCTAAGTCCAGCTCATTGGAGCATCTCAAATTGCTGATTCCGTTGCTGCAACACTACACTACCAGATGGTTTATCGAGTGCAGAATCATGTTCTTAACTTAAATTTCCACAATGGGAATGAAGATGCTTTATTCATCTCCATGCAAAACGATCAGGCATCCTGCATTCATGTGACTAGGCAAATCCCGAAGGAAAAGTTGGCCAAGCTCATTCCAGAGACTTGGATCACCAATTATGAAAAATTGTATCAGAACAACAAGCCTTTCCAGTCATTAGATTCCGAGTTCGTCAGAAAAAAAAGATGGTATTGTTTCCATCAAATTTGGCAAGGAAAATGAAGAGAGCCCTTCTATCTTCTAGACTCTTTTCATGATTGAACCATGTGTTCCTGAGTCAATTTCCGAGCCAAATCCAAAAAAACTTGTCCAATATTTCAAAAGTGATGGACATCCTGTCCATTACTACAAGGACCGTATGGCCACTATTTTTGGGATCATTTTTGTCAATGTTCCTATTGCACAAACTCTCTCGACGAGGTAGATCCAAATGCAAGACCTCGACGGAGACACAAAAGCCAAAGAATCCTGTACCAAAAGTACCTAAATGGAGATCCCTCTGTTGATACTCTTGGTGAGTGTGACAAATTTCAGTTTATGATTTCTTATGCACCAACTCCACCACCAAAATTCATTACTCCATCTCCAGTCTCACCAACTCCACCACCATCACCTCCTCCATCTCCTCCTCAGAAAAAGCCAGCTATTTCCCTATTTTATAAGCCAATCCTAAAGTGGGCGAAGAAGCATACCTACCCACTTGAGGCTCCAGCAGAAACACCACCTAGTTCTTCCATCGCCATGTTCCATGAAACAGACTTTCCCTCCCTAATTCGAGAAAGTTCCAAACTTTCGTTTCCTACTCCAGAAGAATTCATCGACCCACAAGGCAGATATCGTCATGTCCCTAAGATACCTACCCCCATTGATGTGGATGAACATGGAAGACAGAAAATGACTCCTATTGCTGAAGCTGTCCTAAATTGGCAATCAGAGACTTTTCTAGCACATAACAATGCGTTCAAGGCAATTGATTCCAAAATTGTGAATGTGCAACAAGATCTTCAAAGGTATGATGAAATCACTAAGAAAATGCTTTCCGATTTCCAAAAAATGCTTCATGCCTTGGAATCCGGACAATATTTAAGCTATCATTATCTCGAAAGTCCTAAGGCAGAAATAGAGAAGTTCAAAAGGCAAATCCAGATGCTTGAAGAAGGAACATTTAATCCTTTTAATCCATTTCCAACCACGGTAAGGACAGAGCATTCGCCTCCACCACCCCATATGTCTATCTTTGCTGCCCTCACAGACATTCCTCCTAGATAGGACAAGACAGATGTGGTAGAAATGCAAAATCGCCTTAAAAAATTGGATTAAATAAGGAAGGAGAAGGCAAAGGAAAAAGTGCCTGCAGAATCCTCGCTTGTTATAAAGGAAAACCTAGATTATATGATGTTGTCCAATCCATTGGAATCTTTCCTAAGAGATTTGGGCAATCAACCACAGCCTGAGCCAACTATTCAAAGGCCTGATCCTGTCATTCTAGCAAATCAGATTTTATTTCCAAAAGAACCAGTTTTTCCAAACATCTTTGATACTGAATCAGATTCGGTATCCCTTTCATCCTCCTCATCCTTCTCACTCCTTGCCATTGATTCCTTCCTTATTGCACCAATAACTTCATCGATATTCATGGCCGATCCTCCAAACCAAGATATGAAATCAAACCCTTTTGAACCAGAGGTTGTTCAACCAAACAATTCTACTCAACATGTATCTAATGCATCCAAATAGTTTTTTTACTGTTGATGATATTCCCTATCACAAATGGCCAAAAAGACTTGAGGAATTTCATACTTGATCAAATGCTCAAGCACTTACCAATCATGACAAGTATGATGTCCTTATTAGTTTTCTCACAAGGTTTACAGGTAGCCTTAAGCATTGGTGGCAATCTGTGACAGAACAAGACCAGCTTCAATTTTTACTCTCATCTGACTTTAGTCATGCTATTACTCTTCTATATCATTTCTTTGTTGGAAAACCTTCTGACCTCCAAGAGCTCAAAAGAGAGAATTTTTCGAAATAATATGCTGCTCTCTTAAAAAAAAAACATCTTAATAAGCATTATCGAGAAATGCTTAAGCTCTTTTATGGTATTGGAGCTGATCCAAACCTGAAACATGTTTTCCTGACTTCCATCCCCAAAGAATTGTCTCAACAAGTTGAGAAAACTTTTCTAAGCAAACAATGAAGGATTCAGGATATTCCATTGGGAGAAATCCAACAAAAAATCCATTTGTGCCTTGAAGAATTGTGTATAAAATGCCAAATGATCCAGACTTATGTCAAGGATAACAGAGAACTTGATGCGACCTGTTCTCGCCAGAGGCTAAAGATCAAATGCTCCAAGCGAAATTGTGATGGTTCTTGTGGAAAATCTTCTATAAAAAAGAAGCACTTCAAGAAGCTCTGGATAAAGAAATCGAGGCATGGCTCTAAGCACTTCTAAAGAAAGAAGAAATGTCGATATTTAAGCAAAAGGAAAGATCACTCAGGCCACAAGAAATCAAATCAATGCTTCATCTACAATTAGAAATGACATTTTGCCAAAAATTGTCCAAAAAAAAAAAAGGTCAAAATCATTTGATACATCATATAGAGAATGAAACTGGTATTTCTCTTGACAATGATGATATTTAATCTTTATTCTCTGCTGATGAAGAACCATCTGACAAACTCTTTGTGTCATCCCTTGTTATCAAACCCCTAGTGAAACTGATTCAGACTCAAAGCTTGAAGATATTTGTGATAGCCCAAGCAATGATACGCGGGGAGGAGGGATGGCGGTGCGTCCACGCCTCGATCCTCGGATGTGCACAGGGAAGGGGAAATGGTCCTTCTCTAGTCCCACATCACTTAGGGGAGAGTCCTGGGCTAGTTAATAAAGGCTTGGGTCATTCTAATCTATGCAACGCGTTTCACGTACTCTTCCGCTATGCTGAAAACAAAGCCGTGAGGGAGGACGGGCCGGTGGGCCGTGCCTCCAAAGCGGACAATATTATGGCTTGGGAGAGAGAAGGCTCGAGGGATGGCCCTTTGCCCCTGCGTAACGCGTTTTAAAGCCGTGAGGACTCAGTGTTCAAAGCGGACAATATTACACAGTGGGGCATGGGTCTTTACAATATTTTTCACATATCTCTCACCTTTTCAGAATAAAGTACTAACATTTTTTCAAGCCAAATTCATTGTCCCAATTATCCTGTAAAAATATTCACTTCAAAGTTTGCCAAGCCTATCAAAGCAAGTTCTTCAATCTTAGATACTAAAGTTCTTCCTGAAGAATATTGGACTTCCTGTGTTCGATATTTCAATTCTGCCTCAGGAGATACTTTTTCCACAAATGTGAGAACTATTCCAGTAACTATTCAGTTTTTTCCCCAGTGTTCCATAACCACAAAAATTTTTGGATCTAGTCTCCCCAACAAAGACTTGATTATTGGTTGGGACATTATGACTCAGATTTCTCAGTTTCGTATCATTCCTAGAAAATGTCTTAAGTATAAGGACCAATTCTTTGAATTTGTCAATATTCAAAGACTTTTTTCCATTCAAATAAGCTTGTTAGATTCGATCATGCAAAAATTGTTGGAATCCTGTTCGGAATCTCATTCTGAATTCGCCCAAAAATGTTCTCATCCTTTATGGGAAAATCCAAAGTTCTTTGTTCGCATTCTTTTAAAAAAGAATGAAGATATCAATCCAACAAAAACGAGTCACATGGGCATGAAGCCATAACACCTGGTTTTAGCTCAAAGGGAATGCGCAGAACTATTGCGGTAAGACTTTATTGAAATCTCCAATTCCCAATGGGCTTGTGAAGCCTTCTATGTCAATAAGCGTGCTGAGCAAAGCAGATGAAAGATGAGACTAGTAATTAATTACCAGCCTCTTAACATTTTTCTTCACTATGACAAATTCCCTTTACCTTTTAGAAATTCCCTCTTTACTGGACCAACTAAGGCCCAAATCTACTCCAAATTCAATCTCAAAGCCGAATTTTGGCAATTGGGCATTCATCCTGAAAACAGACCCAAGACAGGGTTCTGTATCCCGAACCAACATTTCCAATGTAAAATTATTCCTTTTGGTCTAAATGTAGCACCATCCTTATTCCAAAAGGCAATGTGTCGAAATTTCCAACCAATCCTGTCAAGTGCAGCAGCATACATCGATGATATCTTGCTCTATAGTCTTGATGAGTAGTCGCACTGCCAACTTCTTGAGCAGTTTGCAGAAATTGTGAAGAAGCATGAGATCAAGAAAGATGAATATTGCCTAGACGGAAATTGAATTTCTTGGTATGCACCTTAACAAAGGTACATACTACCTAGGGCCACATATTGCTCAGGAATTGTTGAAATTTCTTGAAGAAAACTTCACAACGAAGCAAGTTCAGTAATTTCTTGGGATAATTAATTATCTCAAAGATTTCGTCCCAAATATTGCAAAATTGTTGATTCCATTGCAATCAATATTGAAGAAGAATTCCCCACCTTGGGGAAAATCTCATACTAGAGCAGTCGCTGAACTTAAAGAGATTATGCAGACTCTTCCTCCGTTACAAATCCCATCAACAGGGAAGAGAATTCTCCAGACTGACGCTAGTGATGAATACTGGGCAGCCATCCTATTTGAAGAAATTGATGATAAGAGACACCTGTGTGCCTACAAAAGTGAAAATTTTTCCCAAGCTGAAATGCATTATCATTCTACTTTCAAAGAAATCTTAGTGGTGAAAAATTGAATAAAAAAGTTCGAATTCCATCTCATTGGTCATCTCTTTCTAGTAGAATTGGATATGACATCTTTCCCTCAGATGACCAAGTTCAAACAGAAGTAGGTTCCAAATTCTCAACTGTTTCGATGGGTTGAATGGCTTTCAAAATACTCTTTTGAAACCAAACACATTACCGGAAAGAAGAATGTGCTTGCAGATTTCTTGTCAAGGCCAAAAGCACCAGCAGAAATCAATATGTACATCATGAGGCATGCTTTTCATACTCTTCATCACAATGAAAAGTACAAGATTGAGAAGATAAAAGATTGGCCAAGCTGGCGATATCCTCTGAATATTGTGGAACAAATCCAGAATGACAGCCTTATTGAAAATTTGGATAATCTCATCTGGTAATGCCACATAGATCTATTCAGACTCAATGGAGGTTCGATTCTTTATCCTTTTGGATTAAATACGGACTATCCGTTCATATATCCTTTAATTTGGAAAGAAGATTATTTCCTTGACCAACTTCGATGGTTATTATTGTACTTAACCAATAAGTACTTAATAGCTATTGAAATTCCAACCAGAAGATTCATTACTAATCTCACCGGGATATTTAGACTCAGTAGACGAAACATTGAAAATGAGAGGGACAGAAATCTCTTAGATTTCCTTAATTGGTTTTATCCTCCTACTCACTATAAGTACCTCTTGCAGAAAGAGCTGAGAACCACAAAACCAAACCTTGAGGTTCATACTATTTTGTTCTTTCGACGACCATGGGCTTTTGTTACAAATAATGGTAGCATTACCAACGCCCCTCTGATTATAGGTACTACATCCTATAAATCTCAACCGCATAGTGCAAAAGCTTGGATTCACAAATCTTATCCAGGACCTATTGGTTGCTGTGAGCACCAATATCGAGAACTCCAAAGGATTTTGTGCCAAGAAAATAAAGCCATTCTTGAAAATGCATGGAATTATAATGTATCCACTGCATGTGATCATTATGATCTAGCACCAAAAGCCAAAGAGGCACTCGAGGAATTCAGACAAGCTACATCATCAAGAGAGCAAGAAATGACAGATACAGATGACCCGGTGCAATCCTCTCGAGATGCACAGTCCTCTCAAGACCCTTATGCACAATGGGGAGGTCCTCTTTCCCAAGATCCATATGATCAAGGACATTTGTCATTATCTCAAAGCAGAGACACATCTTACTATGCTCAGCCATCCATTTGGCCTCAGCCAAGCATTCCTGCCGACACTATAGGCTCTTTCAAGACTCCTGAGGAAGCATCCTCATCAAACCAGATTCTCTTGCCAGATTTACTTGGAGTACTTGAGCAGAAATATGAAGAACATCTTCTGGCAATGCATAGTTTAGACGACTCAGACTATGACTACAATACTCGCGACGGATGAGATTACTAATCGTATAAGTCACTGTAGCAAGTTACTGTTCACTTTTACTGTAACAGTAAGCTAAGGAAGTCACTGTTCACTGTAATTGTTGATACCGTGCGAATAATTCCCTACCGGAAGTTTCCGGCACCTTTGTTTGTTTCAGGACCCGTGAGCATGGTCCTTGTTTGTGTGTAACCTCTTATTGCCTATAAAAGCAAGGGGGATATAATGTGTTGGGCAAAGTCCCTTGAAGTAAAGTGAGTGTTTTGTGAAAATTCTCCATGACTCTCGAAAAACTTCTCTTCTTCTCTA
Source organism: Eucalyptus curtisii (assembly GCA_017140595.1). NCBI lineage: Eukaryota > Viridiplantae > Streptophyta > Magnoliopsida > Myrtales > Myrtaceae > Eucalyptus > Eucalyptus curtisii. The sequence continues at coordinate 15,801,967 of CM029494.1, forward strand.
GCCTGGTAGAATCCGCTGAGAAATGCAGCTTGGATAGTTAGAAATGTTATCATCCTAGCATCTCCGAGTGCTTCTAAGCTATGAACTAAATGGCAGAGTGGTTTTCTGCTAAAAGGCTGTCCTTGAAGGGCTTGAACGGGAGAGGTTTGCCCACTGTGGGAAGGATACCTGCAGGAAACTGACTTCGTCTTCCTCGGTTCTAAGTCTAAGCCCATTCAATGGTATATGTCATGCCCATCAACAAATTTAATAGTAAAATTTGATGAAAGTTAATAGAGAGTAAATTTATTACAAATGTACCGGTTTGGGATTTGTAGTGATCAAAAAATTAGACTGCGGTAAATTTATCATATGTGTACTGATTTATAATTTTCATGATATTAACCCTAATAAATAAATAATAAAAAAAAAGCAAAGATCCTCGATTACCCTTATCGATAATATTCTATAAGTCATGAGAAAAAGGTAAAGAAATTGTGAAGACTGAAATGACACCATGTGGTTGGTCCAAGGCACAATAAGGTCCGCGACCCGTTCACGATGGATGGACTCCCCCTCCCCCAACTTTCCCCTGCTTTTCTCTACCGTCCACACAAATATTTAAGGAATTTCTTGCTATCGTCATGAGAAAATCATCGAGTTAGTATAATTGAGGTTTGTTTGTTTTAACGAAAATTGTTTTTCAACTTTTCGATGTTCAAATTATAAAAAATTAATTAAACCTATGAAAAATGATTTTCATGAACTAAAAATAACAAATTTAGATTGAAGAAAAATAATTTTCTCTTTTGACAAGAAGAAAATTACTTTTCCTAAGTTTTTGAACAAATGAAAATTGATCATTTTCCGTAAAGTTTCAAATGAAATAAACCCACTCTAAATACAAGGACTAAAATCCATTGTTTATGATTCTTTCTAGTCCCACCCATCTTGTTGGAAAAGCGTCAAACAATGTATCTAGGGCAATGGAAAACCAAATCCAAAAAGCTTAAATTCAAGAATATAGAGAAACTGTTTGTATATAAAAAGCATGTAGATTTTGCCAAGTCGTGTATGATATTCCGACGATGTCAATACCATGTATGAAAGAAAAAGTTTAATAAAAGTGAAGTCAGGCGCATCTTGCGGAGCCCACCAAGACTTCTTTGAATTTTGAATAGTATGAGGAGTCCATTATTTTCTCATAAAAAGGGTAAGAGAGAGCCGCAAAAATGGATTGAATTTGGATAAATTGTGAATTCATTATTCACCCATATTTTTTTGTGTTTTGCCATTCTAAACTTATTTATATCACATCAGTATAGTGACCTAGTCCATCAAATATGGGTTAAGAAATGGGTCTATAACCCATTTGAGAAGTCTAGGATATGTTCGAAGGCAAAATAATAACATGATCTATGAGTAGCATTAGATCAATTTCAACACTTATGTTATATGGTTGTTTTTACTTTTTCATACATCCAAAGTAAATCTGGATTTTCACGTGCTCCAATTTGGCATAATTTCTTTTGGTTTTTGCGAAGCCCACATTAGAATGTCCAACTTGAAAATTCAAGCTAATAGGTAGAGGGAAAATATATGTATATTAAAAGTAGATGAACCTTGTAAACAAACGACATGAAATACTTTAACCCCCCTCACGTACAGGTCCGATACAAAATAACACGTGGATTATGTTGAATCGAAACCACGCACAGGAAATAAAGTAGAGCAAAACTTGTCTCTAATGTCCATTTTAAGAGCTTAAAATAATAGGTAAAATAAGATATATGTATATACAAAGCACATTAATCCGTAAACAATTGATGTAAAATGCTGTCTTAATTTGTTTTTTTCTATCAATTTTGCACATTTTCTTTTTTGCTCTCTAACGTTTCTCACGTGGTGGCCTAAGGAAATCACATTATTAGGGCCTACAAGAAGGAGTGGGATGGTGCTTCTTTTTCAATTTGATAAATAAAGTACAACCTCCTTATAGAGAAAAAAAGCATGGTCTCATTCTAAAGCAAAAGTAGAAACAAAGAGAGAGAAAAAGTATTTCTTAGGTACTGAGGTCATGTTTTGGTAGGCTAGTACTAAAAGCCTGAATTCGATAACTCTTCATTTTTTCTTTAATTTTGGAAGATACATATTTGCAATTTTAAATTGTTGAAGGGAAAATAAAAATGATAAAGAATTATATAATATTTATAATGGCAACAACAGAATAACGACCGACAAAAACAGAGAATGCCACATTTTAGGTAATGATAAGACAAGCAATGTTCCAAAAAAAAAGGACTAGCAACAAATAATTAAAAATACATCATAGAAAAAGCAAAGGTCCCTATACAGTCTTTACGATAATATTCTATAAATCACGAGAAAAAGGTGCAGGAAATTGCGAACATTGAAATGACACCATGAGGTCGGTCCAAGGCACAATAAGGCCCGGGATCCATTCACGGTGGATGTATTGCCCCTCCCCCAACTTTCCCTTGCTTCTCTCTACCGTCCACGCAGATATTTAAGGATTTCTTTTCAAAATTGTGCTATCATCATGAGAAAATCATCAAGTTAGTATAATTAGGGTCCATTTCTTTGAATAAAAACTATTTCTAGAAAATTATTTTTCAACTTTCCAATGTTTAAATAACGGAAAACTAATAAGATCTATGGAAAATGTTTTCTCTAGATTGACAACAACAAGCTTAGATTGAAGAAGTAACTTTCTCTATTGGCAAGAAGAAAATCACTTTTCCTAAATTACCAAATAAATGAAAACTAATCATTTTCCTTAATTATGAAGTTTTCTTTGAAACAAACACACTATAAATACAGTTTATTATTCTTTCTAGTCCACCCATTGGTTGGAAAGGAGTCAAATGGTGTATCCAATGGAAAACCTAATTTAAAAAGTTTAAACTCAAAGATGAAGGGAAACTACATATATATAAAGAGTATATAAATATCGCAAACAAGTGATGTGAGATATTCTGATGATGACGATATGGCATATGAAAGTAAAGTTTAGAGCAGAACAAGTAATAAGCTACCCTAGGATCGAGAAGCTAACATAATTGAGTGTCAAGGGATAAGGAGCGACCAAAAGTATCCTCCACGAAGCGAAGACATGATATCTTACACGTGATTGTTGATTTCACCACAATAATTCATGGAATCTTATCTGATACTGCATACGTGATTTCTTTTGTGATCTCAATGCGCTAGTTTCTGTGGGATCCCGCGGGATGTCTCCAAGTTGAGAATCCATGCAAAGCACGAGACGAGAGAAGAGAAGAATCCAAAGTGGCCTCATTAAGGCATATTAACATCAACCATACATCCACAGTGCCTGGTCATTCTCTTTTCTCTGATTTTCAGTTGCACCCTGAAATCTGCCAAGATGTGGACCTATGCACTCTCGATGTGCGTCGGATTCTTCTCACTTTTTTGTCGTGGTATTAACCTTTTTTTCTTAAATGTTGGTGTCGGACTTTGGGGTCAGCAGCTGCATTAATCACGGATAAGACCGCAAAAAGGCAAAAGGCAAAGGAGAGGAATCGAGCCCCATCATCTTTTCTGGAGCTGTCATCGATGGAGTTCCAGAAATTGTGAAGGCTTGGGCTGGTTTGGGGGCGTGTGAATTCAAAGAAAAGGTTCGGTTTATTATACCATTAGAAATGGCATTGACATGCATAAATAATCCGTTTGTTTCGTAGGAACATCATTTTTCTCATTTTCTGATGCTTGGATCGCTTAAAAAAATAATTCAATAGAAAATATATTCATAATTAATGGAAAACTACAATTAAATCCAGGAAAATGACTTTATTTTTGAAAATCAAATATCATTCTTCAAAATGTGCTTGATCCTCGGCGACCAAGCCCAAGACCACGATTCTTGAGCCCAAGTCCCCCAAGCCAAGCCAAGCACCCTAGCGCTCATGTTCAAGACCCCTACGCTTGCACTTGGGTCCCCCCAAGGTTGGATCCCTAGCACCAATGCTTAAGATCTTAATGGTCAACCCCCAGTACCAAGCTTTCACACTCAAGTTGTCAACTCTTGCGCAAAGATCCCCCTTAGGCTAGGACCAATGGCTCGACACCAACACATGTGCCTGCATTCTTAGAGGCCGGACTCAAGTCCCCAATATCTAGCTCTGTACTTGAGACTTTTTTCTAAAATATATGTTTCATTATTTCCCCGTAACAGACACCAAAAGATGACTCATATTATTTGAAAAAGGGTAAATGAAAAAAAAATAGTTTCTGAATTTTGGTACAATATGCAATGTAGTTCATGAAATTTTCATTTGTGAAATGTGATAATTGAACTTTGATCCAATAGGCAATATCATCTCTTGAATTTTCCATTAGTATAATATGATCTTTGATTTTTTGTCCAATGTTTAATATAATCCTCAACTTTTCAACATTTTCATATAATTTAAGGACTACATTGAATATTTACCAATAATTTGGGACCACATTGAACAAATTCAAAATTTAGAGATGGTATTGCATATTAAACCAAAATCAAAGACCTCAGTACACAAATTAAAAATTTAGAAATGGCATTGCAAATTAAACCAAAATCAGAGACCTCAATACACAAATTAAAAATTTAAGGACGATATCGTACATTGAACCAAAATTGAGGAACTATTTGTGCTATTATCCCTTTGTAAAATAAAACAAAATTAAGAGATTGAAATCTTTTTCCTTGAAATTTTTAACTGCATTTTCAATGAGATCCAAAGTATATCCTAAGCCTAAGTATATGGTTAGTTTGGCTACTCTTCGAACGAACTGCTGATTCTTCTTGGTAAAAGTTTTCACAATTACTTAAATGATGAAGGTGACATATTTCTATAACAGATAATTATTACCGTCTTCTTCCTTACAAAGTGTAAAAAATGGACTTTACTTTTTTCATAAGTCCCTTTCCTTCCTTCCTCTTTCTTCGATTTTTTTCCTATAGACTTTTTTTTTTCCACATTCCCATCTATCTCTCTTTCATAATTATTATGTTTGAATTACGTACATCTATAGTATAAATTTATGATTAAAAGCATTATCTTTTTTGAAAATTTTAGAAAGTTATATCATCTCGCTTGGTAATGCATTCTTTTGATAATGTGTTTCCACATACTTCACATTTCTCGTTCTTTTCTTTCAACTTTTGGTTTAATATCTATGGACAGCATTCACACATAAAAAAAAAAGTAAAGCAAATTTGACGTTTTTCTCTCTGTTTTTTTTTTTTTTTTTGGTGAAGTTAACAAACAGATTCTTTATCTCAGTTTGAATAACACTGCAACGCAATTCTCCACATTGATTCAATCCAACAATTAAATTTAAGATTTCTTGCTTTGTTGTTATAGCCCTTATAATCATGAAAAAGATGCAGATATACCTCTTGTTTGTCCTCCCTCCCAAGACATTTTACCAATAATAGGAGAATTGTCCAAAAAATCTAAAGACAATCACTTATTCAATTCTAAACTTTTCAATTTAGTTAATGTTGTCTAAAATTTTTGACGATTTTTTATTATGGTCTATTTGGTTATATTAGACTAAAAATTGCTGATGTGATGATCTAATCAGTGCAGATAGTTTTACATGGCACGCTTGGTTGTTAATGTGGACAATCACAATTTTTTGAATTCTCTCTTTTTATGTCTTTTTTATTTTTTGGCAAAATACCCTATTTTTGATGTTGTCCTCAATTCAAAACATGAAGATGGGCCTTCAAATTTTAATTCTATATCCTCACTTTTCCATCATTGAGGTCAATTTTCGATTTCAACTTTTTGGACACACGCAGACTAAAAAATAACAAAAAGAGAATTATATAAAGTATGAAGAAAGAAAGAAAGAAAAAAAGAAAATTGGGTCATTTCATGATCATTGATATACATATTTTGCACATGTGTACAGTCCTGATTTTATAATGCGTTTGAATATAAATTTACGGTCTTCACTTTCGTTTAATTTAAAATTTGCGATGGATGCACTTTGATTTTTCTTAGCCCTAAGATCTAGAATGTTTACAATATGCAAATGTTGACACTTAGATTCATGTGTAAATTTATTTTACAATTTTCTAAAAATTGAAAGCATTTTAAGTTTTGCAAGAAAACGAGAAATAAATACTTATTTTCTTAGGTTAACTGAATTCTAAACAAAGAAAGCCCCGATTTGTGTCTTGGTTGCACTCCAAATTCTGTGTGCAATTAGGCTCTTATGCACGAACTAGGCGATAGAAGTCTTTCTCGTTTCTACCCATTTTTCACACCTGATTTTCAACACGTCAACAATGTCGGAAAAAAAAAAAAGGAGAGGAAAAAGCAATGGAAATAGTCGTCATTGCAGTCATCAGATAGCAAGCTGCCATGCTCAAGCGATACGCTGCAATTGCAATTTTACCAGAAACGGACGCAAAATAAAAAAAAAATGAAAAATGTCAGAAGTCCATTTCACGTTTGTCGACGAATGTTATGGGGAGACTTTGTGTAAGATGTCAAGTTTACTTGCAACTCTCCCTAATTTTCTATTCAACAGAAGTACTCCCAAAAATCTAATGCGGACTTCTTCGTCATATAAAAGGAAGAAGGAGATGTGAATCCTCTTTCTATTTCGGTTCGATTTCAGTAACAAGACACGAGTTACCAAAATTCCACCATTGTGGTCACATGCTTAGGGCTGTCAAATTGGCGAATCAGATTGAAAATGGTCCGACTCATTTAACTTGCTTTGAACTCCTTATATGCAATATGAATTTAGTGACCTTGATCATGCCCAACTCAACTCATTTACTAAAATACTTCCATATTTAATCCAACTTATGAAAATCCATATCCACATAATTAACCCACTTTAAACTCTTCATGCGTATGTGTCATTTGGATAAAATCGTTATTTCGACTATAAGATGCTAAATAATTGGCTTTCAACATTGCATGGAATTTTCAATTTTTGTGTCGATCCTTAATGAAGAATAAGAGAAAATTAATACTTGCTAGTGAACTTATAAATTTATTAGCAACAAATAACATGGGGGAATTGAAATTTTAATTAAATTGAATGTAAAATATTAAAGAAGATGATTTATGTTAACTATGGATTGCAATGACAAGAACTAAGACTAGAATATTACATAAAAATGACAATGCCAAATGCAACTAAGGAAAAATACTCTAATAACTAACAAACAAAAATTAGAAGATTAGTAAAATAGAAAGGGGCTAATTCCATAAAAAAACATCAACTTTAGGTTGATGGACAAATCTGACAAAAACTTTTTTTTGTCTCATGAAAAAGCACAAACTTTAGGTCGAGAGACAAATCTGGCCCGAACTTTCTTTTGTCTCATAAAAAAGCACAAACTTTAAGTTAAGTGACAATTCTGGCCCCAATTTTTTTATTTGTCTCATAAAAAATCACAAACTTTCACTCCTATCCAAAATCTATCCCCTACCATTAACTTTCTATTTGAAGTTAAACTTATTTCAAGAGAAAAGGTTCTAGCGGTGAGGTTGGTGGATGTCATCCATGGTTTCTCTTGATGGGCGGTGATCTACAGCTTCATATTACGACAAAACGATAAAGTCTAGCAAGAGAAATTCAATCTTGAGATTTTTTTACTTGCTAGTGAAGTATAAGAGATGACACAGTTTCACTGTTATTCTTCGAGCTGTGGCTCAAACAATAAGGCAATGGATGGTGTTAGCTAGCAAGTGCAGGACAATCAATGAATCTAAGTTAAGGGGGGGGGTCGATTTAAAATTTAAGTGAAAGTTGGTGATTTTTTTTCAAAATGAAAAACAAATTTGGGCCGTAATTGTCACTCGACCTAAAGTTGGTGCTTTTTACGTGACAAAAAAGTTTGGGCCAGATTTGTCACTCGATCTAAAGTTGGTGCTTTTTTACGAGACAAAAAAAAGTTTGGGCTAGATTTGTCCATCGACCTAAAGTTGGTGCTCTTTTTTGGAATTAACCCAAATAAAAAGTAACGTGGAAAAGAAGAAGCCATTTTAATATTTTTAATAAGAGTGAAGTTAGGCTTATCTTGCAAAGCCCACCAAGACTTTGAACTTGGAATAGTCCAAGAAGTCCATTATTTTCTTATAGAGGGTGAAAAAAAGTCACAAAAGTTATTAGATTTACGTAAATTGTTAATCCATTATTCACCTTTTTTTTTTTGAATTTTGCCATTATAACCCATTTACTAAACATAGATAAATTGTATATTCATTATGTCATCAAATATGGGTTAATAAATGCGTTTATGACCCATTTTAACAAGGCCATGGTATACTTGAAGATGAAATGATAACATGATTTATAAGTAGCATTAGATCAATTTTAACACGTTTGATTTACGGTTGTTTTTACTTTTCCATAAATCCAAAGTAAATTTAGATGTTCACGTCCTCAAATTCGGTATAAATTCCATTTTTTATTTTTGCGAAGCATACGTTAGAATGTCCAACTTGAAAGTTTAAGTTATAATAGGTGAAAGGAAACTATTTATATCTTAAATGCATATGAGCCCCGGAAACAAATGAAGTGAAATACTTAACATTCCTCTCAAGTACAAACTAGATATAAAATAACACGTGGAATTTGACGAATTGGAACTTGCGCACAATAAAGCAAATTGAGGCAAGACTTAACTCCAATATCATGTTAAAATGTCCCATTTAAGGGCTTAAACTAATAGACAGAGGGAGATACATGTATATAAAAAGCACATTAATTTGTAATCAAGCGATATGAAATACGTTTGTCTTAAAAAGCACATGAAATACTTCTGTCTTAATTTGCATTTTTCTATCAATTTTGCCATCAATTTTTGCTTTCTTCCGTTTCTCACGCGGTGACCAGAGGAAATCACGTTTCCTGGGTCCACGAGAAGGAATGGATGGTGCTTCCTTTTCACTTTGACAAATAAAGTACAACCTCCTTATAAAGAAAAAACATGATCTTTTTTTAAAGCAAAAGTATAAATAAAGAGGAAAAAAAATACTATTTGTTAACTACTGAGGTCATGTTTTGGGAGGCTTGGATTTAAAGCCTGGATACGATAACAATTCATATATTCTTGTATTTTAGAAGATACATATTTACAATTTCAAATTGTTGAAAGGAAATTAAAAATGATGAAAGAATAATTTAATATTTTCAGTAGCAATTGCTCCGGCCCAAAACATTAGAATCACATTCGGTCCTCATCAACCTTGAGTGTGACATCAAGATAACGACCGGCAAAAACGGGAAATGCCCCATTTTAGGTAATGATTAGACAAGCAACAAATAATCAAAAATGCATTATAGAAAAAGCTAAAGGTCCCTGACCATCCTCATCGATGATATCATTCACCGGTCAGCTTTAAACTGTGAGAAAAGGGCGAAAGGAATTGTGAAGACTGGAAATGGCACCCTGTGGTTGGTCCAAGGCACAATAAGGTCCAAGGCCAACTCACATGGATGGTTGCCCCTCCACCCACTTTCCCCTGCTTTTCTCCATCGTCCACACAAATATTTAAGGACTTTTTTTTTTTTTTTTTTTTTTTTTTTTTTTTTTTTTTTTTTTTTTAAGGAATCGCACTATCATCAAGGGAAAATCATCTGAGTTTCTATGATAATAATCTTTTTATTTGAAGGAAAATTACTTACAGGAAATTATTTTCTAACTTTCCAGTATTTAAATGACGAAAAACTAATTAGATCTAGAAAATACATTTCCAATGAATTGAAACCAATAAACTTAGTATGGGAAAAAATAACTTCCAATTTTAATAAGAAAGAAATCACTTTCTTTAAACTACTGAACAAATAAATATTAACCATTTGTCTTGAAAATATTTTTCATTGAAAATATTTTTCTTTATTATGAAATATTCAGTAAAATAAACACACCATAAGGCGTTGGACTATATATCCACGGCAATGGAACACCCAATCCAAAAAGCTTAAACTCAAGGACGAAGGGAGATTGCGTGTATATAAATAGCATATAAACCCTGCAAACGAGTCTTGTGTGATATTTTAATGATGTTGGTATTGCGTATGAAAGGAAAGTTTAGAGAAGAATAAGTAACAAGCCACCTGGTGATCGATGATCGAGAAACCAACATAATTGAGTATCAAGGAAAAGAAGCGATCAAAAGTGAACTCCACGAAGTGAAAACATGATATCTTACACGTGATTCTTGATTTCACCACAATATTTCATAGAATCGTAGCTGATACTGTAAACGTGATTCTTTTGTGGGCTTAATGCATTAGTTTCTGTGGAATCCCGTGCGGGGTCTCCACGTTGAGAATCCATGCTAAACACGTGTAGAGTAGAATCCAAAGAGGCTTCATCCACAAATTATCTTATCTTCAACACTCACAATGATTGGTCGTTCTCTTTTCTCCAAGATGTAGACATCCGCAGTCACGGTGACGATCCATGTTTTTCTTTTTTCAGTATAAGCGTCGTCGGACTTTGGGATTAGCAGCTGTATGAATCACGGCTGACTGTAAATGGGTTGTTCATAGATGAGTCCCCAAAAAGGCAAGGATCGCAGGACAGTAATCAAGCCCATAATTCGGTGCTTTTGTGGTTGGAGTTTCGAAGATTGTGAACTCCCTCTAGATAGATAAGGAGGTAAAAGATAAATTACTTTCTTTTAAGTGCACAATTAGATATTTGAATTTGTGTTGGGCTGTCATTGTTTGGATTCGACACACAACCACAAAAAATTAGAAAGTAGAAGCAAGCCCACAATCTTTTCGATGCTTCCGTGGTTGGAGTTTTGCAGTTTGTGAACTCCTTCTAAATAGATAAAGAGGCAAAAGATAAATTGATTTCTTTTAAGTGCACAATTAGACATTTGAATATTTTTTGGGCTGTCATCGTTAGGATTCGGCGCACAATAAAAAATAATTAGAAAGTAAAAGCAAAAAAGAGAATTTGGGATATGAGATTTTATCTTGATTCACCATTAAATTAGAGCTACATCTAGTAGATAATTTTATTACAATTAACATTTCACACATCTTTGTTACATCCCTTAATTACATGAGAAAGAGATTATACATACTCAGTAACTATTCATGGGCCCCAAGGACAAATTATCTATAAAAATGGGCTCAATCTATCAAAGCCCTCTAAGAGTTTCAGGGAACTACCCCCACAACCCCTAGATCCTTATCGATGAGGAGTATGAACTACATCACAATAATCATGAATATGGTATATATCAGGTGCATATGTGGATTCAAAGAAAATGTTTGGTTAATTATGACTTGAGGAATAGCACTAGGGAAGATACGTAAGTAGTCCGTTTGTTTCGTCGAAAATTTACTGTTGCGAATCATTTTTACAATTTTTCGGTACTTGGATCGCTTAGAAAAATGGGCCAATGGAAAAAAAATTTCATAAATAATGAAAAAAAAATCAAATTCTATTGCAACCCTCCTTTTCCGTCTTAGGGAGGGTGAAAAGAATAGGTTTAGAGTTTAAGAGGTTCATTGTGATTCTAAACTAAACCTAACCTATCTAGAAATAGAAATTAACAAAAAATTTATCGAAGTACACTACGGTAAATGCGGGAAGAAAACCCGATGCAAGTCGGGCAAGGACTATACATGGCCGTATTATAAGCCCTAGGATATGATCCCCATGAACTAAATGGAAATTTAGATATGCGTGAAATTATTCAAAATGCATATAATTACATTAAATAATCCTAAGCTTGTTTCTAGTTGCTGTGTCACGAGGTTCTTAGCCAAAGAAAGCAAGAAATTGCCTACTAAAGTTGCACAAATTTGGCTTGCACAAATTTGGCCTCCTCAACTCTAGAATGAAGACCTACAAGGAAGAAAATTGACCACGAAGGTATTCTGTTTGTATCCAAAAGTCTACGCTTGGACATCTTTCAAATACTAATTTGACATCTATTTCTACTAGGCGTGTCCTAGTTTGATTCTTAAGTCATGCTTTGCCTCAAACATCTCTCGTTTTTCCCAAAAACTCTCGTTTTCCGTTACCTGGACCAACTGGTCTCAACTCTTCGATTTTTTTTTGGGTTTTCTAGGTTTATGGGCTCACTCTGGTGCACATTTCTCGCCCTAAGTCAAGCTAATCTAGAGCTAATCAAGGGATGAAACCTAGCTTTTCTTAAACTAGAACATACATAATTTGACACCTACTAATATTTTCAATTCAAAATTCTCTCATCTCTTACAAAAAGCTCACTCTTTTTTTTGGCTCGCAACCCTTTAACACTCAAAAAATTTTCAGACTTCTTCAGTTGCCCGCCAAGAGGGTATTCTTTGGGGGCTTTAAGAGGCCTTTTTAATCTCCAATTAGGGATGTGTGGCCTATGGTTGGAAATATCTTTAAGTATACTTTCATCATATTTGAAGATTTTTGCTAGTTTTGGTTGGAAGTTTAAATTGCATTTCCTTTTCTCTCAATGAGTCCATTGGTTGAGGTTAGTTTAGTGACTGGTTTGTCAAGGTTGTGGAGAATTCCCTCAAATGCCTCTTGTCTCCACCCTCTTTTGACTCTGGAGAGCATGCTTATGAGAGCTCATTTGCTGAATTAATCCAGCCTTTGGTCAATCCTTGCTCACCCATCAAGGCTACCAACTAAGGTGCTGTTTGGTAACGTTTCGGGAAACACCTGTTTCTGTTCTTTTGTTCCTCAGAATAGAAATAAAACAGAAATGTGTTTGGTAATTCTTTTATTCCCGGAAAAAGATTTAGAATAGAAGCAAAAAAAAAAAAAAAAAATCGTTTCTTGTTCCCGAGAACAACTCAATAAACAAGTTTTTGTTTCTTTTCTTTCTTCTTCTCTTCCTTTCTTCTTGCCTAGCTGGTCACCAGCCCGATGATGGCCGACGACTGGCCAGACGAGGCCCAACGACCTCATCGGAGCCTCGTCGGCCCCCGGCGAGGTTGCCCTGAGCTCACCAGCCACTGCGAGGCTAGGCGACACCAGGGTCGGCCTTACCAGATTTGGGCGAGGTAAAGCCTCGCCCGGCCACAAGGCCAGCGACCTTGTCTGGCCGGTGGCCGGCCGGCCATGGCCAAGCCGGCGATCGGCTAAAAGGAAGGACAAGGAAAAAAAAAAAAAGAAAAGAAAAAAAATGTAATAAAATTATTAATATATTAAAAGAAATTTTAAGTCACAAAAATTGTTGGGGTTGTACCAAACGTGTTTCTGTTCTCGGAACATAAATTTTTTATAGTTACTAAACACCTTAAAATGCTCGTAAACCTGTTCTCGAGAACAAAAATAGAAAAAAAAAATGTTTTTGAAAAGAAACTGTTTCTGGGAACATAAACATTACCATATCTAAGCTGCTCCGCCAACTCTCTGACTTTGCCAAATTTTCAAATTTGTACCACTATTGAGTTGGCTGATTTAATTAAGATTTTCGCACTCTTTCATTAGATTATTCATGGTCAAATTTTGTCTATTTTCACATCTAATGGTCTTGTTCCACCTCAATTAGAGATTAAACTAATTGAGCAGCTAAGTAGGATATGGTAGGGCCACGAAATTGCTTACTCAACAACTTCAAATTATGGCCAAATCGTGGACTAGGTTTTGGTAGCTCATTTAAGTGCTTTAATCCATCAATTTTGCTAGAGTTTATGATCAATTAGCAAGTCCATGTATATTACTCTAAGTCTTTGACTAGAATTTGCAATTTCCCCCACCTAATTTTGTGAGAAAATTCCAAGTCGGTCATTTTCTTACTCGAATATAACCAATTTGATATAATTCAGCAACCTTCTATCTGGCCTCTGTACCAGTAGTGGAGTGGCTTGCTACTTTCAATTAGAAAAGGAAGATTGAGCTAGGCAAGGGAGAAAGAAGTGGTCCCCTCTTCTCAAAATGGATCCATATCCATCGAAAATAAATCTATATGTTATAAAATCTATATAGTATCCACACATATATCACTGATTCTATGTAAGAATAAATTGACCGGATCAATTGAATTGAAGTAATGAGCCTCCCAATGTTGGGCGGCTCATTACTTCAACTAGTCCCCGTGTTCTTCGAATGGATCTCTTAATTGTTGAGAGGGTTGCCCAAAAGCAGTATAAAAGGCGTAACTGCCCGGAAAAGGGGGTTAAACTCCAGTTCTTCCACTTTCATTCATTGATTCACTCCTTCTTCAGATGAGATAGAAGTATCTCTATCTCACAACAAGCTAGGAAATTAACAAACGCCCCATTTTTTGTTCGAAAAATCATAAGAAAAAAATTGGGGAATGTGGTCAGAAATCCATAATAGAGTCCGACCATAACAACCGAATTTATTATGTTCACGCATAAGGATACTGGATTCCCTAGTAGAAAAAGACAAGTAGGGAGCTAGTCGAACTGCGCGAAAGTCTATAATAGGGTTAGCGGGCAGTAAACCTTGGAATTAAATAATGCATTCCATTCGCCCGGCGTGTCCTTAAGATCTTAAGATTAGAAAGGTTTTTTCTTACCCTGGCTTGGCTGTTCTTCCCGCTGTAGGTCGAGCGGAAAAAGTTCCTAGACATGGCTTCTTTCCCTCCATGGTGTTGCCTGATCAAGAAAAAACTTGAAATCTCTTATTTTGTTTTGACACGGGTTTGCCGTAATGCTGAAACTATGGCGAATGCATCTATCGTCATTAATGCATAAATAAAGAGACCAATTAGTAGTGCTTGAATTCCTTCTATGGTTCCACATGAGAAACCAGTACGAATATAACCTACATGTCCAATTCTCATCTATTGACTCGACGGCAGCAGATCCTTCGACAGCAAAAGATAGCATAAGATGAAGATTACACGATAGAAGATGCCGATCGGGAGACAGATCCGCCCTATTTGTCAATGACATTCCACCCCCTCCACCTAAACCCGACTTGTAGTATGAGAACGTTCATATCATGAAGAAAAAAACAAAGCTGAGGCGTGAGGGTTCAAGTCCCTCTATCCCCAAAAAAGGACCATTTGACTCCTTAACTTAATGAGTCCCTTTGGCCTTATTTGATTAATTTGACCTAGCCCAAGCTTAATTTCAACCCTAATACATGATACAAATTATGATTTAAGGGCTTGGGCAAATTTTGTAAAATTTACGAATTAGTCCCCTAATTTTTGAAAATTGAATTTTGACCCTAACTTGTCGTTTCAATTTCAAGAGCCTGGGTCGCCAACACTTGTGCCTAGGTCCCCATAGGTCATGACCAAGGGCCTGGCACCAGCTCACTTGCCCAAATCCTCGGTAGCCCAGCTCAGGTCGCCAAGATCTAGGTTTGTACTTGAGACTTTTTCTTAAAATATATGTCGGATAATCTTCCCGTAACAAATATCAGAAAATGACTCACATATTATTTGCAAAATGTACCCAAACACAAGAAGATGAAATATTTTTTTTCTTGAAAATTAGTTCGTTGAAAATATTTTTTAAGTCCATTTTCGATGAGATCCAAAGTATATTCTAAGCCTAAGTATATGGTTAGCTCGGCTACTCTTCAAATGAACTACTAGTTATTCTTGGGAAGAGCTTTCAGGTATACTTAAATGATGAAGATGACATATTTCTATAAGAAGATAATTATTACCATATTCATCTTTACAACAAATAAAAAGTGGACTTTATTTTGTTTGTGATGGCCTATGCACGTATCCATTTTAAGGGGACACTGTTTGTCCCTCCTTTTACTCCTTCCCTTTTCTTCATTTTTTTTTTCATATTTCTATGTATCTCTCTTTCATAATTATTATGTTTGAATTACGTGCATCTATATTATTAAATTTAATTTATAAGCTTTATCTTTTATCTTATTTTTCTGAAAAGCTATATCATCTCACTAATGCATTTTTTTAGTTGTGTGTTTCCACATACTTCGGATTTCGCATTTCTTTTGTTTCAACTTTTAATTTGATATTTGTGGACGGCGCTCACATATAAATAAAGTGAAGAACATTTGGCATTTTTTTTAAAGTTAAAATAGAGATTGTTAAAATAGAGATTATTTATCTCCATCTGAATTACACCACAACGCTATTCGTCACATTAGTTCAATCCAACAACTTGATTGAAGGTTTCTCGCTTTGTTGTTATAGCCATTATAATCGTGGAAAGATGCAAATATCTCTCATTCTTTCTTTCAAGATAATTGTCCAAAAAGTTCTAAACCTATTGTATGACCGTCATTTCAATTATAAACTTTTTAATTTGTCTAATATAATCTTAAACCTTTTAACGATTTTTCAATGTAATCCATCCAACCATTTAAATTGGAAATCACTGATGTGACGGTCTAATCGGTTATAAGTTGTGAAGCATCAACATCTCATGTGGTACAAGTGGTGACTAATGTGGACAATCTTAAATGAAACATCATTGTTTCACAATTTTTTTCTAGACTTCGTTTTTTATTTTACCTTTGCTTTTTTTTTCCCCTTACTATCCTCTTCATCTTCTTCTCCACTAGTTGCTGGGGCCTCGATAATGGATAGCAAGATCCCCACAACCGGCGAAGAAGTAAAAAAAATTGGAAGAGGATATTATTTTAAGACCATTCACGTCAGCTACCAATTGAGCCACATGGAACGACTCTCACTAACTAAATGATCACGCCAATGGTTTTACCTAAAAGTAGGGAAAGCTCAAAGGAAGGGAATAAGCTAGAAGATGCTTGAAGTATACCAGGAAATTCAATCTTGACTTGTCTTATGAAGGTGCGGAAAGTAGGTCCTTGATTCCCTATCTTCAAGGGTTAATAGGCGAGTTAGGAGAGGTTGAAACTCCTTATAGCCTTCATGGCTTTCAATCATGTGCGGGTGTATTTCTTCGTCCTAGAGCCTTTCTTGGTCAATATGCCAAGCCTTTCATCCTTTAGATAAGGCTCTTTGAAAGTTTAAATTGATCAGATAGACTTCATTATATCAAAATATTCAAATTTACATTAAGCAAATTAAAAAAATTTATAACTAGATTGACGGATGTACATTAAATTTGGATTTTTTTGGACAATTTCTAACTTTTAAATATCATCTTCTCATTATGCTCCTATTTTTATACAATACCATGTAGATTTCTGTTAATTATAGCATGAAATACTATGATAATTTTTTCACCTTACTCAAATAATAAGAAAACATTAATCAGACCAATCCAAAAAAATCAAAACTTTTTTGTGCTAGCGACTACCTAGTGTCAAAATAAATATATTATAAAATGAAATTAATATCTCGAAAAACACTAAATTTATATATTTATGACAAATTTATCTTTTATTTAAGTTGAATCATCACATTGCTGAGTTGTTAAATTTTACCATCAATTTATTATAAATATACCAATTTGTAATTTTTCACAATATTAATTCAACTTAATGAAAATTAATATAATGTAAATTTATCACAAATATACTAATTTAAAATTTTTGATGGTCAAAAAATTAAATTAAGTGTTTGTGATTTTTTATTATCAAAAATTAATTTGAAATAAATCCAACATATATGTAACAATTTGAATTTTTCGATGATATTAACTAAAAATAAACCACGTATCACCCACCTTTTACAAATTACTCAGATTTTCAACCACCCGCGAGTACCGTACCAAAATTGTCAACTTCTTTTGAAAATATGCACGTCTTTTTAATCTTTTATCAACTTTCATTTGCCCTTTCATAACCATTAGTAATGACAAATTCCTATTTTTATATGATTTTTTTTTTCAAAAATATCATGCCAAGAACCGACTCATCGTTCACCTTCGTTACAATAAACATTAGGGATATTCTTTGAGAGAACTTTTCCTCTCCTTTTGGCAAAGAGGTTATGCCTTCGTACAGAGAGGAATAGAACTTTCTCATCACAGAAAAGACTCCAACCCGCGATCACGAACCATGAGCCGCGGATCCGAAAAGAGAGAAAATCATGATCAGGGACACCGCTGATATACAGATTCCTGCAGAGTTCCTGGATTGACACTGCGAATCATACAGAATATTCAAGTGTAAAACCCCAGAGAAGGCAACTTTTAAAATAATGATCGACAAGCACGTCTAAAGTAGGCAGCAAGAACACAAACAAATCCAGTTTCGGATGATTCCATGGAACCGCTAGCTCAGTCCGGCCAGCTCCACCACGATCACGCTGATGTTGTCTTTGCTTCCCCGCGCCATTGCAAGCTCCACCAGCATGGCCGCCGCTTCGGCGGCGCGGTTCTCCACTGCATTGCCCTCCAGGGTTCTCCTCCTCATCTGGCCTGCCAGACACCTGCGCACGACATTGCACGCAAACTCGTTGGAGACAACGTCCCACAGGCCGTCGCTGGCAAGGATCAGAAATTCGTCCGCATCGGTCCGTCTGCTCACCTTGATTTCTGGTTCCGGGATCACGAATGGTTTCAGATATTGATCTCCTACATGTAAGAAACGAGCATGAAAGAGTTGTCCCAAAATTATAGTCTTTTGAGTTGCAATAGATATAGAAACTCCCCCACGCGAGTGCTATAAGGTAATACTCATGTCTCGACTTAAAGTGATTCATAATAACATGATCTAGATATTCTCCTGTATAAAAAGGGAGCTTTACAAGAATAGTAATAAAATGGACAAAAAGCATAATCTAAATAGTGAAGATAAGCGCGAATTAATCTCATAAGTATCGTGCCGTTAAAATACATAAATATCAAATCCGCCTTCATCTTCCAGCTTAGATCTTCACAGTAGACAATAATCAAACACCTCTCTCCCCCCCTCCCCCCCCCAAAAAAAAAAAAAAAAAAAAACCAACAGTTGACGCATTTAATTCTTCTCATGATTTCTTAAAGACGGCTATTCAGACAGAACGAGAGACCATTGTGCAACCAGTCGAAGCCAAAAGGCTCAAAAATACTATTACACCATCTCTGTTCTATCAGGAGAAAACAAAGCTGGGTATTTTCAGTATGACTTTCGATCACATATTATTTAATGTACACAATGCACCTACGAACCTATAGATCTCGAGGTAGAGAGGACACCAAGAATGCGGTGCCCATTCCAGTTTATGACACGTCCACCAGCAGCTTCAACTCTATTCAATTCATCGGGCCGATCAGGCTGCACAAAGCATAAGGAAGAGTCGTTAAGAATATTAATGTATAAAAAACCTAAAACAATTTCTACAATGGAAATAATACCCAGCATTAGCATACTGATTTCTAATTTAATTCTTGGCAAAGAACAAACACTGTTTAGACAGATAAAAAATGTTTCGTCCGGAAAAATCTCCTAAAAGGGGGCATCAGATGGAATCCAGCAGATGAATAAACAGCAAGACAAATAAATCTGAGAATTCGATTAAAACAGATTAATTTTGACAAATACTTTGGGGATAACCGGGTTATCCATGATATTTACCACACTCAAGCCTCTCTTGGTCAAATTTGATATGGACTTTTCAACAAGTCGCGAAGTGCCTATCATGACCAAGTATAATGGGTATAGAATAAGATCTAGATCCATTAAAAGAACAACATTAGCCAAACGAATCGAAGGGGAAAATGAGAAATGCAACATCCTTAAAACTGCCGAAAGGTCAATCGGATGCCCCACTTTAATATTCCATGGAGCCTTGACTACACAGTTCACCTTTTCATTTTACGGAGGCAAAGTGCATTTCTATTGTTGCCATAAGATCACGAGAAAGCACTTCATGCCGCGGTTTATGCTACCCCTCTTATGGATCCAGTGCCAATTGCAAATTTCAATTTGGCGCATCTTTTGATCCAACAAGCATCATGAATTTCCAGAATTTGCCGTCGCAAATGGTTCTTATTCCACAAATTAAAGGACTAAGCTCACAATGACAAATTAAAGTAGCTGCAATCTAGTCCATAAACTCCGCGACTTAGGATTCCCAAGGGAGAATCCCTCGGGAAAATCTCGGCTTCGCCAAAGATCAAATTTACCTGCACCCTCGTGAACAATACTAAGATCAAGAAAGACATCGCCAAAATGTTTGACAAAAGAAATCACGCTTCCAGCTGAAGTAACTACTATAATGGCCGAAAATAAAACCTAGTACCAACCATGTACGTTGTATGTATATACGTATATATGTATATACCTTATGGTCATCCGTCAAGGCCATAGCAACACCTCCTCTACACAACACCGCCCTCGAGTCCCCACAATTCGCCACAACCACCACCTCCCTCCCCACCACCGCCACCACCGCCGTGGACCCCACCGTCTTCATCTCCTCCGCCGCGCCGCCGCTCGTCACCTCCCCGTCCATCTTCCCGAAGCACCCCACCATCGTCCCCTCCCAGTCCATTTCCCTGCCCTCCCGGTCACGGCCCTCCACCTCCTCCGCCACCAGCCGGTGCAGCCTCTCCCTGCACGCCTCCGCCACCCGCGCCCCGCCGTGCCCGTCGTAGACCCCGAAGAAATCGTACACCTTGCCCGCCTTCAGCCTCTTCGCGAACCCTAGCTCCACCCTCACCGCGTCCTCCATCTCTCTCCTCCTCCCTATCACCGACAGCGACCCGTGATTGATCGACCGCTCCCTTCTCCTCTCGCGGGCCCTGTCGTCGTCCTCGCCCGCCGGAGCTCCGTCGTTCTCCGACGACGAGGAAGAGAACGAAAGCGATATCTCGATCGGCTTCTCCTCCTCCTCATCCGGGGGTCTCGCGACCGGCGGTTCTCTCTTCCGCACGTGCCGCTGGCCGCTTCGGTGAGCTTTCCGGATCTTGAACCTCCTGCGGCAGCCGTTCCTGGCCTTCTCCGGCGCCGCCGCCGGAAAGATCCCTCCGTCGGCGTCCGCCGTCATCCTCCGGGGGTCACTCTCTTCGCCGGCAAGTGCAGCTTTTGCTCCTTGTTCATTGCATGCAGAAAAAGCAAGGAGTTAAAAATAAGAAAAGAGACGATGCAAGTGCATTAGCAATCGGAGCGACGGACACTGGTGTGGGGGCATTTATTTGATGCGACAGCACGGGGAAAGGGCATCCAATCGTGGCTGTCCAGCTCGAGTCGTCCGTCGGTGGTTTGCCACATGGGTGGGCTATGCGCCTCTAACTTGGGTTTCTGCAATAGAGACGTGGACGGCCCGGATCGGGGGCCGGACACGCGGATGTCGGATCTCGGGGTTAGTGATTTGGTACTCGTACGGCCGGGCCCATGTGCGGCCCCCACCGAGGGTGAACGTGGAGATCTGCGATGGTTGCGTTAGGTGGGTAGCTCCTAACCTTTTCGTATTTCTCCCCCTATTTTCTATTATTATTCAAAAGCCGGGGGGGAGGGGGGAGCACTTCACGGTTTTCGAGAGTTTACCTCTGACAAGGAATGTTGACTTGTCGTCGGGATTTTCGGGGACAGGTGGCGCGACAAATGGTGGTCGCTGTTTCCAAAGAACATGTACCTGGTACCATGTGTCAGGTTAAGCCAGATATTTTCTTCCTTTTCTTTCGTGCAATGCGTAGGCCCCCCCTTCGCCCGCCGCGTGGTTTGACGGAGCGACCTGAGGGGGTAAGCTGTCCCGGAAGATATGCAAGAAAGCCAGCTGGCCTCTCCTGATTGGTCTCCTGAGTTCGAATGTCGAAAGCCCTAGAACCCTATGTCCTACGCAGCCGATGCGCCGTGAGGGTATTGTATTATACCCAGTAGAGATTACGAAACGTGGTTGGGGAGCTGCGGTCGAAAGATAGTGTTGTTTTCGTCGCATGCACCGTCGCCCGGGTCGCAAGATGACGCCAGATCTTGATGGTCCCGTGCATGCGACGCTTGAACTTGATTTGCATCGGGACTATGTTTGTCTTCTGGTTCTTCCCTCTCTCTCTCTCTCTCTCTCTCTCTCTCTCTCTCATCTGGTTGAGATCAGAGGAGAAATGAATCGCGAGATTCCAGAAATGGGTGATGTTTCCTTTGACCATGAGCAGTTGGGCAGGCGTCGCAAGGTGGAAACGCAAAGAGAGAATGCGTGGAGTTAGGTCCTTCCATCGGAACCCATCTTGTCCTCTTTCCTCTTTGCTAATCGAAGTCGTGTTTACGCACTGCCTGAATCAACGCTCGGAATCATGCCTACATCAGTCTACAGTTGACGTGACCATCACAAAGCACGAGAAAAAGAACATGGGGGAGAAGAAAGAAAGGACGAGAGAGTAAGGGAGAGTTCCGTTCTTATGGTAGAAGCAATGACGTGCGGTTGCTTGATGCTGTTTTGTAAGTCTTAGTTTATGACTTTGTATATCTCAAATCTAGCTTGAAATTATTAAACCATCGCGTGTTTAATTTTCATTAAGTTTCTAGGTTTTTCTCATTTGTAAAATCCTTTAAAAAAAAGCTTTCTCTCGTACATTTTGAAATGATTGTTTTCATGGGCGATCCTTAGAAGAGAACATGAGTCCCCATTAGAATTGAGAATTAGATTGAACCGGTCATGAGGTGCGGTTAAATGTTGCAATGAAAATCGATCTACTACTGTGCTATTCGGTTTTCGTATGCTGATAACCAAAAAACTTAAGAATAGAATCAAAAGTCGAAGAATTGGATTGAATCGAGGTAACCCTAAAAGAGAGCATGATAGGGAGCGAAGGAAAAATTACTTCCCTCCAGAGTAACTCCTTGGCTTTCACCGGTGGCATTTGACTCCTCCAGAGGATCAAGACGCCACTTTTCGTTGCTAATTGCTACCACCTGTCGAATCTACCGTCGCACAACCAAACTCTGCTGAGCATTGTTTTTCAGCCGGGAGAGCATGTATAACTCAGACTTCGCTCGAGGCTTTGCTGGCCAAGATTACGAACAACAACACTTCCAAAACCTCTTATGGTTGGTTCCGTCATGCTCCGAGACTGTTACTCACATCTTCTAAGTGAGATCCAAATGATCAGTCTCATTTCACTTTGATTAGGAACAGATTCTTGAAGATCTCATCTCTATTTGAGCAAAATCCGATCAAATTGGTTATTCTTAGTATGCTAACATGTTTGTCGATAATCTGGATATTAATCTGTCACTTGCTTTGAATATAAACACTTGCATGAAACTATTCATAACTTGTTCAATGAAATGCATAAATCAAGTCTATGTGAGTTTGTCTCTGGTTACGGAGTATTTTGAGTGCATGTCAACATGAAAATAGTTGCCTTTTATGAAAACAGTTTGTGGGCTTAGGCGTTCATGCCCTTATGCTTTGGCTTATGGGTTTGGCTCGAATCCCTATCTTCAATCGGCTTTAGTTGCTTTTTATGCGAATTCAGGCTATTTGAATATTGCCCGCGAGGTGCTCGATACAATGAGGGAGAGAATTGTTGCATGGAATTCGATGATTTCTAGGTATGAGGAGAATGGGTCTGCTAAGAAGGAGACAATTGATTGTCGCTATTGGCGGGATAGAGATTGTTGTTCTTGCTTTAACTTTCATTCCACTTGACTTAAAACGAAACTAAAGAAAAAAGGAATTAGCCGATTCCGGGTAAACCCCAGATTGACTCTGGAATTGCGGGTCCAGTTTTAGGGCCGATTTTATGGTATACAAGATACGTTCTACATTCTAAAAATTGAAAATCAATTTCGATAAGGCCAGTTTTGGGTAACTTGGATGTATAGTGGAACTGCTTACCCCTAGGTAATCTTGAATTGTGGTAGAACAAATTTTCATCCGCCTTTAGAGAGAGAGATAGAATTAATTTTCATCTACTGCTTCTTTAAATAAGGAAAAATAAAATATATATATCGTCATTTTAAATATAAATAAATAGATGCCATTCCGTTCTTGAATTAAGAATAAGAGATCATTCTTGATCATTTCCTTGTCTCTCATATTTCGAGAATTACAAAGATTATTTTCAAATTTAAATTGAGGATTGTAATTACCCACTCTCTCAAATCAGTAATGTATAGAGCCGTTCGTATAACACTTTTTTACGCTACCAAAGTATGCTATAATGAATAATTCTAACATA
This sequence comes from Eucalyptus curtisii, assembly GCA_017140595.1. Lineage (NCBI taxonomy): Eukaryota > Viridiplantae > Streptophyta > Magnoliopsida > Myrtales > Myrtaceae > Eucalyptus > Eucalyptus curtisii. The sequence continues at coordinate 15,825,910 of CM029494.1, forward strand.
CATAGCCAGAGTTAAAATATTTTTCAAAAGCGGCCTTATTTATCCCTGATATGATGATTAGTAAGAAATTGGATCTTTAAAATCCTCAAATAATAGATGGATTAGACCGTTTACTTAAAGTTTTCTCCGCGACCGTTTACTTAAAGTTTTCTCCGCACTAACACAAGATATTCTAATTTTTCCTTTACTTTTACAGAAGGAAGGCCCACATGCATAGGAGTGGCCTCATTTCTGTAGTCATCCAAATGAACACCATATGTACCACATAATCATTGATGGAAGATATGCAAGGTGAGGATTTTACTTTTGACGATTTTTTTCAATTCTTGCAGCATTCACACTCTATTAACTTTTAGTTGACACAAATCATTTAAAATCTTCAAAAGATATTCATAGAATTCATAGGCAATTTTTTTTCTGCCATAAGTAGTTTGATTATTGACGACAACTGTGTGTATAAATCGCCAAGTGAATGCTTGGTTTGTGACCGACCAAAAAAAAAAACAATGCTTGGTTTGTGAAGCATTGAGATTTGATTTCCCGAAAAAAAATAACAAATAAGGATTTTGTTAAACATCATCCCTAAAACATTTTATAAGATTATACTTTGAACATGCTTTGTTTACAACGACCTGCTAAAAGAGATTAAATTTTCAATATTCAATGTCCATCAATGTCCATTTAGAATAGTTCTTTCTATCTTTAGGTTCTATTAGTACACCATTTTTATCACATAACTTTAGCATAAGCAAATAAGTTGTTGGTAATTGCTTAACCATGTGTCAAATTTGCCCGAATAAATTAATTTGATGAAGCTTTGAACAAAGTTAGATCGAGTATAGATTTCTCGAGAGTGAAAACCTTAAAAAGGCCATCAAACATGGAATTTCTAATTTTGTATAGATTATATTAGAACATCGAAAGCAGTCAATAAGAAATTACCAAAAAAATCTTACACTTATTGTATTTATGTCAATTCAATCATAATCCTTCCAGTCGTGCCTATTGAATCCAAAAAATTTTCACATTTTACCAATTGAGTCTATTTGGTCAATTTAGCCGAAATTTAAGGTGGACACCAATAGTGCTATGTTGGACAATTGGGGCTGACATGGACAATTTTTCACAATTTTCTAAAAGTGATTTTTTCCTTTTTTTTTTTCTTTTTGCACCAAGTCTGGCGAGGGTTGGTGAGGGTTGGCCATGAAAGAAAATATATATATAAAAACAAAAATACAAAAAAAAATATTCATATCAATGATTTCCGACTAAAATTGATTAAATGGACTTAATTGACAAATGTAAAAAGATTTAGGACTTGATTTGCATACTTCAATGGTTTATGATTGAATTGACATAAGTACAATATGTTTAAAAAAATTTTGATAATTTTACCTCATTCAATCAAAAACCTAGGCCAAATGGCAAGGAAGAAGTGTGAAGCACATATATTTGACTTAAGAGACTTCTCTTACACTATATTTTTTACTGGTCGAACAAATATAGCATGTCATACTTCTTGATGCGAGAAATCGAACCTACACCATGCATTTAATCTCGTCACACGTGTCTATCAGGGACTCAACAAGGAGTTGCTTTTTTTGTTTTTTGTTTTTTGTTTTCTAAGTCTATGTTAATAGCTCGATTACATCACTAATCCCTTAATTCTGCACCACACCATGCCCGACCCTTGGTGATTTAGAATTTCTCATTTGAACACGGTTTTTCTAACTGACCAAACCCGTTTATTTCCCTGCGAAGAGAAAACTCGTTTGCAATAAGAAGAAAAAAAAGGAAACGTGGGTCGAGCTCCATGGCGGAAGAGTCCAAGGACAGTCGATCGAGGAAGAAGGAAGGAACTTGCTACGGGAGTTCCGTGCCCGCACTTCACCAATGCGAGCTCCGTGGAGGCGAAAGGAAACGGAGGAGACCCCGACAAGTCCAAGTCCAAGTCCAAGTCATCTCTCGATTTAGACAAGCCAAGGAAGGAGGTCCATGTCTTCATATCGCTTGTCGATGAACGTTTGCTTCCCTGCCTTCATCTCTCGGGCGAGCCCGACGAGCATAAAATAGAGAGAGCGTAAGGAAAACCAAGTCGATCCGTCATCCGTTAACCGCAAAACATCACGTATCGCCTCGTATTCATCTACACCAACGCGTCTTCCGTGTACTCTTCCATTCCCTCTCTCTTCCTCCTCTTCCTCTGCTTCGCCCATGGAACCGCCCACCATGCCATTCGGGCCCGGGACCCTTGCGACCCCAAAAGCTTCTCTCGCCAGGGGCCACCGGTTCAGTTCCTGTTCCGGCTCGAACCATAGCAACCTGCCAACTGCAGCTATAATCAGGAGTTCGACCTGTCCTGCGACGAACATGGGAACACTCTGCTCTCGCTCCCAAAGACCTCGCATTCGCTCCTCGTCAAGTCCATCGACTACGCCAAACAGTCCGTCCTCATGCAGGACCCCAACGAGTGCCTCCCCCTGCTGCTGGCGAACCTTAACCTCTCTAGCTTCTCCTACCAAAGGGTTTACAACAACGACCCAGATGGGTACCCGCCCTCCAACTACAACTATTCCCTGTTCAAGTGCCCGCCACCCGAGAGGACCCCCAGCATGACCCGGGTGGACCGCCAGACCCAACCCGGGTCGTACGACGTTTATGCCGCCCGTTCCAACTTCTATGTCGGAGACTTGCCGCTGGTGTCCTGCGAGAGGAGCGGAAGCATCGACTTGCTTCCGATGCCGATTATAACATGATGCGCGAGGCTCATTTGGTCTGGGACAAGCCGGACTGCGGTCAGTGCACAAAACAGCGGTTTTGGTGTCGACGGAACGGGAGCGACATCAGCTGCACTGACCCTCATAATATGCACAAAGGTATTGCTTTAATCCTAGTCCAGGGCGCATGCGTTTATGGGTTCCCAAACTTTTTATGTTTCATGAGACTTTGCTTGACTTTGTGTTGCTTCACTTACTTTAGTTTAAGTGATTGTTAATGCTCGTGTTCTTCTATTTCGGCGATTCACTCCAAAGCTATTAAACTCCGGTGATGGATATAGCAAAGTTGCTTTCTGACTTACGGTTGTTGAAATTTATCAAGTCTCTCTTTTGTAAAGATAATATCTGTCAGATTAAATTACTCTAATAAGATCCATGGAGCGCAGGGGAAGGAGAATCATAGTTTCTACGCAAAAAATAGGGCTTCTGCGAAACTAAGATTACTTTTATATGTGCAATTCTGTCGGATGGATGCATTTCCACAACTTAGTCTTGTTTTTCAGACGATACTTTCTGTAATTTAAATTGAAGGTGTTCTGAATCCTGATTGCCCGTTTTCATAAAAATTATCTGATGACCTGAAATGAAGGTCAGTCACGGTGTCGGTGTTAAGTTAAGCTGATATAACTAGTTTTGAGGGCTTTTCTTCTAGTGGTTTTATTATTCATAAGAACTTCGGCAGAAGCTCAAGTACCGACTTCTCTGATTCTGCAGAAAGATTAAAGCTAGAGATCGCGGGAGGAGTCGTGGGCTCTTTTTCTCTTTCTTGTTGGATTGATCGGATTTGGCTATGTCCTCAATGAAAAGAGAAGAGATAAAGCATTCCAACTCAAGATCGAGAGCTTCTTGCATGACTATGAGGCCCTCAAGCCGACGCGTTACTCCTACAATGACATCAAGAGGATAACCAATGACTTTGAGGAAAAACTAGGCCAGGGGGCTTACGGAACGGTCTACAAAGGGAAGCTTTCAAACGAGATTTTCGTCGCCGTGAAGACGCTGAACAATTCGTTCGGGAATGGAGAGGAGTTCATCAACGAAGTGAGCACTATGGGAAGGATTCACCACTTCAACGTGGTTCGGATGTTTGGTTTCTGCGCCGACGGTTTCCTAAGAGCCTTGGTGTATGAGTTCCTGCCAAACGAGTCTCTGGAGAAGTTCATATTCCAAGGCGATGACACTCTCGACCCTTTCCTTAGTTGGGAGAGGCTCCACGACATCACTCTTGGAGTGGCCAAAGGCATAGAGTATTTCACCAGGGGTGTCATCATAAGATCCTTCATTTTGACATTGTTGGTGTTTGCGGAAGCGTGTGTTTGATGTGTGTGCGAGGGAGTGTTTTGTATGTGAATTATCAAGAGAGCAAATGAACTAAGAACAAAGTGGGCAAGGGCAAAGTAATAATAAAAAAGTGTAAAAGAGAGTGGCAGAAGAGAAGAACAAGGAAACAAAAAAAAAAAATTATTTAGTTGTAGTACAAAGAAAGGGGAGGAGCTTACCTTTTTGCTCTGCTCCTCAAAATGGACGACACAAGGCCTTTTATAGGCCTACATCACCGACTTTACAAAAGGAAAATCTTCTGCTCTTGTCAAATTTTTCACTTTCCCTCTTCCTCTAGAGACTTCTACATTTGTGCTTCTACACTTTTCTTTGCTGCCTAAGCTAGATTTTTATTTTTAAGGATTTTTCTTGACTTTTTTTAGCTAATATCAATCTTGAAGTTTCTAGAAATTGGATCAATATTTTAACACTCCTCCTTGATCCAATTTCGTGTTACACCAAGCTTCTTCCGCAATGTCTCAAACTTGGCTAGCGGTAGTGCTTTAGTGAAGATGTCCGCTACTTGTTCCTCGGTTTTGCAATATTTCAGCTTGATCTCTTCGTTATTTTGCGCCTCTCATATGAAGTGATATTTGATGTCGATATGTTTGGTTCTTCCATGGAATACTGGATTTTTTGATATAGCAATTGCGAACTTATTGTCACAAAGTATCGGAGTTGATTCCATCTGTGCTTCTCCAATGTCTTCTAGAATTCTTCGAAGCCATATTGCTTGACAGGCGGTCGTAGCAGCTGCAATGTATTCAGCTTCTACAGTAGACTGTGCCACCGAGTCTTGTTTTTTGGATGCCCATGAGAATATTCCAAAACCCAGTGTGAATGCATAGCCAATAGTACTTCTCCTATCATCAGCTGAACCTGCCCAATCACTATCAATGTAGCCAATGAGCTTGGCATTTGAACTTCGCCAATACCAAATGCCGTAATATATAGTTCCTCGTAAATATCTGAGAATTCTCTTGATAGCTCCAAAGTGAATTTGACTCAGACTTTGCATAAATCGTGATAGTAGACTTGTCGCATACATAATATCCGGTTGTGTAGCAGTGAGATATAGTAGACTGCCAATCAGACTTCTGTAGAGGGAGGCATTAGCTTTTTCTGCTCCATCTCTCTTCAATAGTTTCTCATTTGTCATGAGCGGACTTGAAACTGCATTGTAATATTTTATCTTGAATTTCTTTAGGAGGTTTTCGATATATTTCTTTTGTGAGATAAAAACTCCTTCATTTTGGTTGATCTCGATGCTAAGGAAGTAATGCATCAAACCCAAGTCCGTCATCTCAAATGTCTTCATCATTTCTTCTTTGAATTATTGGATGATTGTCTCATTTTTTTCCTGTATATATGAGATCATCTACATATAGAAAGGACAATGAGAATGTCGGACTTACCTTGGGTCTTGATGTAGAGTGTTGGCTCACTCATACTCCTTTTGAATCCTTGCTTGATGAAGTACTCATTGATTCTACTATACCACGCTCGTGGTGCTTGCTATAACCCATATAGGGCTTTTTTGAGTTTGAGAACTTTTTCTTCTTGGCCTATTACAGTAAAGCCTTGTGGTTGTTCCACAAATATTTCTTCTTGAAGATATCCATTTAAAAATGCCGACTTCACATCTAGTTGATAGATCTTCCATTCTTTTTGTGCTGCTAGGGCTATGAGTGCTCGAATAGTATCGAGGCGAGCGACGGGGGCAAAAGTTTTAGTATAGTTGATACCTAATTGTTGCAAGTATCCTTTCACCACAAGCCTTGCTTTATGCTTCTGGATTGATCCATTTGTGTTGAGTTTCATCTTGTAAACCCACTTGACGCCAATGATCTCTTTTTCTTTGGGTTGATCGACAAGCTCCCAAGTTTCACTTTTCTAGATCATCTTGATCTCTTCCTCCATGGCTTTTATCCAGACTTCTTCTTTGGATGCTTGTTCCTTGTTCGTAGTTTTCTGGTTCCAAAACAGCAAAATTGCATGTGTCGTAAATTCTTCTAAGGGCTTTTACCCTTATTACTGGAGACTTTGGAGTAGATTCTTCTTGCGTCACTCTTGGAGAGCTTGGTGGAGTTATGTCGTGAGTGGTGGAATCCGGTACTTCTCCTTCTTCTTATGACGTTGACTCCTCTTGAGCAGGTGGTATGTCTAGCAAGGTAATGTACTTCTTCTTGATCTTTTCGTCCTTCCAATTCCAGGTAGCATTCTCATTGAACTCAACGTCTCGACTAATCATAAGATTTTTAGTTCTTAGGTTGTAAACCTGATAGCCTTTTGATTGGTCACTGTAGCCGAGGAATATTCCCTTTTCTGTCTTTTCATCTAGCTTACTCCTTTTTTGAGCAGGGATGTGGATGTAGCATATGCATCCGAATACCTTGAGGTGCTTTGCTGAAGGGCTTCCATCCACTCCATGCTTCGATTGGAGTTTTATTTTGGACTGCTTTAATTGGACACCTGTTTAAGATGTATACGGCCGTGTAGACTGCTTCTGCCTAGAATGAGTTAGGAAGTCCTTTTTCCTTTAGCATAGACCTTGCCATCTCCATAACAGTTCTATTCTTTCTTTCGGCTACTCCATTTTGCTGTGGGGCATAGCCAACAATTAGTTGATGATGGACTTCTTCATCTTCACAAAATTTATTAAACTTCTTTGAATTGTAATCTGTGCCTCTATCACTCTTTAGGACTTTGATTCTTTGGCCACTTTGATTCTCGACGTGGCTTTTGAATTTTCTGAAGATAGAGAAAACCTCTGATCTTTCTCGAAGAAAGTATACCCACGTCATTCTTGTGTAATCATCAATGAATAGGATGAAATATTTATTCTGATTGAGTGTAGGGGTTCTCATTGGACCACATACGTCCGTATGGACTAGCTCCAATCGCTTCTTAGCTCTCCATGCACTTCCAGATGGGAATGACTGTCTCTGTTGTTTTCCAAGGAGGCAACCTTTGTTGGAGAAAACTTCCTTATTTGTTTTGAAGCTGACAAAACGTTTCCATCAGTCTAGTCTGAAGACTTGTAGACTTTTTCGTCAAAGTCTATAGACCGCCAGAACGCCAGACTCAAGATTTAAAGTCTGCCCTCATTGACAGTTTCTAGACCAACGAAGAATGCTTATCCAGATTCGAGTAATTCTTTAAGGATTTGATTCGAATGGCTAAAGAAGTTCTCACGGCTGGAGATAGCATCTGAAGATCAATTATTCATTTTGAATTTAATTCGGATAATTTGGATCCGTTGATTGGTGAAGTATACTTGGAAGGTTCTACTTATGAAAACCTAGATCCTAATTGTATGGGCGAGAATGATTGGTGGGCTATCATCACTTTCCTTAAGTAACTCAAGATCTCTCTAATTAATTCTATCTAACGGTAGATTGGAAGAACTCATTTGGAAGGTGCCAACGGATATGAAGGCATGGAGGAGTATATAAGGAAGATGCTCTAGTTATTTGAGTGTGTGTGCGATAGATAAATTTCAAAGGCTGAAGCTCCTTGTTCTTTACTGATTCATTTGTTGAGCGTAAATTTGTACTCAAAAGAGAGTCTTGATACTTGTGAGGCCTTGAGGAAGTGTAGTAGAGTCTCTACACTGTGGAATCAAGGATGTGATACTATAATAACTCTTTTGATTCATAGTGAAATCCAGCCGGTGGGCTATCATTGCGGGAGAATGGACGTGGACTTGGATTAAGCCGAACCGCTATAAACCTTGTGTTCTTATTCTCTTCCCTGAACTCTTTTATTTTGTTCGTAACTCTATTTAATTGTTAGAATCTGATTTCCTTTGCAAAGTCTATTATTAACCAGACTCAGGTTAAAAGTAAAAGTTTTATCCCATATTTTGCAAAATCTGTTTTCGCACCTATTCACCCCCTTTAGGTGCTCGTGCTAGCTCTTTCAATTGGTATCAGAGCCTGTGTACTCATTTAAATTGAAGTGTCTTTACCTTAGAGTTAAAGATCCATGACTAGTATGTTGGCTCCAGGTTTGGTTGAAGGGCAAAGCAACACCAGATCGCCTTATTTTGATGGAAATGAATACAACATATGGAAAAACAAGATGAAAGCATTCCTAAGATTGAAAGATCCTCTGGAATGGGTTGTGGTAGACAAAGGAATCATTCATAAAGCTACAACAGTCTCAGAAAGGGGAAAACAAGTTATAGAGGCTAGCGAGATGATTCAAGAGGAGATAACAAAGAGACAAGCTCTTGATGCAAAAGCAATTTACTCCTTATATTGTGCATTATCTCCTACTGAATATAACAGAATATCTTCTTGTGAAACAGCTGAAGAAGTCTGGGATAGGCTGCACATCACCTATGAAGGAACCGATCGAGTGAAAGAAACCAGATGCAATATTCTGCTCGATCAATATGAAGCCTTCAAGATGAAGCAAGAAGAATCTATCACTGACATGTTTAGTCGTTTTACAGAAATCGTGAATGGTCTTGAGTATCAAGGTCAACCAATCTCAGGACACATGAAGGTTAACAAACTGCTGCGTAGACTTTCCAAAGATTGGAATCACGTTAAAACCTCAAAAAGGGAGACGCAAAGGATCATGCCACTCTCTGTTGATGAATTGGTTGGCACACTTCAGTCCTATGAAGTGGAGCAAATCAATTAAGAAGAAGATCCCAAAGGTAAAAAATCTATTGCTTTAAAATCTAATGATGATTCTGATGTTACAGATTCTGAAGTCGATATGGATGATGAAGAGCTTGCTCTCATGATAAGAAGGTTCAGAAAATTGAACAAAAAGGAAGAAGATTCAATTGGAAGAAACAAAGCTCTCAAAAGTTTCAGAATAAATCAGCTGAGGGCGATGAATCCAATAAAGATGTGATTTGTTTTGAATGCAAGAAAAAGGGACACATCAAACCCAACTGTCCCTTGCTGAAGAAAAAGAAAGGAAAAGCTGAGAAATACATAAAGGCACTCAAAGCAGAAACTTGGAGTGATACAGAATGCGAAGAGAGTGATGATGATTATGCCAATATCTGTTTAATGGCAAAATCAGAATCAGATTCAGACTCTGAGACAGATACAAACTTAGACTCAAATAGTGAAATCGAGGTCACTATCAAGAAAAAGGTCAAATGGTACTTGGATAGTGGATGCTCAAGACATATGACAGGAGATTCAAGTTGTTTTATAAAGCTCATCCAAACAAATGGAGGAAAAGTCTCTTTTGGTGGAAACAGCAAAGGAAAAATTGTTGGATGTGGAACAGTAGAAATTGGAAGTCTCACAATCAACAACATCTCCTTGGTAGAAGGACTCAATTATAACTTGCCGAGTATCGGTCAACTGTGCAACACAGGTTTCAAAATCAATTTTCAGGAAGGAACATATTCGGGAACCAGTAAAGACTTCTCTCAGACTTTCACAGGACGAATACATGGGAACGTCTATCTTTTGGATATCAAACCGAAAAAATCTCAATGTCTAATTTCAATTCAAGAGGAAGCTAATCTCTGGTATCGAAAACTTGGCCATATCAACATGAAGCAAATTGCCAAGATCTCTTCAAAGAAGCTCGTTCGTGGACTACCCAACCTGACATACCAAAAATTTGAATTATGCACACCATGTGTGTTGGGAAAACAGGTTAGAAGTTCTTTCAAACCAATAAATCAAGTTTTCACTAATCGTGTGCTGCAGCTCCTGCATATGGATTTTTTTGGACCAACTAGAACTCAAAGCATTGGTGGAAATAAATATTGCCTAGTAATAGTAGATGATTATTCACGATTTACTTGGGTAAAATTTCTGGCAAGTAAGTCTGAAACATTCTCTTATTTTTTAAAGTTTGCTGAGAAAGTACAGAATGAGAAAGGGTATGTTATTTCGAGTATTCGGACAAATCATGGAGGTGAGTTTGAAAATCAAGACTTTGCTAAATTCTGTGATGAATCTAGCTTTCAGCATATGTTCTCTTCTCCATACACTCCCGAGCAGAATGGAGTTGTGGAAAGGAAGAATAGATCGTTGCAAGAAATGGGTAGAACACTTTTAATTGAAAGCAACATTTCTTCTCGTTTTTGGGCTTAAGCAGTTTTCACAGCATGTTATATTATTAATAGAGTCTTCTTAAGGCCTATTCTGGAGAAAACTCCCTATGAGTTGTTCAAAGGAAAGAAGCCAATTGTTTCCTATTTTCATGTGTTTGGTTGTAAATGTTTTATATTTAAAAATGCAAATGATCGAATTGGTAAGTTTGAAGAAAAATCAGACGAATGAATCTTCCTTAGATATTCAATCACCAGCAAAGCCTACAGAGTATACAACAAGAAGACTCAATCTGTGGAAGAATAGATGAATGTCAAATTTGAAGACTTTATACAAAATCAATCGATCTAGACACAACCTGAAGAATCTGAACTTGCTCTAGACTCTACAAAGTCTAAATCCCCAGAAGCAGCTCAGACTTCAGAAGGTCAACAACGAACTAACGTTGAAGAATCAAATGAAGAAAAAGATCAGCAGACTGTCAGACCAACCAGCAACTGAAAGCACAAGTCTAGTCATTCCAAAGAACTTATCATTGGCGATATTGATGAAGAGATTCGTACAAGATCCAAAAGGCATGAAGAATCTAGCGCTGTGGCTCTTATTTCTGAAATAGAACCCAAAAGCATAGAAGAAGCTTTAACTGATGAAAGCTGGATTAAAGCTATGCAAGAAGAACTCAGACAGTTCAGCATCAATGATGTTTGGGAATTAATTCCTAAACCAAAAGGTAAATCTATTATTGGAGTTAAATGGGTTTTCAGGAACAAAGTGGACGAGAAAGGAAAAGTGATAATGAAGAAAGCAAGACTCGTGGCCAAAGGATATACACAAGAAAAAGTGATAGACTATGATGAGACTTACGCATCAGTAGCAAGGTTAGAATCAATTAGATTATTACTTGCTTTTACTTGTTATAAGAATTTCAGGTTATTCCAAATGGATGTCAAAAGTGCATTCTTGAATGGATTTATCCAAGAGGAAGTCTATGTGGAACAACCTCCCGGTTTCGAAGACCCAAGGAAACCAGACTCTGTATTTAGACTGAAAAATGCGCTATATGGTTTAAAGCAAGCACCTCGAGCTTGGTACGACAGGTTAAGTAAGTTTTTAATCCAAAATGGCTTTGTTAAACGTAAAGTGGACACTACTCTGTTCATTAAAAGAGAGAGTAAAAGCTTTTTATTTGCTCAAATCTATGTTGATGATATTATTTTTGGATCACCTAACGAAAATCTGTGCAAGAAATTCTCTAAGTCTATGCAGGATGAATTCGAGATGAGCATGATGTGTGAACTATCATTCTTTCTCGGACTACAAGTCAAACAATTGAAGGAAGGAACTTTCATTCACCAAGAAAATATGCTAAAGAACTTGTTAAAAAGTTTGGTTTGGAGAATTGCAAAAAGATTGATATACCAATGTCAAGTTCTTCGAAGCTGGACAAAGATGAAGGATGAAAGAAAGTTGACCGAGAAGCATGACGGGAGTATCATTGGTTAACTTCTTTATCTTGCTGCCTCTAGACCTGACATTTTGTTTAGTGTTTGCATTTCTGCCAGATTTCAATCAGATCCCAAAGAATCTCATCTAAATGCTGCGAAACGCATCATCAAATATGTTGCAACAACCTCTAAGCTAGGTCTATGATATCCTAAAAAAGGAGACTTTACTCTTCTTGGATACTCAGACGCAGATCTATTAGGATGCAGAGTTGATAGAAAGAGCACCTCGGGCACTTGTCAATTGCTTGGAAACAGGACAATATCTTAGTTTTCAAGGAAGTAAAGTACTGTAACTCTCTCAACAGCAAAAGCAGAGTATGTGGCTCTTAGAAGTTGTTGTTCTAAAATCTTATGGATAAAACAACAACTAAGAGACTTTGGAATCGAAGACTCATGCACCGAGATCAAATGTGACAACACCAACGCGATTAATCTCACCAAGAATCCAATTCTTCATTCAAGAGCAAAGCATATAGAGATTCGACATCATTTTATTAGAGACCATATTCAAAATGGAGAAGTATTGATTCAATTCATTAACTCAAAGAATCAGCTGGTGGACATATTTACAAAGCCACTGGAGAAAAGTCTATTTGAGTCTATTCGATCCAGACTTAATATCTTAAAGCCTGAAGAAGCTCAGACTAAGGGATAAAAGTCTAAATATGCTCAGACTCAGAACATCAAGAATCACGACTGTAAGTGGTCGAATTCGAAGTGTGCTGTGCATTCTATGATTCTCATCTCATGACTGGAGATTTAGGAAATGATACGTTGCTTGCCGGAGAGAGAATACCGTGATGGATTGAGGGTGAAGAGAAGTATGCTTCAGGCTGCTCTCAAGAATCTGGATAGAGAGAAGTCAACAGAGGAACAATCATGTCCATTTCCTTGGATATTTTTCTGCTGTGATTGATTTGGTTGATCTCAATATGCAGCCACTAGAATGTGTGCAATATCTTACATATATCCATGTTTTAATTTTTTAGAAGCTATACATTAGAAATTCTAAAATTGAGGATAAAAATTAACAAATTAACCAAATCTTAAAAAATGTCCAAAAAATGCAATCAATGAGTGATTGAAAAATCCAGAATAATTTTTTTGAGCACATTTTGCAATGATATGTTCTTCTTTAAATAAATATAATATATATATATATATATATATATATCTCCTATTTTAACTCTCAATTTACTATCAAACTTTTATCCTGCCTTTTTGTAAAGTATAAATATCGAACTTCACACTTGAAACTAAACATCCCCATCCCTAGTTTCTTCTAAGAAGATAAAGAATCGAACCCTGGACTTTACCTTACCATGTGAGGATGGTAGCCAATGGAATAATCCCCAGTGATTACAAACTTTAAACTTAAGGAGGACACTTTCAATAGAACTTTGTGCCACGTAGGCAATGATATTGCTTTATTTGATTTTTCAAATTTTGATATATAAATCAATTAAGAGAACGTCTAAAGACTTGCCTTTGACTCTCTTCAAGAACAGATTCACTCTCTCAAGCAGGAACAGGTAAAGGGAGCGGATATTCAGCAACTTAAGGAGTCTTTGCAGAAGCTTGAAGAAACAGTCAAGTCAATGGGAGATTTTTAGCTCGTTCGCATCCCCAAGCAGCCCTAATTTAAAACAACTCTAATTCAATTGTTTTTGTCTCCACTTTTTGTTGATGACAAAAAGGGGGAGAAAGTGCATATTTGAGCAGTTTTTGACTTTGTTTGACTTTACTTTTGTTTGGTTTGGACTGTGTGTTGATCGTTTAATGCTTGCAGTATCTTAAGCATTGTCGGTATTTGGTATTCAGGGTAAAGATAATTGTTTTTACAGGGCTAACTCATTTCCTGTGGATGCATATTCGATACTATCTTTATTCTAATCCATTTATCTTTTATGAGATATCCTTGTTTGCTTGAGTATTGTCTTGCAGGTCAAAAATATCCAAATTTGCAGGAAAGTTTTGTCACCATAAAAAATGGGGAGATTGTTGGAGAAAACTTCCTTATTTGTTTTGAAGCTAACAAAACGTTTCCATCAGTCTAGTCTGAAGACCTGTAGACTCTTTCGTCAAAGTCCGAAGACGGCCATAACGCCAGACTCAAGATTTAAAGTCTGCCCGCATTGACGGTTTCTAGACCAACGAAGAATGCTTATCTAGATTCAAGTAATTCTTTAAGGATTTGATTCAAGCGGCTAAAGAAGTTCTCACGGCTGGAGATAGCATCTGAAGATCAATTATTCATTTTGAATTTAATTCGGATAATTTGGATCCGTTGATTGGTGAAGTATACTTGGAAGGTTCTACTTATGGAAACATAGATCCTGATTGTATGGGCGAGCAGGATTGGTGGGCTATCATCACACTCCTTAAGTAACTTGAGATCTCTCTAATTGATTCTGTCCAACGGATAGATTGGAAGAACTCCTTTGGAAGGTGCCAACGGATATGAAGGTATGGAGAAGTATATAAGGAAAATGCTCTAGTTATTTGAGTGTGTGTGCGATAGATAAATTTCAAAGTCTGAAGCTCATTGTTCTTTACTGATTCATTTGTTGAGCGTAAATTTGTACTCAAAAGAGAGTCTTGATACTTGTGAGGCCTTGAGGAAGTGTAGCAGAGTCTCTACACTGTGGAATCAAGGACGTGATACTGTAACGACTCTTTTGATTCATAGTGAAATCTAGCCAGTGGGCTATCAGTGCGGGAGAGTGGACGTAGGCTTGGATTAAGCCGAACCACTATAAACCTTGTGTTCTTATTCTCTTCCCTGAACTCTTTTATTTTGTTCATAACTCTATTTAATTGTTAGAATCTGATTTCCTCTGCAAAGTCTATTATTAACCAGACTCAGGTTAAAAGTAAAAGTTTTATCCCATATTTTGCAAAATCTGTTTTCGCACCTATTCACCCCCTCCTAGGGGCTCGTTTTAGCTCTTTCAACCTTCACAAATATCTGAAATTTCTAAAATAGCTGAAAAGTCTCTCATCATATTTTTCTGATGGAGAGTTTTTAGCCCAGCAAAATTGAAGTGGCCAAATCTTCGATGCCATAGCCATGAATCATTAAGTTGAGCTTTCATGACTATATCTTTGACATATTTCCATCGAATAGGAAAATTCTTATTTTTCATCTTAACAGAGGCAATGACATTTTTATATTTATCATAGATAATGCAGGCATCTCCATTAAAATATATAGAGAATACCCACTTTGTATCATTTGGCCCACACTTAAGAGATTTTGTGCAAGACAAGGGACTAGATATACATTATGTATATATTTTGGGCCTTTATTTGTTTCCATGGTAATGGTGTCTTTTCCTTTGACATCAACTAATGCACCATTGCCCAACTTTACCTGGGATTTCACCGACTTATCAATATCAGTGAATATAGATTCATCCCCCGTCATGTGATTGCTACACCCACTATCAATGTACCATGTTTCATTTTTATTATCATTTGCCGCTTGGCCTTCATAGAATGTATTCTCTTCACTTTCTTTTTTTCCTACATAGTTTGCTTGATTATTTGTTTTTGAGCGACAATCTTTTTCTACGTGGCCATATCTTTTACAAAAGCGGCATTGTTTTTTTAATTTTTAAACCAACAATTCTTCTCCAAATGATTTGCTTTCTTGCAAATACCACAAGGTGGATAATTTTCCTTTTGTATAGTTTCTCCTCCTTTTTTTTATTTTTCCATGAGCTCCTTCCACCATTTTTAGATTGATGAGACTATATATTTATTTTAGATTGAAAGGCATTTTCAACTGAATCTTCATCTTTTGCCATTAGTCTATTTTCATGTGCTTCTAGAGAGCCAATTAATTCACTCACCGATAGGGTCGTCATGTCCTTAGTTCCTTCTATAGTTGTGACTTTTGGGTTGTATTTTTTGGTAAGTGACACCAATATTTTCTCAACAACCCTTTGATTAGTTATCACATCTCCATAGGCTCTCATTTGATTAACTAGTTCCTTTAATTTTTCACAATATTCTTGTACGGTCTCATAATTTTTCATTTTAGAATTCTCAAAATCTCTTCTCAGAGTTTGAAGGCGAATAGTGCGTACCTTTTCCGATCCTTGAAATTCTTCTCGTAGTATATCCCAAGCCCCTTTTGCAGTCCTTGCTCCAATTATTCTTGGAAATACAGTTTCTAAGAGTGCTTGCTAGATAAAGTATAGTGCCCTTGCATCCTTTGGTAGTTGATCCTTCGAAACACTTGCACCTTCTTGCGGAGCCTCGCAACCTTTTTTCCATGATGTCCCATAAGTCTTGGGCCATCAAGAATGTAGTCATTTTTATGCTCCAAAAGTCATAGTTGTTCTCATCAAAAATGGGAATGGGAAATGAGGATGAGGTAGAGTTGGCCATGGTTTAGTTATTGGGTATTTGGAAAGGGTAGTTTTAGGAATGGTAGGTAGGACAAACACCCAATACCAACCAAAGACATGGCTCTGATACCACTGTTGGTGTTTGTGGAAGCGTGTGTTTAATGTGTGTGCAAGGGAGTGTTTTGTATGTGAATTATCAAGAGAGCAAATGAAATAAGAACAAAGTGGGCAAGGGCAAAGTAATAATAAAAATGTGTAAAAGAGAGTGGAAGAGAAGAACAAGGGAACAAAAAGAAAGTTTTTTTATTTTTATTTTTTTAAGTTGTAGTACAAAGGAAGGGGAGGAGCTTACCTTTGCTCTGCTCCTCAAAATGGACGACACAGGGCCTTTTAAAGGCCTACATCACCGACTTTACAAAAGGAAAATCTTCTGCTCTTGTCAGATTTTTCACTTTCCCTCTTCCCCTAGAGACTTCTACATCTGTGCTTCTACATTTTTCTTTGCCGCCTAAGCTAGATTTTCCTTTTTAAGGATTTTTCTTGACTTTTCAAGCTAATATCAATCTTGAAATTTCTAGAAACTGGATCAATAGTTTAACAGACATCAAGCCACACAATATCTTTTTGGATGACAACTTCAATCCTAAGATTGCATATTTCGGTTTGGCAAAGCTATGTTCCAAGAAACAAAGTGCGGTGTCCATGACTGCGGCCAGAGGCACCATGGGCTACATCGCCCCAGAAGTCTTCTCCAGGAACTTTGGAAGCGTGTCATCTAAGTCGGACGTGTACAGCTTCAGAATGCTCTTGCTCGAAATGGTTGGGGGAGAAAAAACGTCGATGTAAACGCAAAGAACATGAGCCGGATGTACCTCCCACAGTGGTTCTATAACCATCTGAATAAGGGTAAAGAGATCGAAATACGAATCCGAGAGGATGGCGACCATAAGATTGCCAGGAAACTGGCAATCATAGGTCTCCGGTGCATTCACTGGTACCTGGCCGACCGGCCTCCCATGAAAGCGGTGGTTCAGATGCTGGAGGGAGATGAGTGCCCCGTCATGCCCGAAAATCCTTTCGTTTCATCCGGTTCAGGGGATGCTGCGACCATGCGGGGAAGACTGTGGAACAAGGAGCTAGAAGTTATCGCGGAATAAGTTCGAGTGCCCTTTGGCAATATGTTGTCTGTCCTTTACTGAAATGGATGTCTAATAGTCTAAAAGTAAATAGATCTGCGATCGAGAAGCCATACGTTAAATGTGGGAACTCTCTCTACCGCTATATAGCGTGAAAACCATCGATGCGCTCCCACTATTTATCCGTCTGCTCAGATCCAATATGCATAGAGGAATTCCTTTCCTCTTATATTTCTAACTATGTTAGTTTTATCTTATACTAGAATCTATCTACTTATTGGAAGTTTGTAAGATTGTAAGTATTCCGGATTTCATAGCCCATCGCAATGAGTACGGCAGCAGGTAGTATTAGGACAAGAATTGTGCTGTCTGCTTGGGGAGTAGTAAATATCCAGCTTCAGCAATTTAAGAAGGAACGAGAGTACTGCTAAAAATAAAATGGCTCTTCTCATCAGGATGATAAACTTTAAAGTCGAAAACAACAAATTTGCATAAGCGCTAAAAGGGATATATTTTTGAGGTCCAGTCAATCGAGACTTGAAATGACATCGGTTTGAAGCTTCTGAAAAAAGATTGCATCAGTGAATTAGGGTGGCACAAGAGCTTTATTGACAGAGGGAGTTCTTACCAACGAGGGGCGACTCAGCTGATGAATTCGATTACTAATACCACGTGATCGTTTCGCAGTATCTAGTCGTGTCCTTTTGAGTAAACACGATAAGAAGACATTCATCTCATCCTCGTATATTTGATTGAACTCTCCATCACTGCCTTCCAATTCAAGCCAAGCAAAACTAATTCATCTCGTTTTTTCTAGCACTCTTGAGCTCTTCAGCTAAAAAAAGAAACAAAAGGAGACTTTTGCTACTGTCAAGTGGCTTTTAGTTCTTTGAACAATATTTCAGGCACCAGAGAAACAGGGAAAGCACCGCAAAAGAGTGGTTTCAAGGCCTCCTCACATAGATGAGAATGCTCCTTTTGACGCATCTGAGCATTTTATTTTGAAGAAATTCTCGAAAAGAATTCTTCAACCTGGTTTACCATTTTCTGTTGGTGGCTACCTCATTTGGACGTATGCACTGCATAATTGGCCACTTTGCAGACTATATCTTTTTGTACTAACACAAGATCGTTCACTCTCCCCCCACCTAGACAAAGAGCTCAAAGTCTTGAGTTCATCCATCCTGAGTCTTTTACTATAGGCGATCTCTAGGAAGTTAGAAGGTGCAGAAGCATGGTTTTGATGTTGTCGGTGATAGTTTTCGGTTTAATGATGTGTGCAAATGTATACGTGTAGTATTTATTTGGTAAAGGATGGACAAGGGACAAGGTTGGATACTCCTTCAAGCGATAAAAGGCAAGTTTTCGTGAGAAAATGATAGTTTCTTTAATTTATAAAAATGGCTTTACGCTAGTCGAAAGAGGTGTTGGTGAAGTAGCTACGTACTACATAATAAGAAATTTATTTTCATGCTCCTCACTCGCTCATAAGAACGACAATCACTCCTGAATATTGACCTTGTCAACCTACATAAATCATTTTCTTAACCATGGAGTTACTTTTCTGACCATATTTGGGGACTAAAATAACTTCTTGCTACAGACTACAGGATCTTGAAGCAGACTTCTCCCCGCGCGTGTCTAGACTTCTCTAGACTTGGCTAGAGAATTCTTAGAAAAATGGATCATAAACTTTGACGCGATCAATGCCAATCCTCGATAATATACAAAATTCCAGGATTATCAAGTAAATGACAAGATGTACCCGAAATCTGCTTCAATGTTTCATAACTCCCAAAAAATCACGTTTTGCAAAGGCTTCAAGGGTATACTGTCCCATCACCCAATCCAATGAGTCGGACCTATTTTTATCCTGTGCAAGACCTGAAACAATCTACCGTAGTTAATCGTATAGACGAACGAAATTAACCTAATATAACTGTAATTCATCCACTGCAGGCAGACATCCATTTTATTTTGTTGGACACATTTGACTATTGCGTGTAGTAGGAACTGAGCAATCTTTGTACATTGAACTGATAGGTCCTTCTTACCACGCTGGGGAATATTGGTGGCACTCAATCTCAGTGGTGGAGCGGTGCAGTGGCCCTTGAGCCCCCACTGCCCGCCCCAAGCCACACACCTACTGCACAGCGGTGCCCCCCACCGGTGCCGGAGATCATTGCTGAGGTCCGACAAGATGACCTGCATGCAAAACGGCCATTCCGACCAGGATGGGGACGGTCTTCATGAGAACGCATGAGGAGGAGAGGCTGCTCATGACACCGGCTGAGGAAGTTGCGAAGACCGTGTAGTTGGAGCCGCTGAGACAGGCGATCAGGTTCAGGCCGTACTTGATTTAGCTGGAGGAGCAGTTAAAAAGGTGAAGTCCGGGGAATAGACACCGGTGGAGGCCGAGCCGGAGAGGCCGAGGAAGATAAGCCTCTTTCGGAAGCTAGCCTCGAGGTCATTCACCCTTATCTCTTGTTGGGCAAGCCTCAAGTCAATGCCTTGGGCCGTGAATTGTCCTGAGCTGGGCAACTCTAGTTTGGTTTGGTTCGTCCCGTCGCACGAAAGCTCAAAACTCGCGTACCCGCAAGATTCGGGTTTATGCACTTAAGTAAGTACTTTGAACCCAGCCTACATCAGTCTACAGTTGACATTACCATCGACATGTACGAGAAAGAGAATATGAAAAAATTAAAGCTTCATTTTTTTCGCAAAACATAAATGAGTTGAAAAATATTATCTAAAAAGTAATCATTTATAACACTTGAAATAATTAAATATCGAAAAATGAAATATTTTCACTATCAACAACAATTTATATTTATTGATATTATAAGCATACAATCAATAAATTTAGGGAAAATCTTATTTTTTGTGAAAGAAACATACTTTATGAATAGGGGAGTTCCCTTTTATCCTTTTTGGGAGTTGAACCGGTGATTTTATGGATCTCAAATTTAGCCAAAACAGTACATACATACATGCCTACCTACGTACATATATATATATAGAACAATCATGGTTTTAATTTTCATGTGAGTATTTAGGATTTTCTCATTTTGAAAAATCCTTGAAGGAGCACTTATTTCCTTTCTCATATGGTTTGAATGATTGTTATCATAAGTGATCTTGAATCAAGCTGAAACAAATTCTCATCGACCTTTTAATGCAAGAACAACTTTCGAATCACGTAAACCTATGCCGCGTAGAAGGTTTCCTTGCTCATGTTTTGCCGATCACCATATCGGTGGTAAAGATGACTGACAAGGGGTAACACTATGGAAAAAGAATGTATAGCAAGAAATGGGAGGGAATTGAATATATTATCTAAGATTTCATCTTTGATAATTATAATTACCTAATCTCTCAAATCAGTGATGTGTAGAACTATTTGTGTAGACCCTTTTATGTCAAAGTATGCTATAATTACTCTTTTAAGTTTGCCATTTATACTTTAGTAATTATAAAATATACTGATAACGTAAGAATATTTTTCCTCAAGTAATTTGATGGTTAGTAAGAGATTGGGTTGCTAAAAAATCCTCAGATTAAGGGTCGATTAGACCACTTATTTTAATATTTTATTTACACCAACGATATATGCTCTGTTCTTCCTTTTATATTGATAGGAAAAGGTCATGTAAATCAAATTAAGGGTAGATTAGACCTCCTTCTGTGGTCATCCAAGTCAACGCTCTATATTATCAAAGGATTAATACCCTGAAAAATCCAAAACTAGTATATACTCCCCTAAACTAATTTTTTGACTATCAAAAACTCCAAACTTGTACACCTTGATAAATTTACTCCAAATTGGTATAATTATGACAAATTTACTCTCTGTTAGTTTCTATTAAATTTTACTATCAGATTATTGAGTTGGATGACGCATAGTAATTGACTGATGTACTAACTTAAATTCTATTTGACACAGTTGTATCATTTTTGTGGTATTAATCTAATTTAACATAGGGTGTATTTGTCATAAATGTATTATTTTGAATTTTTTGGTAGTCAAATAAATTAGTTTGGAGTAAATTTATCACAAATGTATCAACTTAGGATTTTTTGTGGTTATTTGAGGTAAATTTATTATAGGTGTACCGGTTTAGAGTTTTTCATTATCAAAAAATTAGTTTAAGTTAAATTTATCATAAGTATATCAATTTAAGATTTTTCTGATATTAACCATGTTACCAAATTATCAACTTCATAGAGAGGTACATAAGGTTTCACATTTATTTTTGACGATCATTATAATGACTTTTACTATGTACAAACCATTTCAAACCTTCAATGATACTCCTTGGTAAAAGTTGTAAGTAGTTTATGCTCTGCCCTAAGTAGTTTGGTTATTGATAATAACTTTGCATGGAAACCCCGACCTAAATGCTAAATTATTGATGCGTTGAAAATTGTTTAAGATGTTAGAATTACAAATATATGAAGAGAAAAATAGAGAAGAAAAAACAAGGTGAGAATTTTTATGTGAAAAACCTTTCCCAAAATCAGGAAAGGGAAAAATCACGGTGCCTTACTAAGCAATCTTTCCACTAATAGTATCAATGTTACAAGCTCTAAGTTTCAGCGTTTTAATTATAAAAAATATTACCCTCATATATAGCAAGAGTCTATGACATACATTACTAATATGGAAATTGCATTTATGCATAGCTTTATTGTCTGCTTTAGCATTATAGGATGGATGACCTACTAGGAAATGTCTGCCCAAAATGAATTGTTTCTGCACTTGAACATTATTTTCCTCTACGAGACTCCACAACTCCATCAATCTCCCACTTGGAGGCTGATCTTCAAAAAAAAAAAAAAAAAAAAAAAAAAAAAAAAACAAAAAAAAAATAATCTTTCATAATCTCCATCTTTATAGCCCAAATTGTCCTAGTGCAATGACCTCCCTCATCACTTACCATATAGGCCAACTAAGATAATGCATAGTCTCAGTTTCTCAGTAGTGACAATCTTTGTTAACATTTTTGCTGAATTTTCTGCACCAAGAATCTTCTTCAATGACAAAGTCTCATCATCTATCAATAGAAGAATTTGATGATACTCTTAACTCAATGTGTTTTGTTCTTGAATAAATTATTAGATTCTTTGCAAGATAAATAGCACTCTGACTATCATTGAAAAGAACACTATTATCCTGCTCCTTGCCTATTTTTTTTTCAAAATAAAAAATAAAAAAATAAGCCAAATCATCTCCTTACTAACTTCAAATATAACAACATACTCTGCCATAGTGGTTAGAAGAAATATACATGTTTGAAGTCTAGACATCCAACCGATTACAATGCCACCTAAGGTAAAAACATAACCTGAAGTGTTTTTCTTATTATCCAAGTCACCATAAAGATTTGCATCAACAAAGCCTTGTAAAGTTATACTATTTTTCTAAAAACATAATGACATACATAAAGTGCATCTTAGGTACCTTAATAACCACTTTGCAGCTTCCCAATGCTTTATTCCTAGATTTGTTATGTATCTGCTCACAACTCCTACTACATCAGCTATATTTTGTCAAATACATATCATAACGTACATTAAACAGCAAAACAGCTAATGCATAGGGCACCTTAGCCACATATTCTTGCTCTTCATCTATCTTCAGTGACTATTCCTTTGAGAGCTTGAAGTGACTTCCTAAAGTACTTCTAGGATTTGCATTCTATATTCTAAATATGTCTAGCACTCAATGTATTTCTTTTGAGATAATCTTAGAATTCTTTTGAATCTATCCCGCCTGATCCTCATCCCAAGAATCTTATTTGCTGTGCCCAAAACCTTCATTTCAAACTCTTTTGACAATTACTGCTTCAGTATGTTAATCTCCCTCAAGATAAATCTCGCAATGAGTATATATCATCCACAAATAACAGCAAAATAATACGGTAGTCATCAAATTTCTTGAAATAACAACAACGATCCATATCACTTCTAGTGAATTCGTTACCACTCATAAAAGTGTCAAATTTCTTGTACCACTGTCAAGGAGCTTGTTTTAATCCATAGACTTTTCTTCAATTTGCAAACATAATTTTTTTTTTCTAAGAACCTGAAAATGTCTTAACATCTAATTGCTCTAGATGTAAATTCTAAGTGGCAATAATAATCAATACTAACCTAATAGTAATCAATTTCACAATTGCAAAAAAAAATCTTTGTGCAATCAATTCCTTCTTTTTGCTAAAATCCTTTTACTACTAACTTTGCTCTATACCTTTTGCTGCCATTAGGTTTTTCTTTGACTCAATACACCCACTTGTTTTGCAATGTTTTCTTCCCATTTGGTAACTGAGCTAACTTCCACTTAACAGAATCTTTAACCCGCACTATTTTTGAAAAAATTTCTGGCTTGC
Source organism: Eucalyptus curtisii (assembly GCA_017140595.1). Classification (NCBI taxonomy): domain Eukaryota; kingdom Viridiplantae; phylum Streptophyta; class Magnoliopsida; order Myrtales; family Myrtaceae; genus Eucalyptus; species Eucalyptus curtisii. The sequence goes on from CM029494.1 coordinate 15,849,430, forward strand.
CAATGTTAGTCAAAAGCAAATAATGCAATGACGGAGAATATCTCTGTCCAGGTTTAGGTGTTCTACTAGATCTTCTCAAAGTAAGTTTAGGTGTACACGACTCTTGTTCTGATTTTGGATCAAAGTCAACGGCAACAGTTTTAGGAATTTCAACCAGAACACTCTTAAAAATCTCCACTAATTTAATCTCTCTATTATCCACCGTTTGTTTCTTCACACTAGATTTTGCTGCAGATTTGTCCTTATACAACATGTTTTCATTGAATGCAACTTGAACAATTCTTATTATTTTTCTATTTTGTTCATTCCAAAATAATTGACTAAAATAATCAAAACCTTATCCAATGAAAAAACATTTTTTAGCTCTCGCGTCAAGCTTATCTCTACTTTCAGAATCAATGTGGAGATACGAAACACAATGAAAAAACTATCATATGTGATAGATTTACCTTCTTTCCATTACATTGTTCTTCTGGTAGCTTAAAATCAAGTGAAACCGAAGATTCTCTATTAATCAAATATGTTGTTGTGTTAATTGCATCCACCTAAAACGTCTTGGGTAATCATGCATGCAACCTCGTATTTCTTGCACGCTCATTAAGAGTTATGTTCTTCCTTTCGGCAACTCCGTTTTGCTGCGGTCTATTGGGAACAATTTTTGTCATTTTGATTCCATTCTCTGCACAAAATCATTTAAACTCCTTGCTATCATACTCATGAATCAAACCTTAAACATGTAATCTTTAGGCCAGTCTCATTCTCCATTTCAACTTTCTATCTCTTAAAAGTAGCTAACACGTCAAATTTATTTTTTCAAAAAATAAACCCATACCTTTTTGGTGAAGTCGTCCATAAATGTGACATAATAGCGCAAGCCTCCAAGGGAATGCATTGGAGCTAGTCCCCACACATCTGTATGCACCTGCTCTAATTTTCTTTTCTTTGGTTCTCTCCCAATCTTTAAAAAACTGACAAGCTTTTGCTTGCCCAAAGCACAATCTTCACATAGACCTATATCTATTGACTTCAAATCACGTTGTTTTCCCTTAGATGCTAATAACTTCATCCCCCTTTTTTCTCATGTGCCCAAACCTATGGTGTTATAATTTGGAATCAGTTTCTGACTCAGTAACTACTGCGATTTCTCTATTGCTTTCAGTCATGTAGAGCATTCTTAACTTTGTTCCCTAGTTAAGCACCTCTCACTATTTTCCAAGAGCCATCCCCAAAAATAGTTTTGTATCCCGTGCTATCTAATTGACTTATAGAGAATAGATTTCTCTTAAGTCTTAGAACTGATCTGACATCATGCAACTTCCATTGATATATGTTAGTAGATTTTATGTAAACATCACCCTTTCTTATTATATCCAAAGGTTTATCATCAACAAGATAAACCTTTCCAAATTTTCAAGCAACAAATTATGCATTAATTCTTTGCACAAAGTAAAGTGAAACGACTCACCTTAGTCAAGATCCAAGACTCAATTGGACTGGCAATGCTCAAAATTAAAGCATCACTATCATGCGTCTCTTCAAGAGTTGCAATCACGGATTTTTCTTCCTCTTGATTTTAGTCTCGATACTGAAATTTCTTCTTTGAGGCTCCACAATCTCGTTTCAAATGACCTTTCTTTTCACAATTCCGGCCAATTATTCCTCCACAAAGTCTTGATTTACTTCTCCCTTTAGACTTTGATCTACTATGGTATTGGTTCCACTCTCATTGATTGCTTCTCCCTCTATCTTTAATATTTAAGGTAGCACCTAAAAATTCACCCAATTCTCTTCTGTGAATATCCTCACTAAGAATCAAATCTCGAACTACTTGAAGCTTCAACTTTTTCTTACCAGATGAACTGTTCACTACAATCGCAATTGCACTCTAACTTTCAGGTAGATAAGATAATAAAATTAAAGCCTATACCTCGTCAGCGAATTTGATATCCATTGAACTCAATTGAGTCGTGATCACGTTGAATTCGTTGTTGTGATCTATCACAGAAGCACCCTTGTTCATCTTCAGATTGAAAAGACGACACATCAAGTATACCTTATTCGATGTGAAAGGCTTCTTGTACATGTTGGACAACATCGCCATCAAATCCATTGTTGTCGCCTTATTAGTAATGCTAAAAGCAATGTTACGCGCCAATGTGAGATGAATCAAACTTAGAGCTTGTCGATCTAAAAATCCCTACTCTTCTTGCTTCATAAAGTCTGGTTTCTCTCTAAGCAAAGGTTAATGCAAGTTCTCTTGATACAGTATATTCTCGATTTGCATATTCCAGAATCCAAAGTCCTTGCTATCGAACTGATCAATCTTCGCCTTCCCTTCGCCCATATTCACTTCCACTATTTTGCCAACACCAAACTCTAATACCAATTGTTAGGAACGCGAATATATGAATATAAAAATAGAAAAGAAAAAACAAGGGAAATTTTTTACGTAAAAAACCCTTTCCAAAATCAGGAAAAGGAAAAATCACGGTGCCGCACGATGCACTCTTTCCACTATTAGTATCAGTGTTACAAGTTATAGGGTTACAAGTTTTAATGTTTTAACTATAAAAGATATTGCCCCTAAATATAGGAGGAGCCCAGGGCATACATAATTGATATGAAAATTACATGTATGCCATTAGTAGCAATAAAAAAACCTTATTGTTTGCTTTAACATTACAAAATGAGTAATATACTGGGAAGTGTCTGCCCATAATAAATTGTTTCTATGCTTGAATATTATTTTATTCTATCAGATTCCACAACTCCATCAGAAGATTGCCCCTGGAGCATTTGATAAGAAGTTCTAATTATGATTTGAAGGGGTAAGTACACTAGAAGTGCCAAAAGTTGTGTCTCATTTTGGCGTCAAAAGTTTATTTTGGATCACTTAAGTGCCAAAAAGTTTGAAAAACGATCATTTTAGTACCAACGCCAATATGCTTGGCCGGAAATCCAACGTGGCAGTTTTTTATTAATTTTTGAAGTCGACGTGGCTTACTGGAGAGTACAATCTGTCACACCCTTATCCTTCGAGCGCGTGCCCATCCCTTCACGGTCAATTAATTAAAGACGTCCCGGGACGCATCGCCGACCCATTCATTTTAATGCACATGCGGAATCAGATAAATAATCACCAGACAGCAATTCAATGGGATAGAAAAGTATGGCCATAATTTTTAAAACAAACACCACAACACAATTATATATATACAATACAAGCTGATCTATATAAATATATAGATAAATATACATATATATATATAGACACACACACACACACATACACACACACACACACACACACACACACACACACACACAACAAATCAAGTCATATATATATATACAATACAAGCCGATATATATGTCAAGTCTACAAAACGAGGGGGTTTCATCAAACTTCACTTCCTCATCCTCATCTCAATTGCAGCATTCAGCTGAGTACACCGGGGACTCTGGTTTCGACAAGTCCGATTCTACGTCCACTACCGAACTTTCTGGATGATCTAATGTGCCTTTCCCAAAAGCAACCTCTAGGACATAAAAAAGAACCTCGGACTCCGGTATGGGCCCTTCTCTCTAGCCATTTCGCTCCTAGTGATACCATTATTTGTATTGATGGGACACCTTTTTGGATAAACTCGCATCGACCTAGACTATGGATTTCACCAACTCATACACCCATCCCCTTGGGTCTCTGTAAAGCCGGATGAAGCACTTATGTTATGTCACCTTCTTAGGCTGACCAAAATGCTCGAGAAGAGCTGCCATCTATGGGCTTGAAAATGTTATCCCACAACGGGATGAGACAACGTCTCAGCAAGTTCACTCCCTAAGACCCAACTAGGAAGAAAATACGCCCCTAGGGCTGCCTAAGCATAAGCACAAGTCAGATGACCTCTGCCTCGATTTCATTCCCGCAAGTCCGTCCAATTCATCAAATCACATCATAAATCAACTCATCACACCCGATAGACTCATCGATCAGTCGACCTAGTCAATTGATGTCAACAGGTACATTACACGGTCATTTCAATTACTCAATCCAACTATTAATTACGGCCACACTCGGGCATGGCCTACTAAATGTTCAGCGGTGAATTACGGCCCAACGGGCACAGCCTGTTCCAAGTTCGAAGGTAAATTACGGCTCAATGGGCACAGCCATGCTTTGGCGGTTAATTACGGCCTAATGGGCACAGCGTGTTCCAAGTTCGGTTGTAAATTACGGCTTAATGGGCACAGCCATACTTTGGCGGTTAATTACGGCCCAATGGGCATAGCCTTCGGCAATTTTCTTGATCTAACTCATAACATCACGCACAACATACGTTACCTCAACTTTCAATAGTCATCTTACTACAACTATAAACCATCACATATTTTCACCATTTTTATCATACTTGATGAAAATAATCGTGTGTGGGTACACGGTCGGCTTTAGCCAAAATATAATATTTTCCTCTTGAAAATCCCACTAATTTCACTGATCCATAAACACATTTTTGGCGTTGTAAACCAACACCCGATGATTTTCTAATTAAATATTGAAAATAAATAAATTTTAGAATAAATACCCCAAAATGGCCAATCACACTCAAATTGCATATAATAACAGTCAATTAAATAATCCAACCACACCATTGTAATCAAAACAAAATTCCGGTCACTGGCTATCCCGATCTAATTTCCGGGAAATAAATAAATAAATAATTAATTAATTAATTACGGAAATTAATAATTAAATGCTAAAAATAGCAACTCAGGCCGGAAAAGCCTAATTAAAAGCCGAGACGGGCCTGAAAAATTTTTGAACCACTCTAGATAAATACTAGAGCTTATCTAGGCTCTAATTACACTACTCTAACCACCTAACATACAATAACGATCAATTAAATTGCCAATCTATTCTAACTATCCACATAATACATACTTAGTCTAAACTAATCAAACCTTAAACGTCATTAAATTACTAAGCAGGGATTAGAGAGTTAAACTCACTTGATTGACGATCTGCTCGGATCAAAACGATGGGGACGTGGAGGCGGTCCACAAACTCCATAGCAGGTGCGCCTTTTGAGATCCGGAAAGCCACAAAAAACGGGCCAAACAGCATTGGCGAGATCCACTCAATTCAATTCTGGTCAGGGCCGAGAAAGGGCTTAAAAGTGCTGGCTTAGGGCCGAAACGGGCAGGGACGGAACCGGTGGAGCTACTGCGGCTTGGACGGTCGGAGGCGGTGGTAGACGGCGGCTCCGGGGACCACAACGACAACACACGATGTCCTAGTGACCCGCTAGGCACTCGAGCTGGGCAAGACGACGGACAGGAGTGCGCGGAACGGCGGGACGGGCGGTGAAGCTCGCGGGCCGCGACCGCGAGCGGTGGCGTGCGACGGCTGCTCGACGACAAGGAGGCCAACTGCTGGTCCGGTTCTTTGGTTTTTGCTTAGCTCAAAACCACAAGAAGAAGGAAGAGAGGGGAAGGGTCGACGGGCAGAAGAGGGGGAAGGAAGAGGAAGGGGGACAAGACCAACTTGGAGGGTCCCTCATGCTTCTTTCCTATCATTTTGCTTCCTTGAAGTGGTCCCACCAAGTGTGGCTAGCTTCTACAGCAATTTTCAGCCTTAAACCTCCCTTCTAGAAGCCTTGAAATGGTCCAAAGGTTGTGGGCAAGGGGGGCACACGAATTTTGTACACATTTGGCTTAAATTGAACTTCAATCCTCCTTGAATCAACTCAATTTGGCCTCTATAAATTCAACCATCATACCCTCGATCAAATTGACATTTTTCATCGCCAATTAATCCCACTTGCATCCCAATTTCGCGATAAAAAACAGTCCTCGGAATTTTCCGGTCGAAAACGGCCCTATATCGACTTTTTCGGCCAAAACCTCAGTTTGCAGAAAAATTTTCGGAGACTGAGTCGACGTTCCTAAAATGACTTGTGACATAACAGAACTTTCAATTTCTGAAATCGAATTCAAATTCGCGGTTAATTTCAATCCGACGCGATTTTAGCGTAACCTAGGCTACCTGATAGCTTTTAGAAATTTCTAGTGCAAATGACCCGTGGTCGATTTTCTTCGAACCACAATGAACCTCTTCGACACATTGACGACTCTCGGTTGTCGTGAAAATCTCGAGAATTTAAATACAGACACAGGGCACCAAAATGATAGAAAAATCAGCCTAGTGCTAGTCGACGAGAATTTTGTAATTTAGTGGGATCGCCCATGTTTAGCCACACATCTCTATCGAACTGACCTATCTCTGATCTCTAATCGACTTTTAACTGTGTCATAATGATCTCTGCAGATGTGCACGGTCGAGTAGCTGATTCCTAGTCGAATTCCCAAGTCTATTGCATTAAAATCTCTTATTGACTTCCCCAAATAGTCTAGTTATCTCACGGGTGATCAGCTCTGAGAATAGCACTATAAGCGCGTCGATGAAATGCCCGATTAATTTAATTGAAAGCAAAACTGAAAATTTCAGGATGTCACAACTCTTCCCCTCTTATAAAAATTTCGTCCTCGAAATTTAAACTATTATAACACTCTAAACAAAAAGGTGGGTGTACAAACGTCTCATCGACTCTTCAGTCTCCCAAGTTGCTCCTTCAATGATGTGGTGGTGCCAGACCACTTTGACCAACTAGATGGTCTTTGTACGCAGAACCTGGTCTTTTCAATCCACGATATGAACCGGGTTTTCAACGTACGACACTCGGTCATCCATGCCCAATTCCTCAAAATTAAGCACGTGGGTTGGGTCAGGCTCATACTTCCTCAAAATCGACACGTGAAAGACATCGTGCACTTGCGCTAATCTCGGCAGCAACGCAAGATGATACGCTAAGGTCCCGATTCTCTCTAGAATCTCAAATGGACCTACGTACCTCGGACTCAGTTTCCCTTTCTTGCCAAAACGCGAAGTTCCCCTCATTGGCGACACTTTCAGAAAAACGTGATCACCAACTTGGAATTCCAAAGGTCTCCAGCGCTTATCTACGTAAATTTTATACAGCTCTGAGCGGCCTTTAATCTGCCTCTGATAACTGCAACTGCATCCACTGATAATTGAACCAACTTTGGGCCTGTGATCTTTCTCTCTCCGACTTCATCCCAACACACGGGTGTTCTGCACTCTCTGCCATACAACGCTTCGAAGGGAGCCATATGAATGCTATGTTGGTAACTGTTGTTGTAGGCGAACTCGACCAGATGAAGCTATTCTTCCCAACTTCCCTTAAAATCCAGTACGTAAGCTCGCAGCATGTCCTCGAGGGTTTGAATCGTCCTCTCAGACTGGCTATCCATCTGAGGATGATACGTTGTACTATACTGCAGCTTCGTACCTAAAGCACTCTATAAGCTCTTCCAAAATGCAGTTGTAAATCTCGGGTCTCGGTCTGAGGTGATCGTCACTGGCACTCCATGCAGACGAACTATCTGACGCACGTACAACTCAGCGTATCTATCTAAACTAAGGTCCTTTCATACTGCAATGAAGTGAGCCAACTTTGTCAATCTGTCGACCACTACCCAAATGGAATCGTTTCCTCTTTGACTCCTCTGTAGGGCGGTCACAAAATCCATCGTGATATGCTCCCATTTCCACTTTGGATCTCAAGAGGTTGTAGAAGTCCTCTCGGCTTGCAATGCTAAGCTTTCACGTGCTGACATGTCAAACACTTGGCGACATGCTTGGCAATGTCCACCTTCATACCAAACCACCAATAGTGTTAACGCAGATTCTGATACATTTTTGTGCTGCCAGAATGAATGCTGTAACTGCTACAACGAGCTTCTGATAAAATATCTTCTCTAAGCTCTACATCATCAGGTACACACAATTGTCCTCGGAACTTCAGTGTTCCATCCTCAGAAATCTGAAAATCAGATTTTCTCTTATATGTGTCCTCTTGTAGAATCTTCTGAACATCTAGGTTTGTCGGCTAAAGTAATTTGATCCTGATTTGCACATCTGGCTCAATTCTGAGGGTGGCCATAAGATTCGAAATGTGGCCTACCTCAAACTTGAACATCAAATCTCGAGCTCTCTCGATTAGATTCCACTCCTTAACCAACATATGAGCGACTGAAGACTTCTGACTCAGGGTGTCAGCGACCTTATTCACCTTTCCTAGGTGATATAGGATATCACAATTGTAGTCCTTCGAAAATTCCATCCATCGTCGCTGTCTCATATTCAACTCCTTTTGAGAGAATAGATACTTGAGACTTTGGTGATCAGTGAAGATCTGGAATCTTTCTCCGCACAAATAATGTCTCCAAATCTTCAAAGCGAAAATGATGGCTGCGAGTTCTAAGTCATGCGTCAGGTAATTCTGCTCATGAGGTCTCAACAGGCGGGGGGCGTATGCAACAACCCTACCATGTTGCATCAGTACGCAACACAATCCTCTAAATGACGCATCACTGTAGATCTCGTATCCTCCAAGACCAGATGGAATGGTCTACATAGGTGCGGTAGTCAGCTTCTGCTTAAGCTCTTGGAAACTACCCTCACACTTGTCTATCCACACAAACTTCTCTTCTTTCTTTAGAAGTCGAGTCAGTGGCGATGCTAATGCTAATAACCCCTCTAAGAACCTTCTGTAATAACCTGCCAAACCCAGAAAACTTATGATCTCTGTTACTAAAGTCGATCTTGGCCAATTGATCACTGCTTCAATCTTGGATGGGTCCATAGAGGTTCCTTCACCTGAAATCATGTGACCTAAGAAAGTAACACGAGTCAACCAAAACTCGAACTTACTGAGTTTGACATACAATTGATGAACCCTCAAAGGTTGCAGTACTACTCTCAAATGACTCTCATGCTCTTCATCACTCCTCGAATACACCAGAATATCATCGATGAACACGATCACAAATTGATCCAGGTATTCCTTAAACACTCGGTTCATCAGATCCATGAACGTAGCTAGAGCATTCGTCAACCCGAACAGCATTACAATAAACTCATAATGACCGTATCGAGTACAAAACGCTGACTTTGGAATGTCTTCTTTCCTGATCCTCAGCTAATTAAATCTCGTTCTCAAGTCGATTTTAGAAAATATCGACGTTCCTTGTAACTGATCAAACAAGTCGTCGATCCTCGAGAGTGGATACTTGTTCTTGATTGTCACCTGATTGAGTTGACGATGGTCGATGCACAGGTGCAACGAACCATCTTTCTTTTTTACGAACAAAACTGGTGCTCTCCAAGGTAATGCACTAGGACTTATGAATCTCTTATCCAACAATTCCTGCATCTGTACCTTCAGTTCTTTTAACTCGGATAACGCTATCTGGTAAGGTGCCTTAGAAATTGGCTTTGTCCCGGGTGCTAGCTCAATCACGAACTCGATTTCTCTCTCTGGCGATAGACTTGGCAATTCCTTCGGGAATACATCTGAAAATTCTTGTGCTACTGAAATTTCTTCAATCTTCAGCTTGGCAACTGTCGTATCCACGACAATTGCCAAGTAATCTTGACAACCCTCGTCTAACAAACGGGTTGCCTTAATTGACGAGATCAAGGTAATTGAGGGTCCTCCTCGACTTCCAACAAACTCGAAACTTTCACCCTCTAACGGGTTAAATTGAATCGTTTTGCGATAGTAGTCCATCTTAGCTCGTTGCTTGGTGAGTCAGTCCATGCCAATTATCAAATCAAAGTCAAACATGGCTAGGACTAACAAGTTTATTTTCCTCTCTTGCTCACCAATCGCTAACTTGCAACTAGAACAACCCAATGCAGACAACACATTATCCTTTAATGGTGTAGATATGCTAACCATCGACTCCAGCAACTCAGGACTTAATCCTATCAGTTTAATGAATTACTTGTCAATAAAAGAATGAGTTGCACCGGGGTCGAATAAAGCATAAGCAGCATGGTCGTTCAACGAAACCATACATGTAATCACATCAAGCGCGTCCTCAACCTGACCTCTGGTGATGGCATATATTGTTCCTTGAACCGGGGGTCTGATCTGTCCACCCTGCGATGTGTTCTGTGGCACGTATCCTCTGATCTAACCCATCGGTGGCAACGACGGCAACTGCTATGGTCTCTTCTATCTTCTGGGACAGTTCCTAGCTATGTGACCCGACTGACTACACCCAAAACAAGTACCCGGCCTAAATTGGCATGAGGCTGATCTGTGTCACCTTCTACACAAGCGGCACATGCCATTCTGCCTATGCCCTGACTTCCCAATTCCACACTTCCTGTTGGGCAGGACTTGAAATCTTCCTCCGATCATAGGCCTCTTCTCATGTCGGATCCCTTCTTTGTGCGAACTAAACCTTGACCCAAACGAGGCGGCTTGCCTGTTCAAACTTCTCTCTAGTAGCTGAACTCGATTATATACCTCATGGTAATCCTTCAGATCCAACGGCACCAGCAATTGCTTCAGCTCTACCCGAAGGCCATTCCCGAACCTTCTAGCTTTATCCTCTGGATCTTCGATCAACCTCGAAGCATATTGAGAAAGCTCCGCAAACTTGATCTCGTACTGGTCAATAGACATCGTCCCTTGGCAAAGACGCTAAAATTCTTCCATTTTCTGTTCTCGGGCGCTACCCGAAAAGTATTTGTCGTTGAAGGCCCTGAGGAACACGTCCCACAGCGGAACTACTCCTCTCAAGAATACTATATCTCTAGTGGCCCTCCACTAGGTATTTGCATTAACCTGCAGTTTGATATACTACCAGGACAACTTTCTCCTCCTCATTGCACCTCAGAAGTGCAAAAGCCTTGTCAAGATCCTAAATCCAAAGAGATGTAGTCTCTGGGTCTCCGGTACCCGTGAACCTCGGCGGGTTCAACTTTAGAAATTACTCTACCAACTTGTGGATCAGTCTCTCCCTTTCCACAACTAAGTTCCCAGCTGGAACCTCAGCAGGTGCGGCAATAGGTGCGGTGGTGGCTGCGACAGCAACAGCAGCATTGGCAGCGGCAGTAGTAGCGGCTGCAACGGTGGCGGTAAAGGCGGCAGTAAAGGCGGCAGCTTGATTCTGGGCATGTTGCCCCATCATGTCTCTCATTGCATCCAACGCCTGCGTGATCCCGACTGTTTCCGGATCACCAGGGGCTACTACCCTAGCACCAATAGGAGGTAGTGCTACTCCATCAGCGCTAGCCTTAGCCTGTGCTCTACCACGGCCACCTTGAGTACTGACCCTCGTCGACGTCCTACCCCGAGTTGTAGGGCCAATGGTACGCTTCCGAGGAGTCCTCTGCTCCTGATCGCTCATTCTGAAGGTTCTTTAAAGAAGCCTGCTTCCAATTCCACATAGAATTAGAAGCTGAGCTATCCACACTAACAACCAATTCTATCACTCAGCTATCATAGATATGCACCAGCATGAAATAAAGGTATTTTCTACTAACTATCCCATAGACCATTGCACCTTATCACTCTCATCACTAAACCAGGCTCTGATACTACTTAAACGGGGATGTCACGTCCCGATCCTCCGAGCGCGTGTCCATCCCTCCACGGTCGATTAATTAAAGACATCCTAGGTCGCATCGCCGACCCATTCATTTTAATGCATGCGGAAACAAATCAATAATCCACAGACAACAATTCAATGGGATAGAAAAGTAGGGCCATAATTTTTAACACCAAAACCACAACACACTTACACACACACACACACACACACACACACACACACACACACACACACTCACTCACTCACTCACTCACTCACATAACAAACCAACCTTCTTAGGCTGACCAAAATGCTCAGGAGGAGCTGCCATCTATGGGCTTGAAAATATTATCCCACAACGGGGTGAGACGACGTCTCAGCAAGTTCACCCCCTAAGACCCAACTAGGAAGAAAATACGCCCCTAGCGTTGCCTAAGCACAAGCACAAGTCAAATGACTTACCTTTGCCTCGATTTCCTTCATGCAAATCAGTACAATTCATCAAATCACATCAATAAATCAACTCATCACACCCGATCGACTCATCGATCAGTCGACCCAGTCGATTGATGTCAACAGAACCATTACACGGTCATTTCAATTACTCGATCCAACTATTAATTACGGCCACACTCGGGTACGGCCTACTAAATGTTCGGCAGTGAATTACGGCCCAACTGGCACAGCTTGTTCCAAGTTCGGCGGTAAATTACGGCCCAATGGGCACAGCCTGCTTTAGCGGTTAATTACGGCCTAATGCGCACAGCCTGTTCCAAGTTCGGCGGTAAATTACGGCCCAATGGGCACAGCCATACTTTGGCGGTTAATTACGGCCCAATGGGCACGGCCTTCTTCGGCAGTTTTCTTGATCTAACTCATAACATCACGCACAACATATGTTACCTCAACTTTCAATAGTCATCTTACTACGATTATAAACCACCACATATTTTCACCATTTTTATCATACCCGATGAAAATAATCGTGTGTGGGTACACGATCAGCCTTAGCCAAAATATAATATTTTCCTCTTGAAAATCTCACTAATTTTACTGATCTATAAACACATTTTTGGCGTTGTAAACCGACACCCAGTGATTTTCTAATTAAATATTGAAAATAAATAAATTTTGGGATAAATACTCCAAAATGGCCAATCACACTTAAATTGCATAAAATAACAGTCAATTAAATAATCCAACCACACCATTGTAGTCAGCACAAAATTCCGGTCACCGACTATCCCAGTCTAATTTTCAGAAAATAATTAATTAATTAATTAATTAACGAAAATTAATTATTAAATGCTAAAAATAGCAACTAAGGCCGGAAAAGCCTAATTAAAAGCCGAGACGGGCCCAAAAAATTTCCAAACCACTCTAGATAAATACTAGAGCTTATCTAGGCTCTAATTACACTACTCTAACCACCTAAAATGCAATAACGATTAATTAAATTGCTAATCTATTCGACTATCCACTTAATCCATACTTAGTCTAAAATAATCAACCCTTAAACGTCATTAACTTACTAAGTATGGATTAGTGAGTGAAACTCACTTGATTGACAATCCGCTCAGATCAAAACGACGGGGACGCGGAGGCAGTCCACAAACTCCATAGCGGGCGTGCCTTTTGAGGTCCGAAAAGCCACAAAAATGGGCCAAACAGCGCTAGCGAGACCCACTCAGTTCGGTTTTGGTAAGGGCCGAGAAAGGGCTAAACGGTGCTGGCTTGGGGCTGAAACGGGCAAGGACGGAACTAGTGGAGCTGCTGCGGCTTGGACGGGCAGAGGCGGTGCTAGACGGCGACTCCGGGGACCACAACGGCGACGCACAACGTCGTGGTGACCCGCTGGGTGCGCAAGTTGGGTGAGACGTTGGACAGGAGCGCGTGGAATGGCGGGACAGGCGGCGAAGCTCACGGGGCGTGACGACGAACGGTGGCGTGCGACGGCTGCTCGACGGCAAGGAGGCCAGTTGCTGGTCCAGTTCTCTAGTTTTTGCTGAGCTCAAAACCACAAGAAGAAGAGGAGAGGGGAAGGGTTGATGGGCAGAAGAGGGGGAAGGAGGAGGAGGGGGGACAAGACCAACTTGGAGGGTCCCTCATGCTTCTTTCCTATCCCTTTGCCTCCTTGAAGTGGTCCCACCAAGTGTGGCTGGCTTCCACAGCAATTTTCAACCTTCAAACTTCCTTCTAGAAGCCTTGAAGTGGTCCAAAGGTTGTTGGCAAGGGGGGCATACGAATTTTGTACACATTTGGCTTAAATTGAACTTCAATCCTCCTTGAATTAACTCAATTCGGCCTCTATAAATTCAACCATCATACCCTCGATCAAATTGGCATTTTTCATCACCAATTAATCCCACTTGCATCCCAATTTCGCGATAAAAAACGGTCTTGGGAATTTCCCAGTCGAAAAATGGCCCTATATCGACTTTTTCCGCCAAAACCTCGGTTTGCAGAAAAATCTTCGAAGACTGAGTCGACATTCCTAAAATGACTTGTGACATGACAGAACTTTCAATTTCTAAAATCGGATTCAAATTCACAGTTAATTTCAATCCGATGCGATTTTAGTGTGATTTAGGCTACCGGGTAGCTTTTAGAAATTTTTAGTTCAAACGACCCGTGGTCGATTTTCTTCGAGTCACAATAAACCTCTTCGACACATTGACGACTCTCGGTTGTCGTGAAAATCTCGAGGATTCAAATACAGACACAGGGTACCAAAACGATAGAAAAATCAGCCTAGTGCCAGTCGACGAGAATTTTGTAATTTAGTGGAATCGCCCACGTTTAGCCACACATCTCTGTCGAACCGACCTATCTCTGATCTCTAATCGACTTTTAACTGTGCCGTAATGATCTTTGCAGATGTGCACGATCGAGTAGCTGATTCCTAGTCGAAATTCCCAAATCTATTGAATTAAAATCTCTTATTGACTTCTCCAGATAGTCTAGTTATCTCACGAGTGATCAGCTCTGAGAATAGCACTATAGGCATGTCGATGAAATGCCCGATTAATTTAATTGAAAGCAAAACTAAAAATTTCAGGATGTCACACAATTAGCATGCAAACAACAAAACGACGCCATTTGGCGTCTTTTCCCCAAGTAAGATTCCTAAATCCCTTAATTGAAAGAGAATCGAAAGTTCTAAACCCTAAATCCCCAATTTGAGTGCATACTTCGATTTTCTCCTAAAATTATTAGCTCGCTCTTGCAAATGGAAGGCAGAAGCTTCAGCAGCGGCTCACATTCGTGTGAAAAAAAGCAAATTAGATAGTGAGTGTTACTGTTATTGCGGGTTACCGAGTAACATCTTTGACTCGGTTGAATCCCAAGAGAAGATTCCATGGGTGCGGCAGATATAGAGAAGGCTCGAAGAGTAAATATTTCAAATGGGATGATGCCAAATTCTCTGATCGAGCGACAGGAGTGATCTTGGAGCTACTTGAAGGTCGACATCAACCTCCACCTATATCAATGAATGAGTTAAAGGATGTCAGCTCAATGCAAGCTCAAATGAAAGATTTAACATCTCTGGTCGACCATTTGAAGAAGGAGGTTTCGAGGTTGAAAATTGAAAGAAACTTCTATCAAACGTTGATTGTGTTGTTATTCTTTTATATAGTCTATTCAAATGTGAAGTGAGTAATGAGAAGAAGTTCGTATGTCTAAAATAGTCAAAGATGTGGAACATGTACTTGTATTGGGTTATTTATGAGTAAAGTGTGTTTTTGGTTTGCTACAATTTTTGTTTGGAGCAAAAGATTTTGTTGTAATTATGGTTGAAATGGAATGTTGGAGTTGGAATGCATTAGTTGTTGTGAGCACTTTTTTGCTTAGTTGTGTATTGTCAATATTTGTTTTCCTTAGCTTTTGCTTCAGATGCAATGGTTTACTGCATTTTTTGTTTGGTAATGGTTTGCTAGTTTGCTACAACTATTATTGTAAGCCATGGCAAAATTAAGGGATGGTGGCAAATTCATGATTGACATAAGTTATAAATAGTGATCTCTTGAGTGTCAAGTTTTTATAAAAATGATCATATAAGGACCAATCGCAGTTATAAAGTAATTACTTGTGTTGCACAAGTTTTAAACAAAAAAAAAAGAATATGTTAATTTCAAACATCACTTGACTTGCACCAGTCATAATGCATCTTGTTACACCAATTGGGTTGCTGGTGCATCTTGTTCTTACATCAACCCATACAAGTGTTGATGCAATAAGATGCACCAACATCCAGAATTGCTCATGTAAGAAGATGCAGCACCTACAACTACACCAAGGCGTGCTGGTGTATTTTGTTCTTGCACCAGTACATACAACTAGAACCCACAAATTCATTAACACCCACAATTTCAACCAACAACAATATATGCACATATCACTTCTAAAAACATCAGCCTCATAAGAACGTTGCACTAGCAGCAAAAAATTTATACAGCATAACACCTTGCTAGCATTACTAGCTGAAACCAACACAAGAGAAAATAACAAAAACAACAATTGCCATTGACATTGATTGATTCTTTACAAAAGAGAAACATGTCTAACTTCACTCCCCAATCACTTAAGGTTCAGCACCCTCCTCAAGAAAACAATGACATTATGCACCTTCCTCAAAAAACAATGGCGGCAACTACCATTAATAAAAATATAGTATCTAGCACCCTCCTAAAAAAGAAAATATAGAAAGATACCATGTCCAGTATCCTCCCATTAGTCAATATGCACAACACCCTCACCTACTTTTCCTTTTGGAGTTTTGAATTGATTCATAATCCAAGCAATCAATCGAACCAGATGTGCAGGTTCTTGAACTAGCCCTTATGTCACCTCATTTTCCTTGTTTTTGATAACGGCTATTTTTTTTTAGCACGTGTTCACTATTGCTCCCATGATCAGTTGATTGAAATGGAACTAGTGCTAGTTTCTTTGGAGCATTCCTTTTTTGATGGCCCTTAATTCTTGAGTTGGCCCACCTTGAGAGATAAGTACCTCTGAAATTCTCCCAAGCTACAAGATTATAACCATATTGTCAACTAAATAAATTCAAGTACAACAAATTAAAAACATGAGACCTACAAATCTTATATTCAAAATAGTCATTTCACTACGTTCATTTATGTAAATTCCATAACCATATTACCTTAATCTTTTTTCCAAGAGCCCCTCTTATTCGCCGTAGTGCATCATTTTCAGTAGTAACAAATGAGAGAGCAACCTATGCAACTTGTGCAGTTACTCGTCTTCTTACCTAAAAAACACATAACAAAATTAAATTTCGGCCCATAAAAGACAAACACAACGATATACAACTTCATGGATATTTTAAGTTGTTGTTGTTGTCTTGCCTATACCAGTCCATGTCCCTGCACTTAGGCTTACAATAGAGCCTTTTTTTGGCCCTTCAGTAGGCCTTCATTTTCATGGTGGAAACAAATGGAGAAAACTTCTCAAGTTGATTACAAGTGTATGATAGAGGAAAATGATAAGAGAAGATAGTGCATGGTCAACTATCAAACTTTATCAGATTTGAATTGAAAAGTTACTGAGGTAAAAATGATACTTACCTTACAGCAGGGCTTTATGTCTGCCCTTCAGTAGGCATTATAGCAAGGCCTTCTGTCCTCCCTCCAATAGGCCCAACAATAAGCTTTTCTATAGGTCATGTTCCTAGCCCTAAATCAGCCATTGCATCTTGCCATTGATGTTGCTTTTTCAGCCCATAACATTTCTTATTGTGCATTTCCTTGTGGCAATATGAGTATTTCATCTTTACCGCAGTCATACTCATCTTCTAACTTAATGCCTCTTCCTACTACATTTTTCGTCTCATTTTTTACTTTCCTATTTGCTTCTTCAGTGGCAAAGGTAAAGGGTCTTCATGATTTGTTGGCTCCCAAAATTTGCTACTTCTAATAGTCTACATCATGAATGGTACGAAGTAAGATATGAGTTTTTTTTTTTGTACCAATCATTTAGGTAATCCTCTAGGTTTTGTTATTTCGTCTAAATGACACTAATGGCATGGGCACAAGGAATTCCATTTAATTGCTAGGCTCGGCATAAACACTTTCTTCTATCTAGGTTGACAACATATTTATCATAATTTTCAATGATCTCATATGCATTATCTTCATTCCAAACTAGATAGCAAAACCTAATGGTAGCAACGTTTACATCCCATCTCTTTACAATCTTAGGACCACAGTCTCTAGTTCACTTCATACCCTCATCTATTTACCTATTACCTATGCAGTCTAGTCATGACCATAACTCGAATATTATCAAGTATGCTGATGATTGGTTTGCACCTAGTCTCTAAAATTCTACCATTGAAAGCTTCACTGAGATTATTGTCAATGATATCGCATTTGAACTCTTCACTAAAGAAGGCCCGACACCAGTGCTTAGCTTCTATTTGGAAAAATGCATCAAAATCTTCATTTGTCATCTGCAACAACTCTATTTGGCTAATCTGAAATCAGTCACGTTGGTACTCTTCTCTATTTGCCAGAATTGCTTCTGCAACTTATTTCCTTTGAAGTTCTTTGACTAGTTTGCATATATGTGCCTCGCGTACATTCTATACTCAACATATGGAATCAACCAATGCAAGAACAAATCCCTACAAAAATTCAAACCAATAAATACAAGTTAGAAAAAATATACAAGTAATTAATATTAAAAGGGAATTAATTGACAATGGTATTACATTTTGTTAGTCGCTTATGAATGCACATCCTCCCCCATCAATTATTTCAAGGTCAGCCATTAAATTTTTTAGGAACCAGGGTCAAGTATCCTTGTTCTCTATTTTCACCACCACTGAAACTGTCAGAAACATTTGATTGTCGGTATATCTCCCTATATCAGCCAACAACTTCCCCTTACATAAATCCTTTAGGAAACATCTATCAAATCATACAACTCTTCTAGAACCAGCCAAGAAACCTCGTTTATATGTACCAAAATAGACATAAAATTTATTAAATCTACGCCCAAAATCAAGGAGTAACCTCTCCACAACCTCTACATATACCATACTAAATGGGTTTTGAAGCATGCATTTGCCAGCATAATTCCATGCATGTGCATATTCTTCCTTGTACCGACCCATCAATATTTTCATCACCCTTAGTTTTGCTCTCTTGCATTGATTCCTCGACACATTAACCCATAATTGCTCATTCACTAACAGCTGAAGCTGAAGACTTTTGATATCGGGCATTACTTTGATAGTATTGAAAAATGCTTCAATAACTACACACTTGTTACCCTTCTATTGTCAAATATAATTGGACAAGTATACTCCTCCTAGTATGACCTAATCTGGAATGACCCTTCCTACTCAGCACGCCATAGAACTTTCATCAATAATTGGGTTGTGAGCATTTAGGTCTCACAAATTCCTTCGTATTTCTAATGAATTCAACACTCATCTACTTAGCAATGGAATTCTTGACAACAGCTTCTTTTAATTATTTGGCATCGTCAAATTTCACACCCATAGACAAAATAGGTTTATCAATAGTTGAATCATAGCAAGGGTACTTACTTTTTCTTCTACGTGTAGGTTTTTCATCATCATTAACAAGTTCATTATCCGAATTAGCAGTTTCATTACCGCAACTTTTTTCATTTTCACTTCTATTACTTTCAGTTGAAGCTCCATCCCTATTTACTGGCTCGAGCCTTTCTCCTAAAGCTGCAAAAAAAATTCTGAGAAATTCCCTTTGCTTTTGTCTTGACTATGCGAGTTCATCATCATCTTTATCACTTGAGAAATATACTAAAGCCAAATATTCATCTTCCAATTCACTAGATAGAGTAATTTCCTATTCTAATCCAATGAAGTCTTCATTGCTCACATCTTCACCCAAAATTTCAGAACATCTTCATGTTTGTTCATCTCTATCAATATAACTTCTCTCCCTCTCCTCCCTCATTTGCCTCTCATTTTGCCATCCATCTAATCTAAACTCATCATCGACCTAATTACTTGCTTTACTAGAATCCCTCACTTCTCCTCTTTCAGTGGTGGTATATTCATCCTCATCCTCATATTCACCATCCTAATCATCACTACAATACTCAACATATACCCTAACTTCTTCGCCGTGAAGATAATGGTAAATGATATCCTTAATATCATTATTGTCATTAAAAAATCCCAAACCATCCTTCAATTCCTTCCTAGGAACATAATAATGCAGTTTTTGCACTTTGCATAGTAGAAAATACACAAAATCCCTCACAAAATCAATATATGATGGCTTTCGAACATTGGCATAGATAATACCTTCATTTCTACCGGCATATTTCTAGTCATCGGCCCCAATAACAAACTCTCCACCATAGTAAACAATGACACCTACCTGATTTTCGTCCATGTCGATGTTGCACCTAAGGAGGAAAAAAGTCATTAATTTTTTAGACCACATAGCAGAATCAGCAGCTTCACATGTAGGTTCTTGTCATTTTGTCAAAAGAAACAAAGGCAATCAATTTATTCAATTCAGTCCCCTTACAGAAACAAAGGAAGCCGAATTGAATAAACAAAATGAGGTCTCCATCACCCATTTTTCAATTCAATCACATTCGATTCCCCACAAAAGCACTCCAACTAATTAAACAAAGTGAGGTCTCACCATTGTTTCCCTCCGAGCCGAGCCGAGCCCTCATTTTCTCCTCCGTGCCCTATTTTTTTATTCGGTCCCCACAAAAGAAAGCAAATCATGTTAGTAAACAAAAGTAAGATCCCAACCACTTTCCCCACTACTTTCCCTTTGAGCCGAACCCTCAATTTGCCCTTCGTGCCCTAACTTGCCCGTTGTAACCCTAAAGTTTTCACTTACTTGACCCACATAGAGAACATAACAAACTTGAGTGAGTGAGATTTGGGGACACAGCCACCAAACGACAGCGAATGACACGCAACTACAATGGTGGACGAGCAATGGCAGGCGAGCGACGGTGGGCGAGCAAGCCACGGTCGGCGTCTGGCGAGAATCATAGTTCATATGCGCCGTCGACAAACCCTCTTCTACACCTCCTTCAGCAACGCCATTTTGGCCATAGAGCTATGCGGTGTTGTTTTTGTAAGGGAATTCATTATGATGGCAAAACGACGTCATTTCTTAGTGAGAAAGGAAAACGGCGTCGTTTATGCCATTCCACATGGACAGCTTTCTTAAATTTTTGCCACGTTAGTATTTTTTTAAATATAAAATCAACGTAACTAATTTGGCCAAAATCTCTCACCGGTAACATTAAAGTGATCGTTTTTTCTCAAATTTGGCACATAAGTGATTCGGCTGAAACTTTTGGCACTAAAGTGAGTGATGTACACAACTTTTGGCACTTCTAGTGTACTTACCCCATTATTAGAAGCATGTTTCACTTATAATGATATGCTGAATAA
The DNA here is from genome assembly GCA_017140595.1 of Eucalyptus curtisii. Lineage (NCBI taxonomy): Eukaryota > Viridiplantae > Streptophyta > Magnoliopsida > Myrtales > Myrtaceae > Eucalyptus > Eucalyptus curtisii. Next base: position 15,870,335 of record CM029494.1, read on the forward strand.
AAGAATATATTTTTTATGTTCAATATTCATTTGAAGTTATTCTTTCTATGTTGAGGTTCTCTCAGTAAATCATATATATTAATAGTTTTAACATAAATATATATGTTGTTGATATATGATGAAGATAAATTAAGCACGCTGGCACTTTTTTTTTTTTTTTAAAGCACGCTGGCACTTTGGAGAAACAATATTATTAGATCGAGGTGAAGGGAAAAAAGAGTTGAATGGTTGCAAGTTTGACTTGTTGACTGGAGATTGGATGGAAGTTATTCGGTCAGCCAAGTCAATTCCACCAGAGTCTATCTTTTTCATTGCGTCTTTCAATTCCTTGCATTCACTTTTCATGTAATTTCCAATCCATGCACTTCATTTCCTTAAAATAACAAGCTCAATGTAATTAACCTTTCATCGCACAGTGCACCCCGTTCAGCACGCTTTGTCCTCGAGTGCACAAGAGTGTCCTCAAATCATTTCCAATTGTCTAAGGTCCTGGTCACCTTAGCAGACGTTGATTTTCATCGACATCAAGTGACCCCGTTCAGCGCGCTTTGTCCTCGAGCGATCTTGATCATTTCCAGTCGTCTGATGGCCTGATCAGCTTAGTGGACGTTGATTTTCATCGATATCTCTCTTGGGCATGTTCATGACCTCACGTGTTGCTCTTTTAACAAAACCCTAACAGTAAATGTCCATTTGCATCTTCTTCTTCTTTTTCCCTTTCATAACCAGAACATTTTTTGCCTCGTATTTATAGATCTTTCTTTTTCATGCTAAAACTAGTATATAGAGAATTTTCAAACGTCCGGTTGACAAATCAGACGGCTCGCGCAAATTTGGAAGAGTAAAACTAGTCTTTTGCTAAAAAGGAAAACATTTTGCTCAACACTAGCATAACTGAGAGAATTCGAAACCATTCGCTAGATATCTACAAGAATTTTCCTTTTCTGTACACTACTTTCTTTTCTAATTGTATGTCATATAAAAACATACCCACATTTCAATCTCAAACACTGCTCACAAAGAGGACTAGGTTTGGAAAACACTTCCAATTTTAGGATGAATGTGGCCCGAGAGCAAGAATCTTAAAAGGGCACCAAAAGATGAAACTTCTTATTCTAAATAGATTAGATTGGAACATTGATACAAACCAAAGGGCTATAATTTGATTCGTGAGGCTAAAATTTAAGCCACTTAAATACGGAATAGACTAAATCACAATTATGTATATTCCATTTACTATAGAAGTTCCTAGGGAGTTCATTAAAGGAATGTTTCCAATAAAAAGAGTTTGTTCTTGCATATCCCTATTGGTATTCCAAATTAATCCCGCGGATACATATAATTCAGAAGAATTTGGACTATTTTCTCAATTCCAATAAAATGCAACTGGATTTAGTATGAGTTGTCAATCAGAACATTAATTGCACTTCTATTCATCATCGTAGGAATTGGATTCAAGCTTTCCCTAGCCCCTTCTCATCAATGGACTCCTGACGTATACGAAGGAGTGCGGTTCATTCGATAATTTCCTACCTCTCTATCTATCTCTTAGATGTTTGGAATTTTCAAAACTCCATGGACATGCAGAAGAGAAATGCTATCCCCACTCGACTTAAATATGGAATGGACTAAACTCAAATTTGAAAATTCGAGAGGCTTCTCTTAACGTTATCAAATAAGACGATTTAAGTCGCTTTTTTATATTACAGTTGCCAAGACATCGTGCATCACACTTGATGATGCAAGACATCGAACTCACTCCGTATGTTTAACCCCCTCACATAGGTCTATTGGGGACTCGGACGGAGCTGTTTTTTTTTTTTTTTTTTTTTTTTGCGTCGTCTCCCTTCTAAAACTTGTGTTGATAGCTCAATCACATCACTTATGCTCAATCACCCACGCATGATTAGTGATTTATAAAGGCATGCTTCGCTCCCGAAGGATTCTCAATTGAGCTCAAAAAGGGTCTGTTTGAATCGACCAAACCCCTTTTTTCTCCTGGGAAACTAGAACTCATCTCCAATCAAAAAGGAAAGAAGAAAAGGAGGGGATTAAACAGAAGGACCATGGGGAAAGAAGCCAGGTCAAAGTCAATTTTGTTTTTCGATTTAGACAAGCTGAGGAAGGAGATTCATTCATATGGCTCGTCGATAAACATCTATCGGATGAGGCTGATAAAAATTGCTGGGAAAATATACGCTAACGACGACTTGGCGATATCGACGGCGCCGCTGCAAAAACGATGAAGCATCTGAGCCTACCTCATGAGCATCTGCAGCGCCATGTCCACAAGGATGGAGTTATTTCACGTTGCCATAGCGAGGATCCGTTTATATATGCGATCGTAGAAGCTCGGTGTACGAGGGTGATTCCTATCGATTCGACTGTCGGATATAGTTCGGGTCATAGTAGGCCGACGCATGCAATCTTTCACTGAAATCCAATCACAAACAGATACGCGACGATGATGTGAATGGACGTGACGAGATTAAAGATCTGGACACGCAACTGCAGATAGCCACCGGCGGCCGCGGACCCCCGATGAGCCACCTCTGTTTTGCTTTTGGCTTTTTTGAGGACATAGACGACGAAAAGCGAGCGGCCATTCATGGCAACGTCACCGGTCATCGGTGCTTGCGAGCCTAGCTCGTCCATGGCCATTGTTGGCAACCTTCGGCTAGATCTAGAAATCTGGGCGGTCACGGTCGAGATTTCATCGCCGGCATCTAGATCCGGAACCTTGGCTGCGGGCGATATACATGAAGAGGCTGTTTCCCTTTTTGTTTTTTATTCATTTTGGGTCTTTGAAGAGGCTGTTTTATTCTTCGTAACGAAATAATGACACAAATAATTTATGAATTTTAATCATAAACTTTTAACCTGTTCAACATAATCCTTGAACCTTAACTCAATGTGTAATATTATCTATGAATCTCTGATAAATATCCAAACTAGTTCCTGGACTATATAAGAATATCTAATGTTATTTTTTTATTAATATAAGTTCAAGAATAACATTAAATATCTATTAAAAATTAAATAACTATGTTGAACAAATTAAAATTTAGGGGTGATATTACAAGGTAAATTTTAAAAATCATATAAAACAAATTAAAATTTTAGAAATCACATTAATGGCTTGGATGGGTTCTTTGCCCCTGTTTTTCTGGCCTCGAGCAAAAGTCTCAAATTCAAGATTTGGGGGATAAAACATGGAAACATGGGTCAAAAAACAGGGTGGGTCTCTTGGCCGAGGACAAGTCGAGGAATTGAGGCCTTAGAAGACATGGCCGCAAGCTTCTGTCGTCTTATGTCTTCTGTCTTCCTCTTCCTCTTCCTCCTCCATCATCCATGATGGCTCGTGAGGTGGCTCAGCCCGAACGCGATGCCCGGGACTTCGCTGATAGTGATGAAGAGAGAGAGAAATCCAGCAGATATTTAATTTGTTTTAGAAAAAGCCATTAAAAACTTAAACTACACCTACTATGACACACATGACACATTTATTCTAAACATTTTTTGTAACACGGAATATTCCAAATTTATACCAATCGTTTATCATAAATTATGAGGTAAATGTATTGTATCAATGCAAGAATAGGATTTTTAATATCATAAAAAATATTTAGAATAAATGTTTAGTTTAAGCTTTTCGTTGACTTTTAATTATTTTCTCCGTCGTCGCCACGAGTCAGTTTGTGATTGGATTTCAGTAAATAAAAGAAGGTCCGTCACGTGCTTGACCACTGAAATACCTTCTAGTTCTCCGACAAACAGTGCCCGAGAGAAGAGAGAAAAAGGGTCAAATAAGCGAGCGGAGCATCCCAAGAGAGGAAGGCGTGGTCAGTGAGTTCCCATCAGCCACGGACGCATCTCCATCATGCACTCTCCCGTTCCCTCTCTCTTCCTCTTCTTCTTCTTCCTCTGCTTCGCCCATGGCACCGCCCACCTCGACGGCCCGCCCGGGGACGGTTGCCGCAACAGAAGTTGCCCCCGCGGGCGGCCGGTCCAGTTCCCGTTCTGGTTCCCAGACCGCCAGGGTCCCGAGTGCGGCTATAAGGGCTTCGAACTGATCTGCGACGACCATGGGCGGACTGCGCTCTCGGTCCCAAACACCTCACAACCGCTACTCGTCGAGTCCATCGACTACAAATCCCAGTCCTTCTTCCTGCATGACCCCACCGGGTGCCTCCCCTTGGGGCTCGCGAACCTCACCGACCGTGGCTTCTCCGCTCGCAAGAACTTGTATTCGGACCACTACAACTACGTCCTGTTCAAGTGCCCCCCGCCCGATAGAGACTACATGACCGAGGTGGCTTGCCGGAGCATGCCCCCGTCGTACAAAGTCTACGCCGTTGAATCCTCCGACTATGTCGGAAACTTGCCGCTGGTGTACTGCGAGAGGAGTGGGAGCGTAGACCCGCTGCCGAACCCGATCTATGACATGATCAACCGGGCTCAATTCGACTGGAAAACGCCGGACTGTAAAAAGTGCGCAGAGGGGTCATGTGGACGGAACGGGAGCAAAATCGAATGCTTTCCGCCCCATCATGGACACCAGGGTATCGTTTTAATACTAGTCGAAGGCCCGTGCGTGCGGTTCCGAAACTTAATATGTTTCATGAGACTTGGCTTGACTCTCTGATATTTCATTTTCTTTAGTTCAAGTGAATATTAATGCTTGTGTACTTTATTTAGTCCATTCATTCCCAAGTTTTTGAACTCGGGTGATCGATATAGCAAGGTTGCTTATTGACTTATGGTTGATGAGATTCATCAAGTTCCTTTTTCGTAAAGATAAGATCCATGGAGCGCAGAGGAAGGAGAATCATAGTTTCTACGCAATAATCAGAGGCTTCTGGAAACTAAGATTGCTTTTATATGTGCAATTCTGTCGGATGGATGCATTTCCACAACTTTGTCTTGTTTCAGATGATACTTTCTGTACTTTATATCGAATGGAGTTCCGACTCCTGATTGCCAGTTTTTATAGAAATTGTCTGATGACCTGAAATGAAGGTCAGTCACGGTGTCGGTGTTAAGCGGATATAACTAGTTTTGAGGGCTTTTCTTCTAGTTGTTTTATCATTCATCCGAACTTCGGCAGAAGCTAAAGTACTGACTTCTCTGATTCTGCAGAAAGATTAAAAAGAGAGATCGCGGAAGGAGTCGTGGGCTCTTTTCTCTTTCTTGTTGGACTGATCGGACTCGGCTATGTCCTCAATGAAAAAAGAAGAGATAAAGCATTCCGACTCAAGATCGAGAGCTTCTTGCATGACTATGAGGCCCTTAAGCCGACCCGTTACTCCTACAACGACATCAAGAGGATAACCAATGACTTCGAGGAGAAACTAGGCCAGGGGGCTTACGGAACGGTCTACAAAGGGAAGCTTTCGAACGAGATTTTCGTCGCAGTGAAGATGCTGGACAATTCGTTCGGGAATGGAGAGGAGTTCATCAACGAAGTGAGCACGATGGGAAGGATTCACCACGTCAACGTGGTTCGGATGGTGGGTTTCTGCGCTGACGGTTTCCGAAGAGCCTTGGTGTACGAGTTCCTGCCGAACGAGTCTCTGGAGAAGTTCATTTTTCAGGGCGAAGACACTCTCGATCCTTTCCTTAGCTGGGAGAGGCTCCATGACATCGCTCTCGGAGTGGCCAAAGGCATAGAGTATCTTCACCAGGGGTGTGATCATAAGATCCTCCATTTCGATATCAAGCCACACAATATCTTGCTGGATGACAACTTCAATCCTAAGATTGCAGATTTCGGTCTGGCAAAGCTATGTTCCAAGGAACAAAGTGCCGTGTCCATGACTGCAGCCAGAGGTACCATGGGCTACATCGCCCCAGAAGTCTTCTCCAGGAACTTCGGAAGCGTATCCTCTAAGTCGGATGTGTACAGCTTCGGAATGCTGCTGCTCGAAATGGTGGGGGGGAGGAAAAACGTGGACGTAAACGCCAAGAACATGAGCCAGATGTACTTCCCGCAGTGGGTCTATAACCATCTGAATAAGGGTGAAGAGCTTGAAATACGAATCCGAGGGGACGGCGACCGTAAGATTGCCAGGAAACTGGCAATCGTGGGGCTCTGGTGCATTCACTGGTACCCGGCAGATCGGCCTCCCGTGAAAGTGGTGGTTCAGATGCTGGAGGGAGAAGAGTGCCCCGTCATGCCAAAAAATCCTTTTGTTTCCTCTGGTTCAGGGGAAGCTGCGACCATGCAGGGAAGACTCTGGAACACGAATCTAGAGGTTATCGAGGAATAAGTCCGAATGCCTTTCCGCAGTATGTCGTCTCTCCTTCACCGAAATGAATAAGACAGTAAGTAGAGCTGTGAGTCTAATGAAAAATAGCCTGAATACGCTCCCACTACTTAGTAATTACCTGTTGTATCAGATCCAATATACACGGGGGGTATTTCTTTCCTCCTGTATTTGTAATTAGGTTAGTTATCATGTAATACTGGATTCTATCTACTTATTGGAAGTTTGTGAGATAGTATGTACTGGGATTTGATCGCCCATTGCAGACGCAGTTCGTTCTGTGTGCATTTCATGTCCTGAATTCAGGGAAATATAGCAGTTGTTTTTGGGACAAGACTTGTGCTTTTTCTTTGCTTAGGGAGCTGATAATATCTTAGCTTCAGCAATTTTAGGTAGGAACAAGAGTACTACTACTAGTAGAAAAGGCGCCCCTTCTAATGAGGATGGTAAGTCGAAGACTACGAATTTGCAGAAGCGCTAAAAATTGACAGTGGTTTGAAGCTTCTTGAAAGAGATTGCATCAGTGAATTAGGGTGCACAAGGGCTTCATCCTTGTACATTTGATTGAGTTCTGTATCATGGCCTTTCGAATCGAGCCAAGTAAAACCAATTTGTCTAGTTTTTCTGATAACCTTTAGCTCTTTCAGCTAAAGAAATGAAACAAAAAGACTCTTACCGACCGTCAAGTGGCTTCTAGTTTCATGCTCGTAAACTTAAGCACCAGGGAAGCCAGAAGACAACATGAAACACGCCGTCATGACCGGAGCAGCGAGTTCCGGCATACTGAGCAAGTAGCACTCACGCAAACCCACTCGTCGATGCAATCCGCTTGGGAGCAATGGTTTCATCAGTGTATGGTCTTAAGGATCATTTTGGGCTGATAGCGTCTGAAGGCAAATCGTACGAGTACTATCTTCAGGCCTCGGAAGGGCGCTTGCCTTCTCCTAGGACGATAGGGTAAGATTCAATGACCGTCCGTCGAGGGCCGAAATGAGGGTTGAATGCGGTGCAATCGCCGTGGGAAATGCCCAGACGGCAGGGCGGTGACCTCTTGCACGGAGCTTCACTCTTCCGCAGAGGAAGCAAAGTAAGCCCGGGAGGAAGAGAATCGCCGGCACCCTGACCCCGACAATGATTGCATCGCAAGCATCCCCCGGAATCGCCGATTAAAACATATGGTTGAAAATTAAGGAGATGTGGCAACATAAACGAGTGATGAGTGGTGGTTATGAGAGAGGGAGAGAGAGAGGGCATGATTCGGCCAAGGCAAGTGCATAAATGAGAAGTTTGATTTGAGTTGTAATCATCTAAGCATTAATGGGCTAGAGTTATTTTTTAAAAATGACGTCATGCATGACGTAATTGTGCAGTTCAAATGTATGGTTAAAAATGAAGTAGATGTGGCAAAATAAATGAGCGATAAGAGGCTAGCGGATTGTGTCTTTTCAAGACCAAGAAGGTGAGTGAAAGTAAAAATATCACTGATCATGTTGATTAATATTATTCTCCTAATTTGTTAAAATTTTGTGCCCTAAAGATATTTTGGGCATTTAAATTATATAGTAATTTTGCCACCCATGGCACTATCGTAATATTCCATTAATCTAGTGGCACTTTTATAATTACAAGGAAATACTAATGAAATTTACGTAATCCAATGTGCACTAGATTTAATGTTGGAATCATACAGTGCTAAGCATGCCTTATATATATATATATATATATATATATATATATATATATATATATATTTCAAATAAGATCTATATTTCAAATGCCAATGATGTCATAATTTTATTTTAGTATATAATCTTACTTCCAGATAAAGCAATAATTTCTAACATAATATCTAGAAGGAAAATTTAGGATGTTACATAGGAAGGGATTTTTCTTTTTTTTTCTTTTTTTTGGTCAATACATAGAAAGGGATTGGGCAAGTAAAAATTCTCAACTCAAGGGTGGATTAGATAGATAGTTTGTTTTTCATTAGGGTTAATATCATGAAACATTTCGAACTCATACATTTGTGACAAATTTATCTCAAACTAATTTTTTTACCACAAAACAACCAAACTAGTATACCTATGCCAAATTTACCTATGTTAGTTTCTATTAAAGTTTATCGTCAAATTGCTGAGTTAGATAACACGTGGCAATTGAAGAGTATACCAGTTTGTGGTTTTTCATGATATTAAAATTAACAAAAGGTTAAATGTCACAAATATACCAATTTTGGGTTTTTAATAGTCAAAAAATTAGTTTAAAGTAAAGTTATCATAGCTATAACAATTTAGAGTTTTTATAGTCGAAAAATTAGTTTGGTATAAATTTGTCGAAAGATGCACTAATTTGGAGTCTTTTGTGATATTAATCATTTTCAGTATCAAAACAAAACGATGGCTTGCATGCATATGAGTGGCCTTAATTATTAGTCATCCAAGTTAGCACCATATCTTACCACATAATCGACTTGATGGAAGTTATATAAAGTTTGATTTTCACTTTAGACTATAATTATAGATTGGGCATTTACATTGAATTAACTTTTACTTAACACGAAGTTTTTAAAATCTTCTGAAAAAATATCCATAACTTATAAGCAGTTTGATTCAACTTGGTGCAAAAATCCACAAATTCTTGGTTTTCAAAGCATTGAGATTTGTTTTCAATTAACGATAAATATATTGTTATAATTTGCCTCGATAGTATTTTGATTATAAAAAAAAAAGCACCTATTATGCTTTGAAATGTATTGTTATATACGATAACGCACGGAGAAGATAATATATTTCAATATTGACCATTCATTAATGCCCATTTAGTATTGTTCTTTCTATCCCTATGTCTTGTTATTATAGCCATTTTAGCTGCGTACTTTTAATATAAGCATGTAAGTTGTTGGGAACCGCTTAACTATCTGTTGCCTTTGTCAAATGAATCGATTTGATGAAAATGACTTAAGAGTCTGTTAGTATTTATTTCGTGATAAATGAATAATTTGAAAAATAATTTCTCGCTTATCTTGCCGTTTGAAATAATTAGTCCATGAAAAATGTTTAATTGACAATAATTTATTTTTTAAAACTTTTTTAAATGTTGAAAATATTTTTCATTCAAGTTTGACTTTTTGACCGCAGACTGGAGGAAAGCCATTTGGTCAAAGAAGTCAACGCATAATGGGAACTCGAGGGACAGGTGCAAGGATGCCCATCAAAAGGCTCCAGGTCATTAGCACAAGTTACAAAGCAGTCCAGGAAAAATGCTGGCAAAAATGAGGGACGGTATGCATGTGGTCACACACATAGCGTACATGCAAGCTTTTCAAGATATTCTCGAGGCACGTCGATTTTCATCAATATCTCTTTTAACATGGCCACAAACTGATTTTTCTCAACATAGTAATATCCGAATGCTCTTGGGAAACTTATAATAAGATTATAATCGTAATTGTCCATTTACATTATCGTTTTCACAACCAATGCATCTTTCACCTCAATTTAGAGGTCTTTTAGACATCCGATCGACAAATTGGACATGCCATGCAAAATTGGAATGAATAAAACTCATCTTTCGCCAAGAAGGAACACATTTTACTTGACACCAACAAAGCTGAGAGGATTTGGAAACCATTCTCGGACATTCATTAATGTGCATTCACATGCTTATAAGTATATATGTTGTTGGAATTTGATGAAAATATAGTAAGCACACCTGCACTTTGGAGAAATTATGCCAGGTGGAGGTGAAGGAAAAATAGTTGATTCGTTGCAGGTTTGACTTGTTGACCAAAGAAAGATTAGATGGAATTTTTTTATTTTTATTTTATTTTTTGCTACGAAGATTAGATGGAAGTTACTTGGTCTAAGAAGTCAACAACACCAGGGTTCCGTCTTTTCGTTGTATCTTGCAATTCCTTGCATTCACTTTCCATGTAATTTCCAATCCACGCACTTCATTTCCTTATAATTGCAACCGTACATCACACGGTGCCCCCCTTCAGCACGTTTTGTCCTCGAGCGCGGAACCACTGAGCTATCTCGATCACTTTCCAGTCGTCTGATGTTGTGATCACCTTAGTGAACGTTGATTTTTATCGATATCTCTTTTGGGCATTTCCACTTATCAATTTTCCCCAGTATGTTCACATTAAGTGCTCTCTTAACAAGACCCTTACAATAATTGTCCATTTGCATAATTTTTTTTCTTTCACAACCAAAATATTTTTAGTCTTGTATATACAGATCTTTCACACATCTGGTCGACAAATCGGATGGACCATGCAAAATTGGAGAGTAAATTAGCCTTCTCTGACAGGGAAAACATTTTGATCAGCACAAGCATAAGTGAGAGCATCCACCGTTAAGAAAACTTCCTAATGAATTTTGAAAGTTGAAAAAACTATTCATGAGTATTTGGTAAATTTGATAAATGTCTTTAAGTACTTTAATTTAGGGAACTGCTCTTGAAAGAGAAGTTTATAGCAATCTTGATCGTGAAAACAAACATCAATGATGTCATGAAAAAAAGGTACCCAAGCTTGCATTTGAGACACTGCTTACAAAAAGGAACAGGTTTGAAAAACACTGTGAATTTGGCCTGAGGGCAAGAACCTTAAAAGTGCCTAAAATATTAAACTTCTAATTATAAATAGATTAGATTAGTACATTGATACAAACCAAAAGGCCTGTACATTCGATTTGAGAGAGGCTCAAATTTGAGCCACTTAAGTACCAAATGGACTAAGCTCAAACTTGAGAACTCGAGAGGCTTCTTTGAACTTCATTAAACCTATTTACACCGTGGTCGCCAAGAAATTGCTTGTCCCACTTGCTAATGCGCAAAATCGAACTCACCACGTACTCACGCACATCTGTTGGGGACTCGAAACGGAATTGTTTTTTTTTTCTTTCATCCTTCTTCTGAATGTCATGTTATTATGGCTCGAGTACGCGCATTATTGGTGATTTACCGAGGCATGCTTAGCTCTTTTAGAGAATTCTCATTCGAAATCGAAAAGGGGTTCGGTCAGCCGCAGAGCCCAAGCATGGTCGGACGAAGAAAAAGAGGGACGGGGGAACTTGCTTCGCGAGTTCGAGCTTGACCCGGGTGAAGTCGTTGCACGCGCGCTCACTTCAGCAACGATAACGCGTTAGGGCGGTGGACGCAAACCGACAACAGAAGGGTCGCGGGAGAAAAGTCAGGTCAAAGTTAACTTTTCTTTGATTTAGATGAGCCGAGGGAGGAGGTTCATTCGTTTTTTTTTTTTGGTCGAAGGAGGTTCATTCGTCTGGCTGTCGATCAATGTCGGGTCTTTGGCTTCGTCTCTGGACGAGACCAGCCGTCGCTCAGCGCTTAACAGAAGATCCAGACGTGAACTCTAATAAAAGTTGCTGGGAAAAAGATGCTAACAAAGAGGCTGCTTTGCTCTCCATCATCCATGGCAACGTAGTCGAGTATAATGATGACGAAGACAAATTTGAGGAATTTGTGTAATTCGATATATTCATAATGAAGCTTATTAAAGGTAACAAGATAAATATAATATCAAATATAATCAATCAATAATACGCGGAATCAACTAAATATCATAGTATTGCCAACAACATGGAGTAAAAAAAGAAAGTGGATCTTTTGGCCGAGGATAAGCCAAAAGGTACTAACTACTGAGGCCTCAGAAGACGTGGCCGCAAGCTTCTGTCGTCTTATGTTTTCTGTCTTCCTTCTCCTCCCCCTCCTCCATCACCCATGGCTCTCGAGGTGGCTCGGCTCGGACGCAGCGGCGGCGACTCCGCTGGCAGCGATGGCGAGGGGGAGGTTTTGCAATTCAGACACCCGGAAACCGCCGGTGGCTGCTCAAGGAGCAGACGAAGAGAGAGAGAGAGAGAACAAGATCCAGCAGATTTTTTAACCTTTCTTTTTCTTAACATTTGTCCGCATCGCGTCGTCAACCTAAGTTTGCGATTGGATTTCAGTAAAAGAATAATTTATCGTGCCGTGACAAAGACGGTTGCCCGAGAGACGAGAAATGAAAACCAGCGACCATTCCTGGTCATGAATGAACAAAGCTACGGGAGCGAACAGGTCTTATTCCAAGAGAAGGAAAGTGCAAGGAACCAGTCGGGGCCCATTATCAATAACAAGAAACCGCACAACACTCGCATAACCCCTCAGTTTCGTCAACACCACCACCACATCTCCTCCATGCACTCTCCTATTCCATCTCTCCTCCTCTTCTTCTTCCTCTGCTTCGCCCATGGCACCAAAGACCTCAGCCACGTTCCTACCCGGGACCGTTGCTCCCACGGGCCGCCGGTCCACTTCCCCTTCTGGCTCGAAGGCAACCAAGATCCCGAGTGCGGCTACCCAGGCTTCAAACTGTTCTGCAACCAGGATGGGCAGACTGCGCTTTCGGTCCCAAACGCCTCGCTAGTCGTCAAGGACATCGACTACGTCTCCCAGTCCGTCGTCCTGCATGACCCCACCAATTGCCTTCCCTTCCGGATCCGAGACCTCCACCACCTTGGCTTCTACGCGTTCAAATATCCGTACTCGTATGAGGATTCCTACAACTTCACCCTGTTCAAGTGCCCACCGCCAGACAGGACCTACCTGACCGAGGCAGATTGCCTAAGCATGCCCGGGTCGTACAAAGTATACGCCGTTGAATCCTCCAGCTATATTGGAGACTTGCCGCTGGTGTACTGCGAGAAGATCGGGAGCCTCAACTCGCTGCCGAACGCGATTGACTACATGATCCCCGATGCTCGTTTCGGCTGGAAAGAGCCAGACTGTAGCAACTGCACGAAGGACGGGTGGTTGTGTGGATGGGACGGGAGCAACATCACATGCAATCCACCTCCTCGTGGACACCCCGGTATCGTTTTAATACTAGTCGAAGGCCCGTGCGTTCGGTTCCGAAACTTTATATGTTTCCTGAGACTTTGCTCGACTCTGTGATATTTCACTTTCTTTCGTTCAAGTGATTCTTAACGCTTGCTTACTTTTTTTAAGCCATACATTCCAGAGATTTCAAACTCGGGTGAGATATAGCAAAGTTGCTTTTTGACTTATGGTTGTCGAAATTCATCAAATTTCTCTTTTGTTAAGATAAGATCCAGGAGCGCAGAGGAAGGAGAATCATAGTTTCTACACAAGATTACGTTTATACGTGCAATTCTGTCGGATGGATGCGTTTCCTTAAGTTAGTCTTGTTTCGCATGATACTGTTTGTACTTTGAATTGAATGGAGTTCTGAATCCGGTTATATATAATTATCTGTTGCCCTGAAATGAAGGTCGCTCACCGGATTTTAGTGGAGAAGTTGATATAACTAGTTTGACGGCTTTTTCTTCGAGTTATTTTATCATTCATATGAACTTCCGCGGAAGCTCGAACACTAACATCTCTGATTCTGCAGCAATATTAAAGTTAGAGATCACCGGAGGCGTCGTGGGCCCGTTATTACTTCTTGTCGGATTGATCGGACTCGGATATGTCCTCAACGAAAGAAGAAGAGATAAAGCATTCCAACTCAAGGTCGAGAGCTTCTTGCATGACTATGAGGCCCTCAAGCCCACACGTTACTCCTACAACGACATCAAGAGGATAACCAATGACTTCGAGGAGAAACTAGGCCAGGAGGCTTACGGAACGGTCTACAAAGGGAAGCTTTCGAACGAGATTTTCGTCGCCGTGAAGATGCTGGACAATTCGTTCGGGAATGGAGAGGAGTTCATCAACGAAGTGAGCACTATGGGAAGGATTCACCACGTCAACGTGGTTCGGATGGTGGGTTTCTGCGCTGACGGTTTCCGAAGAGCCTTGGTGTACGAGTTCCTGGCGAACGATTCTCTGGAGAAGTTCATATTTCAGGGCGAAGAAACTCTCGATCCTTTACTTAGCTGGGAGAGGCTCCATGACATCGCTCTCGGAGTGGCCTAAGGCATAGAGTATCTTCACCAGGGGTGTGATCATAAGATCCTCCATTTCGATATCAAGCCGCACAATATCTTGCTGGATGACAACTTCAATCCTAAGATTGCGGATTTCGGTCTGGCAAAGCTATGTTCCAAGGAACAAAGTGCCGTGTCCATGACTGCAGCCAGAGGTACCATGGGCTACATCGCCCCAGAAGTCTTCTCCAGGAACTTCGGAAGCGTGTCCTCTAAGTCTGACGTGTATAGCTTCGGAATGCTGCTGCTCGAAATGGTCGGGGGGAGGAAAAACGTGGATGTGAATGCGAAGAACATGAGCCAGATGTACTTCCCGCAGTGGGTCTATAACCATCTGAATAAAGGTGAAGAGATTGAAATACGAATCCGAGAGGACGGCGACCATAAGATTGCCAGGAAACTGGCAATCATAGGGCTCTGGTGCATTCACTGGTACCGGCCGATCGGCCTCCCATGAAAGTGGTGGTTCAGATGCTGGAGGGAGAAGAGTGCCCTGTCATTCCGAAAAATCCTTTCGTTTCCTCCGGTTCAGGGGAAGCTGGGACCATGCGGGGACTCTGGAACACGAATCTAGAGGTTATCGAGGAATAAGTCCGAATGCCTTTGCGCAGTATGTCATCTCTCCTTGACCGAAATGGATGTGCAACAGTGGGGAAGTAAATAGAGCTGTGAATCTACCGAAAAATAGCCTGAATACGCTCCCACCACTTAGTACTTACCTGTTGTATCAGATCCAGTATATATTGAGGAATTCCTTCCCTCTCATATTTGTAACTAGGATAGTTATATAATACTGGATTATAATACTGGATTCTATCTACTTATTGGAAGTTTGTGAGATAGTGAGTATTGGGATTTGATCGCATTTTGCAAATGCAGTTGGTTCTGGTGTGCATTTCACGTCCTGTATTCAGAAAAATATAGCGGCAGTTGGTTTTTGGGACATGACTCGTGCTCTTTCTTTGCTTAAGGAGTTGAAAATATCTTAGCTTCAGCAATTTAAGAAGGAACGAGAGTACTACTAATAGAAAAAAATGACCCTTCTCATGAGGATGATAAGTTAAAATAAGATGATAAGTCGAAGACAGCGAATTTGATGAAGCGCTAAAAGGTATATGTTTTTCGAGGTGGTCTCAATCAAGACTCGAAATGACATCAGTTTGAAGCTTCTCGAGAGAGATTGCATCTGTGAATTTGGGTGGCACAAGGGCTTCATTGACCGAGGGAGTTCTGCCCAAACAGTGGCAACTCTACTGATGAATTTGGTTACAGATATGTACTGTAACTGAACTTTTATGGTTTGGAAGTATCTGTTAAAATATGTCTCGAGTTTGAGTCCAATGTGAAATTCCGACTATTCCGAATTGAATATGTTGCGGACGTTCGAAATTGAGTAAAGAAGATCCGAAGATCAACTTCCCAAAGTTTGAATCTACGTTGGAGAATTTGGCCGCTGAAGTAGGAAAGTTCAACTTTGACTTGGATTTTGTTTAAAATATACAAAGATATATTTTGGTTAAAATAGGCAAGATAGCAAACAGAATCCTATGAGAAGTTGGCAAAAGAATAAGGGTTTTACTTATATATAGACTTGTGGCCGTGGGTGATAGAAGTGGATCACAAATTGTCTTGAAGCGCCGCGTGAGTGCTTGGTGTTCTGCTGTTGATCATGACGAGTTGGTCTTGAAGTGCCGTCTAGTCGTCGAGTACTTGGGAGGGATTTTCTTTGTAGTTCTCATCCGTGAATTATATCCAAGAAAGATTAGTGTTTGTAGCTGATTAAATCTTGTGGTGAGATTTACGTGTAATTCCTTCGTGAGATTGAGAGATTATTTCTTGAGAAATTTCGGGGCTAAACACTGTGTGCGTTGTTGGGTGTAATTGGAGCTTGGGAAACACCGAGAGAGTGTTTGAGTGACTCGAGTGTGTGTAATCTCCTTGTATCACTTGATCTATAGTGAAATTCGCTGCTGCTCTCCCCATGGACGTAGGTCTTTACAACTGAACCACGTAAATTCGGTGTCCGATTTATTTACTTCTTCTATCTATATTATTGTTTGATCGCTCGCATTTTTGCAACAAGTGGTATCAGAGCCACGCTTGGCTAAGTTGAAGCGAATCGATGCAACAGAAGAAGTAAAAGTGAGAATCGACAGATTTGATGGGAAGGATTTTAGTTTCTGGAAGATGCAGATTGAAGATTATCTTTATCAAATAAAACTGCACTTGCCCTTATCTGGGGAGAAACTAGAGACGACGAAGCAAGCTAGGGTGTTATTCGGCTGATGTTGGCTCGTAACATCGCGTTTAACATCTTGAAGGAGAAGACCACTGCTGATTTGATGCAAGCCCTGTCAAATATGTATGAGAAGCCTTCTGCGATCAACAAGGTCTATTTGATGCGACGTCTGTTTAATTTGAAGATGAGTAAAGGTGCGTCAGTTGCAGATCATATCAATGAATTCAATGTGATTGTTAGTCAATTGAGTTCAGTTGAGATTGATTTTGAAGATGAGGTACGTGCTTTAATTATGTTATCCTCATTACCTGATAGTTGGAATACTACTATTACTGCTGTTAGTAATTTCTCTAGGTCAACAAGTTTGACATTTGATGGGGTTCGAGATTTGATTCTGAGCGAGGATATTCGTAGAAGAGAATCTGATGAACCTGTATCTACTGCTTTAGTATGTGAAAATAGAGGAAGATCTATAACACGTGTGGGTAAGAGTAGTACTAATATGAACAAACATAGTCAATCTAGGACTGCTGATGTTGTCTATTGGAGCTGTGGCAAGAGAGGGCATCTTAGAAGGGATTGCCTTAAGCTAAAGAATGAGAAGGGTAAGGGAATTATAGTTGATTCTGCAGATAATGTTGCAGCTGTAGCAGATAATGCCGATTATGTATTGTCTGTCACTGATCATTCATCGTTTGATGGATGGATTATGGATTCTGATTGTTCTTTTCATGTCACACCAAATAGAAACT
Organism: Eucalyptus curtisii; assembly: GCA_017140595.1. Taxonomy (NCBI): domain Eukaryota; kingdom Viridiplantae; phylum Streptophyta; class Magnoliopsida; order Myrtales; family Myrtaceae; genus Eucalyptus; species Eucalyptus curtisii. The sequence goes on from CM029494.1 coordinate 15,887,544, forward strand.
GGTTTATCACTTATCAATGCACGGGTAGTGGTAAAGTTCGGTTTGGGAACAGCGCTAAGTGTGATGTTGTGGGTGTTGGTGATGTTAAAATCAGAATGCATGATGGTATTGTGAGGACATTAACAGGAGTAAGTCATGTTCCAGAGTTGAAAAAGAATTTAATTTCTTTGGGTACCCTAGATACAGCTGGTTGCAGTTATTCTTCAGAAGGTGGAGTTCTGAATGTTGTTCGAGTTGCCCTGGTGATAATAAAAGGAATCAAGCACGAAGGCCTGTATAAACTTCAAGGTGAGAGAGTGACAAATTTCGTTGCGGAGACGTCGGATACATTTGTTCGAGAGTCTATTAACTGCTCGAGAAAGACCTGGGTGTTTGTGCCAATGCACAAGTTTGCTGCTGGTGTCAATATCACGCGGTTGAGAGCTTTGATCGAGACGGAGACTGGTTTGTCAATCAAACATGTGCGGACTGACAATAGTATGGAGTTCTACTTGAAGCTGACAAATAAATTTTGCATGAAAGAGGGCATAGTGAAACACTGCACTAGTGCCGGTAAATCACAACAATTTGCATAATTGATGAGCAGAATATTACTAGAGACGGCCCGGAAAATTATCTCTAATGCTGGTATTGCTAGAGAATCCTAACTGATGTGCTTAGTACGATGAGCTGCCTGGTGAATAAATTCCCATCAACTGCTATTGAATGGCGGACTCCTGAAGAAGTGTTTTCAGGTAACGTTACTGATTATTCTATTATTAGAATGTTTGGTTGCCCGTGTTATTTTCGAGTAAGTGATGGTAAGCTCGATGGGAGGGCAAGGTGCATATTCCATGGCTATGCACAAGGTGAGCAGGGCGATCGGTTGTGGTGCCCAGATATAAATTCACCTGTTAACAGCAGAGAAGTTACCCTTGATGAGTCTCCGGTACTTCTGGCTAGGAGTATTTATGGCAGTGTTAATACGGATTTGAACGGTGTTCAGCTTGAGGTGGAGTTGCGACCAGAAACTCCTAAGGTAGCAAGTACAAGTACTAACATAGTAATCGACACAGATGATGCTTGTAGCGAGGTGGAGCCTATAGAGTCAATGGTTGTTGTAACTGCTGATATTGACAAGATACGTATTCAATCTCCTGATATATATGGATGCAACAATGGTTTTGTTTTATCTGCGATTAAGGAGGTTGCATCGGAAAATCCTTGCGAAGCAATTAAAGGTGCATGTGGAGTTGGTATTCTGATGAGATCCTCAGTTATGGCAAAGTTCAAGCGGGGCTTGGACTTGGATAATATCTGTGGCGGTTGAGCCCATCGAGGGCTATGGAAGAGTAGCAGCAGAGTTTGAATTTTTGCGAAGCAATTGCAACTTGGCTCAAACGTCGAGCCAAGGTGGAGATTGTTAACATATGTCTCGAGTTTGAGTCCAATGTGAAATTCAGAATATTCCGAATTGGATGTTGCGGACGTTCGAAATTGAGTAAAGAAGATTCGAAGATCAACTTCCTAAAGTTTGAATCTGCGTTGGAGAATTTGGCAGCTGAAATAGGAAAGTTCAACTTTGACTTGGATTTTGTTTAAAATATACAGAGATATATTTTGGTTAAAATAGGCAAGATGGCAAATAGAATCCTATGAGAAGTTGGCAAAAGAATAAGGGTTTTACTTATATAGAGACTTCTGGCCGTGGGTGGTAGAGGTGGATCACAAATTGTCTTGAAGCGCCGTGTGAGTGCTTGGTGTTCCACCGTTGATCATGACGAGTTGGTCTTGAAGCGCCGTCTAGTCGTCGAGTACTTGGGAGGGATTTTCTTTGTAGTTCTCGTCCGTGAATTATATCCAAGAAAGATTGGTGTTTGTAGCTTAAATCTTGTGGTAAGATTTGCGTGTAATTCCTTCGTGAGACTGAGAGATTATTTCTTGAGAAATTTTGGGGCTAAACACTGCGTGCGTTGTTGGGTGTAATTGGAGCTTGGGAAACACCAAGAGAGTGTTTGAGTGACTTGAGTGTGTAATATCCTTGTATCGCTTGATTTATAATGAAATTCGCTGCTGCTCTCCCTATGGACGTAGGTCTTTATAACTGAACCACGTAAATCCGGTGTCCGATTTATTTACTTCTTCTATCTATATTATTGTTCGATCGCTCGCCTTTTCGCAACAGTATCCAGTTGTGTCCTTTTAAGTAAACGCTGGAAGTCATTCATCTCATCCTTGTACATTTGATTGACCTCTTTATCATGGCCTTTGGTTTCAAGCCGAGTAAAACCAATTTGTCTGGTTTTTCTGACAATCTTGAGCTCTTTCAGCTAAAGGAATGAAACAAAAGGACTCTTAACAACCGTCAAGTGGCTTCTAGTTTCATACACGAAATTTAAGCACCAGGGAAGCCCGAACACAACATGAAAACCGCCGTCATGACCGGAGCAGTGAGTTCCGGCAAACTGGGCAAGTAGCACTTTCAATCCTCCGGCATAACACTTCACTTTGCTGTAGCGAAAGCAAAGTAAGCCTAGGAGGAAGAGAATCGCCGGGACCAAATCCCAACAATGATTACGTAGCAAGCACCCCCTCAGAATCGGTCATGTTAAACTAATTAGAGTTAGAAAGACTAGATATAAACAAACTAGGACTGCAAATAATCATAATGAAGTAACTAGTGTTAAAATAATATATCATGCATGATGTCATTCATGATGCAATCTCATGATTAACATACGTTTGGAAACTGAGGAAACGTGGCAACATAAATGAGTGATAAGTGGTCATGAGAGGGGGAGAAAGAGCATGATCCGGCCGAGGCAACTGCACAAAATGAGGAGTTTGATTTGAGTTGCAATCATATAAGTAATAATGGGCTAGAGTTAAAAAAATAATGTCATGCATGATGCGATGCATAGTTCAAATATATGGTTGAAAATGAAGTAGATACGAAAAAATAAATGAGTAAAAAGTAGCTAATTATGTTGACTGTGATAAAATATTTCTCGGAGTAGCTAGTAAGTTGTCTCATAGACACCAAGAAAGTGATTTGAAAGTAAATATCAATGATCATGTGGATAAATATTATTCTCAGAAATAGATTTAGTCAAAATTTTGTGTCGACATTTTGGGTATTTTTAGTATATAGTAATCTTGCCACCCATGGCACCATCGTAATATTCCATAGGAGTAAGCATGGTTTTAGGAGAGAACCGAACTGATGGGAATCTGTGCGATTACAAATTCCAAGATATACAAAGTAGATTCCAGATTCTAAAAATTAGAGAAAATATTTCGATGGGCAAATTCTAGGTTCTAGATAAGTGAAACCTGAAATCTAGAATCTGAAACCATAAACAATTTTTTTGTATTTTTCTTTGTCTATGTCTTCGTGCCGTACTACGGTATTCCATGACGTGAAATGATAACTGTATAATTTGAAACCACTAATCTAAACTTCTATTTTATAATAGTGACTTTTACTTTGTTAATATTTCATGTTTTTCGTGCGTCTAAATTAGCAAGTGATAACTATTAAATATGATAATTCATTGCAATCGTTCAATAAATAAGACAAGTAAAGCCTAGGTAGAACTTGAAACCTATGATGAATCTAAGTTCTAAATTATGGAAGGTAGGTTTCAAATTCTAAAAAGTAATAGCTCGAATGATAACTATTCATGGCCAAAAATTGATTGCTGGAATAGAAATAGAAAAATCTATTTCTATTCCTAAATGAGCTTCTAAGTAAAAATAAGCATTTTAATAACGACACAAAATTTCTATTAATGGAATAGAAATTCATTTGATAAGGACATAAAATTTCTCTTTCCAGGGCAGTGATGGCAATCAACGACAGTGGTTGGCGACCGACGGTCGTGGTGGTGACCAACGAATGGTGGCAAATAGCAAGCGGCAACGGGTGGGCGGCCGGCTAGTAACAAGGGCAAGTAATGAGAATAGTTTTTATTTCTTAAATGCATTGGAGGACCTAAATCTTGTCGAGAAAATGTAATTTAGTCCTAAAACTTTTAAAAAATCCAATAACTCATAAAACTTGTTATAAAGTTCTAAAACTTTCAAAAAATACAATTGAATACTAAAACTTGTCAAATTGGTCAAATCAATTCATTCCATTGATAACATTTTTTAAAAATTTTAAAATTCAATTACACTTTCATGATAAGTTTTAAAACATGATTGTACTTTTTGAAAGTTTTAGGGCTCGATTGCACTTTTATAATAAGTGTTATGACTTAATTACACTTTTTTAAAAATTTTAGAACTCAATTGCACTTTTATGACATATTTTAGAACTTCTAGTCCCCATATCCCTTTTTATTTCTCATTCATATTCCAAAAATAGAGAAGCATAAAATTTTTACTTCTTATTTCTATTTCAAACCTATTTTTGGACTAATTTTGTTCTAAAAATAGAAAAATAAAATTGCGTTATCAAACAGATTTTTATTCCAAACTTATTTCTCAAATAGAAAAATAGTTCTAACTAGAAATAGCATGGTTGTCATGCGAGTCTTAAGAATCCTGCTCTAACGAGTAGATTTCAAATTTTAGTTAGAACTTGTACAGAATGAGAAACCATAGCCTAAAACCACTCATCTCTAATATTTCATCAATCTAGTGGCACTTTTGTAATTACAATGAAATACTCATGAAATTTACTTAATTCATTGTGCGCTAGATCCAATGTCGTCATCATAAAGGGGTAAGCATTTTTTAATTTTTTTAAAAGTAATATATAGTCTCATGATATCAATATTTGAAATGCCAATAATGTTTTATTTTATTTCTAGTTCGAATCTCATTTTCATGTGACACGATAATTTCTAAAACCAGAAGGAAAATTTAGGATGTTATACAGGCAGGATTGGGCAGTCAATTGCGGGCTGGATTAGATGGCTTGTCTTTTCTTATTTTTTTTAACACAACAGAAGTAAGGTCCACATGCATGTGAGTGGACTAAAATTTGGAGTCGTCCAAGTCAACCACATAATCGACTTGATGGAAGGTTTATAAAGTTTGATGTTTACTTTAGACTATAAATTTTGGGGGAATTAACACTATTAACTTTTACTTAACACAAAGGTTTTAAATTCTTCCCAAAAAAATTCATAAGTAGTTTATTTTCAACCATAAGCAATTTAATTCAACTTTGTGCAAAAATCCCCAAGTGAATGCTTGGTTCTTGAAACATTGAGATTTGTTTTTAAGAGAAGATTAACACTAAAGATATTGTTAAAGAATACCTCGAGAGTATTTAGATAAAGAGCGCCTATTATGCTTTCAAATGTGTTGTTATATATGACAATGCATAAAAAAGAGAATGTATTTCTATATTCACTATTCATTAATGCCCATTTAGTATTGTTCTTTCTATCTCTAGGTTGTGTTGGTATACCCATTTTAGCCGTGTACTTTTAATGTAAGCATGTAAGTTGTTGGTCAACGCTTAACTATGTATTGGCTTGGTTGAATGAATTGATTTGATGAAAATAAACTAAGGCATCGATTTCGTGAAAAATAAATGATTTGAAAAACAATTTCTCAAAAATGATCATTTATGTTGCTGCTTGAAATAATTAGTCCGTTGAATATGTGTTATATCTAAACATTTTCTTAAATAATGAAAAATGAGGGATAGGTTTCGACATGGTCACACAATTAGTGCACATGCAAGCTTTCAAGATATTCTTTAAGGCATGTCGATTTTTGTCAACATATCTTTCACCATGCCCGCAAATCGATGTTCCCCAATACATTAATATTCGAGTGCTCTTGTGAAACTTATTATCAAATTCTAAAAGTGATTGTATATTTACATTATTCCTTTCACTACCGATGCATTCTTCATCTCAATTTAGGGCGCCCATGATAATCGTTATATTTCTGTCCCAAAACTATTTTTATGTTCCAGATTTGTTTATGAAATAGAAATCCGTTTAATAAAACTATTTCATTTTTCTATTTTTGGAATAGATTTTTTCTGCAAAATAAATTTAGAACAAAAATTCAAAGTAAAGAATTTTTACTTCTTTATTTTTAGAATAGAAATGAGAAATAAAAACTCTTCTCATCATTTGTTCTCGTTACTAGCCAGTCGTTGTCGATCATCTGCCGCCACCAGCTCGCCGATCGTTGGTCGCCGGTCGCCGCCGACCACCACTCCCCAATCATCATCCATCAACCGTTGCCTGCCGCCATGTGTTCATCGGTTGCCAGCCGCCTCCATTTGCCTATCGTCATCCACCGATCACCAACCGTCAGCCACTATCACCCCCACCATCCCCACCACCCGGGTTTGCTTAGAAACTCATATAAGAATAAAAATAGAAAAAATTATTTCTAGAAGAGAAATAATTTTTTTCTAATCAGAATGGTGATTATTCTTGTTCTAAGTGGTCATTTAAACATCCGGTCCACAAATCGGACAGGCAGGCAAAATTGGAATAAGTAAAACTCGTCTTTCACCGAAAGGGAACACATTTTGCTTGAAACCAGCATAGCTGAAAGAATTTGGAAACCATTCTCAGATACCTACATTTTTTTTTCCTTTTTCAATTCTCTCTTATTTTCTTCCTTATTTTTTGGGGAAAACATAGGTTGACAATATCGTAAAAAAAAAAAAAAATACCCATGTTTCAATCCGGAACACTGCTAAAAAAAAGGAGGGCCATGGGTGAGTAACCCTTGGTTGAATGTGGCCCAAGAGCAAAAAAAAAAAAAAAAAAAAAGAAGACAAAGACAGTGTGAAATTTTGTGAAATAACTATTAATTATTTTAAAATTTTAAATTATTAGATAAATGTGTAATTTAATATTTAAATATTTTATCGGAAGTAACATCTATACAAACCAAAAGCCCATGCATTTGATTGAGAGGGATTCTTTAAACTTTACTGGACTTCTCTCATGTTGCGACGGTCATAAACATCGCATATTGTACTCCCGAAATCGAACCCACATCACTAACTCCTGTGCTAGTAGCACGATGGCAGCACCAGCCACTGCATCCTGCGTCACGCCAGACGTCACCCTTGGCGATTCATCGATGCCGGCCTTGGGCTCTATAAAAGAATTCTCGGTTAGCAGAGTCCAACAAGGGACAACGGGTCAAATGAGGAAAGGAGGAGGAACTTGCTTGGCGAGTTCCAGCTTGACTTGACCGAGTAAACTTCCCATGCACTCGCTTCCCCAATAATACTGTAGTAACGCTGGGGCAACTGACAAGTGACAACGATGGACCGCCAAAAATCCAAGTCAAAGTAAACTCATGATCTGGACAAGTCTAGGGAAGGAAATTGTAGATGCAACATCGGTTCTTGGTTTTCTCTATCGGACAGGCCTGACGAGAATTACAAAACGAGAGAGAGAGAGAGAGAGAGAGAGAGAGAGAGAGAGCGTAAGGAAACCAGTTGATCGTCCACCATGCGCTCTTCCGTTCCCTCCCTCTTCCTCCTCTTCCTCTGCTTCGCCCATGGCACCGCCGACCCCGCCGAGAAGGACCGTTGTCCCCCCCAGAGCTGCCGCCACGGGCCGTCGGTCCAGTTCCCGTTCCTGCTCGAAGGCAAGGGCCAACCTCACGGCTGCGGCTACGGTCCGGACTTCCGCTTGTCCTGCGACGGTGGGAACACCCAGCTCTCGCTCCGGGATACCCCGCGGCCGCTCCTTGTCTTGGACATCGATTACAAGAGCAGGTCCATCGGCGTGCGGGACCCCGACCATTGCATCCCCTTGCTGCTGGCGAACCTCAACCACTCTATCTTCTCCTACGAGATGAGCCAACGCAGCCCGTATAGTAGTTACCCGCCCTACAACTATACCCTGTTCCAGTGCCCGCGGGACGGGAGGAGCGAAAGCGGCATGACCCGGCTGGATTGCCTGAGCACAACCGCGTACCAAGTCTACGCCGTCGAATCCAACTCCTATGTCGGAGACTTGCCGCTGGTGTCCTGCATGAGGAACGGGAGCATCGACTTGCTCCCGACGACGATCGATAGCATGATGGACAAGGTCCGTTTGATCTGGCACCAGCCGGACTGCGGGCTATGCACGAATAACAAACAGTGGTGTCGGCACAACGAGAGGGGCATGTTCTGCATCAATCCTCCTGGCGGACACGAAAGTATTATCGATTCCCAAACTTCTTATGTTTCATGAGACTTTGCTTGACTGTTGTGTTATTTCACTTTCTAGTTTAAGCGATTGTTAATGCTCGAGCCCTTTTCTTTAGGCCATCATTCCAAAGCTTTTAAAATCTGGTGATGAGTATAGCGAAATTGCTTTCTGACTTATGGTTGTTGAAATTTATCAAGTCTCTCTTTCGTAAAGATAAGATCCACGGAGCGCAGAGGAAGGAGAATCATAGTTTCTAAGCAAGAAATAGGGCTTCTGCGAAACTAAGATTGCTTTTACATGTGCAATTCCGCCGGATGGATGCATTTCCACAACTCAGTCTTGTTTACCAGATGATACTTTCTGTAAATTAAAATGAAGGTGTTCTGAAGCCTGATTGCCCAGTTTTTATAGAAATTATCTGTGATGACCTGAAATGAAGGTCAGTCACGGTGTTAAGTAAAGCTGATATAACTGGTTTTGAGGGCTTTTGTTCTAGTTGTTTTATCATTCCTACGAACTTCGGCAGAAGCTCAAGTACTGACTTCTTTGAAGCTGCAGGAAGAAAAAGGCTAAACATCGCGGGAGGAGTGGTGGGCTTTTTTCTCTTTCTTGTTGGATTAAGCGGACTCGGCTATGTCATCAATGAAAAAAGAAGAGATAAAGCATTCCAACTTAAGATAGAGAGCTTTTTGCATGACTATGAGGCCCTCAAGCCCACCCGTTACTCCTACAGTGACATCAAGAGGATAACCAATGACTTAGAGGAAAAACTAGGCCAGGGGGCTTACGGAACGGTCTACAAAGGGAAGCTATCGAATGAGATTTTCGTCGCCGTGAAGATGCTGGACAATTCATTTGGGAATGGAGAGGAGTTCATCAACGAAGTGAGCACGATGGGAAGGATTCACCACGTCAACGTAGTCCGGATGGTTGGTTTCTGCGCCGACGGTTTCCGAAGAGCCTTGGTGTACGAGTTCCTGCCGAACGAGTCTCTGGAGAAGTTCATTTTTCAGGGCGAGGACACTCTCGACCCTTTCCTTAGTTGGGAGAGGCTCCACGATATTGCTCTCGGAGTGGCCAAAGGCATAGAGTATCTTCACCAGGGCTGTGATCATAAGATCCTCCATTTCGACATTAAGCCGCACAACATCTTGCTGGATAACAACTTCAATCCTAAGATTGCAGATTTCGGTCTGGCAAAGCTATGTTCCAAGGAACAAAGTGCGGTGTCCATGACTGCAGCCAGAGGTACCATGGGTTACATTGCCCCAGAAGTCTTCTCCAGGAACTTTGGAAGCGTGTCGTCTAAGTCGGATGTGTACAGCTTCGGAATGCTGCTGCTCGAAATGGTTGGGGGGAGAAAAAACGTTGACGTGAACGCGAAGAACATGAGCCAGATGTACTTCCCGCAGTGGGTCTATAACCATCTAAATAAAGGTGAAGAGCTTGAAATACGAATCCGAGAGGATGGCGACCACAAGATAGCCAAGAAACTGGCGATTGTGGGGCTCTGGTGCATTCACTGGTACCCTGCCGATCGGCCCCCCGTGAAAGCGGTGGTTCAGATGCTTGAGGGAGATGAGTGCCCCGTCATGCCGAAAAATCCTTTTGTTTCCTCCAGTTCAGGGGATGCTGCAATCATGCGCGGAAGGCTCTGGAACACAGATCTAGAAGTTATCGCGGAATAAGTTCGAGTACCCTTTTGCAGTATGTCATCTCTCCGTGACTGAAGCCGTACATTATGTAATACAAGAATCTATGTACTTAGTGGAAACCATTGATGCGCTCCCACCACTTACCTATAGTATTAGATCCAATATGTATAGAGGAATTCCTTTCCTCTTATATTTCCTACTAGGCAAGTTGCTATGTAATCCTAGAATCTATGTACTTACTGGAAGTTTGTAAGATAATAAGTTAATGGATTTGATTCCCAGCGCGAATGCAGTTCGTTCTGGTGTGCATTTCTTGTCCTGAATTCCAGGAAATATAGCAACAGTTGGTTTCTGGGACAAGAATTGTGCCTTCTGTCTGCTTGGGGAGTTGAAAATATCTAGATTCAGCAATTTAAAAAGGAATGAGAGTACTACTGCTAGGAAAAGTGGCCCTTCCCATGAGGATGATGAAGTTCTAAAATACATAATTAATTGAAGACAACGTATCTGCAGAAGCCCTAAAAGAGTAAAAGGGTAATGTCTTCAAGGTCGTTTCAATCACAAGCGGGAATGACGCCAGTTCGAAGCTTCTTGAAAGAGAATATATCGGTGAATTACGGCGGCACAGTGGCTTCATTAAAAGAGGGAATTCTTGCCAAAGAGTGGCAACTCAGCTGATGAATTTGGTTACTGATATGTACTGGAACCGAACAACTTCATGATTTCAAAGGGTCTGCTTGTGCCATTTTGAGTCAAACACTCCAAGACATTCATCTCATGCTGATCGAACTCTTCATCATTTCCTTTCGGTTCAAGCCGAGTAAAACTAGTGTGTCTGGTTTTCCTGACACCCTTGAGCTCTTTCAGCTAACAAGAGAGACTCTTTTTAACTGTCAAGTGGCTTCTAGATTTATACACAAAAATTCGAGCGCCGGAGAAACAGGAACACAACATGAAACACGCCATCATGACTGGGGCGGGGAGTTCCGGCAAACTGGGCAAGTAGCATTCATGCGAAGCCACTCGTCGATGCAATCTGCATGGAAGCAATGGTTGCATTGCGGTATGGTCTTGAGGGTCTCTTTGGGCTGATAGTCCGACAGGCAAATCGGGCAAGGGCTGTCGTCGGGCTTCGGAAGCCGCTTGCTCTCTCCTAGGACAATTTTTGGGTAAGATTCGATGATCACCCTGTCAAGTGCCAAAACAACGGCAGAACGCGGCGCAACCACCATGGCGAATTCCCCACCGACGGGGACTTCACTCTGCCACAGAGGTGGCAAAGTGAGCCCAGGAGGACCAGAATCACCGGGACACCAACCCCGACAACGATCACGTAGCGGGCGCCCCTCGGAATTCCTGAAACTGAAAGCACGTAAACGTATTATACCTGAAGCTCGAGATAATTTGCTTGATCAGACAGATAAGATGGTCAGCCATATACCAATCCCGGGTCAAATGCAACTTTTTTGGATGCGCATGCCCCATGCGTTCTAAAGCACAAAGGATATTTAAATGACAAATGTGGAAATCCGGTCTTCTCTCATGTACACAATAATCCTATTTCAAATCAAGTGCGTTTATTGGTCAGCCCTGCTGCTGTTTCTATACGAATGACCCAAAAGTTGGTCTCAACGAAACCCAATTGAGCCAATGTCAAAGTCAACCTCCAGCTGAAACCTAAAGTTACGGCATGAGGTGGCAGAAAAAGAGAGGAGGAAGCCACTCGGAAAGCAGAAGCCAAGAGTTGTAATCATCTAAGCATTAACGGGCTAGAGTTATTTAAAAAAAATTATGATGTCGTGCATGATCTAATTGTGTAGTTCAAATATATGGTTGAAAATAAAGTAGATGTGGCAAAAAAATGAGCGGTAAGAGGCTAATTTTGTTGACAATTCTTGTGATAAAATAGCTCTAAGAGTAGCTAGCGGATTGTGTCTTTTTGAGACCAAGAAGGTGAGTGAAAGTAAATATCACTGATCATGTGGATTAACATTATTCTCATAATTTTGTTAAAATTTTGTTCCCGAAAGACATTTTGGGCATTTAAATTACACAGTAATCTTGCCACCCATGGCACTATCGTAATATTCCATTAATCTAGTGGCACTTTTATAATTACAAGGAAATGCTAATGAAATTTACGCAATCCAATGTGAGATAGATCTAATGTTGGAATCATACGGTGCTAAGCATGCCTTATATATATATAATATAATATAATATATTTATTTATTTCACATAAGATCAATATTTAAAATGCCAATGATGTCATACTTTTATTTTAGTATATAATCTTATTTCTAGATAAAGCAATAATTTCTAACATAATACCGAGAAGGAAAATTTAGGATGTTACATAGGAAGGGATTTTTTTTTTTTATCTTTTTGGTCCAATACATAGAGAGGATTGGGCAAGCAAAAATTCTCAACTCAAGGGTGGATTAGATAGATAGTTTGTTTTTAATTGGAGTTAATATCACGAAAAATTTCAAACTCATACATTTGTGACAAATCTATCACAAATTAATTTTTTGACTACAAAAAACATCAAACTGGTATACTTATGCCAAATGTACCTCTGTTAGTTTTTGTTAAAGTTTATCATCAAATTGCTGAGTTAGATGACACGTGTTTGTGGTTTTTCGTGATATTAAAATTAACGAATGGTTAAATGTCACAAATATATTAGTTTTGAGTTTTTAATAGTCAAAAAATTAGTTTATGGTAAAATTATCATAGGTATACCAATATAGAGTTTTTATAGTCCAAAAATTAGTTTGATATAAATTTGTCAGAAGATGTATTAATTTGGAGATTTTCGTGGTATTAATCATTTTCATTATCAAACAGAACAATGGCTTACATGCATGTGAGTGGCCTTAATTATTAGTCATCCAAGTTAGCACCATATCTTACCACATAATCGATTTGATGGAAGTTATATAAAAGTTTGATTTTCACTTTAGACTATAATTATAGAATGGGCATTTATATTGAATTAACTTTTACTTAACACAAAGTTTTTAAAATCTTCCAAAAAAATATTCATTACTTATAAGCAATTTGATTCAACTTGGTGCAAAAATCTGTGAATGCTTGGTTTTCAAAGCATTGAGATTTGTTTTCAAGAGTAAATTAACGATAAATGTATTGTTATAAATTGCCTCGATAGTATTTTTGATTTAAGAAAAAGCGCCTATTATGCTTTGAAATGTGTTGTTATATACAGTAACGCATGAAGAAGAGAATATATTTCAATATTCACTATTCATTAATGCCCATTTAGTATTGTTGTTTCTATCCCTAGGTCGTGTTAGTATAGCCATTTTCGCTGCGTAGTTTTAATATAAGCATGTAAATTGTTGGTAACCGCTCAAGTATGTGTTGACTCTGTCAAATGAATCGATTTGATGAAAATAAATTAAGAGTCTATTAGTGTTTGTTTCTTGATTAATGAATAAGTTGAAAAGTTAATTTCTCACTTATCTTACTGCTTGAAATAATTAATCCATGAAAAATGTTTAATCGACAATAATTTATATCTAAAACTTTTTTAAATGGTGAAAATATTTTTAAGTCAAGTTTGACTTATTGACCGCAGACTAGAGGAAAGCCATTTGGTCAAAGAAGTCAGCGCATAATGGGAACTCGAGGGACAAAGGGGCAAGGATGCCCATCAAAAGGCTCCAGGTCATTTGCACGGGTTGCAAAGCAGTCCAGGGAAAATGCCGGCAAAAATGAGGGACGGTTTCAATGTGGTCACACAAATAGCGTACATGCAAGCTTTTCAAGATATTCTTGAGGCACGTCGATTTTCATCAATATCTCATTTAACATGCCCACAAACCGATTTTCCCCAACATTAGTAATATCCGAATGCTCTTGGGAAACTTATAATAAGATTATAATCGTAATTGTCCATTTACATTATCATTTTCACAACCAATGCATCTTTCATCTCAATTTAGAGGTCTTTTAGACATCCGATCGACAAATTGGACATGCCATGCAAAATTAGAATGAATAAAACTCATCTTTCGCCAAGAAGGAACACATTTTACTTGACACCGACATAGCTAAGAGGATTTGGAAACCATTCTCAAACATTCATTAATGTGCATTCACATACTTACAAGTATATATGTTGTTGGAATTTGATGAAAATATGGTAAGCACACCTGTACTTTGGAGAAATGATGCTAGGTGGAGGTGAAGGAAAAAGAGTTGATTCGTTAAAAGTTTGACTTGTTGACCAAAGAAAGAATAGATGGAATTTTATTTTATTTTTTCTTTTGGTTAGGAAGATTAGATGGTAGTTATTTGGTCTAAGAAGTCAACAACACCAAAGTTCCATCTTTTCATTGTATCTTTCAATTCCTTACATTCACTTTTCATGTAATTTCCAATCCATGCACTTCATTTCAAGTTTGGGCGCATTTGGTAACGCTTCTGTTTCCAAGAACAATTTCTTATCAGAAATGATTCTTTTTTATTCTATTCCCGGGAACAATTTCTAAGCATTTTAAGTCGTTTAGTAACTATCCAAAATTTCAATTCTCGGAATAGAATTGTGATTGGTACCGTGCTCAAAATTTCTACAACAATTCATTTTCTTTTAATTTTCAAATAATTTTATTACTTTTTTCCTCTTTTTTCTTTCTTCTTTTCTTTTTTTCCTTTCTCTCTCTTCTTCTTCTTCTTCAAGTCGCCGGTTGCCGGCCTTGCAATGACCGGCAACCTGCCAGACAAGGGCGGCGACCTCACCGAAGCGTCGCCGGCCCTCGGCGAGGTCGACCCTTGTCGGCCGAGCCTCACCGGCAACTAGGCATGGCTCAACCGAGCCTCACCAGGGCTGGGCGAGCCTTGCCCGGTCAAGCGAGCCTCGCTGGTGGTTGGGCTTGCCTCACGGACAGCAGCGGATGGCAATCGCGGCGGTGGCAGCATATGAAGAAGAAGAATGTTGACACATAAATTTTGGCGATCCAATCATTGATTTTTTGCATAAAAATTAAGGATTAATTTTAACCCCTAAAAAAATGCATCAAAACAAATAAAATGAAAAAAAAAAAAGGAAAATAAGGGGATGATCAATTATGCATGGAAGGTGAGAATTCTGACTAGATATTATTGCTTCAATTAGATATTCAATCTTGGTAAATGTGGAGCCGAATTTCCAGCTAAAGATAAAAAAATCAAGAGAATAAAAGTCAAAATGGAAACCCAATCCAAAATCGGTGAGGATAATGGCCATATTGATAAATTGAAGGGAAAATATCAAAAAATTATACTCATCAGGGCTGAAATTCGGTAATCTCCACAATTAAGGAAGCATAGCTTTAAACTTTCTAAAGGTAAGTGGAGGTTTCTTTATAAAAGAATGGCGTGGAAGAAATTCGAAGGGGGGGACGAAAAAATTAGAGAGCAAATTCGTAAAAAATTTGTGCAAGAGAGAAAGAGTGAAAAGAAGAGAGGAGGGAGAAGTACACTATCAGTGCTATAAGTTGTGTACGACGCTCACTCTAGTGCCAAAAGTTTCCGTCGAATCACTCAAGTGCCAAATCGGAAGAAAAACGATCACTTTGGTGCCACCGGCGAAAGATTCCGGCCAAAATGATTACGTGGCTTTTTAAAAAAAAAAAAAATCAACAAGGCCTACAAACGACGTCATTTTGGGTCCTCCTTAAGAAAACGACGTCGTTTTGCCGTCCTACATGGATGGCCTCACAAAAACGACGCTGTTTAACTCATTTGGGTTTTTTTTTTTTATTTGGGGATTGAAATTAGAGTTTTTCCGACCTAGCTCACTTGGTCGTCGTCGCTGGGCCGCCGTTGCTCGCTCAGCCGCCATTGCTCGGCGCTATTCGCACGCCCTCGACAACACACGAGGGAGCACCAGCCCTAGTCGTCGAAGCCTAGATACCGGAAGACGCGGACCAGGCACTCATCGAGGAGATCAAAGATGGAGAGGGAGACATCAATGGCGGCGCACTCGTCGGCGGCCTCCCCGAGCACCAGCTAGATCACGGCCTTCGACTTGGCCGCCGAGTGGCCATCGTCGGGGTCGGGGTCAGAGCCGCGGCCACCGAGTGGCCATCATCAGGGTCGAGGTCAAGGTCGAAGCCCCAGCCGCCTAGTGGTCATCATCGCAATCGAGGTCGGGGTCGGGCCGGGCCGCCGAGTGGCCATCGTCGGGGTCAGGATCGGGGTCGGAGTCGCAGCCGTCGAGTGGCCATCGTCGCGGTCGGGGTCGAGGTCAGGGTTGGGGTCGGAGCTGCGGCCACCGAGTGGCCATTGTCGAGGTCGGGGTTGGGGTCGGAGCCGCGGCCGTCGAGCGCAGGGGCAGTCGAGGACGGTGATTGGCCAGAGATTTAAGGTTTTGAATTGGGGGAGACACCAAACGGCATCGTTTTGGTGTTAAGATACTGACTGTACTCTCCGGCGAGCCACATCAGCTTCAAAAATTAATAAAAAAAGTGCAACGTCGGATTTCCGGCCAACCAGATCGAAGTTGGCACTAAAGTGAGCGTTTTTCAAACTTTTTGGCACTTAAGTGATCCGATAGAAACTTTTGGCACCAAAGTGAGCATCGTACACAACTTATGGCACTGATAGTGTACTTATCCCGAAGAGAGGAAGAGAGCCTTCGTCCATCTTCAATCAATGAAAAAGGGCCATTTCCTCTTTTCTTTTCTCTGACAAGGCATAGAAAAAGAAAGAAGCAAGTGTAGCAGTAAACAGTGTCAGAGGGAGAGAAGACGTGAAAAGACGAGTGCAGCAAAAAAAAAAAAAAAAAAACAAAAGAGAAAAAAGAAGAAAACAGAGGAACTGTTCATCTTCTTCCCGGACTTCTCTTGTCCGAGCGCCGTGTCGGCCTCCCCCCTGCATCATGCCTCGCCGACTCTCCCTACACAGTGCTGCCGCGCCACCCCCCTGCAGCTTCCGTCCGCGAGCATCCGCTCTCACCCAGTCGTCGGCGCTCACAGCCGGGCCTCCGCCGCGCCTCCGCCTGGTGCCTCTCACCCCCTCGCTCGTCGACTCGCGATTTGCTGCTCGCCCGTGCATCCATCCCGCGAACACCACCACCACGTCGGCAGCACCTCTGATCCAGTGATCGAGCCCGATGCCCGACAACTGCCCCGACACTCTTGCCTCTGCTCGTCCGACGCCTCCGCCCGCAGCAGCTCACCACCGGCCCAGCATCTCGCTCACCTCTGCTGCCCGATGCCACTGCAGCACCCATCACCGCACGCCTCTGTTCATCCGACACCAGCAGCACGCACCCGATGCCGACGCCCCCACTCCACCTCCGCCCAAGCCAGACCACTCCCCCTCCAACCCGACGCCACTACAGAGCCTCCGTCCGACGCCGCGCCGCTATCCTTGCTCCGCCCGACGCCGTCGCTGTGCCCACGTCCCTGCCGCTCGATTCGCCACACCCCTGCACCGGAGCTTGACGCCGTCGCCGCCCAGCAGTCCGCGACGCCCCGACGCCAACCGAGCCCCGAACCGCTGTCGACGTCGCCGCCCAACGATCCGCGATCCAACTCCGCCTCCACCGCTACTTCGAGCTCGAGCCCGCCGCCGTTTACCTGCCGCTGCTCCCCGCCGAAATTCCGATGACCGGTCAACGACGGCCCGGCGCTGTCTACCGTCGTTTTCCCCTTTAGGTAGTTTAGCTTTTTCTTTTTATTTATTTTATTTTATTTTATCTCTTTTTTTTAGTTTATCTATTTAAGTTGTAATATTTGATGTCAATAAATTTTGTAGGCATTACCCGCAAGGGGTTTTCCCCAAAATTATTGTAATTACTAATTTAATCCGTAAGATGTCGGATCATTTTTTTAATTATATTAATTTTTGGAGTTTGTTGATAGTATTTTAATTGTTGAATCAATATAATTATTAATTTAATCCATAAGACTTCGGATCAGATTTTTAATTATTTTGAACTCTTTGTCGTGATGTTTAGGATTAGAGTAATCGTTAATTTGACCTATGAGACAACGGGTTATTTTTTTCGATTATTTTAGTACTTTATTTGATGAATATCTTTATTATTTTAGATATAATTACTTGTCCTAAAAAAACACTAAAAAATAAAAATCAAATCAAATTTTGCATCGAGCATGTAGGTTTAGTAAATTAAACATGTAGGTTTAGTAAATTAGAATTTCTTTTAGGATTACATTATTTAGGATTGCATTTTTGGTATTTTTTTTAAATAGGTTAGGGTTTGACCTAAATAACTTTTTATATAAATAGGGTTTTAGATAATGTTGGCACATTTTAATTATCTCATTTTTCTAGAAATAATTTTCTAAGATAAGATAGGGTTTAAGTCAAATTAATCCCTAAAATAAATTAGAAAATTATTATTTTTTTAGATAGTTTAATTAAGGTTTTTATTAATTCCGAATTTCAATAAAAAAATTACAAAAAAATATTAGGTGCATGTTAATTAGTTTGCATAATAGGTTCATTTAATAGATTTTTTTTATTAGTAAAATTAGGTCATGTAGTTAAAAATGCATTTTTTTATAAAAAAAATTCTAATTTTAAGAAAATCCAAAAAAAAAAAATTGTTTGTTTTGTGTGATGCAATTTATTTTATTTATTGAATGTTTAATAATGGTTGAGCACCTGTGTGATCACCTTTTGACATGATAGTAATTTAGTTTAAAATAAATCCAAGCTGCCTACAAAAACATTTTTGGTGAAAATAAAAAGAATGGTACCGAAAGGGCATTAGAAAAATCTAGTGTAACCAAGTCTCTGTACCCTTAGTCTCTGGTTCGTAGGAAGTAAAATAATTCTCCAATTATTTTACTTAGGTGTCTAATCGACCTACCGTAAATTGATTAGTGGCGACTCCTAAATAAAAATCATTTGCATATTTTAACCTTAAGTCGCGAATTGGTATGGACTTGGAAGAGCCCGAGCTAAGTTTAAAGACTTAGTAGTCCATTAGCCTAAACTCTAGGTGGTGAACCCGAAATTTTAGGTCGCGATAAAGAAAAAGAGAAGAATAACAAGAGAAAAGAAAAAATAGGTGTTTGATTCTAGAATTGTTCCCGGGAACAATAATCAACTTTTTTTTTTTTATTCTTGATTCTACTCCAAATCTATTCCCAGGAACAAAAGTTTTACCAAATATGATTCTGTTCCAAAATTACTCCCGAGAACAAAAAAACAAAAACAAACACCGTTGCCAAATAGCCTATTCAATGTAGTTAACCGTTGGTTAAAAAAAAAAATGTAGTTAACCGTACATCACACGGTGCCCCTCTTCAGCGCGTTTTGTCCTCGAGTGCGGAACCAATGAGCTATCTCAATCACTTTCCAGTCATCTGATGTTGTGATCACCTTAGCGAACATTGATTTTCATCGATATCTCTTTTGGGCATGCCCACGTATTAATTTTCCCCAATATGTTCACATTAAGTGCTCTCTTAACAAGACCCTTACAATAATTGTCCATTTGCATAATTTTTTTCTTTCAAAAACCAAAATATTTTTAGTCTTGTATATAGAGATCTTTCAAACATCCGGTCGACAAACCGGATGGACCATGCAAAATTGGAGAGTAAATTAGCCTTCTCTAAAAAGGAAAACGTTTTCTCAACGCAAGCATAAGTGAGAATTTGAAACCATTCGCTATACATCCACCGGTGAGAAAGCTTTCTAATGAATTTTGAAAGTTGAAAAAACTACTCATGAGTATATGGTGAATCTGATAAATGTCTTTAGTTACTTTAATTTAGGGAATTGCTATTGAAAGAGAAGTTTATAGCAATCTTGATCGCGAAAACAAACATCATGATGCCATAAAAGAAAGTACCCAGACTTGAATCTGAGACACTTTTTACAAAAAGGACCAGGTTGGGAAAACACTGTCAATTTGGCCTGGGGGCAAGAACCTTAAAAGGGCCTAAAACATTAAACTTCTAATTCTAAATAGATTAGATTAGTACATTGATACAAACCAAAAGGCCTGTACATTTGATTTGAGAGAGGCTCAAATTTGAGCCACTTTAAGTACCAAATGGACTAAGCTTCTTTGAACTTCATTAAACCTATTTACACCCCGGTCGCCAAGATATCGCTTGTCCCACTTGTTGATGCGCGAAATGGAACTCACCCCGTTCTTTTCTTTTATCCTTCTTCTAAATGTCATGTTATAAAAGCTCGATTACGCGCATCATTGGCGATTTACCGAGGCATGCTTAGCTCTCTCAGAGAATTCTCATTCGAAATCGAAAAGGGATTCGGTCAGCAGCAGAGCCCAAGCATGGTCGAACGAAGAAAAAGAAGGGCGGGGGAACTTGCTTCGCGAGTTCGAACTTGACCGGGTGAAGTCGCTGCGCGGGCGCGCTCTCTTCAGTAACGATAGTGCGTTAGGGCGGTGGACGCAAACCGACGACCGAAGGGCCGTGGGAGAAAAGCGAGGTCAAAGTCAACTTTTCTTTTAGACGAGCCGTGGGAGGAGGTTCATTCGTCTGGCTTGTCGATCAACGTCGGGTCTTTGGTTTCGTCTCTGGACGAGACAAGCCGTCGCTCAGCGCTTGATAGGAGACCCAGACGTGAACTCTAATAAAAGTTTCTGGGAAAAGAGATGCTAACGAAGAGGCTGCTTTGCTCCCCATCATCCACGGCAACGTAGTCGAGTACAAAGATGCGGAAGACGAATTTGAGGAATTTCTGTGTAATTCGATGTATTCATAACGAGGATTATTAAAGGTAACAAGATAAACATAATATCAAATATAATCAATCAAGAATATGCGGAATCAACTAAATAGCATAGTATTGCCAACAACATAGAGTAAAAAAGAACAGTGGATCTTTTGGCCGAGGATAATCTGTCTTTTTATGTTTTCTGTCTTCCTTCTCCTCCCCCTCCTCCATCACCCATGGCTCGTGAGGTGGCTCGGCTCAGAAGCGGCACCGGCAACTCCGCTGGCAGCAACGGCGAGGGGGATGGCAAGGGGGAGGTTTTGCAATTTAGAAACCCGGAAACCGCCGGTGGCTGCTAACGGAGCAGAGGAAGAGAGAGATAACAAGATCCAGCAGATTTTTAACCTTTCTTTTTCTTAACATTTGTCCGCATCGCGTCGTCAACCTCAGTTTGCCATTGGATTTCAGTAAAAGAATAATTTCTCGTGCCGCCACAAAGACGGTTGCCCGAGAGACGAGAAATGAAAACCAGCGACCATTCCTGGTCATGAATGAACAAAGCTACGGGAGCGAACAGGTCTTATTCCAAGAGAAGGAAAGTGCAAGGAACCAGTCGGGGCCCATTATCAATAACAAGAAACCGCACAACACTCGCATAACCCCTCAGTTTCGTCAACACCACCACCACATCTCCTCCATGCACTCTCCTATTCCGTCTCTCCTCCTATTCTTCTTCCTTTGCTTCTCCCATGGCTACCAAAGACCTCAGTCACTTTCCTACCCGGGACCGTTGCTCCCATGGGCCGCCGGTCCACTTCCCCTTCTGGCTCGAAGGCAGCCATGATCCCGAGTGCGGCTACCCAGGTTTCAAACTGTTCTGCAACCAGGATGGGCAGACTGCGCTTTCAGTCCCAAATGCCTCGCTAGTCATCAAGGAAATCGACTACATCTCCCAGTTCGTCGTCCTGCATGACCCCACCGATTGCCTTCCCTTCTGGATCCGGGACCTCCACCACCTTGGCTCCTATGCGTTCAAATACCTGTACTCGTACGAGAATTCCTACGAGGGAAAATGTCACAAATGGTCCTTAAACTTTTATCTAATATTCATTTTCATCCCTGAGCTTTTGATTTGCTCAATTTAGTCCATAAACTTTTATCTAATGTTCAATTTTATAACTGACTATTTAAAAATTGACCAATTTCGTCCTTCCGTTAGTTAAAGTTAACGGAATTGGCTTACATGGCTTTTAGTCTTTTAAATATAAAATAATAAAAAAAAAGGACATGTGGAATATCCACATGGAAATTACCTTTAAAACAGGTCAAATTGTGGCCACCATCCAAAAAAAGAGATACAGAACCACTTATTATCTATGCTTTTGTGATTGGTGCTCTCATCTCTAGCTGACCTCTAATTTATTTTTCTTTTTTAAGATATATATTTACTCATAATTCTAATAATCCAACTTAATTCCACGACATCAATTAATGTTCCATGTCATCACTTAAAGGTTTGAACAAACAAAAGGACTAGATGGAACATTTATTAATAGTTCAGGGACCAAATTAAGCAAATCGAAAGCTCAGAGAAGAAATTGAACATTAGATAAAAGTTTAGGGACCATTTGTGACATTTTCCCTTCCTACAACTACACCCTGTTCAAGTGCCCACCGCCAGACAGGACCTACCTGACCGAGGCAGATTGCCTAAGCATGCCCGGGTCATACAAAGTATACACCGTTGAATCCTCCAGGTATATTGGAGACTTGCCGCTAGTGTACTGCGAGAAGATCGGGAGCCTCAACTCGCTGCCGAACGCGATTAAGTACATGATCGCCAATGCGCGTTTCGACTGGAAAGAGCCGGACTTTAGGAACTGTACAAAGGACGGGTGGTTGTGTGGATGGGATGGGAGCAACATCACATGCAATCCGCCTCCTTATGGACACCCCGATATCGTTTTATTACTAGTCGAAGGCCCGTGCATTCGGTTCCGAAACTTTATATGTTTGCTGAGACTTTGCTCGACTCTGTGATATTTCACGTTCTTTCATTTAAGTGATTCTTAACGCTTGCTTACTTTATTTAAGCCATACATTCCAGAGATTTCAAACTTGGGTGAGATATAGCAAAGTTTCTTTTTGACTTACGGTTGTCGAAATTCATCAAATTTCTCTTTTGTTAAGATAAGATCCAGGAGTGCAGAGGAAGGAAAATCATAATTTCTACACAAGATTACATTTATACGTGCAATTCTGTCGGATGGATGCGTTTCCTTAAGTTAGTCTTAATTTGCATTGTTAGAATATAATACACAGAAACGACAAGATCTTGCAATTTACGTCAACGTGAAATTGCCAGAAAAATAAACGAGAAATAACAAGAACACTAAAAATATACGCGGTTCGATCCGAGTATCAGTACCTACGTCCACGGGAAGAGCCAACAGCAAATAATCAACTATAATCGGAGAATCAGAGTTTACAATCATTCACAGGCTCGAGTGTTTCCCACACCTAAATTTAACCACAAACTCAAAGTGTTTATAAATAAATAACTCACTTAGATATAAACTCACAGCACAAATTACCACGTGTTCAAGCTAAAAACAAAATGCCAAAAACAAGAACTCATTTTCTTGATCGCGTGGGTGGCTTCACTTGACGTTGTGCGGCAGCGGCTCTACGTAGGGTTTCAACAGCAAGTCACCGAAGGAAAGAAAACCTGCGTAATCTATTTTATATGTGTGCCCAAAAAGGTCAAAACTTTGACATGGGCCACTACCCTTTTTACTTCAACGTAGATTAGGTTTCCCCCTACACGTAAAAGTGAAACCCTTTTATTTTATTTATTTTCTCTTTTGTAAATCTTCAAGAGTTCAGCAAATCGCGTTTTTTGCAAACGCTCAAACTCGACTCATAATTTAACCCGCATGATACTGTTTGTACATTGAATTGAATGGAGTTCGTAATCCTGTTATATAATTGATGCCCTGAAATGAAGTTCGCTCACCGGATTTTAGTGGAGAAGCTGATATAACTAGTTTGACGGCTTTTTCTTCGAGTTATTTTGTCATTCATATGAACTTCCGCGGAAGCTCGAACACTAACTTCTCTGATTCTGCAGCAATATTAAAGTTAGAGATCACCGGAGGCGTCGTGGGCCCGTTATTACTTCTTGTCGGATTGATCGGACTCCGATATGTCCTCAACGAAAGAAGAAGAGATAAAGCATTCCAACTCAAGGTCGAGAGCTTCTTGCATGACTATGAGGCCCTCAAGCCCACACGTTACTCCTACAACGACATCAAGAGGATAACCAATGACTTTGAGGAGAAACTAGGCCAGGGGGCTTACGGAACGGTCTACAAAGGGAAGCTTTCGAACGAGATTTTCGTCGCCGTGAAGATGCTGGACAATTCGTTTGGGAATGGAGAGGAGTTCATCAACGAAGTGAGCACTATGGGAAGGATTCACCACGTCAACGTGGTTCGGATGGTGGGTCTCTGCGCTGACGGTTTCCGAAGAGCCTTGGTGTACGAGTTCCTGCCGAACGAGTCTCTGGAGAAGTTCATTTTTCAGGGCGAAGACACTCTCTTTCCTTAGCTGGGAGAGGCTCCATGACATCGCTCTCGGAGTGGCCAAAGGCATAGAGTATCTTCACCAGGGGTGTGATCATAAGATCCTCCATTTCGATATCAAGCCGCACAATATCTTGCTGGATGACGACTTCAGTCCTAAGATTGCGGATTTCGGTCTGGCAAAGCTATGTTCCAAGGAACAAAGTGCCGTGTCCATGACTGCAGCCAGAGGTAAGATGGGCTACATCGCCCCAGAAGTCTTCTCCAGGAACTTCGGAAGCGTGTCCCCTAAGTCGGACGTGTATAGCTTCGGAATGCTGCTGCTCGAAATGGTCCGGGGAGGAAAAACGTGGATGTGAATGCGAAGAACATGAGCCAGATGTACTTCCCGCAGTGGGTCTATAACCATCTGAATAAAGGTGAAGAGATTGAAATACGAATCCAAGAGGGCGGCGACCATAAGATTGCCAGGAAACTGGCAATCATAGGGCTCTGGTGCATTCACTGGTACCCGGCCGATCGGCCTCCCATGAAAGTGGTGGTTCAGATGCTGGAGGGAGAAGAGTGCCCTGTCATTCCGAAAAATCCTTTCGTTTCCTCCGGTTCAGGGGAAGCTGGGACCATGTGGGGACTCTGGAACAAGAATCTAGAGGTTATCGAGGAATAAGTCCGAATGCCTTTGCGCGTATGTCATCTCTCCTTGACCGAAATGGATGTGCAACAGTGGGGAAGTAAGTAGAGCTGTGACTCTACCGAAAAATGGCGTGAATACGCTCCCACCGCTTAGTACTAACCTGTTGTATCAGATCCAGTATATATTGAGGAATTCCTTCCCTCTCATATTTGTAACTAGGATAGTTATATAATACTGGATTCTATCTACTTATTGGAAGTTTGTGAGATAGTGAGTATTGGGATTTGATCGCATTTTGCAAATGCAGTTGGTTCTGGTGTGCATTTCACGTCCTGTATTCAGAAAAATATAGCAGCAGTTGGTTTTTGGGACATGACTTGTGCTCTTTCTTTGCTTAAGGAGTTGAAAATATCTTAGCTTCAGCAATTTAAGAAGGAACGAGAGTACTACTAATAGAAAAAAATGACCCTTCTCATGAGGATGATAAGTTAAAATAAGATGATAAGTCGAAGACAACGAATTTGCTGAAGCGCTAAAAGGGATATGTTTTTCGAGGTGGTCTCAATCAAGACTCGAAATGACATCAGTTTGAAGCTTCTCGAGAGAGATTGCATCTGTGAATTAGGGTGGCACAAGGGCTTCATTGACAGAGGGAGTTCTGCCCAAACAGTGGCAACTCTACTGATGAATTTGGTCACAGATATGTACTGTAACTGAACTTTTATGGTTTGGAAGTATCCAGTCGTGTCCTTTTAAGTAAACGCTGGAAGTCATTCATCTCATCCTTGTGCATTTGATTGACCTCTTTATCATGGCCTTTGGTTTCAAGCCGAGTAAAACCAATTTGTCTGGTTTTTCTGACAACCTTGAGCTCTTTCAGCTAAAGGAATGAAACAAAAGGACTCTTAACAACCGTCAAGTGGCTTCTAGTTACATACACGAAATTTAAGCACCAGGGAAGCCCGAACACAACATGAAACCCGCCGTCATGACCGGAGCAGTGAGTTCCGGCAAACTGGGCAAGTAGCACTTTCAATCCTCTTGCATAGCACTTCACTTTGCTGTAGCGAAAGCATAGTAAGCCTAGGGGGAAAAGAATCGCCGGGACCAAATCCAAAAATGATTACGTAGCAAGCACCCCTCAGAATCGGTCATGTTAATCTAATTAGAGTTAGAAAGACTAGATATAAACAAACTAGGACTGCAAATAATCATAATGAAGTAACTAGTGTTAAAATAATATATCATGCATGATGTCATTCATGATGCAATCTCATGATTAGAACATATGTTTGGAAACTGAGGAAACGTGGCAACATAAATGAGTGATAAGTGGTTATGAGAGGGGGAGAAAGAGCATGATCCGGCCGAGGCAACTGCACAAAATGAGGAGTTTGATTTGAGTTGCAATCATATAAGTAATAATGGGCTAGAGCTAAAAAATAATGTCATGCATGATGCGATGCATAGTTCAAATATATGGTTGAAAATGAAGTAGATGCGACAAAATAAATGAGTAATAAGTAGCTAATTATGTTGACTGTGATAAAATATTTCTCAGAGTAGCTAGTAAGTTGTCTCATAGACACCAAGAAAGTGACTTGAAAGTAAATATCAATGATCATGTGGATAAATATTATTCTCATAAATAGATTTAGTTAAAATTTTGTGTCCTAAAGACATTTTGGGCATTTTTAGTATATAGTAATCTTGCCACCCATGGCACTATCGTAAAATTCCATAAGAGTAAGCATGGTTTTAGGATAGAACCGGACTGATGGGAATCTGTCCGATTACAGATTCCAAGATATGCAAAGTAGATTTCAGGTTCTAAAAATTAGAGAACCTATTTCGATAAGTAGGTTCTAGGTTCTAGATAGGTAAAACTTGAAATTTAGAATCTGAAACCATAAACAATTTTTGTATTTTTCTTTGTCTATGTCTTCGTGCCGTGCTACGGTATTCCATGACGTGAAATGATAAGTGTATAATTTGAAACTGTCACGCCCCGAACCCTGAGCACGCAAACATCTTTCGGCGGTCGATTAAATTGCGACGTCCTAGGACGCGTCACTGACCCATTCTTTTTATCTTTTGATTAAACGCATGCGGAAGCAACTTAAATAAACACTTAGTCAATCATCAAAACAGGGATAGTAAAACACAACAAACCATTTCCGAAAAAAAACCGCACCTTTATTTATCCACTTGTTAACCCAAGGAGTTTAACATTTACAAACCTACAACAAAAGATAACTCCAACACGACCTATGAGCAAAAAGGGGTCAGAAGGGTCAGGGTTAACTCTAGCTTCACCAGCGGTAAGGCCAGCCAAAAAGTGTCGCATCTCGCGCCCACCACATCCGCACTCAGCAGATCTCCACGCTACGGCCTTGAAAATGGTTAACAACAATGAGGTGAGATAAAATCCAGCGAGTCAACTTCCTAAACCTTGATTAGGACGTAAATTCGTACGAAGGCAGTCTAATCATGTAATGGCATACAATCTTACATTTTCTTGGCACACCCCTGCATATTAGTATGTCACATATGCCATTATTAATACAATAAGCATAATCAATAATCATGACACATAACTATCATACACCAAGCATCCACACGGGTCTCGATTATAAGGTAAAACTACACGTCCCAAACCATGCCTAACAGTTTTACCCTATAATCAAACGCAATGCATCACAATCATTCACACGTTTTTCGATTATTACGACATCTCGGGTCACGACCAACACACGAGTTGGCGGTCTTTCGGCATGACCGGGTATCATCCCACTCCATTGGGCACGACATCGTCTAGAACCCCCGCCTAGACGGCATTCCATAAATGAGCATCAGTCTGGCCTCAACCGCAACTCGGCATCCAGACCCCCGCCGAGCATCCGATAAATATCGGGCGTCATCCTCAAACTCCCGTTGGGTGACAGGTTGTTGACACCTAAATTTTGGCGATCCGGTCATTTATTTATTGCATAGAAAATTAGGGATTAATTTCATCCCTGAAAAAAAAATATTAATTGCATAGCATATAAATTTAGATGCATTTATTTTTAGTTTGCATGTTTTGCATTTTATTTATTGGACTAGTGGTTGATAGATTTGGATTAATGTTTCTAAGTTCTAGTTCGGCAGGCCGAGCTAGGCCCACAAAAGGAACAAATTGACTCGAGCCCGTTTTCTTTTAATGATAAAAATTACCTAAATAGAGATTTGAAATGATATTACGGTGGATTTTTGGAATTTAAGAAAATCGGGTTACAATCTTATCTTTAGACAATAAAATCAGTAGAGAATATTGAAGAGATGAGGAAATTAAAAAAAAAAAATTGTGGTCGGAAGGTTATATACAATCTTCGAGACGAAGCATTCCACGGAGATCACATTTTTGGCTTATAAAAGGGGGCGTGTACGGTGAAGAATGAAAGCTTTTCGAGGGGCTTCTCTTGGTCGAAAAAAGAAAGAACGGAAAAGTTGAAAAGGTTAAAAGAGAGGAAAGGAAACTGTTCCAAAAAAAAAAAGAGAGGAAAGGAAGAAGGGACGTGCGGCAGGATGAGGAAAAAGCAGAACAGTAGAGTGATGTGAGAGAGAGACAGGAGGAGAGAGAAAAAAAATTAAAAAACAAGAAAAAGAACACTGTTCTTCTTCTCCGGCGGCTTGCTGCCGTCTGCCCACGCTCTGTCTCCTGCCTGCCGGACGTCGCCACTGTGCCTCGCCGCGCCACCCAGATCCGTCGCGCCTCTGCGGTCACCTGAGCCGGATCTGCACCCCTGCATGATCCACAGGAGCTTGTGCAACTGATCGCGACATCGTCCGCCGTTGCCGCGCATCCGAGCCCCTGCTCGGCGTCTCCGAGCATCGCCGCTCAACCGCACCGAAACACCGATCTGCCCGCGACGACGCTACTGCCCCTGCTCTGTTCGCGATCTACCTGCAACCCGCGCCGGTCAGAGATCTGTCGTCCTGCCCAGCCGCGCCTCCACGAGCACTCGAGCACCTGCCGATCTCCCTCTGCAGCGTCTCCACGAGCCACCACCGCGCACCTCAGCCCCCTGACGCCACAGCAGTTGTGAGTTTCCCCTGCTGCACTTCCACCCTCCGATCGGTCGCACCAGCCTCGCCCAAAGTCCACCTGGGCCAGATCTGCAGCTTTCCGCCTGCGACGCCCAGCATCCAGCAGCCCGTGACCCAACACTGCCACCATCGTCCGCGCTCGCGTCCGCCCACGAGCCAGAACCCAAACCCCCTGCGACGCCGCTGCCACCATCGTCCGCCTCGCCTGCCTCTCGCTCGGAGCCCGACACCGCCGCACCAGCTGCCCACCGTTTGTCTCAACCCACCGACCTCCGTGGCCCCGCTTCGCTCGTCCGCGGTCCCCTCGCCGGAGCTCCGACACCGGCCACCCTCCGTTCGGCGCGGATCTCCTTGTTGGTGTTCTCCCCTTTAGGTGGTTTATTTTATTTATTTTATTTTTTATTTTTTATTTATTGCATTTTATTTTAGCTTCTAAGTTTAGTTATTTAAATTGGAGCATTTGATTTCAATGATCATTTTATGAATATTGTAAGCACTAACCTCAGGATTTTACCCAAGATTATTGTAATTATTAATTTGATCCGTAAGATGTCAGATCATTTTTTTAATTATATTAATTTTTGGGATTTATTGATGTATTTTAATTGTTAAATCATTATAATTATTAATTTAATCCGTAAGATTTTGGATCAGATTTTTAATTATTTTTGAACTATTTGTCGTGATGTTTAGGATTAGATAATCGTTAATTTAATTTTGTGAGACAACATATTATTTTTTCGATTATTTTAATCATTTATTTGATGAATGCCTTTATTATTTTAGATGTAATATTGCTTGTTTTTGGAAAAAACACTAAAAAATCAAAAAATCAAAATCTTGCATAAGCATGTAGGTTAGTAAATTAGTAAATTAGGATTGCATTTTTAGATGATTTTTTGGAATAGATTATGATTGATTTTAGATAATGTTTGCACATTTAAATAATCTCATTTTTCTAAAAGAAATAGTTTTCTAAGATATGATAGGGTTTAAGTCAAATTAACCTCAAAAATAAATTAGAAAATTATTCATTTTAGATAATTTAGTTAGGGTTTTTATTAATTTCTAATTTCAATAAAAAAATATTAGGTGCATGTCAATTAGTTTGCATGTTAAGTTCATTTAATTAGAATTTGCTTATTAATAAAGTTAGATCATGAAGTTAAAATGCACGTTTCGATTTCAAGATAAAAGAAAATCCAAAAAAATGCTTTGTGTGTTTATTTCTTTTAATGGAAGTATTTTGATTGTTTAATAGTGATTGAGTATCCGTGTGATCCTCACCCTTTTGTATGATAGAGATTCAGGTTAAAACAAATCCAAGCTGCCTGCAAAAACATTTTTTAAAATAAAAAGAATGGTACCGAAAGGGCATTAAAGAAATCTAGTGTAACCAAGTCCTCGTACTCTTAGTCTCTAGTTCGTATGAGTAAAATAATCCTCCCATTATTTTACTTAGGTGTCTAATTGACCTACCGTAAATTGATTAGTGGCGATTCCTAGATAATAATCATTTGCATGCTAAATATTTGAACCTTAAGTCGCGAATTGGTATTGACTTGGGAGAGCCCGAGCTAAGTCTAGACTTAGCAATCCATTAGCAAAATCATAGGTGGTTCATCCGAAAATTTAGTCACGACACGGGTTCAATTAAATGACCACACAAGCATGCCAATACTCAAGCCAATTTTTATTTTTCCATCAATTAATCCAGTGTAAAAGAGTTCATGCTTAAATAACAAACCTCGGAAAATCTTTACATTTAAAATTCCAGTAAAATAATCGCACGTGTTCACGTATTTAAAATCAATCTATCAAACTTTACACACTTTCATTTTAAAGCATCATTGCCCCTTTTATTATGTAAAATATGGCGTCCAAACATGACACCTCAAAGTTTGCTATTTTCTTACCAATAAATCATCTTTGAAATATAGCATTTAAAATACATGATATGAGCAATCATACATCATGGCATTACATGCTCAAACGATCAGAATCAAGTGTAAATTCATCAAGTAGAACGAGCATAAAATTTTACTTAACAGTTAATCCATCATTAATTGACATTAATTGTGATTAATTAAGCTAATCATGATTAATTAGGCTAATTATGATTAATTAAACTAAATCCGACTAATTTGCTTAACTATAATTAATTAAAAATTAATCGACGTTAACTAAAATAATTACGATCAATTAAATAAATTACGATTAATTAAATAAATAACTATTAAATAAATTAAACTCAATTACTTAATCTAACCACGATTAATTAATCTAATCGTAATTACTTAAAATAATCGCAATTAAAACTAATCTAAATAATCTTTAATCGCAATTAAGAATAAACCAAGGTCACGGCCAAAGGGGGGAAGGCTCGGCTTGGGGGTGGCTCACAGCGGCAAGCGATGACAGAGGTGGCGTGGTGGTGACTTGGGGGCATGGGTGGCGGTGTGGTGGTGGGTGAAGCGGCAGCTAATAAGAGGAGGAAGAGGATGAGGGAGGGGAGGGGAGGGGGGCGGAAAGAAGAGAGAGGGAGAGAGAAAGGAAGAGAGAGGGAAGAAAAGACAAAAAAGAAAAGGTGGGGGGGGGAAATGGGAGAAAAGAGAGAGGGGGGGGGAAAGGGGGAAAGGGAAAGGGGAGAAAAGAGAGAGGGAGAGAGGGGAAAGGGGGAGAAATCACGTTGGGGAGGGGGAGAGGAAGAGGACAAAAGAGATAGGGGATATTACATAAACTACTAGTCTAAACTTCTATTTTATGATTGAGATTTTTACTTTGTTAATATTTCATGTTCTTCGTGCGTCTAAATCAGCAAGTGATGACTATTAAATATGATAATTCATTGCAATCGTTCAATAAATAAGACAAGTAAAGCCTAGGTAGAACTTTAAACCTATGATGAGGTAAGTTCTAAGTTCTAAATTATACAGAGAGAGAGGAGAAAGGGGGAGAAAGAGAGAGAGAGAGAGAGAGAGAGAGAGAGAAGAGAGGAAAGGGGAAAGGGGAAAGGGAAGAGAGAGAGAGAGAGAGAGAGAGAGAGGAAAGGGGGATGGATGGTAGAAAAGGGGGAGAAATCACGTTGAAGGAGGGGGAGAGAGAGAGAGAGGAAGAGGACAAAAGAGAGAGGGAGAGAGAAAGGAAGAAAAGACAAAAAAGAAAAGGTGGGGGGGGGGGGGGGGGGGGGGGAATGGGAGAAAAGAGAGAGGGTGGGGGGAAAGGGGAAAAGGGAAAGGGGAGAAAAGAGAGAGGGAGAGAGGGGTAAGGGGGAGAAATCACGTTGGGGAGCGGGGGAGAGGAAGAGGACAAAAGAGATAGGGGGTATTACATAAACTACTTGTCTAAACTTCTATTTTATGATTGAGATTTTTACTTTGTTAATATTTCATGTTCTTCGTGCGTCTAAATCAGCAAGTGGTGACTATTAAATATGATAATTCATTGCAATCGTTCAATAAATAAGACAAGTAAAGCCTAGGTAGAACTTTAAACCTATGATGAGGTAAGTTCTAAGTTCTAAATTATACAGAGAGAGAGAGAGAGAGAGAGAGAGAGAGAGAGAGAGAGGAGAAAGGGGAGAAAAGAGAGAGAGAGAGAGAGAGAGAGAGGGGGAAAGGGGAAAGGGGAGAAAAAGAGAGAGAGAGAGAGAGAGAGAGAGAGAGAGGGGGGAAAGGGGGATGGATGGTAGAAAAGGGGGAGAAATCACGTTGAAGGAGGGGGAGAGAGAGAGAGAGGAAGAGGACAAAAGAGAGGGGGAGAAGGGGGATATCACATAAACCACTAGTCTAAACTTCTATTTTATGATTGAGATTTTTATTTTGTTAATATTTCATGTTCTTTGTGTATCTAAATCAGGAAGCGGTGACTATTAAATATAATAATTCATTGCAATTGTTCAATAAATAAGACAAGTAAAGCCTGGGTAGAACTTTAAACCTATGATGAGGTAAGTTCTAAGTTCTAAATTATGCAAGATAGGTTTCAAGTTTTAAAAAATAAGAACTTGAATGATAACTATTCATGGCCAAAAATTGATTGCTGGAGCTTCTAAGTAAAAATAAGTATTTGATAACGACATAAAATTTATATTCATGGAATAGAAATTCATTTGATAAGGACATAAAATTTATCTTTCTTAGGCAATGATGGCAATCAACGACAGTGGTTGGTGACCGACAGTGGCGGTGGCGACCATCGAATGGTGGCAGATAGCGAGCAGCAACGGGTTTTATTTTTTAAATGCAATAGAAGCCCTAAATCTTGTCAAGAAAATGTAATTTAGTCCTAAAATTTAAAAAAAAAATCCAATTAACTCATAAAACTTGTTACAAAAGTGTAATAAAATTCTAAAACTTTCAAAAAATGCAATCAAATACTAAAACTTGTCAAATTAGTCAAATCGGTCAAATCAATTCATTCCATTGATAACACTTTTTAAAAATTTTAGAATTCAATTACACTTTCGTAATAAATTTTAAAACTTGATTACACTTTTTGAAAGTTTTAGGACTCGATTGCACTTTCATGATAAGTATTATGACTTAATTGCACTTTTTAAAAATTTTAGAACTTAATTGCACTTTTGTGACATTAGAACTTATAGTGCACCTATCCCCTTTTATTGTTCATTTCTATTCCAAAAATAGAGAAGTGGAAAAATTTTACTTCTTATTTATATTTCAAACCTATTTCTGGACTAAATTATAAAAAAAAAATAGAAAAATGAAATTGCGTTATCAAACGAATTTTTATTCCAAACTTATTTCTCAAACAGAAAAATAGTTCTAGCTAGAAATAGCATGATTGTCATGCGAGTCTTAAGAAACCTGCTCTAACGAGTAGATTTCAAATTTTAGTTAGAACTTGTACAAAATGAAAAACCATAGCCTAAAACCACTCATCCCTAATATTTCATCAATCTAGTGGCACTTTTGTAATTACAATGAAATACTCATGAAATTTACGTAATTCATTGTGCGCTAGATCTAATGTCGTCATCATAAAGGGGTAAGCATTTTTTAATTTTTTAAAAGTAATATATAGTCCCATGAGATCAATATTTGAAATGCCAATAATGTTATATTTTATTTCTAGTTGGAATCTCATTTTCGTGTGACACGATAATTTCTAAAACCAGAAGGAAAATTTAGGATGTTATACAGGCAGGATTGGGCAGTCAAAATCCTCAATTTGCGGGCTGGATTGGATGGCTTGTCCTTTTTTATTTTTTTATCACAACAGAAGTAAGGTCCACATGCATGTGAGTGGCCTAAAATTTGTAGTCGTCCAAGTCGACCACATAATCGACTTGATGGAAGGTTTATTAAGTTTGATGAAGTTTGATGTTTACTTTAGACTATAAATTTTGGGGGAATTAACACTATTAAATTTTACTTAACACAAAGGTTTTAAATTCTTCCCAAAAAAATTAATAAGTAGTTTATTTTCAACCATAAGCAATTTAATTCAACTTTGTGCAAAAATCCCCAAGTGAATGCTTGGTTCTTGAAATATTGAGATTTGTTTTTAAGAGAAGATTAACACTAAAGATATTGTTAAAGATTACCTCGAGAGTATTTAGATAAAGAGCGCCTATTATGCTTTCAAACGTGTTGTTATATATGACAATGCACAGAAAAGAGAATGTATTTTAATATTCACTATTCATTAATGCCCATTTAGTATTGTTCTTTCTATCTCTAGGCTGTGTTGGTATACCCATTTTAGCCGTGTACTTCTAATGTAAGCATGTAAGTTGTTGGTCAACGCTTAACTATGTGTTGGCTTGGTTGAATGAATTGATTTGATGAAAATAAACTAGGGCTTCGATTACGTGAAAAATAAATGATTTGAAAAATAATTTCTCAAAAATGATTGCTTATGTTGCTGCTTGAAATAATTAGTCCGTCGAATATGTCTTCATTATTGACAATAATTTTATATCTATATATTTTCTTAAATAATGAAAAATGAGGGACGGTTTCTACATGGTCACACAATTAGTGCACATGCAAGCTTTCAAGATATTCTTTAATGCATGTCGATGTTTGTCAACATATCTTTTACCATGCCCGCAAATCGATGTTCCCCAATACATTAATATTCGAGTGCTCTTGTGAAACTTATTATCAAATTCTAAAAATGATTGTATATTTACATTATTCTTTTCACTACCGATGCATTCTTCATCTCAACTTAGGGTGCTCATCATAATCATTATATTTCTGTCCCAAAACTATTTTTCTGTTCCAGACTTGTTTCTGAAATAGAAATGCGTTTGGTAAAAGTATTTCATTTTTCTATTTCTGGAATAAATTTTTATTGCAAAAATAAATTTAGAACAAAAATTGAAAGTAAAAAATGTTTACTTCTTTATTTTTAGAACAGAAATGATAAATAAGAACTCTTCTAATCATTTGTTCGCATTACTAGCCAGCCATCGTCGATCATCCGTCGCCGCCAGCTCGCCGGTTGTTGGTCGCCGGTCGCCGCCGACTACCACTCCCCAGTCATCATCCATCAACTGTTGCCCGCCACCACGTGTTCACCAGTTGCCGGCCGCCTCCATTTGCCTATCGTCGTCCACCGATCACCAACCGTTAGCCACTATTGCCCCCACCATCCCCCGCCACCCGGGTTTGCTTAGAAACTCATATAATAATAAAAATAGAAAAATTTATTTCTCTTCATAAAATCAATTTCTAATTAGAATGATGATTATTCGTGTTCTTAGTGGTCATTTAAACATCCGGTCCACAAATCGGACAGGTCGGGCAAAATTGGAATAAGTAAAACTCATCTTTCACCAAAAGGGAACTCATTTTGCTTGACACCAGCATAGCTGAAAGAATTTGGAAACCATTCTCAAACACCCACAATTTTTTTTTTCCTTTTTCAATTCTCTTTTATTTTTTTCCTAATTTTTTTGGGAAAACATAGGTTGATAATATCGTAAAAAAAATGCCCATGTTCCAATCCGGGACACTGCTCAAAGAAAGGAGGGCCATGGGTGAGTAACCCTTGGTTGAATGTGGCCCGAGAGCAAAACAAAACAAAAAAAAAAAGATAGAGAGAGTGAAATTTTGTGAAAAAACTACTAATTATTTTAAAATTTTAAATTATTAGATAAATACGTAATTTAATATTTAAATATTTTATCGGAGATAATATACATAAAAACCAAAAGCCCATGCATTTGATTTGAGAGGGATTTTTAAACTTTACTGGACTTCTCTCATATTGCGACAGTCTGAAATGTCGCATATTGTACTCCCGAAATCGAATCTACATACTGTACTCACAATCGCAGCACCAGCCACTGCATCCTGCGTCACGCCAGACGCCACCCTTGGCGATTCATCGATGCCGGCCTTGGCTCTATAAGAGAATTCTCGGTTAGCAGAGTCCAACAAGGGACGACGGATCAAATGAGGAAAGGAGGAGGAACTTGCTTCAAGTTCCAGCTTG
This sequence comes from Eucalyptus curtisii, assembly GCA_017140595.1. NCBI lineage: Eukaryota > Viridiplantae > Streptophyta > Magnoliopsida > Myrtales > Myrtaceae > Eucalyptus > Eucalyptus curtisii. The sequence continues at coordinate 15,923,767 of CM029494.1, forward strand.
ACTTGACTTGACCGAGTAAACTTCCCGTGCACTCGCTTCCCCAATAATACTTTAGTAACGCGGGGGCGACCGACAACGATGGACCGCGAAAAGTGCAAGTCAAAGTAAACTCATGACCTGGACAAGTCTAGGGAAGGATATTTTCTCAATCATTGAATTTCCTGTAGAGAAAATCCTATGGAGAAATTGCAGATGCGACGTCGGTTCCTGGTCTTCTCTCTCGGACAGGCCTGACGAGAACTACAAAACGAGAGAGAGAGAGAGAGAGAGCGTAAGGAAACCAGTTGATCCGTCCACCATGCGCTCTTCCGTTCCCTCCCTCTTCCTCCTCTTCCTCTGCTTCGCCCATGGCACCGCCGACCCCGCCCACAAGGACCGTTGCCGCCCCAAGAGCTGCCGCCGCCATCACGGGCCGGACGTCCAGTTCCCGTTCCTGCTCAAAGACCACCAACCCGACGACTGCGGCTACAGTCCGCACTTCAACTTGTCCTGCGACAGGAGCGGGAACGCCCTGCTCTCGCTCCCGGACACCCCGCGGTCGCTTCTCGTCAAGGACATCGATTACAAGAACGGGTCCATCACCGTGCGGGACCGCAAGGGGTGCCTCCCCTTGCTGCTGGCGAACCTCAACCACTCTATCTTCTCCTACAAGAGCAGCCAGGATAGTAGTTATTCGTCTTACGACTATACCCTGTTCCAGTGCCCGTCGGACAGGAGGAGCACCAGCGGCATGACCCTGCTGGATCGCGTGAGCACATATGAGTACAACGTCTTCGCCGTCGAATCCAACTCCTACGTCGGAGACTTGCCGCTGGTGTCCTGCATGAGGAAAGGGGGCATCGACTCGCTCCCGATGATGATCGATAGCATGATGGACGAGGTCCGTTTGTTCTGGGACATAAAAAAGCCGGACTGCGGGCAATGCACGAATTACAGTAAGTGGTGTCGGCAGAACGAGAGCGGCATCTTCTGCATCGATCCTCCTCCCAGACACGAAGGTATTATCGATTCCCAAACTTTTTATGTTTCATGAGACTTTGCTTGACTGTTGTGTTATTTCACTTTCTAGTTTAAGCGATTGTTAATGCTCGAGCTCTTTTCTTTAGGCCATCATTCCAAAGCTTTTAAAATCTGGTGATGAGTATAGCAAAATTGCTTTCTGACTTATGGTTGTTGAAATTTATCAAGTCTCTCTTTCGTAAAGATAAGATCCACGGACGCAGAGGAAGGAGAATCACAGTTTCTGAGCAAGAAATAGGGCTTCTGCGAAACTAAGATTGCTGTGCAATTCCGCCGGATGGATGCATTTCCACAACTTAGTCTTGTTTATCAGATGATAATTTCTGTAAATTAAATTGAAGGTGTTCGGAAGCCTAATTGCCCAGTTTTTATAGAAATTATCTGTGATGACCAGAAATGAAGGTCAGTCACGGTGTTAAGTAAAGCTGATATAACTGGTTTTGAGGGCTTTTCTTGTAGTTGTTTTATCATTCCTACGAACTTCGGCAGAAGCTCAAGTACTGGCTTCTTCGAATCTGCAGAAATAAAAAACCTAAAGATCGCGGGAGGAGTGGTGGGCTTTTTTCTCTTTCTTGTTGGATTAATTAAGCGGACTCGGCTATGTCATCAATGAAAAAAGAAGAGATAAAGCATTCCAACTCAAGATCGAGAGCTTCTTGCATGACTATGAGGCCCTCAAGCCGACCCGTTACTCCTACAATGACATCAAGAGGATAACCAATGACTTCGAGGAAAAACTAGGCCAGGGGGCTTATGGAACGGTCTACAAAGGGAAGCTATCGAACGAGATTTTCGTCGCCGTGAAGATGCTGGACAATTCATTCGGGAATGGAGAGGAGTTCATCAACGAAGTGAGCACGATGGGAAGGATTCACCATGTCAACGTGGTCCGGATGGTTGGTTTCTGCGCCGACGGTTTCCGAAGAGCCTTGGTGTACGAGTTCCTGCCGAACGAGTCTCTGGAGAAGTTCATTTTTCAGGGCGAGGACACTCTCGACCCTTTCCTTAGTTGGGAGAGGCTCCACGATATCGCTTCTCGGAGTGGCCAAAGGCATAGAGTATCTTCACCAGGGCTGTGATCATAAGATCCTCCATTTCGACATTAAGCCGCACAACATCTTGCTGGATAACAACTTCAATCCTAAGATTGCGGATTTCGGTCTGGCAAAGCTATGTTCCAAGGAACAAAGTGCGGTGTCCATGACTGCAGCCAGAGGTACCATGGGTTACATTGCCCCAGAAGTCTTCTCCAGGAACTTTGGAAGCGTGTCGTCTAAGTCGGACGTGTACAGCTTCGGAATGCTGCTGCTCGAAATGGTTGGGGGGAGAAAAAACGTTGACGTGAATGCAAAGAACATGAGCCAGATGTACTTCCCACAGTGGGTCTATAACCATCTAAATAAAGGTGAAGAGCTTGAAATACGAATCCGAGAGGATGGCGACCACAAGATAGCCAAGAAACTGGCAATCGTGGGGCTCTGGTGCATTCACTGGTACCCTGCCGATCGGCCTCCCGTGAAAGCAGTGGTTCAGATGCTTGAGGGAGATGAGTGCCCCGTCATGCCGAAAAATCCTTTTGTTTCCTCCAGTTCAGGGGATGCTGCAATCATGCGCGGAAGGCTCTGGAACACAGATCTAGAAGTTATCGCGGAATAAGTTCGAGTGCCCTTTTGCAGTATGTTATCTCTCCGTGACTGAAGCCGTACGTTATGTAATACAAGAATCTATGTACTTAGTGGAAACCATTGATGCGCTCCCACCACTTACCTATAGTATTAGATCCAATATGTATAGAGGAATTCCTTTCCTCTTATATTTCCTACTAGGCAAGTTGCTATGTAATCCTAGAATCTATGTACTTACTGGAAGTTTGTAAGATAATAAGTTATTGGATTTGATTGCCCAGCGCGAATGCAGTTCGTTCTGGTGTGCATTTCTTGTCCTGAATTCCAGGAAATATAGCAAGTTGGTTTCTGGGACAAGAATTGTGCTTTCTGTCTGCTTGGGGAGTTGAAAATATCTAGATTCAGCAATTTAAAAAGGAATGAGAGTACTACTGCTAGGAAAAATGGCCCTTCCCATGAGGATGATGAAGTTCTAAAATACATAATTAATTGAAGACAACGTATCTGCAGAAGCGCTAAAAGAGTAAAAGGGTAATGTTTTCAAGGTCGTTTCAATCACGACCGGGAATGACGCCAGTTCGAAGCTTCTTGAAAGAGAATGTATCGGTGAATTACAGCGGCATGGTGGCTTCATTAACAGAGGGAATTCTTGCCAAAGAGTGGCAACTCAGCTGATGAATTTGGTTACTGATATGTACTGGAACCGAACGACTTCATGGTTTCGAAGGGTCTACTTGTGTCCTTTTGAGTCAAACACTCCAAGACATTCATCTCATGCTGATCGAACTCTTCATCATTTCCTTTCCGTTCAAGCCGAGTAAAACTAGTTTGTCTGGTTTTTCTGACACCCTTGAGCTCTTTCAGCTAATAAGAGAGACTCTTTTTAACTGTCAAGTGGCTTCTAGATTTATACACAAAAATTCGAGCGCCAGAGAAACAGGAACACAACATGAAACACGCCATCATGACTGGGGCGGCGAGTTCCGGCAAACTGGGCAAGTAGCATTCATGCGAAGCCACTCGTCGATGCAACCTGCATGGAAGCAATGGTTGCATTGCGGTATGGTCTTGAGGGTCTCTTTGGGCTGATAGTCCGACAGGCAAATCGGGCAAGTGCTGTCGTCGGGCTTCGGAAGCCGCTTGCTCTCTCCTAGGACAATTTTTGGGTAAGATTCGATGACCACCCTATCAAGTCCCAAAACAACAGCAGAACGCGGCGCAACCGCCATGGTGAATTCCCCACCGACGAGGCGCCGCCCTCTCGCGTGGGACTTCACTCTGCCACAGAGGTGGCAAAGTAAGCCCAGGAGGACCAGAATTACCGGGACACGAACCCCGACAACGATCACGTAGCGGGCGCCCCTCGGAATCCCTGAAACTGAAAGCACGTAAACGGATTATACCAGAAGCTCAAGATAATTTGCTTGATCAGACAGATAAGATGGTCAGCCATATACCAATCCCGGGTCAAACGCAACTTTTTTGGATGCGCATGCCCAATGCGTTCTAAAGCACAAATGATAATTAAATGACAAATGTGGGAATCCGGTCTTCTCTCATGTACACAACGATCCTATTTCAAATCAAGTGCGTTTATTGGTCAGCCCTGCTGCTGTTTCTCTACGAATGACCCAAAAGTTGGTCTCGACGAAACCCAATTGAGCGAATGTCAAAGTCAACCCCAAGCTGAAACCTAAAGTTACGGCATGAGGTGGCAGAAAAAGAGAGGAGCCACTCGAAAAGCAGAAGCCAAGAGTTGTAATCGTCTAAGCATTAATGGGCTAGAGTTATTTAAAAAAATATGATGTCGTGCATGATCTAATCGTGTAGTTCAAATATATGGTTGAAAATGAAGTAGATGTGGCAAAATAAATGAGCGGTAAGAGGCTAATTTTGTTGACAATTCTTGTGATAAAATAGCTCTAAAAGTAGCTAGCGGATTGTGTCTTTTTGAGACCAAGAAGGTGAGTGAAAGTAAATATCACTGATCATGTGGATTAACATTATTCTCATAATTTTGTTAAAATTTTGTTCCCTAAAGACATTTTGGACATAAAAATTATACAGTAATCTTGCCACCCATGGCACTATCGTAATATTCCATTAATCTAGTGGCACTTTTATAATTACAAGGAAATGCTAATGAAATTTACGCAATCCAATGTGCGCTAGATCTAATGTTGGAATCACACAGTGCTAAGCATATATATATATATAAAAGATCAATATTTAAAATGCCAATGATGTCATACTTATATTTTAGTATATAATCTTATTTCTAGATAAAGCAATAATTTCTAACATAATACCTTGAAGGAAAATTTAGGATGTTACACATGTAGGGATTTGGATTTTTTTCTTTTTGGTCCAATACATAGAAAGGATTGGGCAAGCAAAAATTCTCAACTCAAGGGTGGATTAGATAGATCGTTTGTTTTTCATTGGAGTTAATACCACGAAAAATTTCAAATTCATACATCTATGACAAATTTATCACAAACTAATTTTTTGATCACAAAAAACTTCAAACCGGTACACTTATGCCAAATTTACTTATGTTAGTTTCTATTAAAGTTCATCGTTAAATTGCTGAGTTAGATGACACGTGTTTATAGTTTTTTGTGATATTAAAATTAAAGAAGGGTTAAATGTCACAAATATATTAGTTTTGAGTTTTTAATAGTCAAAAAATTAGTTTGGTATAAATTTGTTAGAAGATGTACTAATTTGGAGTTTTCCGTGGTATTAATCATTTTCATTATCAAAACAGAACGATGGCTTACATGCATGTGAGTGGCCTTAATTATTAGTCATCCAAGTTAGCACCATATCTTACCACATAATTGACTTGATGGAAGTTATATAAAATTTTGATTTTCACTTTAAACAATAATTATAGAATGGGCATTTACATTGAATTAACTTTTACTTAACACGAAGTTTTTAAAATCTTCTGACAAAAATATTCATAACTTATAAGCAGTTTGATTCAACTTGGTGCAAAAATCCGTGAATGCTTGGTTTTCAAAGCATTGAGATTTGTTTTCAAGAGTAAATTAACGATAAATATATTGTTATAAATTGCCTCGATAGTATTTTGATTTAAGAAAAAGCGCCTATTATGCTTGAAATGTCTTATTGTATACAATAACGCACAAAGAAGAGAATATATTTCAATATTCACTATTCATTAATGCTCATTTAGTATTGTTCTTTCTATCCTTAGGTCATGTTAGTATAGCCATTTTCACTGCGTACTTTTAATATAAGCATGCAAGTTGTCGGTAACCGCTTAACTATGTGTTGACTTTGTCAAATTAATCGATTTGATGAAAATAAATTAAGAGTATGTTAGTGTTTGTTTCGTGATTAATGAATAATTTGAAAAGTTAATTTCTCACTTATCTTACTGCTTGAAATAATTAATTCATGGAAAATGTTTAATCGAGAATAATTTATTTCTAAAACTTTTTAAATGGTGAAAATATTTTTAATTCAGGTTTGACTTATTGACCGCAGACTAGAGGAAAGCCATTTGGTCAAAGAAGTCAGCGCATAATGGGAACTCTAGGGACAAAGGGGCAAGGATGCCCATCAAAAGGCTCCAGGTCATTTGCACAGGCTGCAAAGCAGTCCAGGGAAAATGCCGGAAAAAATGAGGGACGGTTTCGATGTGGTCACACAAATAGCGTACATGCAAGCTTTTCAAGATATTCTTGAGGAACGTCGATTTTCGTCAATATCTCTTTTAACATGCCCACAAACCGATTTTTCACAACATAGTAATATCCGAATGCTCTTATGAAACTTATAATAAGATTATAATCGTAATTGTCCATTTACATTATCATTTTCACAACCAATGCATATTTCATCTCAATTTAGAGGTCTTTTAGACATTTGATCGACAAATTGGACATGCCATGCAAAATTAGAATGAATAAAACTCATATTTCGTCAAGAAGGAACACATTTTACTTTACACCGACATGGCTGAGAGCATTTGGAAACCATTCTCAAACATTCATTAATGTGCATTCACATACTTATAAGTATATATGTTGTTGGAATTTGATGAAAATATGGTAAGCACACCTGTACTTTGGAGAAATGATGCTAGGTGGAGGTGAAGGAAAAAGAGTTGATTCGTTGCAAGTTTGACTTGTTGACCAAAGAAAGAATAGATGGAATTTTATTTTTATTTTCTTTTGTCTAGGAAGATTATATGGTAGTTATTTGGTCTAAGAAGTCAACAACACCAAGGTTCTATCCTTTCATTGTATCTTTCAATTCCTTGCATTCACTTTTCATGTAATTTCCAATCCATGCACTTCATTTCCTTATAATTGCAAGTTCGGGTGCATTTGATAACGCTTCTGTCACCAGGGACAATTTCTGATTAGAAATTATTCTTTTTTATTTTATTCCCGAGAACAATTCTAAGCATTTTAAGCCGTTTGGTAACTGTCCAAAATATCAATTCTCGGAATAGAATTGCATTTGGTACCGTGTTCAAAATTTCTGCTCCAAATCATTTTCTTTTAATTTTCAAATAATTTTGTTTCTTTTTTTCTTTTCTTTTCTTTTTTCTTCTTTTCTTTTTTTCCTTTCTTTCTCTTCTTCTTCAAGTCGCCGGTCGTCGGCCTTGGAATGACCGACGACCTGCCAAACGAGGACCGGCGACCTCACCGGAGCGTCACTAGCCCTCGGCGAGGCTCGGCAAGCCTTGCCAGTGGTCAAGGGAGGCCCGGGCAAGGCCCGCCTAGCCACCGGCGAGCTCACCGGACCCCACCTTGGCCTGGCGAGCTCGTCGGACCCGTTGCCGGCGACCGGTGGCGGTGGCCGGTGGATGGCAAACGGCGGCGAATGGCAGCATATGAAGAAGAAGAAAAAGAAAAGAAGAACAAAAGAAATGAAAAAATAGGTGTTTGATTCTAGAATTGTTCCCGAGAACAAGAATCAACTTTTTTTTTTAATTCTTGATTTTACTCCAAATCTGTTCCCAAAAACAAAAATTTTACCAAACACGATTCTATTCCAAAACTACTTCCTAGAACAAAAGAACAGAAACAAACACTATTGGGGAAGTTGCCAAACAGCCCCTTCAATGTAGTTAACCATACATCACACGATGCCCCCCTTCAGCACGTTTTGTCCTCGAGTGCGGAACCAGTGAACTATCTCGATCACTTTCCAGTCGTTTAATGTTGTGATCACCTTAGCGAATGTTGATTTTCATCGATATCCCTTTTGGGCACGCCCACATATCAATTTTCCCCAATATGTTCACATTAAGTGCTCTCTTAACAAGACCGTTGTTGACACATAATTTGTCCTTTTCAAATACACATTTTTATATAAAAAGGGGGGGCGCGAGAGAGGCCGGGTTGGGCCGGATCCGACCTTGGCCCGGCCCGCCTCTCTTTCCTTTCCCCCGCCCGGCCCAAGCCTTTCCCCCCACGCGGCCCAGCCTCCTCTCCCTTCGGCCCAACAGGCCCCAGCCAGTCTTCCTCCTCTTGCTTGTCCTTCGTACGGAGGACCTGCAAAAAGAAAAAGAAAGGAACGCAACAGGGGATAGGGACAGAGGCTCGACCAGGAGTAGGTGGTCGGGATTAGACTGGCAATGGCAGCCGGCATCATAGGAGGCCACGCGTGCCAGCGGAGAGAAGAAAAGAGGCGGAGGGGGCTGGCTCGCAAAGTGGAGAGACAAAACCGAGAAGGAGGCAAAATAGAGGGAGCGGACAAAGAGCAAGAGAGAGGAGAACAAGAGGAAAAGAAGGGAATAGGGCTCAAGAGCGAATCCGTAGAGAATGAGAGCGCCCCGGGACGCCTCGCCATCGTCGGTGAACTACCCGACCGATGCTGGCCGCTGCAATCTCTCCAAAACCTAGCTAGGCATTTCGCCAAACACCCGGTGTGCATAGTGTGGTACCGAGCCGGCCGAAGCTCCCTCGACCGTTTCGATCGAGCTCCGGCCCCCCACCTGTCCCCGCTGCATTTCATGTTGTCCTGGCACGCCTCAGTAGCTCCCTAGGTCCGCGCTCGGGCCTCAACCGAGTCAATAGCCTTTAGATTCTCTAGTGTACATCATATGTTCAATGAAATGCCCAGTAAAGACCCGCCCCTAGTTTCGTTGTTTAGGGCCTCGGCCACGTCTCTCTCTCCATCTCTCCCTCTCTCTCTTCTACATGCCGATTAGGTCGGATACCGGAAGCCGCATCGCTGGAGCTGAGGGAGAATGAAGCCGAACTAGTCTTCGTACGCGTCGTCGCCAAAGTTCGCCCCAAAGCGGCCTTTGTCGCCGCCGCGGAAACCCCCGACCTCAGAGGTCGAAATTGCCCCCGCCCGCGTAGTCAAGGCGGCACCACTGCAGCCTTAGCCGGAGAGGTGACCCGTGCTGTTCGCCTCTACCTCTTTCCCTGTCGCCACCAGGTAGTCGCGAAGCAGGGGTCGCAGTCTAGCAGAGTACCATCCTTGACCAACCCCTTGCCGCCTCTGACTAGCCGTCTGACTAACGCCAACCACCGCCTTCTTCCCCCCTCAAAAAGCCACTCGGGCCGCACACCAGCGTGGCTCCTCTAGTCGCAACCAAGCAGTTGCAGACAAGATAGCGCTGGCCGAGCTGGGCCAGATCACAAATATGGCCCGCTCGGCCACCCTCATTCTACAAGCCGACAACCCGGAGTTAGTCTGGGCTGTGGGCCTACGGGAGCTTCTTTTGCAAAAGAGGGATTGGGCCCATCGGGCGGGCCCAACCTCAAACTAGGCGAAGGCTCGACCACCCCCCGGTCGAGCCTCGTTCTCTTGGGCGGGTTAGCCGGCCCGCCCCAACCGAGTCGGACTCGGGCATGTTTTACTAACCCACCTCGATCAATACAAACCGGACTCGACCCAACCCGGTTCACCAAAAAATTAATTTAATTTAATTTTTTTTAAAAGTAAAATTAATTAAAAAAATTGAAAAAATGTAAGGTTTGATAGGAAATTGTCATGTCTTGCCTTCTTAGTGAAATTAGGCCTTTATTTGCTCGCACATTGATTATATCACAGGTTTAATTTATATATTTAATTACGTTTGCGATTGTTTAGTTGTATGCGCTAATTTTATTGCAATTAGGAGCTTTGTTGCTAATTGTATTTTGATGGTTGTGTACCCGCATGATCACCTCACATGTTAGTGGATAGGTATAAAATCAATCCAGATTACCTGACAAAAACATCCTTTTTTTAAAAAAAATGAATAAGATTAAGTATCGAAAGAGCACGAATTGGTTAATTAGTATAATCAATTCCCCGACTCTAGATTCTCTGGTTGCGTAGGAAGTAAGATATACTCTCATGCCTCACTTGGTTTCTAGTCGACCCCAATAGGCTAGTCGCGACTCCTTATTGCAAAATTCTTAAAAACACCCCAATGTCACACAAGGTATAGGCTTGGGAGAGTCCGTGCCTAAGTCCATCCTTTAAGAAATACCCTTAAACATATTCCCTCCTGAGGGGTAGGTTGTGATAGCTTGGCGACTCCTCTGGGGACTTGGTTTAAACCTTAGAGGACTTAGGCCTAAATTTATCTTATTCAAAAATAAGTTTTGTTTGGCAACGAGGATATCAGGTACATCCCTAACATGAGTGTTAAATGTTTTTGCAGTTGGGAGTTATAAGGGGATGAGTGATTGTTAACCCCTTGGCTTGCAGGTGTGGAGTTGTGAATAAATGTTCATGTTTTGAATTTTGAAGTGCTGATTGTTTATAAACTGTTGTGTATGTATTCTTTGCACCACACTACACTAGCACACATGACCTGCCGCCGGACCTAAACCGCATAGGATCATCTAGGATGGTGTTGAGATGGATACCACTCCGATTACAACCATGTAGTACGAGTCGCTCATCTCAACCCCGAAATTTCCTTCTTGATGTCAAAGGTCTCCACCTTGGTCTACAACCACGAGACACGGGTCAGCCCTTTGACGAAACCGGAGTCATGGGTAACACGACCTAGCCGTAATCATGCCGGTTTGGTTCGGTGATCCTATGGCTCCATTTTGGGCTATTTAGAGTAGAAATCGAACCACCACCCCATGCGCATGTCTATGTCATTGGTGATACTACTCAATGAGCAGGGTAAGTTTTTCAACCCCTTTTACTCGCAATTTACTCATTTGTCTTCCTTTTGGTTATCCCTGATCTTGAGCCATTGATCGAGGGTAGTGTGTGTTAAAATACGGCCTTATATTTTCTCATTCAATAAAATAGACGCATGTTTTATTAAGGACATGTGGAAGTATATCAAACTAGTCCTATAATGGTCGTTGAGGCATGGGCCTCCACATGCTCCCTAGTTTGATTGTTTTGCAAGGGCGAGGAAATCCGAGGATATAAGGATGAGTTCTTGAAACTTTTTATAAAAAATACTTCAAAAAAATTCTTTGAAACGACATGCATCATCTTTATTGTTAACGTGCTCTAACCTATCTCATCGCATCTTAGGCATTACATTATGCATAATCATGATAAGGATTCATGTGACCCATATGTGTATGAAGAAAGTCTCTCAGGTTCCTATGACACCGACAATGATCAGAAGGGGATCAAGCGTGAATGGAATCGAGATGAAGAATCAAAGCCGTTGATAGAAGAACAAACAGTCACCATAAATTTGGGTGATGCAGAGAATGTCAGGGAAGTACAGATTGAGGCATGTCTCTCGGAGTCAGATGCAGAAAGGATGACTAATCTCCTGAAAGAATATCAAGATGTGTTCGCTTGGACATATGCTGACATGTTAGGGCTAGACCCGAAATTGTAAAACATGCTTTGCCAACGAATCCTAATGTGCCATCCAAGAAGCAAAGACTTAGGAGAACTAAACCAGAGTTGTACAAGAAGATTGAAGAGGAAGTGATGAAACTGCTGAAAGTAGATTTTATCAAAGTGACGCATTATTCCGATTGGGTAGCAAACATTGTGCCTGTAATGAAGAAAGATGGGCGAATCAGGATGTGTGTTGACTATCGTGACCTGAATTGAGCTAGTCCCAAGGATGACTTTCCGCTTCCGCATATCGATGTCTTGGTTGACAGTATGGCGGGGTTTGAATTATTTTCCTTCATGGACGGTTTTTCTGGGTACAACCAAATTCGTATAAAGGAAGAAGATCGGAGAAAAACACTGTTCATAACTCCTTGGGGAACTTTCTGCTACAAAGTGATGCCTTTCAGTCTGAACAATGCCGGGGCAACGTATCAAAGAGCCATGATCATGTTATTCCATGACATGATGCACAAGGGGACTGAAGTATACGTGGATGATATGATCGCAAAGTCAAGATGAGGTGAGGACCATGTTGCAGTCTTGCGAAAACTGTTCAAACGTCTTCAGAAGTTCAAGCTATGCCTCAATCTCGCGAAATGTGTTTTCGGAGTGAAATCTGGGAAGTTGTTAAGGTTCATGGTCAGTACCAGGGGCATAGAAATTGATTCGTCGAAGGTTAAGGCCATCTGCGATTTACGACCCCTGACTACCGCTAGGGAAGTCCGCAGCCTGATGGGACGGCTTAATTACGTGGCAAGGTTTTTCTGTCAGTTGTCTGAAATAGCGAAGCCATTTTTCAAACTCCTGAAAAGAAAACGAAGATCGAGTGGAGTGCCGAGTACGAGGGCGCCTTCGAAAAGATAAAACACTGTCTCACTCACACACCAATTCTAGTGCCTCCACTCCCTAAAATTCCTCTTATTTTGTACCCGACCATACACGACAAGTTACTGGGAGCCATGCTAGCCCAGATTAGACCAAATGAAGGGAGAGAATGCACGATATACTACTTGAGCAAGAAGTTTACTGTTTCCGAAATGAACTATACAAAAGTTGAGAAAACTTGTGTGGCCTTAATTTGGGTCTTGCACAGGCTACGACAATACACGCTCCACCACTGAATTTTGTTGGCGACCAAAAACGATCCCATCAGGTACCTCCTAGAGAAGGCGGCACTAGTTGGCAAGTTAGCCAAGTGGCAAATCTTAATTTTGGAGTTTGAAGTTCAAAGCCTGGGACAGAAGTCTGTTAAAGGTCGCGCCATAGCAGACATGTTGGCAATGAATTTCGAGAGGTCAAGAGCATCTGATAAGGATAGTGATGCAAAGGAGCAAATCGTACTTGTATCAAGCGACAAATGGACAATGTACTTTGATGGTGCAGTCAACTTAGCCTGGTCAAGTACTAGGGTAGTTCTTATCTCCCAAAATGGACAGCGCTACCTTGTCGCTGCTAAATTGGCATTCCCTTGCACGAATAACATCGCGGAGTATGAAGCATGCATTCTCAGCCTCCATACTGCCATTGATATGAAAATTCAGAAGCTACAATTTTATGGTGATTCAGCCCTTTATCATCTTATAGACTGAAGGCGAATGGCAAACATGAGATTCTAAATTGATTCTGTATCATGAATTCCTAGGGGAGTTGACGGAAGAATTCCAAGAAATATTACTCGAATACTTACCAAGGTCTCAAAATCAGTTTGCTGATACCCTGGCTACCCTATCTTTAATGTTACAAGTAACTGGAGGTATGGACATTGAACAGTTAAGAATTGAGATCCTTAGGCGCCCGGCTTATTGCATGACAATCGAAGAGGAACTCGACGGACAGCCTTAGTATCACGACATCTTGAAGTACTTGTAGAAGGGCGAATTCCCCGAAGGAAGTGTGAAGCAGCAGATGGAAAGCATTTGACAAAGTTAGAGTCAAAATTCTTCGCCGGTGGAGATGTCCTCTACAAAAGGTCTTTCGACTTGACATTGCTAAGATGTGTCGACGCTAAAGAAGCTGACCATTTGATGAAAGAGATACACGAAGGGGAGTGCGGCCCTCATATGAATGGACACTTCTTGGTGAGAAAGATCATGCGACTTGGTTACTATTGGTTGACCGTGGAGTCCAACTGCATTCAACACGTACGACGGTGTCACCAGTGCCAAATTTATGGAGACAAGATAAATGCCCCTCCAAATAAACTTCATCAAATGTCCCAGTCCTAGCCCTTCTCAATGTGGGGAATTGACGTGATCGGGCCCATTAACCCAAAGCTTCAAATAGGCATCAATTTATCTTGGTAGTGATAGACTATTTTACAAAATGGATAGAGGCCAACTCATATGTTAATGTCACCGCCAGGATTGTGGCCAAGTTCATTCGTCGTGACATTGTTGCCCGTTACGGGATGCCGGAGGCGATCATTACTGACAACGACTCTAATTTGAACAACAAAGTTATGGATAGCCTACTCAGTGAGTTTCGAATTAAGCATTTGAACTCGTCACCGTACTGTCCTTAGATGAATGGAGCGGTGCAGGTGGTGAACAAGAACATAAAGAAAATTCTGTCAAAGATCGCTGAAAATTATCGAGATTGGCACGAGAGGCTTCCTTATGCACTGATGCCATACCGAACTTCTATCTGCACCTCTACAGGGGCAACTCATCTTTCACTAGTGTACGGGATGGAGACGGTCTTGCTTGTTGAAATTGAAGTTCCTTCTTTAACCCATTCTAAGCTCGATGAGACCAAGTGGATGCAATAAAGGCATGAGTAGCTAAACATGATCGATGAGAAGAGATTGCAAGCCGTGTGTCATGGCCAATGCTATCAGAGACGAGTCACAAAAGCCTTCAACCGGAAGGTGCATCCTAGACACTTCGAGGTCAACAACCTGGTGCTAAGGAAAGTGCTTCCGATAATACCAAACCCTCGTGGCAAATTCACCCCGAACTACAAAGGGCCGTATGTCATTAAGAAGGTTCTTCCAGGTGGCGCTATGATTTTAGTTGAAATGAATGGCAGTGAATTGCCTAGACCTGTAAACGTTGATGCAGTTAAGAAATATTTTCCCTGAATGAAATCAAGGCCGAGGAGCCACTTCATGCACAATTCGAGTCGCATAGCATCATAGATATCATGCATATGTTACATAGACACATATCTATTTGTGTTTCAGGCACCCTACAGATCGATGAGGAAATGGCGGAGGAAAGAGTCGATTCAAGGACCCATCAAGCCTCCGCACAAATGGTTAAATATCTCTTTTTCTTAAATGAGAGGTAAACCAAGATGATAAAAAAAAAAAAATGCACAGCATCATTCGCATGACCTATTTCCAGTGTCACTATGCGTGATTTATGTCGGTGACCCTCGAGAAAAGGGCCTCGTAGAAATGATTTTATTCGGGCAAAAAGTGAAACGTTAACCATGCCAAACAAGAAGTGCTTAGGATGAAAATATGCAAGCCATTTCCAAATACATCCTTCAAACACTTTTGAAAGTTAAGTGAAAAGCGACATTCTCTTAGGATGAATGATTCATTCGCATTAAACGCAAAGATCGAAATGATAAAAGCATTTCCTTCATCAATCCCAGACACCGCACTAATCCCTTGCTAACCCTTTGGGCTTAATAAAGATGATCCTTCAAAATACCCCTGTCGAGAACAACCCTACATTGGGGCAACATAAGAGGTTGCGGTTGAGCTATAGAGTAAAATATTGAGAAAGATTCTATTACTTTCACTTGCATCAATCTTCTGGTGATAGCTTCAGAGGAATTCTCATAAGAGCTTGACTTATCCCAAGGCGAAGAAGAGCATTTCCTTCTCTACCTAAACACTGATACCCGTTGCTTAAACAAATTCGAGCCTGATTGTTCATTTCTGAAGCCTGAGCGGTGATCATCTCCCTTCACAAGGGCAAGGCATGAGAATTGACCACATACAATTGACATTTACGAGAAAGCATGAAAAGCATCTCAAAAGTCATAAGAGTTCCAAAAGTTCAAAGAGTAAAAAGTTCACCAAAATTAAGGGGCATGAAAAAGTAGTGTGCCTCGTAAAAGCAAAGCCAATGCCCGAAAAAAAAATGCCAAAAGGCTACATCTTGTGTGAAAGAAGAGTTATCAAAGTCCAAATGCTTGCATATTAGAAATCATCACAAGTGCAAAAGAAATTAGAGAAATGAGCAAAGCTCCCATGCAGAGATGATTAGCTAAGGGACTCTCGAGATGTGTTGTGTTTCAAAAACCAAATGATTTCGAAAGATCGAGTGACCTGGTCACGATGCCATGATGATCACCGACTCTTAAAAACCCTCTTGAAAATTTTAAACCTTTCGAGCCTCCCTCAATCCAACATTACAACCCTCTTCCGAAATCTCTTCTAATTAGGATGATTCAAGTGGAAATGGGAATGCCACAAAGAAGCTACCGCTTGAAAGAGTGGAAGCAATTCTATCTTGTCTTATCTTCAAAGTTCTCGACTTGTAAACCCGATGAAGATAGTGACAAATATTCCTTTATTGGCCTCAAAGCAATAATCCCTTTGTGTAAGCCCATGACCAAACCTATATTGCGATCCTTTCAAAAGACCTTTTTGATCGATCAAATTGTGCTCATCGCGAATGTTTTTGAAAGCCTTTGATATAGGTTATGTGAGACACCCTCAGCAACCAGTTACTTCCCATGCGAATGGATGGGATCAAGCAGCCATTTTATCGAGAGTATGTGAGAAACTCTTTCTGACTAAAAAGCTCTAGTTTGGCATGCTTAATGAGCCTTTTTCATGAATAGAAGTCATTTTGATAAGAATTTGACTCCCAGAGAATCTGATGATTAATGATGTACCCCCGAGCAAGATGACAATTTCGCGCCTATCGCGACCTACGCTCGGGGGGAGGGAGTAGGTTTAGGGGTATAGCCCAAAGGACGAGCCTATGACCCATGATTAGGCACGGGCTCTCCCAAGCACATACCTCGCGTGACATTAGGGTATTTTTAAAGATTTTTACAATAAGGAGTCGTCACTAGCCTATTGGGGTCGGCTAGAAACCAAGTGAGGCATGAGAGTATGCCACGCTTCCTACGCAACCAAAGAATCTAGAGTCGGGGACTTGATTACACTAATTGATCAATCAGTGCCCTTTCGGTACCTAATCTTGTTCATTTTAAAAGAAAATATGTTTATCGGGCAGTTTGGATTGATTTTACACACATCCACTAACATGTGAGGTGATCATACGGGTGCACAATCATTAAAGTAACAACCATAGCTACCAAAATCCTAATTGTAGTAAAATTAAACACATGCAACTAAACAATTGCAAACATAGTTAACATGTAAATTAAACATACAATATAATCAATATATAAGCAAATAAAAGCCTAATTACACTAAGAATGTAGGATATGACTATTCCTAACCAAACCACATCATTTTTGGATTTTTTAATTTCTTTAATTTCTTTAATTTTTTAATTTTTTTAAAAAATTAATTTTTTAAAATAACAAAATAATGATTAATTTTTTTGACGCCGGACCGGACCCGGTTCGATCTGGCAGGCCCGGGTGGGCCTAAAGCGTGGGCCTAGCCCAAGAAGTCCCCTCCTCTCCTTTTAAAACAAAGTAGGCCCACAAGCCCACACTAAACCAGCCCAAGCCCACGAGCCCAAAATTAGATGGCCCACCATGATAGGCCCATGCGGACGAAAAACCCTACCGATTGAGATCCGCACCCGACCCGATTCTTGGCCGAAACCCTAGTGTTTCTTGGTGGCGCTAACGACGGCGGCGGCGATGCGGCGGGTGGCGGCGGGTGGCGGCGGCGATGCGGAGGGTGACCGCGGCGACGATGTCGGGGTCTGCAAGGATGGGTGGCAGCTACATCAAAGGGGAGCGGAAGCATCAGGTCGTTGCGGGTAGAGGCGGGCAACACTCAGACAAGGCGGCTCGGTCGACGTCGGGCAGGAGCGTGAGTTATTGGTGGAGTGGCGGTGATAGGCGAGCCATTTCATGGCGACGTCGGAGGCTGAATGGTGGCGGCACTCAGCTGGTACTACGACAACGACGGAGAGATCGGGCGGCGGCACTAGCACGGGCTGCAAGCAACTTCGCGGCTAGGGTGAAGAGGAGCGAGGGCGGAGGCGAGGGCGGCGGTGGCGTCGCGGCTCCCGGGCGACAGCGGCGACACGGACAGTCGTGAGCAACAGTGGCTCGGGGTCCGCGTTCCAACGCGGCAGAGTAGGCGGTGATGGCAGCAATCGGGCGGGATGGAGGCAGCGAGCTCAAACGGCGACGAGCGGGCGGCTCGGTCGGCGTCGAGCGGGGAAGGCGGCGGCTCGGGCGGCATCGGGTTGAGGCGGCAAGCTTGAACGGCGACAAGCCGCAACCGCCGCCGCCCTCCTCCCCTTCGTTCCTTCTCTCTCTTCTCTTCTATTTTCTTGCTTGGCTCTCTCAGGTCTCCTTTAGTCAGAGTTTTGGAGTGGGGAAGGAGTTACGGTGGCGAGTTGTCGGCCGTGCGGTGGCCGGCAGTCTCTCCCTCCAACTCTCTTCACTCACCCTCGCGTTCTCTCTCCCCCCGTTTCTCTTCCCCCCCCCCTTTTCTTTTGTTCTTGGGCACGAAGATAACATGGAGGAGGGAGACAGCTAGCGCGAGCTGGGCCGAAAGGAAAAATGGCTGGGCCAAAGGGAAAAAGGCCAGGCCCAACGCAAGGAGAAAGAGAGGTAGGCGGTGGGTCGAGCTAAGCCCGGATAGGGCCCAACCCAACCTCTAAACATTTTATTTTATTTTTGTTTTTGTTTTTTTTAGGGACTAATTCCTAATTTTGTATGCGATTAGGTCCTAAATAAATTGGTAAAATTTAGGTGTTAACAGCTGCCCCTTTTTTAATATAGTCTTAAAGAGATTGCATTCAAAGATAGAAGACAGCTAAATTATTCTGACGAGAAAGGGACCCTGGGTGCATAGGCACACACTAGGTCGACGGAAAAGATTCAAGGCTGTGGAAGTGCGTCGTGTTAATAAGAGGAAGGACGACTCCGGGTTATAGAAGCACACCATGTCATAGGAAGAAGAAGAGACCCCGGGCTACAGAAGCACGCTGTATCATAAGAAGAATGAAAGACCCTGGGCTACAGAAGCAAGCCATGTCATAAGAAGAAGGAAAGACCCCGGGTTACACAAGCACGCCGTGTCATAAGAAGAAGACCCCGGGCTACACAAGCACGCCGTGTCATAAGAAAAAGACCCCGGGCTACAGAAGCACGGCGTGTCATAAGGAAAAGACCCCAAGCTACAAAAGCACGCCGTGTCATAAGAAAAAGACCCTGGGCTACAGAAGCACACCGTGTCATAAAAAAAAAAAAAAAAGACCTTGGTTTACAAAAGCACGCTGTGTCATAAGAAAAAGACCCTGGGCTATAGAAGCACGCCGTGTCACAAGAAAAAGACCCCGGGCTACAGAAGCTCTCCGAGCTACAAAAACTCACCGTGTCATAAGAAGAAAAACTCCGGGCTACAAAAGCTCTCCAGGCTATAAAAGCTCTCTGGGCTACAAAAGCTCTCCGTGTCGTAGGTAGAAGGACTCTGAGTTACAAAGCTCTCTGGGCTACAAAAGCTCTCCGTGTCATAGGAAGAAGGACTCCGGGCTTCAAAGCTCTCCCGGCTACAAAAGCTCTCCGTTTCATAGGAAAAATGACTCCGGGCTACAAAGCTCTCCGGGCTACAAAGCTCTCCGGGCTACAAAAGCTCTCCGTGTCATAGGAAGAATGACTTCGGGCTACAAAAGCTCTCTGTGTCATAGGAAGAAGGACTCCGGGCTACAGAAGCTCTTTGGGCTACAAAAGCTCTTCGGGCTACAAAAGCTCTCCGTGTCATAAGAAGAAATGGAGGAATGAGGTTTCACCATGTAACAACGGGCTTCGATCGGGTTGAAAATATATGATTTGAGGAAAACCAATGAACCTTTGTAGATGACATGGTTTAACGTTGACCATGAACCTTTGGAGACGACATGGTTTAAGGCTAATAATGAACCTTTGGAGATGGCATGGTTTAAGGTTAACCATGAACCTTTGGAGATGGCATGATTTAAGGTTGACTATGAACCTTTTGAAAATCGCAGTTTAAGAATAGACTCATAAACATTTTAAAAGTGTGGTTTAAGGATAGACCCACGAACTGTGTGGTTTAAGGATAGACCCACGAACCGTGTGGTTTAAGGATGACCCACGAACGGTATGGTTTAGGAAAAGCCACCAATCCCGTGGTTTAAGAATAAACCCACCAACCTTGGAAATGGCATGGTTTTAGGATGACCATGAACCTTTGATTTTTAGAGAAGCACTCACTAACCTGTGGAAAACTACATGGCTTCACTGAGGAATCCTATCAAACTCAACTTAAGCAAATGTCATTAGGGACAACATCAAGAGATGTATTGGCAAAATTGCAGCATTAATTGAACAAGCTAATCAAGTTAAGTCCGACCGCTTTAAAAAAAAAAACATTCGATGTCAATCAGCATCATGTGGTGCAAAATTGTCATCTTGTTCGAGGATGTATCATTAAGCATTAAATTCTCCGGGAGTCAAGTTTTTATTAGAACGGCTACGACTCGTGAAAAAGACTCATTAAGCATGCTAAACTAGAGCTTCTTAGTCAGAAAAGGGTTTTTTTACACACTTTCGATGAAATGGCTACTTGATCCCATCCATTCGCGTGGGAAGTAACTGATGGCTGAGGGTATCTCAAATAACCCATGTCAAAGGCTTTCAGAAACATTCGTGATGAGCACAATATGATCGATCAAAAAGGTCTTTTGAAAGGACCACAATATAGGTTTGGTCATGGGCTTACACAAATGGATTATTGCTTTGAGGCCAATAAAGGAACATTTGTCGTTATCTTCGTCGGGTTTACAAGTCGAGAACTTGGAAGATAAGACAAAATAGAATTACTTCCACTCCTTCAAGCAATAGCTTCTTTATGGCATTCTCATTTTCACTCAAACCATCCCAATCAGAAGAAACTTTGGAAGAGAGTTGTAATGTTGGCTCGGGAAAGGCTCGAGAGGCTTAAAATTTTCAAAAGGGTTTTTAAGAGTCGGCGATCATCATGGTATCGTGACCAGGTCACTCGACCTTTCGAAAGCTTTTAGCAGTCCCTTGTCTATCATTTATGCATATGAGCTTTCCTCCTTTCTTTAATTTCCTTTGCACTTGCGATGAATTTTTTTTTTTTTTACACGGGCACTTGAACTTTGATAATTTTTCTTTCACATGAGAAGCAACCTTTTGACTCTTTTTCTTGACGGGCATTGGCCTTACTTTTACCAGGCACACTGTTTTTTCATGCTCCATAATTTGTCAAACCTTTTGCTCTATGAACTTTTGGAGCTCTTATGACTTTCGAGATGTGTTTCTCGTTTTCTCATAAATGTCAATTGTATTTGGTTAATTCTTATGCCTTGCCCCAGTGAAGGGAGATGATCACCACTCGAGGTTCAGAATGAACAATCAAGCCTAAATTGGTTAAAGCAATGGTATCAATGTTTGGGTAGAGAAGGAAATGTTCTTTTTCACATTGGGATGAGTCAAGCTCTGATGAGAATTCCTCTGAAGCTATCACCAGAAGATTGATGCAAGTGAAAGTAATAGAATCTTTCTCAATCTTTCGCTCTACAACACGACCATAACCTCCTATGCTGCCCCTAATGTAGGGTCATTCTTGACAGGGGTAATTTGAAGGATCATCTTTATTCAGCCAGAAGGGCTAGCAAGATGTCAGCTCGATGCTTGGGGTTGATGAAGGAAACGCCTTTATCATTTCGATATTTGCGCTCAATGCGAATGAATCATTCGTCCTAAGAGAATGTCGCCTTTTACTCAACTCTCAAAAGTGTTTGAAGGACGTGTTTAGAAATGACTTACCTTTCCTCATCCTAAGAACTTCTTGTTTGGCATGGTTAACATCTCCATTTCACTCTGCCGAGATCATCTAAGTAGATCCATCTCCATAGGGAAATTTGATTCAAAATGAATAACCCACAAAACAAGAAAACAATTTTGAGATAAGAAGAATGCTTAAAAAGTTTGTAGAAATTTTTTTCTCAATTATCCATATTTATGCTTGTCTCTAGAAAAGCGCCAAAAGTTCTTTTTTTTGTAATGGAAATTCTCCGTTTTTTTCTTCTTTTTTTAATTTTTTTTTTAAATTAAGAAGAATGGTACTTACATGCGGCATGGCGACTCGATAACCCTGTAAAGAATGTGAAAAAATATGTTAGTGCAAAAATCTTTAAGGATTGAAATGTCAAAAACGATACATTATAACCCTTCATTCGCTTTCATCATTTGGGTGCTAACATTTCTTGGATTCACCTTCATGGATATTTGATAACTCGACAATACCCTTCACTTGCATTCGCTTTTAAGTGTTTGATATTTTCCTATCAAAGGAAAAAAAAAAAAAATCATGTTAGAGACGCTATCAAAATGAGCAATTGGAATCAACACAATTTACCCTTCACATGTTTTCACTCTTCAGATATGAACTTTGCCTGAAGTGGCTAAGATTGATTGAAAAATGGTTATGTGGCCCTGATTTTATCCATGAAAATCACTTCTTTATTGTATATAACAATTTACAAAGTTCAATTCCTGTTTTTTCAAATGCTTTTTTCAAAGAGACGTTTAATTGACAATGAGCTTGAAAAATTTAAATATGGATCATTAGATGTGTTTTTTCAAGATCTTGCTTTGAAAAGAGGGGGAATTGCTCATTGTTTCCACATTTGGAAATATTGTTCTTTAGATGCTTCGCCCATTTATTGCCTGATTCCTTGGTGGAAGGCGCTGCTTCTACGGTCAATATGTAACTTTTTCCTCATTTATCACCCTGTAAAAAGAAGAAATGAAACAAGTTATCTCCATACTTAATTAGGTTCAATTGAGAAACGATACATCCTTTCTTGATGAACTTGACAATGTTGTTCCAGCACACTTCACTGGTGGGGGAATGAGAGACTTTTCTCTAAATCAAACGTTGCTCTCCCACTCTTTATTTGACAAACCTTTGTTCTATTCGAGTCTGTCCTGTACCAAAGAAAAGAATATGTCATTTTTTATGTTAAAGAGAATCGAGTTTAGGAACGAAATACATCCCTTTCCAAAGTCGGGCAATCAACATCCCAAGATGTCCCTTATGGAGAAAGGGATAATATTGCCCATTCTGTTTCATTTGAATCTTTCTTTGTTTAAGATGAACAGGACTTAATAACGCTCAATCGCATTTGTTGGAATGTTACAAAACTTGGTACTCTTGATGTCTCCCTGACACTGAAAAGAAAGTCATGTTAGAAACGGTATCAGAACTGAATAATTGGAATCAATACAGTTTACTCTTCCTTCGAATACGCCCTTTTGGATATTTGGCAACTCCCTTCATTTGTCTCATCATACAAAGTGAACGAGATCGATGGGCTATTTTGGCACCTAAGGCATTTGCGAATAACGAAACTTCTCAAAACGGAATTCAACTTTATTCTGCCTCTATGGAAAATTGGTGCCGACGATGCCTCAACGCATGCTTACTCCTCAAGTTCCATGAGCCTACACTTTTATCTTTTAGAAGGGGTAGATGTCGATCTCAAATAAACTCCTTGTCCTACTGGAGAAAGCGATTTTGTGAAGAGAGGGCCTTAAGCAAAGCTTTCTTGAAATTCATTTTGGAAGGTAGACGTAAAGATTCGCTTGAAACACTTCTGAATTTGTTTTTTTTTTTTAAGGAATGATTTTCATGAAATTGAATTCCATCATAAAAAAAAAATGAGTCGCGTGATTTACAAAAGCATCAATTGGATTCGCAATCAAAACCCAGAATGGAAAACAAGATTCTTAACAAGAATAAAGACAATGATAAAATACAAGCAACTCTTGCACAGATGAAAGTAAAAATCAACTCTTGTCAAGGAGCATTGTGCATAACCTGCAAAAAGACGACAATGTCAGTACGTGAATGAGAGAAAATGATATCTCAATGAGGTCGCTTCTTACAATAAAATCGAGGCGATGGTACATGCCCGACAGTCCTTATTACGGAGTTTTAGTATTTCGCCAAGATTTTATCATAAGAGACGACATCATTAAAATAATCAATCCACGGCCATCAATCGAATGTCCACTTTTATTCCAAAAGTTTCATATGTAAAAGTGTCATTGATTTTTGAAAGATTGATTTGTGATTTTATTCCTAGAAAAATGAAGTGACTTCTATTTTGAGAAATTTGTACACAAAATTATTTGTGTTTTTAGTCCCAAAATGTGAGAATGAGAGAATTTGATAAAAATGCAATTTTAATTTTTGTGCCCCAATATAAAACCACAACTTGAAATTTTTTTTTTTTTTCAAAACGATTTCGAGCCTATAACTAGAAATTTAAACAAAACCATGTGTTTAACAAGACCAAATTAAAGTGTTTAGAATTTACCTTCAATGTTCACTTGACAAAAGTAATTGCCAATTTTTTCAATTATAAGCCTACAGCACCGGGGCCAATCGATTGATGTTTGCAAATTTCAAGATGGAAGTTGAATACAAAATGAGCAAATAAAAAGGAAAATGATACTTACAATGGGTACCGACCTTTGTCTCTATTTTTTTCAATTATATAGACATGCACATGGGATGTGGTTCGATTTCTACTATATATGGCTCAAAATCGAGCCATAGGATCACCGGCCCGAACCAACAAAATCGCGGCTACGTCAGGTTACCCATGACTCCGGCTTCATTAAAGAATCGACCCGTATCGCATGGTTGCAAACCGGGGTAGGGATCTTTGACGTCAAGAAAGAAATTTCGGGGTTGAGATGGGCGACTCGTACTACATGGTTGTAGTCGGAGTGGTATCCACCTCAACACCATCCTAAGTGATCCTATGCGGCCCAGGTCCGGCGGCAGGTATTGTGTGCCATGCTATAGTGCAATACAGGAAATGCATGCATGACAATTTATAAGCAAACAGCACTTCATAAATTCAAAACATAAACATTTATTCACAACTCCACACCTGCAAGACAATGGATTAACAATCACTCCTCCCCTTATACCTCCCATTCTGTAAAAACATTTAACACCTTTAATGTTAGGGCCGTACCTAGAATCCTCACTGCCAAACAAAACTTATTTTTGAACAAGATCAATTAAGGCCTAAGTCCTCTAAGGTTTAAAACCAAGTCCCTAGTGGAGTCGCCAAGATGTCGCTACCTACCCTCAAGGGGAGGGAGTACGTTTAGGGGTATTGCCCAAAGGACGGGCCTATGGCCCATGATTAGGCGCGGGCTCTCCCAAGCCCATACCTCGCGTGACATTGGGGTATTTTTAAAGATTTTTATAACAAGGAATCGCCACTAGCCTATTAGGGTCGACTAGAAACCAAGCGAGGCATGGGAGTATGCCACACTTCCTACGCAACCAGGGAATCTAGAATCGGGGCTTGATTACACTAATTGATCAATTAGTGCCCTTTCGATACCCAATTTTGTTCATTTTAAAAGAAAATATTTTTATCGGGCAGTTTGGATTGATTTTACACACATCCACTAACATATGAGGTGATCATGCGAGTGCGCAATCATTAAAGTAACAATCATAGATACCAAAATCCTAATTGCAGTAAAATTAAACACATGCAACTAAACAATTGCAAACATAGTTAAATATGTAAATTAAACATGCAATATAATCAATATATGAGCAAATAAAAGCACAATTATACTAAGAAGGCAAGATATGACTATTCCTAACCAAACCACATCATTTTTGGATTTTCGAATTTTTTTAATTTTAAATTTTTCAATTTTTCTAAAAATAATAATTATTAATTAATAATTAATTTTTTTGGCAAGCCGGACCCAGGTTCGGTCCGGCAAGCCCAGGTGGGCCCGAAGCGTGAGCCTAGCCCAAGAGGTCCCCTCCTGCGTCGGGTTGAGGCGGCGAGCTCGAACGGCGACGGGCCGCAACCGCCGCGCACTCCTTCCCTCCGTTCCTTCTCTCTCTTCTCTTCTATTTTCTTGCTCGGATCTCCTCTAGTCGGAGTTTTGGAGTGGGGAAGGAGGAACAACGGCGGGTTGTCGGCTGTGCAATGGCCGGCAATCTCTCCCCTAAACTCTCTTCACTCACCCTCGCGTTCTCTCTCCCTCCGTTTCTCTTCCCCCCCCCCCCCCTTTATTTTGTTCTTGGGCGCGAAGATAACATGGAGGAGGGAGACAACTAGTGCGGGCCGGGCCGAAAGGAAAAATGGCTAAGCCAAAGGGAAAAAGGTCGAGCCCAACGCAAAGAGAAAGAGAGGCAGGCGGCGGGCCGGGCTAATCTCGGATCAGGCCCAACACAACCTCTAAGCATTTTTTTTTTTTTTCTTTTTGTTGTTGTTGTTTTTTTTTTTTTTAGGGACTAATTCCTAATTTTGTATGCGATTAGGTCCTAAATAAATTGGTAAAATTTAGGTGTCAACAGCGCCACATGACGCTAACTAATATCGAATGTTTTTCAAAACAGTCGGACTTAGCCTAATTAACTTGTTCAATTAATGCTGTGATATTGCCATTACATCTCTTGATGCCGTCCCTAATGACATTTGCTTAAGTTCAGTTTGACAGGATTCCCCAGTGAAGCCATGCAGTTTTCAAAAGGTTAGCAGATGCTTCCCTAAATACTACAAGGTTCATGATCAGTCTTAAATCATATCATCTACAAAATTTCATGGTCAACCTTAAACCGTGTCATCTCTAAAGGTTCCTGGTCAACCTTAAACCATGTCATCTACAAAGGTTTATGGGTTTTCCTCAAATCATGTATTTTCAACCCGGTCAAAGCCCATTGTTACATGGTGAGACTTCATTTCTTTCTTCTTCTTCTTATGACATGGCGTGCTTCCGTAGCCTAGGGTCTCTCTTCCTTCCTATGACACGGCGTGCTTCCGTAACCCGGGGTCTCTCTTTCTTCCTATGACATAGCGTGCTTCCGTAACCTGGGGTCTCTCTTTCTTCCTATGACACGGCATGCTTCCGTAACTCGGGGTCTCTCTTTCTTCTTATGACACAGCGTGCTTCTGTAGCTCGAGGTCTCTATTTCCTATGACACGGCGTGCTTACGTAGCCCAGGGTCTCTCTTTCTTCCTATGACATGGCGTGCTTCTGTAACTTGGAGTCTTTCCTTCTTATGACACGACATGCTTCTATAGCTCGGGGTCTTTCTTCATCTTATTGACACGACGCGCTTCCATCGCTCTAAGTTATTTCTGTCAACCTGGCGCGTGCCTATGCACCTAAGATCTCTCTCCCGCTAAAATAATTTTGGTGTCTTCTGTCTTTGAATGCAACCTCTCCTAGACTACATTCAAAGAGGGACAGCTGTTGACACCTAATTTGTCCTTTTCAAATACACATTTCAAAAAAGGGGGGGTGAGAGAGGCTGAGTCGGGCCAGATCTGACCTTGGCTTGGCCCACCTCTCTTTCCTTTCCCCCACGTGGCCCAGCCTCCTCTCCCTTCAACCCAACAGGCCCCAGCCAATCTTCCTCCTCCTACTTGTCCTTCGCGCGGACGACCTGCAAAAAGAAAAGAAAGGAACGCAGCGAGGGACAGGGGTAGAGGCTCGACCGGGAGTAGGTGGTTGGGATCAGGCCAGCAGTGGTAGCCGGTGTCGCAGGAGGCCACGCGTGCCAGCGAAGAGAAGAAAAGAGGCGGAGGGGGCTAGTTGGCAGAGAGGAGAGACAGAATCGAGAAGGAGGCAAAACACAGGGAGCAAACAGAGAACAAGGGAGAGGAGAACAGGAGGAAAAGAAGGGGATATGGCTCAAAAGCGAAACCGAAGAGAAGGAGAGCCCTCTAGGATGCCTCGCCATCGCCGGTGAACCATCCAACCGACGCCAGCCGCTGCAATCTCTCCGGAACCCTGGTAGGCATTTCACCAAACACCTGGTGTGCTTAGTGTAGTAACGAGCCGATCGAAGCTCCCTCAACCATTTTGAGCGAGCTCTGACCCCCCACCCGTCCCCGCTGCATTTCATATTGTCCTAGCACGTCTTAGTAGCTCCCTAGGTTCGCAGTCGAGCCTCAACCAAGTCAATAGCCTTTAGATTCTCTAGCGCACATCATATGTTCGATGAAATGCCCATTAGAGACCCGCCCCTAGTTTCGTTGTCTAGGGCCTCGGCCAAGTCTCTCTCTCTCTCTCTCTCTCTCTCTCTCTCTCCCTCTCTCCCTTCAACATGCCGATTAGGTCGGATACCGGAAGCTGCATCGCCAAAGCAGAGGGAGAATGAAGCCGAACTAGTCTTCGTACGCGTCGTCACCAGAGTTCGCCCCGAAGCAGCCTTTGTTGCCGCCGCCGCCAAAACCCCCAACCTCAAAGGTCGAATGTTACGCCCCGGACCTCAAGCGCTTGCACATCCCTCAGTGGTCAACTAAATTGCGACATTCCCAGGACACGTCGCCAACCCAAACGATTTATGCACATGCGAAAGCGAATTAAACAATCTCTAGACAACAAACAAACATGAGATAGGAAAGCAAGACAACCAATTTACACAAAACATATTTTATAAAAAAAAAACTGGGTTTATATACATAACCAGCCGATCCTATCAGTCTATACACAAGAGTCTAACTCAAAAAGAGCTATTGAGCCACTTAAGCTCCGGACTCTTCAGTCATCGGCTTCGGGTCCTCCACGACACCATCAAGGGTGTCGATATCCATAGGATGCCCTACTTCCCACTCCCCGATCCCGGTGGGAGGCCCATCAAAACCCTATATGGGACCCTCCCAACCACCTTGAGGAAAGTTAATGAACCACGCTATGAAACGATGAGGTACCAACTGAGGTAGGCCCTCTTCGACCCAAACCGTGGACTCCACTAACTCACGGGTCAGGCTAGTCCTGGGAATAGGGAAATAAAAGTACTGAAAGTCCATCATTTGCGGGATCCCATAACGTACGTGACGTGCCTCCATCTAAGGACATGAAAGTTTTAAACCACGACGGGGTGAGATAATGTCTCAGCGAGTTTACACCCTAAACCCCGATTAGGATGATAATTCACCTAGAGGCAGCCTAAATATGCACCATATAAAACTTACCTAGCCTCAGCACCCCCCATGCACATTAGTATAGCTCATATATCATATGCATACAGTAAATGCACTCAATTATTGGAACACTGCACTTTCATATATCAATCAATCACAGGGGTCCCGATTATAAAGTCAAATCGTTATGACACGTCCCATTCCGTGCCACACAATTTTGTCCCATAATCAGGTGTAGTTATCTCACTCATTCAAGCGTTCTAATTAATTACAACCCAACGACCACGGCCAACTTAACAGTCGGCGGTCATTCGACATAATCGAACGTCGTCCCGCTTCGTCGGGCACGACAATGTCTACATCTAGGCGGCATTCCCGAATGAGCATCGGCCCAACCTCCACTGCGACCGGCATCCATTGACGAGGGGCATTCCATATAGGAGCATCGCCCCCGATTTTCATCAAGTGACGGGTTCTCATAGCGATCACACGCACATCCATGTCCTGCCAAGAACATTGTGCTTTGCACTCAAATGTTTTCGTTTCAAATAATGGACTTGGTCTATTTTCTTCATATTAAAAACACCCGGTAAAATAATTATGCGTGGACACACAGTCAAATCGATTCACAAAGCATGATACTTTTCTATTTAAAAATTCCACGATTTAATATAGTACTTAATATATTTTTGGCGTCAAGACCCGACACCCGGTATTTTTCTAATTAAATACCAAAATTCCATATTTTTGAAATAATAATTCAAAAATTATCATCAAGCATCCAATTGCACAATATAACACTCAATTCCACAAACCAATGCAATCACGACGATCAACGCAAAATTCAGACAACCGACTATCCCGGTATAATTTGCGCTAATTAATAATTAATAAAATAAATAACATTTAATTAAATAAATTGCAAAATATTTAAATTAAACCCTTAACTAATCCACCTAAGCTAATCTAATCACTTATTTGAACTAATTAACTAACCTAGCTAGGATAAACACATTACACTAATTAGGCTAATCCACTAATCTATCTAACCACCTAATTAATCTAACTAACTAACTAAATAACTAATTACACTAACTTAACCTTAATCCTATTTAGGCCTAAACTAATCCATTAATCCATAATTAGCCCACTAATCCACCCTTAAGTGTAATTAGTCCCCTAATTAGAGTTTAGAGAGTAAACTCACTAGTTTAGCGCGAAAACCGGTTCACGGCAATAGCAGCGCAACGGCGACCAAAACTCGGGCTTACGGCAATACCAAGGGAGGCCAAGAAAGGGCTAAAAAACAGCCACCAAGTCTCAACTAAGGCTGAGCTTCGCTTCTGCTGGAAGCGGGCTGAGGCACAGCTTGGTTCGACCAACGGCGCAGGGACGACAGGGCAATTCGGTGGCGCAAGCAAGGGCAGATGGTGGCGGCTCAGGCGGCTGGAACGCGGACAACTGGAGCCAGGCGGACGTGCGGCTATAGGCGGTCGCTAGACTGAACAGCACGAAGGTGGACAGTGCAGCTTGGACGGAGGGAACTAGTGGTCAGGCTCGGCTGACGGCGGTGCAGGTGCTGGCGAACGGAGCAGCAGGGATGGAGGGGCTGGGCTGGTTTGAAAGCTTTGTGTTACAACTGGAAAAAGGAAGTTGAAAGAGAAAGAAGAAGAAGCAAAAGCTGGATAGCAAGGGGGAGGGTGTTCAGTTGAGTATGAGGGAGAAGGAGGGGGAACCAAGAGGGAGAGAGGGGCGATAGGAGGGGACAAGAGCAAGCAAGTCAAGGCATGCACCAATGGGATTCAAGGTGAAATATCTAGGCCATGATCACTTGGACACCAAAGTCTTCAGCCCTATCTTCAGCCAACCTTGTTAATGGGTCACCCAATGGCCAATTTCTTCACAAATCCACACCATAGGACTTCATGTTGATGCCCAAAACAACACAGCAGCTGCCCCCTATGAATTTCACTCAATTTCACCTCAATTCTCCATAATTAACTCCAATTTGATAGCCAAAAATCACACCCATTAAGCCCTTATGAATTCCATGCATTTCCTTCACCAAACAATCCAACTTGAAGGCCAAAAATCCACGTAAAAGTGACCCTTTGAATTTCCTTGAAATTAAATTGCCCAATTTTGATTTTCCGCCAAAATTCTGAGCTCGCCAAAAATTCTTCAAAGGATGAATCGACGTCTTAAAAATAAATCGTGACACACTGGAACTTTCGATTCCTGAAACTGAGTTCCATTTCGTGGTTAATTTCGATTGAACGCAATTTTAGCGTGACCTAACCTACCGAATAGCTTTTAGGGATTTTATCGCATTTAACCTGTAGTCGATAATTCTCGATCCACGTTTATGCATCTTCGACTCATCAGCAACTCTCGGTTGTCGTAAAAATCTCAAGATTTCAATTACGGGCACATGGTACAAAATCGACAGAAAATTGGGTTAGTGTCGTTCAACGTGAATTTTGCAATCATGTGGAACCACCCACAATTTAATTATGACATTCTATCGAATCGGTCTATATCCAATCACTAATTGATTTTAACGGTGTCGTATTGACCCTTGCTGATTATCACGGTCGAGCAGTCGATTTCTGATTGAATTCTCAAATCTATCGGGTTTATATCCCTTAACAGCTTTACAGATAGATTAGTGATTTCGTGAGTGATCAGCTCAGAGAAAAAGGACCAAAGGCGCGTCGATGAAAAGCCTAGTTCATAAAATCAGGACAGGGTCAAAAATCAGGATGTCACATTGAGAGTTGCCCCCGCCCGCCTAGTCGAGGCGGCACCGCCGCAGCCTTAGCCAGAGAGGCCGCCCATGCCGTTCGCCTCCGCCGCTTTCCCTGTCGCGATCAGGTAGTCGCAGAGCAAGGGTCGCAGTCCGGCAGAATACCATCCTCAACCAACCCCTTGTCGCCTCCGACGAGCCGTTTAACCAACGTCCGCCACCGCCTTCTTTCCCCTCGAAGAGCCACCCAGGCTGCACACCAGCACAGCTCCTCTGGTCGCGACCGAGCAGTCGCGGACCAGAGAGCGCTGGCCGAGTTGGGCCCAATCACAGATTCGGCCCACTCGGCCACCCTCGTTCCGCAGGCTGACAACCCGGAGTTAGTCTGGGCTGTGGGCCCGTCAGGCAGGCCCGACCACCCCTGGTCGAGCCTGTTCTCTCGGGCGGGTTAGCTAGCCTGCCCCAACCGAGTCGAACCCGGGCGGGTTTGACCGACCTGCCCTAACCGAGTCGGACCCGACCCGACCCGCACCCAATTTGGTTTGCCCAAAAAAAAATTCAAATTACATTTTTAAAAAAAAATAAAATTATTTAAAAAATTAAAAATTGAAAAAATGTAAGTTTTGATTGGGAATGTTCATGTCTTGCCTTCTTAGTGTAATAAGGCCTTTTTTGCTCACAAATTGATTATATCGCAGGTTTAATTTATATATTTAATTACGTTTGCGATTGTTTAGTTGCATGTGCTAATTTTACTATAATTAGGAGCTTGGTTGCTAATTGTTATTTTGATGGTTGCGTACCCGCATGATCACCTCACATGTTAGTGGATAGGTATAAAATCAATTCAAATTGCCTGAAAAAACATCCTTTTTTAAAAAAATTGAACAATATTAGGTTCCGAAAGTGCACTAATTGATTAATTAGTGTAATCAAGTCATCGACTCTAGATTCTCTTATTGCGTAGGAAGTGAGGTACACTCACATACCTCACTTGATTTCTAGCTGATCCCAATAGACTAGTGGCGACTCCTTATTGCAAAATTCTTAAGAACACCTCAATGTCGCGCAAGGTATGGGTTTGGGAGAGTCCGTGCCTAATCATGGGCCTTAGGTCCATCCTTTAGGCAATACCCTTAAACATATTCCCTCCCAAGGGGTAGGTCACGACAACCCTTACAATAATTGTTCATTTGCATAATTTTTTTCTTTCAAAATATTTTTATTCTTGTATATAGAGATCTTTCAAACATCCGGTCGACAAACCGGATGGACCATGCAAAATTGGAGAGGAAATTAGCCTTCTCTAAAAAGGAAAACATTTTGCTCAATGCAAGCATAAGTGAGAGAATTTGAAACCATTTGCTATACATCCACCGTTGAGAAAGCTTTCTAATGAATTTTGAAAGTTGAAAAAACTATTCATGAGTATATGGTGAATCTGATAAATGTCTTTAGCAACTTTAATTTAGGGAATTGCTATTGAAAGAGAAGTTTATAGCAATCTTGAAGGCGAAAACAAACACCACTGATGCCATAAAAGAAAGTACCCACACTTGAATCGGAGACACTTTTTACAAAAAGGACCAGGTTGGGAAAACACTGTGAATTTGGCCTGGGGGCAAGAACCTTAAAAGGGCCTAAAACATTAAAATTCTAATTCTAAATAGATTAAATTAGTACATTGATACAAACCAAAAGGCCTGTACATTCGATTCGAGAGAGGCTCAAATTTGAGCCACTTAAGTACCAAACGGACTAAGCTTCTTTGAACTTCATTAAACCTATTTACACCCTCGTCGCCAAGGTATCGCTTGTCCCACTTGCTGATGCGCGAAATTGAACTCACCCCGTAC
This sequence comes from Eucalyptus curtisii, assembly GCA_017140595.1. NCBI lineage: Eukaryota > Viridiplantae > Streptophyta > Magnoliopsida > Myrtales > Myrtaceae > Eucalyptus > Eucalyptus curtisii. Next base: position 15,956,924 of record CM029494.1, read on the forward strand.
TCACGCATGTCTGTCGGGGACTCGAAACGAAATTGTTTATTTTTTCTTTTATCCTTCTTCTAAATGTCATGTTATAATAGCTCGATTACGCGCATCATCGGCGAGGGGGAGGTTTTGCATTTCAGAAACCCCGAAACCGCCGGTGGCTGCTAACGGAGCAGACGAAGAGAGAGAGAGAGAGAGACAACATGATCCAGCAGATTTTTTAACCTTTCTTTTTCTTAACATTTGTCCGCATCGCGTCGTCAACCTCAGTTTGCGATTGGATTTCAGTAAAAGAATAATTTATCGTGCCGTGACAAAGACGGCTGCCCGAGAGACGAGAAATGAAAACCAGCGACCATTCCTGGTCATGAATGAACAAAGCTACGGGAGCGAACAGGTCTTATTCCAAGAGAAGGAAAGTGCAAGGAACCAGTCGGGGCCCATTATCAATAACAAGAAACCGCACAACACTCGCATAACACCTCAGTTTCGTCAACACCACCACCACATCCCCTCCATGCACTCTCCTATTCCGTCTTTCCTCCTCTTCTTCTTCCTTTGCTTCGCCCATGGCACCAAAGACCTCAGCCACGTCCCTACCCGGGACCGTTGCTCCCACGGGCCGCCGGTCCACTTCCATTTCTGGCTCGAAGGCAGCCATGATCCCGAGTGCGGCTACCCAAGCTTCAAACTGTTCTGCAACCAGGATGGGCAGACTGCGCTTTCGGTCCCAAACGCCTTGCTAGTTGTCAAGGACATCGACTACGTCTCCCAGTCCGTCGTCCTCCATGACCCCACCAATTGCCTTCCCTTCCAGATCCGGGACCTCCACCACATTGGCTTCCGCGCGTTCAAATACTCGTACGAGAAAATGAAGTAAGGCAGTACGCTGAAATGTTAAACACCACCATTGATTCTATCGAAGCAACTGATATGAACAGAAACAAGTGGAAGAAAAGATGATGGGATAAGCAGCTTCACCAACACGTGCTCATTGAAGAACAGCTACTCAGTTTTAAGTTGTAACTGATTCATTATCTGTTAAAGTGCTTCTGTTAGTTTGTTGTCAGTTAGTGTTTTTCTGTTCAACTGAATGACGTCATCTTCTTGTTGTATAAATAAAGTACAAAGAGGAAAAGTGAGATAAGGGTTCTGTGAAAGAGATCGATTCTTCGATCATTGCTGAATACAAAGACTTTATGCTTTCTCTATGTTCTCTCTCTTTCCCTATCTCTGTTATCATCTTCATCTATTCTTCTTCTTCTTCCTTTTGACTTTCACATGGTATCAGAGCCAAAGCCATCAGAGAAGGCTCGATGATCCGCAGAGCTTCATGACGAGATGATGCGGAGGTTCCTGGCGAAGATCAGCCGCTGCTGGTCCGGCGGGATTCCTTCCTCTAGGAATCGATGGTGTCGCTGCTCTCAACCTCAAGGGTGATGGTCTTGCCGGTTAGGATTTTCACAAAGATTTGCATCTTTGCTCTCTCTCTCAATTCTCTCTCTGCTCATCTCAGCGGTGCGACGAGATTAGAGGTTCATTCAAGGTAATAGAAGATCAAGAATCTGTTGTACAGATACAAACACAGAATTGTTCTCTGTACACGATCCAGAAACTGGAAGAGCAAGATGGCAGCAAGAACATCAAAATATCCTTTTCCGATTCATGTGAACATAGCTAACTTTGTTACTATAAAGCTAGCTGAAGATAATTTTCTTCAGTGGCAAGCACAGTTCCACAGGTTTCTTCGCAGCCAGGAACTATTTGGATTCATCAATGAAGAAATTCCCTCACCTGCACAGCTTTTACAGGTCGAAGCTGAAGGAAATATTACAGAAGTTGTGAATCCTGACTACAATGATTGGATCAAAACAGATCAACTTGTGCCATCTTGGATCAGTGGAGCCGTTTCAGAAAACATACTGAGTTTGATAATCGGCTTGGACACTGCATATGAGGTATGGCAAACCTTACTCAATCGATTCATGCAAAAGTCTGTGCCTAGAGAGTTTGAGTTGAGAGGAAAGTTGCAAGCATGTCAAAAGCGAGATCGAGCACTGACAGTGTATTTCAGAGAGTATAAATTGATATGTGATCACTTTAATGCAATAGGGAAGCCCATAGATAAGATAACAAAGCTGTTTGGGGTTCTGGAAGGATTGGGATCTGAGTATGAAAATTTTAAAACCACTATGTACTGCTTGAAACCTCAACCAGATTATGATGAGGTAATATCTCAGCTAGAAAGGTTTGAAGTAAGACTACAGAATTACTCATCAAATCAATACAACCCTAATCTAGCATATGATGGTCAAAGAAAAACAGAATTTCATCAAAAAGAAGAACTTGATAGAGAAAGTATACAGCAAAATTCTGGTTTTGGAGGTTTAAGGGTTAATAGTCGTGGAGGACGCAGCTATGGAAGAGGACGATTCTCCAATAATAGAGGTCGTGGTTATAGATATCCTGGAAGAGATTTAAGCCACAGATCGAATAACTTCAACTATACACAGGAGGGTCGGAGACTTAAGCAATTCAGTAACACCTCTGGTTCTGTTTCTAATCCAGGATTTCGTTCTTATGCTGGTTCTTCACAGAGATATCAAGAAACTAGATCATATCCAACTTCAAATCTAACCTTTTCTAAAGATATGCAGGCTGAGAAATCAACTGACAATATGAGATTGGAATGTCAAATTTGTAAACGCCCAGGACATGATGCATTGCATTGCTGGTATCACTTTGATAATTCTTATCAAGCTAAGGAAATTCCAACAGCATTAGTAGCAATGCACATCGAAGATTCGAAAGGAAATGAGTGGTATCCAGATACTGGTGCAACTGCTCACATCACTGCAAATCCTGGTATACTTCATAATCCTTCTAAATACAATGGTACTGATACTGTTATGATTGGTGATGGATCATGTATGCCTATTACCTATACTGGTAATGCATTACTACATACTGAAGTGGATTTGTTACCTCTGAATGATGTATTAATTGTTCCTAATATAAAGAAGAATCTTCTATCAATATCAAAACTAACAGATGACTATCTATGTTCATTTGTTTTTGATAAAATTGGTGTATATGTAAAGGACAATTACACCAACACAACTCTGCTGCTCGGGAGGAAAGTTAAAGGGTTATATCGAGTAAATCTTCATACCACAGAGGCATTCTTAACTCAGAGACACAGAGCAGTAGGAGAAGATATATGGCATCAACGGTTAGCACACACCAATCTCAAAACATTGAAGTACCTGCAGAATCAACAATTGATTCATTGCAATACCAGAATGCAGACTATGTGTAGAAGCTGTCAAATTGCTAAAAACACTACTTTACCCTTTCCTTTATCAGAGTATGTCGCATCTATGCCTTTAGAAAGGTTCATTGTGATGTCTGGGGTCCTTCATCTGTTAGCTCCTTTCAACACTTCAAGTACTATGTCTTTTTTTGTAGACAATTTCTCTCGATTCAGCTGGATCTATCCAATGAGACTGAAATCAGAATTCTATAACATCTTTGTTCTGTTCCAAAGACAAGTAGAAAATCAATTTGATTGCAAAATCAAGATATTTCAGTGTGATGGTGGAGGAGAATTCATTAGCCACAAGTTCCAGACTCATTTACAGAAGTGTGACATTAAACAAAATATATATTGTCCTTACACACCAGAACAGAATGGCATTTCTGAAAGGAAACATCGTCATATTGTTGAATTGGGTCTTGCCATGCTCTATCATGCTCGAATTCCTCTGAAATATTGGGTTGATGCATTCATGACAGCCAACTATGTTATCAATACACTTCCAACATCGAAATTACAAATGCAATCACCCCACAGTAAACTGTATCAGCAAGAACCAAGTTATGATCATCTCAGAGTCTATGGCTGTGCATGTTATCCCTGTCTCAAACCCTATGCGCAGCACAAATTTGATCCACGATCACTCACATGTGTGTTCATTGGATACAGTGAACGTCATAAGGGATATAGATGTCTTGTTCCTACCACTGGTCGTGTATATGTTAGTCGACATGTCATGTTCGATGAAAATCTCTTCCCTTTTACTAAGACATGTCTAACAGAGTATACACCACTCACAACACTCTATCGACTATGGATAGAAGAGGTTAAGCTTCTGGATTCAGTAAGTGAAGGATCAGTATCTACTTCTTCACAGATTTATGCATAACATTTGCAGGATAATGGAAACATTACTGCAGATAATTTCCATTCTATTCAGCCAGTAACAATGTCATGTACTGCCTGTCCATCACATCTGCAACTTGTGGCACAAGATCATCCTGCTTCTCTAACAACAACACAAGATGAAACATCTACTAACCAATCTCCTTCACTTGCACAAAATCAAGAAGTATCTGCTACTGAAGCTGCAACATCCAATGATTTCAGTATTGCATCAGATCATTCCATTTCTCACTCTGTCTCACATGGTACAACTTCAATTCATCCCATGTAGACTCAATCAAAATCTGGCATTATAAGGAAAAATCCCAGGTATGCATGTCTTGCTACATATGAAGTACCTACTGAACCAAGATCAGTTAAATCAGCCTTAGCAGATAAAGGTTGGTATAAAGCTATGAAAGAAGAAATGGATACTCTGTATCAGAATCAAACTTGGGTATTAGTTCCTAGAACTACTCAAATGAATGTGGTAGGCTGCAAATGGGTGTTTAAAACAAAACTTGCATTTGATGGAAGTCTTGATAGATTAAAAGCTCGACTAGTGGCTAAAGGCTTTCATCAAGAGGAAGGCACTGATTTTACAGAAACATTTAGCCCTGTTGTCAAGCATGCTACCATTCGGATAGTGCTTTCTGTAGCAATGATGAAACAATGGTCCATTCATCAACTTGATGTTAAAAATGCTTTTTTACATGGCACGTTACATGAAACAGTCTATATGGAGCAGCCTCCTGGCTTCATACAACCACAGACACCTCACCATGTGTGTCTTCTCAAGAAATCTCTCTATGGTCTTCGACAAGCCCCCCGTGCCTGTTTGATAAATTCAGTAATTTCTTACTTGAATATGGTTTCTTCTGCAGTACGACTGATCCATCATTGTTTATACTTCATGCTGGCACAGAAACTATACTTCTATTACTCTATGTTGATGATATTGTCTTAACTGGTAGCTCCAACCAGTTACTCTCTAAATTGATTCACTCTCTAAGTCTCCAGTTTCACATGAAAGACCTTGGTGTACTTCACTATTTTCTTGGCATTGAAGCTAAGCGTACTTCTGACTATTTGTTTCTTTGTCAAACCAAATATGCTCTTGATCTTCTTACTCGCGCTCATATGGTTGATTGCAAACCAATCTCTACTCCTCTGTCACTGAGACCAACTATCCTGCAAACTGATGCCATCCTTCTATCCAATCCTCTTGAATATCGAAGCCTAGTTGGTGGCCTCCAATATCTGACATTAACTCGTCCTGACATTGCATATGCTACAAATTTGTTATGTCAGAAAATGCAGAAGCCTACTGTTGCAGATTTTCATGAGCTAAAGAGGGTTCTGCGATATGTTAAAGGAACTGTTCGCCTTGGGATGTTTCTTCATTCTCGAAGTTCCATGAATCTTTATGGTTTTTCCAATGCTGACTAGGCCAGATGCACTAAGACCAGAAGATCCACGACTGGTTTCTGCACATATCTTGGTTCTAACCTTCTCTCTTGGGCAGCAAAGAAGCAACCAACGGTTAGTCGATCTTCTACAGAAGCAAAATAGCATGCCCTTGCCTCTACTACTGCTGATCTTACTTGGATTAGTTTTGTTCTTCGTGACATTGGTGTCTCTCTTTTATCTTCCACCCTTCTCTTTTGTGACAATTAGTCTGCCATCTCTCTCACTGCCAATCCCATCTTACATGCTCACACTAAACATATTGAAGTGGATTTCCATTTTGTACGCGAGAAAGTCTCCTCAGGGTCACTCCGTGTAAAGTATGTTCCAAGCAATTGTCAGCTTGCGGATATTTTTACAAAACCACCGTCACGACTGGCACATTTTGATATCCGAATCAAATTGGGTATGGGTTCCTTAACCCTTCCCAATTTGAGGGGGATGTTAAAGAACATAGATTGAAAACACATACTGTTCATGCTGCTGATATTGGAGAGTTGAGTTCGGATGGAACCAAGGAAAATGAAGTAAGGCAGTACGCTGAAATGTTAAAAACCACCACTGATTCAATCGAAGCAACTGATATGAACAGAAACAAGTGGAAGAAAGATGATGGGATAAGCAGCTTCACCAACACGTGCTCATTGAAGAACAGATACTCAGTTTTAAGTTGTAACTGATTCATTATCTGTTAAAGTGCTTCTGTTAGTTTGTTGTCAGTTAGTGTTTTCCTGTTCAACTGAATGACGTCATCTTCTTGTTGTATAAATAAAGTACAAAGAGGAAAAGTGAGATAAGGGTTCTGTGAAAGAGATTGATTCTTCCATCATTGCTGAATACAAAGACTTTATGCTTTCTCTCTGTTCTCTCTCTTTCCCTATCTCTGTTATCGTCTTCATCTATTCTTCTTCTTCTTCCTTCTGACTTTCACACACCGGAGGCGTCGTGGGCCCGTTATAACTTCTTGTCGGATTGATCGGACTCGGATATGTCCTCATCGAAAGAAGAAGAGATAAAGCATTCCAACTCAAGGTCGAGAGCTTCTTGCATGACTATGAGGCCCTCAAGCCCACACGTTACTCCTACAACGACATCAAGAGGATAACCAATGACTTTGAGGAGAAACTAGGCCAGGGGGCTTACGGAACGGTCTACAAAGGGAAGCTTTCGAACGAGATTTTCGTCGCCGTGAAGATGCTGGACAATTCGTTTGGGAATGGAGAGGAGTTCATCAACGAAGTGAGCACTATGGGAAGGATTCACCACGTCAACGTGGTTCGGATGGCAGGTCTCTGCGCTGACGGTTTCCGAAGAGCCTTGGTGTACGAGTTCCTGGCGAACGAGTCTCTGGAGAAGTTCATATTTCAGGGCGAAGACACTCTCGATCCTTTCCTTAGCTGGGAGAGGCTCCATGACATCGCTCTCGGAGTGGCCAAAGGCATAGAATATCTTCACCAGGGGTGTGATCATAAGATCCTCCATTTCAATATCAAGCCGCACAATATCTTGCTGGATGACAACTTCAATCCTAAGATTGCAGATTTCGGTCTGGCAAAGCTATGTTCCAAGGAACAAAGCGCCGTGTCCATGACTGCAGCCAGAGGTACCATGGGCTACATCGCCCCAGAAGTCTTCTCCAGGAACTTCGGAAGCGTGTCCTCTAGGTCGGACGTGTATAGCTTCGGAATGCTGCTGCTCGAAATGGTCGGGGGGAGGAAAAACGTGGATGTGAATGCGAAGAACATGAGCCAGAAGTACTTCCCGCAGTGGGTCTATAACCATCTGAATAAAGGTGAAGAGATTGAAATACGAATCCGAGAGGACGGCGACCATAAGATTGCCAGGAAACTGGCAATCATAGGGCTCTGGTGCATTCACTGGTACCCGGCCGATCGGCCTCCCATGAAAGTGGTGGTTCAGATGCTGGAGGGAGAAGCGTGCCCTGTCATTCCGAAAAATCCTTTCGTTTCCTCCGGTTCAGGGGAAGCTGGGACCATGCGGGGACTCTGGAACACGAATCTAGAGGTTATCGAGGAATAAGTCCGAATGCCTTTGCGCGATGTCATCTCTCCTTGACCAAAATGGATGTGCAACAGTGGGGAAGTAAGTAGAGCTGTGACTCTACCGAAAAATGGCCTGAATACGCTCCCACCGCTTAGTACTTACCTGTTGTATCAGATCCAGTATATATTGAGGAATTCCTTCCCTCTCATATTTGTAACTAGGATAGTTATATAATACTGGATTCTATCTACTTATTGGAAGTTTGTGACATAGTGAGTATTGGGATTTGATCGCATTTTGCAAATGCAGTTGGTTCTGGTGTGCATTTCATGTCCTGTATTCAGAAAAATATAGCAGCAGTTGGTTTTTGGGACATGACTCGTGCTCTTTCTTTGCTTAAGGAGTTGAAAATATCTTGGCTTCAGCAATTTAAGAAGGAACGAGAGTACTACTAATAGAAAAAAATGACCCTTCTCATGAGGATGATAAGTTAAAATAAGATGATAAGTCAAAGACAACGAATTTGATGAAGCGCTAAAAGGGATATGTTTTTCGAGGTGGTCTCAATCAAGACTCGAAATGACATCGGTTTGAAGCTTCTCGAGAGAGATTGCATCTGTGAATTAGGGTGGCACAAGGGCTTCATTGACAGAGGGAGTTCTGCCCAAACAGTGGCAACTCTACTGATGAATTTGGTTACAGATATGTACTGTAACTGAACTTTTATAGTTTGGAAGTATCCAGTCGTGTCCTTTTAAGTAAACGCTGGAAGTCATTCATCTCATCCTTGTACATTTGATTGACCTCTTTATCATGGCCTTTGGTTTCAAGCCGAGTAAAACCAATTTGTCTGGTTTTTCTGACAATCTTGAGCTCTTTCAGCTAAAGGAATGAAACAAAAGGACTCCTAACAACCGTCAAGTGGCTTCTAGTTTCATACACGAAATTTAAGCACCAGGGAAGCCCGAACACAACATGAAACCCGCCGTCATGACCGGAGCAGTGAGTTCCGGCAAACTGGGCAAGTAGCACTTTCAATCCTTTGCTGTAGCGAAAGCAAAGGAAGCCTAGGGGGAAGAGAATCGCCGGGACCAAATCCCAACAATGATTACGTAGCAAGCACCCCTCAGAATCGGTCATGTTAAACTAATTAGAGTTAGAAAGACTAGATATAAACAAACTAGAACTGCAAATAATCATAATGAAGTAACTAGTCTTAAAATAATATATCATCCATGATGTCATTCATGATGCAATATCATGATTAAGACATACGTTTGGAAACTGAGGAAACGTGCCAACATAATGAGTGATAAGTGGTTTATGAGAGGGGGAGAAAGAGCATGATCCGGCCGAGGCAACTGCACAAAATGAGGAGTTTGATTTGAGTTGCAATCATATAAGTAATAATGGGCTAGAGTTAAAAAAATAATGTCATGCATGATGCGATGCATAGTTCAAATATGGTTGAAAATGAAGTAGATGCGACAAAATAAATGAGTAATAAGTAGCTAATTATGTTGACTGTGATAAAATATTTCTCAGAGTAGCTAGTAAGTTGTCTCATAGACACCAAGAAAGTGATTTGAAAGTAAATATCAATGATCATGTGGATAAATATTATTCTCATAAATAGATTTAGTTAAAATTTTGTGTCCTAAAGACATTTTGGGCATTTTTAGTATAAGTAATCTTGCCACCCATGGCACTATCGTAAAATTCCATAGGAGTAAGCATGGTTTTAGGATAGAACCGAACTTATGGGAATCTGTCCGATTACAGATTCCAAGATATGCAAAGTAAGTTCCCGGTTCTAAAAATTAGAGAACCTATTTTGATAAGTAAGTTTTAGGTTCTAGATAAGTGAAACTTGAAACCTAGAATCTGAAACCAAAAACAATTTTTGTATTTTTCTTTGTCTATTTCGTGCCGTATTATGGTATTCCATGACGTGAAATGATACGTGTATAATTTGAAACTGTCACGCCCCGAACCCCGAGCGCGCGAACATCTCTCGGCGGTTAATTAAATTGCGACATCCCAGGACGCGTCACTGACCCACTCTTTTTATCTTTTGATTAAACGCATGTGGAAGCGACTTAAATAAACACTCGGTCAATCATCAAAATAGGGATAGTAAAACACAACAAACGATTTCCAAAAAAAACCGCACATTTATTTATCCACTTGTTAACCCAAGGAGTTTAACATTTACAGACCTACAACAAAAGATAACTCCTACACGACCTATGAGCAAAAAGGGGTCAGAAAGGTCAGGATTAATTCTAGCTTCACCAACGGCAAGGCCAGCCAAAAAGTGTCGCACCTTGCGCCCACCACATCCACACTCAGTAAATCTCCACGCTATGGCTCTGAAAATGGTTAACAACAATGGGGTAAAATAAAATCTCAGCGAGTCAACTTCCTAAACCTCGATTAGGACGAAAATTTGTATGGAGGCAGCCTAATCATGCAACGGCATACAATCTTACCTCGCCTTGGCACACCCCTACATATTAGTACGTCACATATGCCATTATTAATACAATAAGCATAATCAATAATCAAAACACATAACTCTCATACACCAAGCATCCACACGGGTCCCGATTATAAGGTAAAACCCATTTTGACACGTCTCATACCATGCCTAATAGTTTTACCCCATAATCAAGCACAATGCATCACAATCATTCACACATGTTCCGATTATTACGACATCTCGGGTCACGACCAACACACGAGTTAGCGGTCTTCCAGCATGACTAGGCATTGTCCCACTCCATCAGGCACGGCATCATCTAAAACCCCTCCCTAGATGGCATTCCATAAAGGAGCATCGGTCCAGCCTCAACTACGACTCGGCATCCAAACCCCCACCGAGCATCTAATAAACATTGGGCATCATCCTCAAACTCCCGTTGGGTGACGAGTTCAATTAAATAACCACACAAGCACACCAACACTCAAGCCAATTTTTATTTTTCCATCAATTAGCCCAGTGTTAAAGAGTTCGTGCTTAAATAACAAACCTCGAAAAATCTTTATATTTAAAATTCCGGTAAAATAATCGCATATGGTCATGTATTTAAAATCAATCCATCAAACTTTGCACACTTTCATTTTAAAGCATCATTGCCCCTTTTATTATGTAAAATACGGCGTCCAAACACGACACCTCAAAGTTTGCTATTTTCTTACCAATAAACCATCTTTGAAAAATAGCATTTAAAATACATGATATGAGCAATCATACATCATAACATTACATGCTCAAACGATCAGAATCAAGTGTAAATTCATCCAGTAGATCTAATGTCGTCATCATAAAGGGGTAAGCATTTTTTAATTTTTTTAATAGTAATATATAGTCCCATGAGATCAATATTTGAAATGCCAATAATGTTTTATTTTATTTCTAGTTGAAATCTCATTTTCATGTGACACGATAATTTCTAAAACCAGAAGGAAAATTTAGGATGTTATACAGGCAGGATTGGGCAGTCAAAATCCTCAATTTGCGGGCTGGAGTAGATGGCTTGTCTTTTTTTTCTTTTTTTTTATCACAACAAAAGTAAGGTCCACATGCATGTGAGTGGCCTAAAATTTGTAGTCGTCCAAGTCAACCACATAATCGACTTGATGGAAGGTTTATAAAGTTTGATGTTTACTGTAGACTATAAATTTTGGGGGAATTAACACTATTAACTTTTACTTAACACAAAGGTTTTAAATTCTTCCCAAAAAAATTAATAAGTAGTTTATTTTCAACCATAAGCAATTTAATTCAACTTTGTGCAAAAATCCCCAAGTGAATGCTTGGTTCTTGAAACATTGAGATTTGTTTTTAAGAGAAGATTAACACTAAAGATATTGTTAAAGATTACCTCGAGAGTATTTAGATAAAGAGCGCCTATTATGCTTTCAAACGTGTTGTTATATATGACAATGCACAGAAAAGAGAATGTATTTCAATATTCACTATTCATTAATGCCCATTTAGTATTGTTCTTTCTATCTCTAGGTTGTGTTGGTATACCCATTTTAGCTGTGTACTTCTCATGTAAGTGTCAAGGGTCGGTAGATCCCTTGGCCGTGGATCAACCCGTGCGGCGCCTGGCGAGCAGAACTCGCTAGGCCAGCCTTCCTTCTATAGTTGTTCCAGTAAACAATACGGCGAATAGCCCTTTTCTCCGAGATCGTACCACGCCCAGCTTTGCTCGGGCGTCTAGTCCGTCGAGCGAGATAGCAGCCCTCGTTAGGCTCAACAACTGGTTTCGGCCCCGCCCGGCCTCATCAGGAGAGCGGCATCAGCTCCCGACCAGTTTGTGCACGGGAGGCCAACCCCGCCTTTAGAGCTCCTAAGCAATATACTCCTTCTATCCTAGAACTCCTAGCACCAACCGTCCTGACACCACTCCCACGGACCAGTTGTGATCATCCTCTCTACGTCTTCACTCTTCACTTGATAACCCCAAGCTTCACTCCCAAGGGCACATGGGTACGGGAGGATTCACGGACCGTGTCATAAGCATGTAAGTTGTTGGTCAACGCTTAACTATGTGTTTGGTCGAATGAATTGATTTGATGAAAATAAACTAAGGCCTCGATTTCGTGAAAAATAAATGATTTGAAAAATAATTTCTCAAAAATGATCGCTTATGTTGCTGCTTGAAATAATTAGTCCGCCGAATATGTCTTCATTATTGACAATAATTTATATCTAAACATTTTCTTAAATAATCAAAAATGAGGGACGGTTTCGACATGGTCACACAATTAGTGCACATGCAAGCTTTCAAGATATTCTTTAAGGCATGTCGATGTTTGTCAACATATCTTTTACCATGCCCGCAAATCGATGTTTCGAGTGCTCTTGTGAAACTTATTATCAAATTCTAAAATGATTGTATATTTACATTATTCTTTTCACTACCGATGCATTCTTCATCTCAATTTAGGGCGCTCGTGATAATTATTATATTTCTGTCCCAAAACTATTTTTCTGTTCCAGACTTGTTTCGAAATGTAAATGCGTTTGGTAAAACTATTTCATTTTTCTATTTTTGGAATAGATTTTTATTGCAAAATTTGAAAAAAAAAAAAATTTTACTTCTTTATTTTTAGAACAGAAATGATAAATAAAAATTCTTCACATCATTTGTTCTCATTACTAGCCAGCCATCGTCGATCATCTGCTGCCGCCAGCTCATCAGTCGCCACCAATCACCACTCCCCAGCCGTCATCCATCAACTGCTGCCCGCCGCCACGTGTTCACCAGTTGCCGGCCGCCTCCGTTTGCCTATAGTCGTCCACTGATCACCAACCGTTAGCCACTATCACCCCCACCATCCCCCGCCACTCGGGTTTGCTTAGAAACTCATATAAGAATAAAAATATAAAAATTTATTTCTCTTCTAGAAATCAATTTCTAATTAGAATGATGATTATTCGTGTTATTAGTGGTCATTTAAACATCCGGTCCAAAATCGGACAGGCTAGGCAAAATTGTAATAAGTAAAACTCGTCTTTCACCAAAAGGGAACTCATTTTGCTTGACACGAGCATAGCTGAAAGAATTTGGAAACCATTCTCAGATACCTACAATTTTTTTTTCCTTTTTCAATTCTCTTTTATTTTTTTCCTAATTTTTTGGGGAAAACATAGGTTGACAATATCGTAAAAAAAAAATACCCATGTTTCAATCTGAGACACTGCTAAAAAAAAAGGAGTGCCATGGGGGAGTAACCCTTGGTTGAATGTGGTCCGAGAGCAAAACAAAAAAAAAAAGACAGAGGTAGTGTAAAATTTTGTGAAATAACTACTAATTATTTTAAAATTTTAAATTATTAGATGAATGCGTAATTAAATATTTAAATATTCTATCGGAGGTTATATCCATACAAACCAAAAGCCCATGCATTTGATTTGAGAGGGATTCTTTAAACTTTACTGGACTTCTCTCATATTGCGACGGTATGGAACATCGCATACTATACTCCTGAAATCGAACCTACATCGTGCGCTTTTCCCGCACTAACCCCTGTGCTAGTAGCACGATCGCAGCACCAGCCACTGCATCCTGCGTCACGCCAGACGCCATCCTTGGCGAGTCATCGATGCCGGCCTTGGCTCTGTAAGAGAATTCTCGGTTAGCAGGGTCCAACAAGGGACGACAGGTCAAATGAGGAACTCGCGAAGCTTGCCTTGACCGAGTAAACTTCCCGTGCACTCGCTTACCCAATAATACTTTAGTAACGCGGGGGCGACTGACAACGATGGACAGCGAAAAGTCCAAGTCAAAGTAAACTCATGATCTGGACAAGTCTAGGGAAGGAAATTGCAGATGCAACATCGGTTCTTGGTTTTCTCTCTCGGACAGGCCTGACGAGAATTACGAAACGAGAGAGAGAGAGAGAGAGAGAGTTGATCCGTCCACCATGCGCTCTTCCGTTCCCTCCCTCTTCCTCCTCTTCCTCTGCTTCGCCCATGGCACCGCCGACCCCGCCGATGACGACCCTTGCCGACCCCGGAGGTGCCATCACGGGCCGGATCTCCAGTTCCCGTTCCTGCTCGAAGGCAAGGGCCAACCTGACGGCTGCGGCTACAATCGGGACTTCAACTTGTCCTGCGACGGGCGCGACACCCTGCTTTCGCTCCCAGAGACGCCGCGGCCGCTTCTCGTCACGGACATCAATTACAAGAACAGGTCCATCACCGTGCGGGACCGCAAGGGGTGCCTCCCCTTGCTGCTAGCGAACCTCAACCACTCTATCTTCTCCTACGAGAAGAGCCCCCCCAGATCGTATAGTGCTGACCCGCCCTACAACTATACCCTGTTCCAGTGCCCGAAGGACGGGAGGAGGGACAGCCGCATGACCCCGCTGGGTTGCGTGAGCACATCCGAGTACGACGTCTTCGCCGTCAAGTCCTACTCCTACGTCGGAGACTTGCCGCTGGTGTCCTGCATGAGGAACGGGAGCATCGACTTGCTCCCGACGACGATCGGTAGCATGATGGATAAGGTCCGTTTGGTCTGGCACCAGCCGGACTGCGGGCGATGCCCGAATCACAGTAAGTGGTGTCAGCAGAACGAGAGCGGCATCTTCTGCATCAATCCTCGTGGCGGACACGACGGTATTATCGATTCCCAAACTTTTTATGTTTCATGAGACTTTGCTTGATTCTTGTGTTATTTCACTTTCTAGTTTAGGCGATTGTTAATGCTTGAGCTCTTTTCTTTAGGCCATCATTCCAAAGCTTTTAAAATCTGGTGATGGGTATAGCAAAATTGCTTTCTGACTTATGGTTGTTGAAATTTATCAAGTCTCTCTTTCGTAAAGATAAGATCCACGGAGCGCAGAGGAAGGAGAATCATAGTTTCTAAGCAAGAAATAGGGCTTCTGCGAAACTAAGATTGCTTTTACATGTGCAATTCCGCCGGATGGATGCATTTCCACAACTTAGTCTTGTTTATCAGATGATACTTTCTGTAAATTAAATTGAAGGTGTTCGGAAGCCTGATTGCCCAGTTTTTATAGAAAGTATCTGTGATGACCTGAAATGAAGGTCAGTCACGGTGTTAAGTAAAGCTGATATAACTGGTTTTGAGGGCTTTTCTTGTAGTTGTTTTATCATTCCTACGAACTTCGGCAGAAGCTCAAGTACTGACTTCTTCGAATCTGCAGAAATAAAAAACCTAAAGATCGCGGGAGGAGTGGTGGGCTTTTTTCTCTTTCTTGTTGGATTAAGCGGACTCGGCTATGTCATCAATGAAAAAAGAAGAGATAAAGCATTCCAACTCAAGATCGAGAGCTTCTTGCATGACTATGAGGCCCTCAAGCCGACCCGTTACTCCTACAATGACATCAAGAGGATAACCAATGACTTCGAGGAAAAACTAGGCCAGGGGGCTTACGGAACGGTCTACAAAGGGAAGCTATCGAACGAGATTTTCGTCGCCGTGAAGATGCTAGACAATTCATTTGGGAATGGAGAGGAGTTCATCAACGAAGTGAGCACGATGGGAAGGATTCACCACGTCAATGTGGTCCGGATGGTTGGTTTTTGCGCCGACGGTTTCCGAAGAGCCTTGGTGTACGAGTTCCTGCCGAACGAGTCTCTGGAGAAGTTCATTTTTCAGGGCGAGGACACTCTCGACCCTTTCCTTAGTTGGGAGAGGCTCCACGATATCGCTCTCGGAGTGGCCAAAGGCATAGAGTATCTTCACCAGGGCTGTGATCATAAGATCCTCCATTTCGACATTAAGCCGCACAACATCTTGCTGGATAACAACTTCAATCCTAAGATTGCGGATTTCGGTCTGGCAAAGCTATGTTCCAAGGAACAAAGTGCGGTGTCCATGACTGCAGCCAGAGGTACCATGGGTTACATTGCCCCAGAAGTCTTCTCCAGGAACTTTGGAAGCGTGTCGTCTAAGTCGGACGTGTACAGCTTCGGAATGCTGCTGCTCGAAATGGTTGGGGGGAGAAAAAACGTTGACGTGAACGCGAAGAACATGAGCCAGATGTACTTCCCGCAGTGGGTCTATAACCATCTAAATAAAGGTGAAGAGCTTGAAATACGAATCCGAGAGGATGGCGACCACAAGATAGCCAAGAAACTGGCGATCGTGGGGCTCTGGTGCATTCACTGGTACCCTGCCGATCGGCCCCCTGTGAAAGCGGTGGTTCAGATGCTTGAGGGAGATGAGTGCCCCGTCATGCCGAAAAATCCTTTTGTTTCCTCCGGTTCAGGGGATGCTGCAATCATGCGCGGAAGGCTCTGGAACACAGATCTAGAAATTATCGCGGAATAAGTTCGAGTGCCCTTTTGCAGTATGTCATCTCTCCGTGACTGAAGCCGTACGTTATGTAATACAAGAATCTATGTACTTAGTGGAAACCATTGATACGCTCCCACCACTTACCCATAGTATTAGATCCAATATGTATAGAGGAATTCCTTTCCTCTTATATTTCCTACTAGGTAAGTTGTCATGTAATACTAGAATCTATGTACTTACTGGAAGTTTGTAAGATAATAAGTTATTGGATTTGATTGCCCAGTGCGAATGCAGTTTGTTCTGGTGTGCATTTCATGTCCTGAATTTCGGGAAATATAGCAACAGTTGGCTTCTGGGACGAAGAATTGTGCTTTCTGTCTGCTTGGGGAGTTGAAAATATCTAGGTTCAGCAATTTGAAAAGGAATGAGAGTACTACTGCTAGGATAAATGGCCCTTCCCATAAGGATGATGGAAGTTCTAAAATACATAATTAATTGAAGACAACGTATCTGCAGAAGCGCTAAAAGAGTAAAAGGGTAATGTTTTCAAGGTCGTTTCAATCACAACCGGGAATGATGCCAGTTCGAAGCTTCTTGAAAGACAATGTATCGGTGAATTAGGGAGGCACGGTGGCTTCATTAACAGAGGGAATTCTTGCCAAAGAGCGGCAACTCAGCTGATGAAATTGGTTACTGATATGTACTGCCGAACAACTTCATGGTTTCGAAGGGTCTACTTGTGTCCTTTTGAGTCAAACACTACAAGACATTCATCTCATGCTGATCGAACTCCATCATTTCCTTTCAGTTCAAGCCGAGTAGAACTAGTTTGTCCGGTTTTTCTGACACCCTTGAGCTCTTTCAGCTAATAAGAGACTCTTTTTAACTGTCAAGTGGCTTCTAGATTTACACACAAAAATTAGAGCGCCAGAGAAACGAGAACACAACACGAAACACGCCATCATGATCGGGGCAGCGAGTTCCGGCAAACTGGGCAAGTAGCATTCATGCGAAGCCACTCGCCAATGCAATCTGCATGGAAGCAATGATTGCATTGCGGTATGGTCTTGAGGGTCTCTTTGGGCTGATAGTCCGACAGGCAAATTGGGCAAGTGCTGTCGTCGGGCTTCGGAAGCCGCTTGCTCTCTCCTAGGACAATTTTTGGGTAAGATTCGATGACCACCCTGTCAAGTCCCAAAACAATGGCAGAACACGGCGCAACCGCCGTGGCAAATTCCCCGATGACAGGGCGCCGCCCTCTCGCGTAGGACTTCACTCTGCCACAGAGGTGGCAAAGAAAGCCCAGGACGACCAGAATCACCGGGACACCAACCCCGACAATGATCACGTAGCGGGCACCCCTTGGAATCCCTGAAACTGAAAGCATGTAAACCTATTATACCAGAAGCTCAAGATAATTTTGCTTGATCAAACAGATAAGATGGTCAGCCATATACCAATCCCGGGTCAAATGCAACTTTTTTGGATGCGCATGCCCCATGCGTTCTAAAGCACAAAGGATATTTAAATGACAAATGTGGGAATCCGTTCTTCTCTCATGTACACAACAATCCTATTTTAAATCAAGTGCGTTTATTGGTCAGCCCTGCTGCTGTTTCTATACGAATGACCCAAAAGTTGATCCTCAACGAAACCCAATCGAGCGAATGTCAAAGTCAACCCCCAGCTGAAACCTAAAGGTACGGCATGAGGTGGCAGAAAAAGAGAGGAGGAAGCCACTCGGAAAGCAGAAGCCAAGAGGGATTTTGCATCTTCTGATTGGCCCCACCATTTTGGCCCTGTGCATTGACTTCAGTCAACGCTTATCCCCATCCCCATCAAGGAGTCGCTCCCATTCCATTCATACCCCTCTCGAGCCCAAAAAAGAAGCTAGAGCAGCAGAGAAATCTTTGACCAGTTTGTAATCATGAAAGCATCACGAAAGAGATGGCTTCCAAGCCAGCGTTGGATGAGCTCCATTGACTTTAATCAAGGGCAGCACCAGCCTTTGGTGTCGCTTTCCTTATCATGATCATCATGAAAACCCCACCACCATTGTCAATTCCCACGGTGATGATGAACACTCATCGCGGAATTTGAATGTTGACCTCTGAATAGTCGCAATGGATTCTTTCTCAGTGATTGTAAAGAAATTCTACGTGCCCGGGTTATAGAAAAGGCCACTACTATTGTCATAGTATTTCCATCGAATCGACTCTTTAGTATTTTATTTCATAAAACTAACTTTCATGTACAGACTTATTCGGTTTATTTGTGTGGATTTACTTGCTAATATGATCGTGGGTCTCGAAAAATAAAATCACAATTTATATTTCAGCATCTTAGCATTTTATTTTGAAGTAATTCTTGGGAAGAATTCTTCAACCTATATTATTAATTACTGTTGGCTATCTTATTTGGAGGCATGCAAAATGCATGATTGACAAATCAGACTGTTGAACAATCTTTTGTACCGACACAAGATCTTTTTACTCTCCCCGGACGTGGACAAGAAGCTTTGAAATTCTCGAGTTCATCCATCATAAATCTTGTACTGTCCTGATCAAGTCAAATCCTCCTTGCCTTAAATTGCAGGATTCACAAGAAAATGACGAGAAGATGGACCCAACATCTGCCTGAACGTTCCTGAACTCCCGGAAATTCACGTTTTGTGTAGACTTATTTTGTTTTTTTTTTTTTCCTGTAAGGCCTGACAAATTCCACTGTACTTGATCGTAGGGAAGAACGAAATTAATCTAGTATATAAGTACTTTATACCCTGCTGACAGGGATTTTTCTTTTTGTTGGGCCTAAGCCGCTGGGAGACATCGGAGAGACTGAAAATCCAGGAACCTGGACAGACCGCTTAACTACACAAACCTAAATTCTTCCTCTTGTACATTAAGTTCTACATACGTAGCTAGATGTTTGTTGGGACGAGGTTATTTGATTCTATTTCTTCCCCTAATTCCGAGAGTTCTAACATGTTCGAAATTTGCAGTATTAGTTATGCTCTTGTGAGGAGGATGATATGTATGAATACACTCACATGCGCATACGCAAGAGAGAAGTTAGTGTAGACTGAACAGAAAGATTCTTCTTACCACGCTGGGGGACATTGGTGCACTGAATCTCAGTGGTGGAGTTGCCCTTGAGCCCGCACCTCCCGCCCCGAACCACACACCTTCCGCACTGCGGCACCCCCCACTGGAGCCGGAGATCGCTGCTGAGGTCCGACGAGGTGACCTGCTCGTAGAACGGCAATTCGACCGGGACTGGGACAGTCTTCACAAGGGCGCATGACGAGGAGAGGGTTTTCACGACGTGGGGTGAGGAGGTCGCAAAGACTGTGTAATTTGAGCCGCTGAGGCAGGCGATCGGGTTCAGGCCATACCTGATGTAGCTGGAGGAGCAGTTGAAGAAGGTGAAGTTCTGGGAATAGACACCGGCGAAGGGCGAGCCGGAGAGGTTGAGGGAGAGAAGCCTCTTGGGGAGGCAAGCCTTGGGGTCATTCACCCACATCTCTTGCCCAGCATAGTCTATGCCTTGGACGGTGAATGGACCTGAGTTGGGCAACTCTAGTATGGTTCGGTTCACCCGGTCGCACGACAGATCGAAACCCGGGTGACCACAAGATTCAGGCTGGAGTGTTCCAATCCGGAAGGGGAAATGGATCATGGGCTCGTCACGGTGACAGAAGGCGGGGGTGCAGGTCTTGGCACTCGCTTCCGTGCATAACAAGAAGAAGAATAACAAGGTCACAGAGAGAGTGAGGATTTTCATTGTATTTGGAGTAGTGAAAAGCTTCAGAAAAGGGGGTAAGCAAGCCTAATAGATACTGGAGTTTATATTAAATTTTTCTTCTGACTGATGAGAAGTGATGAAGAGGTCTTATATATCTGCACAAAATCTTCATGGAGAGGGCACTTTACTAAAATTTCCAAAAAAATCACGGTCAATGTGAGGCTCCACCACATGATGTCAGGCGTGGATCGTGTGAAGTGGTTTTAGATTGAAGAATCGGTCATGGTCTATGTGAAAATTATTATTATTGAATGAAGAAGTCCTTGTTCATGGGCTTAATCAACTCGTTCAATCAATAGGGTCATCTTTCTCAAAACACAGGGCTCCCATCTCTGATCTTTACTCGATGAACCACTGCATAGATACCCTCCTGAATAACGATTAGACAACATGCTCGTGGAGCTTAAACAACGCCAAGTACCACTAACATCAGTTTCTCAAGTGATTTCCGATGATGAGTGCCTCGTTTAAATGTTCACATACGCTCTCGAAACTTTTATTCCGGTACATTGTGGACGGTGCCATTTGCGCGCATCAATGAAGATTAGTCAAGCCAACTTGGCCATGTTAATGTGCATTTCCAATCGCAAGTTAGTTGTCACCAAACGACATGGACGATTGACATTTGGGTTTTCTTTTTCCTTTCTGAATAAATGTGATTAGATTTGCTTTAAATAGCACCGGAGTACCTGAACTGTAGTGCTAGACCGAAAATATGACTGAGAATGCTTCAAATAAGTGCGACGATGGAATTAGGGTATTATTAATAGCAGGTTAAAGAGTTCGCCATTGCTCATCGTTCTTTTTTTCAGAGTTGATGTGACCTCGGGGCAAATATCATAATGAAATCGTCCATTATTGGCTAGATTGCTTATAATATTCAAACATCAACGAGAAAACAAAGGGAAGGCGTTCTTCATCTTGTGCAGATAACGCAGGATCGGATCGGAATTGAATGAAGTTCTTCCCGTTTGAATTGTTAAACTGCGATCGTCGGTGCTCGTCCAAGAGGTCAGTTTTAGGCGGTCAAATCGTATTGATATAACGCAACTAAGGGCTGACTTTCGATCCGCTTCGTTCTTTTTCAGTCTGACTCTCTCTTTGTTGCGCATATTTCTCCGGATGCATCTCTTCGTGAGGAAAGGGATTGGCATGGTGGAACCCATTAGTTTGCGAGCGCCTCTTGGTCGGCATTTGTCTAGCTTCCTTCAGCAGAGCCCTCATTGTGATTTCACTAGGGAAGGGGAGATTGTAGATTCTTTTTCCACGTTTGTTTTTCGCTCTGTAGCGAGGCGACATGAAACACCCGTTCACTGTATGATACCGACGCAGGAGACGAGCTCCACGAGCGGGGGGATTATACCTATGGACGCATATCGATTTGCTATTTAACATGACCCGCCAATATGTGAAAAGGAATAAGGAAAGAAAAGACTAAGGGTGATCAGTTCTCGATCCAATCTGATCTGATTCCAAAGTAAAACCTAGAACCTGGTCCTGGGACCATATTCAGTCCAATGAAACTAATCACTATTTTTTTCCATGTTTTCATTCGGATATTTTATTATTTAAAGCATGATTAGAAATAAATTCATATCTCAAGATAAATCTTATACTTCCATTGAGATATCTTATTATCTAATTATAGGTTCATATTTCCTCAAAAACAATAAACTAAATGCACTAATTTTTTTATGTAATCGATTCGATCCGGTTCAATTTTCCAAAGAGTATACATATAGCAACCGACAGATTTGGTTCGGCAATTTTCAATTTGGCCGGTCCGGTCCGTTTTGCACACCCCTAAGGAAGTGTCATCTTGCGTCCCACTCTCCGTTCCCACTCTCCGTTCATGACGGCAAAGGATGGAGATAGAAATGGTCCACTTCCGAACCATGCGCCTGCTTCGACATGCTCTGCTCTAGTCTAACGTTAAACTACCCGAACGCTCCGACGCATCAAATAAACAACGACGCTCCGCGGCATGCTCAGAAGGTGGTCAGTGGGCCCCGCTTTGCGCGCTAGCTCGCCACGTCCGTCACTTCGGGAGGAGGGGTTGACCGGAGAAACGCATACAAACGAAGGTGGGGCCGGTCAAATTACGAAAGGATGGAAAGGATGCGTTCAAATTTGCCGATCGGTTGATTAAGATAAAAGGCGTGATCGATCTTTAGCTGAATCGAAGAGAGCCCCGAAGATCCGGAGACGTTCAAAAGCGCTGCGGCCGGCGCTTTACGGATGTCGACCCATTTTGACAATTCGAGTGGGTAGCTTGCAAATGCGTGGAGAAAGATACATTTTTTTATCGTTGGTCAGTCCGATGAGAAGGTATCACGCAGAGCCATGGGAAATCAAAATGAGATCTTATCGTGAAATGGGGACAGAGAAAGCGAGAGAGAGAGAGAGAGAGAGAGAGAGAGATTAGTGGGAGAGTTTGAGCTTTCTGTTCAAGAAAAGCAGTGAGAACGAGCAGCGACGCCGACCCTTTTCTGGGCTGGTGGGCCGCTGTGCAGCGATTCGAATCGTTTTCTTTAATGGAGCGTTTTGCTTGCCTTCCGCATTCCGCGTCCGGCGACCGATTCAAATCGTGCGCAGTTCGATCGGAAGCGGTGGCGAGAAATCTAGAAAGGAATCTTTCGACGAAATCGCAGCACAAATCCATTGATCATTAAAACGTGGGGGGAAAACAAGTACGACGAGACAGATAACCCTACCGGAAACAAAAAGGATGTGAGCCTCAGAAATCGGAGCAGCGACCGTTTCGCTCCCAATCGCCGTAGCGGGTCGGTTCGGGGCCCCTGGGCCCACCGATCTCGCCCGTCTTCCTGTTCACGTACCCGTCGTCCTCTTCTTCTTCTGCTTCTCCTTCTCCTTCTCCGCGCGGTTCTTCCTCTTCCTGTTGCAACCGGATCCCCTTCCCCGCATCCTCCCGCGGCTGCTGCTCCCCGCTAGGGTTGCTTCCTCCTCCTCGGGGGGTTGCTCCGTCGACGAGCCGAACAGCCGGGCCGCCGCCGAGCCGGCGACGGAGCGGGCCGGCGGCTCGGGTACGGCGCGCGCGAGGGCCAGTTTCGGGGCGGAGAGATCCGCGAGGGAGGCGGAGAGTCGGCGGCCCAGATTGACGATGGCCATCGCGATCCAAGGCAAGGACGGACTTTCTCTCTCAGGGGAGGAAGATGAAGTTCGAGCAGAGAGAGAAAAGAGAAACTTTACCCAAAAACGACGGACGGAGCTTGAAAAAAGGAGGGAGGACGCGCGACGACTCGCCGTTTCCCTCTCTCGGGGCAGCGTCGTTCGGCAGCCCACGTGTCGGCAACGTGGACGTGCCGGAATCGCAATTCGATTTTGCTGTCACGCAGTACCCGAATGGTTCATTTGATTAATGAGATCGCTCCTGATTATATGTCCTCCAAAATCCTTTGAATTTCGCGTCATGTCGAGCTCTACCTGACACTCACGTGACTTATAGAACTCTCGAATTGATCTGCGAGTTATCAAAAATTGAATCGAATCGTTCTATAAAACTCTCGAAAGATAGAATTCTTGACACTAGTCACCGAGACGAGTTGTCGAAGATTGAATCGAATTATTCGAGTTTTGCTTGTCATTCCCAGATTTGTGCTCATTGACAAAATTCATGCAAGGATAGAAGTGACGATAGATGGTTTCCATTGCAGTTGCACAACGCTGTGCTGCAGCTTTTCTCATTCACAGATATGGTACTCACACACTCACATTACGTTCCATCATCCCTTGTTACACAAGGAGTCCATGGCACCGTCTCGAATGAAGAAGCTACCGGTTATATGATACCCGAAAAAACGAATAGCAAAGTACATCGACTGTTCGATGAAATACGAAGCATCTTCCCCCTATTACAACCTTGTCCGTCGACAAAGAAAACTGTACATTATTCCTTTGTAACAATCAACAAACTTTCAGACCTAAACCCAAACTAAGATTAAGCCCCGCACCCCAGAAGTAGAATAACTTCGAACCATATGAAGCCTCAGCCAGCATCACATGGGCACGTTCAGCCTGCCAATCTTTCCCCACCACCTTCCTCGCTCCCTCCCTCGGGCCTTATGATAGCGTCTCGGATCCACAGCACGAACTGAAGAGGAGGCTCCTCTCGCATATTCACGACAGGCTCGGTTTTTACCATCTGCCCCCGCTGCGCAAAACACTAGAATCTGCGAATCTCTATGTCACCACAGTGAATTTGCCGCTGCCTTCTTGCCGCTTGTTGATGTCCTGTTGCTGAGAGGTTACGTCCTCTTGGTTCTCAGGGTCGACGGTGAGATCCTCCTCCTCTGGCATGAGGAATCTATCGACCTGCGCCGCAGCTTGCCTTCCCTCGGAGATGGCCCACACCACCAGAGACTGACCGCGTCGGCAATCCCCGGCAGCAAAAACTCCCTCCACATTGGTCGCAAACCGGCCATAGTCAGCCTTGAAGTTTGACCTGCCATCTCTCTCTAGACCTAACTTGTCTGCAATTGTCTGGAAAGGGCAAACCAGCAAAAACAACAGGCACAAATGCTGTCAATAAACTGTCCAGAAAAGGAGAACAAATTTACATCCACCCGGCACTAGCCCTATGCACATAAACTTAAGTACGGGTTAAAAGGTATCTTCACATTCTTCATTTTTAACCAGTTCAACTTTTCCATATTATATAAGGTTTCCTAGGGCAATAGTAAGCCTCTAAAGGCCCACATGCCAATCAAATTTACTTAAGCACGTACGCTGAATAACCAAGTTATACCGTTACGACCGAAAGAAAAACAACTAATTTACATGCAAATTTGACTTTCCCATGCCAAATCCTTTCTTAGCACGGCTCAAACTATTTGACAAATATGAGAAAACGGTTCAAATACTCACCGATTCTGGACCAAGGAATCCCATGGCCAGTAAAACCAGATCAGCCTCAATGATTTCCTCAGATCCCTCGATTTCTTTCAACTGAAACTTCCCACTAGCATCCTTCTCCCACCTAACACGCACTACTTCAAGCCCTTTAACGACCCCATTTTCATCACCAATAAACCGCTTAGTTAGCACTTCATAAGACCTTGGGTCTTTCCCAAACTTAGCTGCAGCTTCCTGGTGGCCATAATCAACACGGTAGACGCGAGGCCACTGTAAACAGCATTGAACAGAGGAAAAGAACAGTGAGCAAATATTACACTGCGCATGCTATAAAATAAACGATAATGGAATAAGCAAGACTACTCCTGTGGTTGTCAAGAGAAAAGGTAACTTATGTAATATTTATACCTGTGGCCAAGGGTTGCCTGGAGCCCTCTTCTCCGGTGGCTTAGAAAGCAGCTCCAAGTTTACAACTCTACTGCAGCCATGCCTGATAGATGTTCCTATGCAATCCGTGCCAGTGTCACCTCCACCAATGACCACTACCTTCTTTCCCTTTGCAGATATGTAGTTACCATCCTTGAGATTGCTGTCAAGCAAGCTCTTTGTGTTTGCATGAAGGAACTCCATGGCAAAATGAACACCTGACAATTCACGTCCAGGTACAGGAAGGTCCCTGCAAGAAGGAAAATTCAATCCACAAGCATAAATATCGCTTTTCTCATCAACCAGAACATGGTGCAAAACCTCCTGCAACATGTCCCCAAAGTTAAGTCACAATGAACTTACCTTGGTTTTGTGGCGCCAACAGCTAAAACAATAGCATCATTTTCCTTTTGGAGCCTATCAAGAGAGTATGATGAATCCTTCCCAACGCTGGCATTCACCACAAAATTGACACCTTCCTGAGCCATCAAGTTAACTCGCCGTTGAACTACATCCACTTTGTCAGTCTTCATGTTCGGCACACCATACATCATTAGGCCCCCAATTCGATCGGCACGCTCATACACTGTCACAAAATGGCCCATCCTGTTCAGCTGGTCAGCCGCAGCCAATCCAGCCGGTCCACTTCCCACAATCGCAACTTTTTTCCTGAGCGCATAAAGAAATTGATGATATTAACTTTAGAATAGGCAACATCTTTTGTCACAACCAACCCTGAAATCTGACTGGTTTAAGCCAAAAGACTCGATGGAAAACCAGGCTAATTCTTAAGCATTGTGAATTAAGGAATGGAAGGATGTAACTTGAACAGGAACCCCAGAGAAAAGAAACATCTCTAGGGAATGTAATGGACAGCCTTGACATAGCTTTTCAAGCAACGCCTACCAATCATATTCTCCAAGAGCATAGTAAGCAAAGCACAGATATAATTGACTGGTTAATGTTGTTGAACGAAGAGACAGCATACCCTGTTCTCTTCTGGGGTGGCCGGGGCACCATCCACCCCTCCTCAAAGGCCTTGTCTATGATCGAGCATTCAATATTCTTGATGGAAACAGGATTCTCAATGATACCAAGAACACAAGAGCCTTCACACGGTGCAGGACACACACGGCCTGTAAACTCGGGGAAATTATTTGTCTCCAACAGTCGATCTAGTGCTTCCTGCCACCTATTTTGGTATACCAGCTCATTGAACTCAGGTATTTTGTTTCCAAGAGGACATCCAGAGTTTTCCTGCATAGTAAAGCCAAAGGAACAGATATACAATAAAATTCATCTAGAATACATACGTACATACGCACAGACACGATTATAAAATAAAATCATTACAACTCTTACCTGATGGCAGAATGGAGTGCCACAGTCCATGCACCGGGCAGACTGAGTTTTTAACAGGGGACCTGGTTTGGACTCCTCCATGACTTCCTTCCAATCATTCATCCGAACATTAGGGTCCCTATATTTAACACCTTCGCGCTCATAAGCAATAAATCCCCCATTCTTAATGGCATCGGGAACTTGCGTAGGCCTCTTGGGAGCCTCAACAGATTCTACAGTCTATAAAAACCAAAACTTAAAGTCAGACATCTCATCAAAGAATGGTTACCAGCTGAATCCTCAATATCAGTCTTCCCCCATATAAATCACAAAAAGAAAAGATTAACCTTGCCACAAAACGAAAGCCACAAAACATTGCAGAAACTACCCTAAAGGAAGAAAGTGGCATAATTTCAATTATAAAAATTTATCCAGAAGTTGTGAACCCCAGAACAAGATATTCATGTCATGCGTATCGAGATATCAGCTGTCTATGACATATTTGCGCCAGCACATAGACCCACGCGTGCAAAATCAATAAAGCAGAGCACAAACTCAGGAGTAGAAAAAACTTCATCCAAATATCAGATCCTCCAAATTTTAAACAATGTCAAATAACCTATCACATAAGTTGAAGTATTCTAGTCCGATGTTGAAAAAATTTAGGTATAACAGGGGCTTCTTGTCACACATGAATGATCAATAAAGACAAGCATTGATGACATGGTCAGGCGATCTGTTATTTTTCTTTCGGTGTAAGGATTTACATCAAGCATTAAAACCGTAACTCAAATCATAATGTTCGAATAGAGCACTAGAAGTTGAAAAATAAATCTCATTTATCAGATACATACCACACTGGCTTTGGCATTGGTTGATGCAGCTGCCATCTTCTTAAGCTCTTCAAAAGCATTTTTCCCCATCAGCTCTCCCTCATCTTGCTCCTGTTCTTCCTCCAAATTTTTCTGAGCATTTTTGGTAGCTTCTCCTGCTTTCATGTCTGCAAGAATTCGCTTGTAATCCCTGGGGAATACCTTGACAAACTTAGGCAGAAGACTCTCGAAGTCTACTAACACCTCTTTTGCCAATTGGCTGTTTGTATGACGCTGATGTTGCTGAATCATCATTCTGAGGGTCATAATATCCTCCTCTTCCTCAACTTTATCAAGATCTACCAACTCAAGATTGCAACGTGACTGGAATTTACCATCCACATCTAGAACATATGCAATGCCGCCACTCATACCAGCGGCAAAGTTCCTGCCAGTTTTTCCCAGCACAACGACCGTCCCACCAGTCATGTACTCGCATCCATGATCACCAACCCCTTCTACTACAGCTCTTGCCCCAGAATTGCGCACACAGAATCTTTCCGCAGCCATTCCATTGAAGTATGCCTCCCCAGTTGTAGCCCCATAAAGAGCCACATTTCCAATCACAATATTCTCTTTCGGATCAAATTCACTTCCCTTTGGAGGATAAACGACAATTTTTCCACCTGATAATCCTTTGCCAACATAATCATTACTGTCACCTTCGAGCTCCAATGTGATGCCAGGGCAGAGAAAAGCTCCAAGACTCTGGCCAGCACTTCCAGAGAGTTTAATATGGATGGTATCTGTAGGTAGTCCAGCCAAGTGATAGCGTTTAGTCACCTCATGGCTGAGCATTGTTCCAACAGCACGATTCACATTGCAAATAGGCATTTCAATATAGATAGGGAGACTTTTTTCCAAAGCAGCTTTGGACTGGGAAATAAGTTTCTGGTCCAAAGCCATATCCAAGCCATGGTCCTGCTTCTGGACACAATACTGAGCAGCATCAGGCCTTATCTCAGCTGCAGGTCTAAGAAGCAAGGAGAGGTCAATATTCTCCAGCTTTTCATTGGTCTTGGTTACTTCTCTGTCAACCTCAAGCATATCAGAACGACCAACCATCTCTTTCATCGTCCGAAATCCCAGCTGAGACATGATTTCCCTAACTTCCTCAGCCAACATGAAGAAGAAGTTAATGACATGTTCAGGTTCTCCAGCAAATTTCTCACGGAGAACAGGATCTTGAGTAGCAATGCCAACGGGGCAGGTGTTCTTGTGGCACTTTCTCATCATGATGCAGCCGAGTGTAATGAGGGGAGCAGTGCTAAACCCAAACTCCTCAGCTCCGAGGAGTGCGGCGATGGCAACATCTCTTCCAGTTTTTAGTTGGCCATCAGTCTGAAGAACCGTCCGGCCACGAAGGTCATTTGCAACCAGGGTTTGATGCGTCTCAGCCAAACCAAGTTCCCATGGTAGCCCTGCATTTTTTATACCTGTCCATCTTGCGGCCCCCGTTCCTCCATCATGCCCTGAGATCAAAACGTGGTCGGCATGCCCTTTCACTACACCACTTGCTATCACTCCAACTCCAGCCTCAGACACTAACTTCACACTGATTCGAGCTGCAGGATTGGAATTCTAGGATAGCAAGCAAAGACGAGAGACGATTAGCTTGCACGAGCAAGGAACTAGGCACTGGACAACAGAGACGAAAGGGTATAGGAGTTTACCTTAAGATCATGAATTAATTGGGCAAGGTCTTCAATTGAATAGATATCATGATGTGGAGGAGGACTTATCAGTCCAACACCGGCAGTAGAATTCCTGGTCACTGCAATATCTCCTATCACCTTGTGGCCAGGGAGCTCACCTCCCTCACCAGGCTTGGCCCCCTGCATTAAAACACAAATGAAGTCAAAATCGAATAAATCCATTTCAAATGAATTATTTCTAGCACATGTTAACCTCACCAAATGCCACATGTGGATATCAATTAAAGCAAAGACACCGCATGGTGCTTTGCTGACACAGCATCATCTGCCATGAACATAAAAGAATAAACAAAGGGAAGCTCTGTTCCAACAGGAACACAGGGCCAACTGTATGAAAATCAAAGGCAACCATAGATGAGGATTCTGCATATTTTGTGATAGAACCAACATATACCTGAGCCATTTTTATTTGCAACTCATCAGCATTAGTAAGGTAGTAACTTGAAACCCCAAATCTCCCACTAGCAATCTGCTTGATGGCACTCCTCTTTGGATTCACAGAGCCATCTGGAAGAGGCTCCATGCGAGATGGTTGCTCTCCTCCCTCACCTTCAACAGAAAACATAAAGGAACTTTATGAATCCAATTATGAGGAGCAAAACTCTTCACACGTAAGAAACCGGAGCAATGAGAGTTACCAATGATGTAAAAATAATCCTTAATCTGAGTACATGCAACGAAACACAAACAAATGCTTCACCCATGATATGGTAACACGAATTTTTTTCTCTCAATTAGTTCAGACATGTTGCGGTTCACACATCTAAGAGACAAAGTAAGCTAGTTCAAATTGTATTAATGGGAAAATAAATTAAATTATACCTGTGTTTGACTTGCCCCCAATTCTGTTCATTGCGATGGCCAGTGCCGCATGTGCCTCAAGTGAAATTGATCCATAGCTCATAGCACCGGTGCAGAACCGCTTAACAATCTCACTAGCCGGTTCAATTTCATCCAGAGGGACTTTGACTGCCACTTCCTTAAATGTCAAGAGACCACGCAAATTGCAGCTTTTGTTCAATTCCTGGATGCGCCTCGAGTATTCCTTATATGCAGCCACACTATTACTTCTGGCAGCTTCTTGCAGCTTCGCCATAGCAAGAGGGTCGTTCAGGTGAATCTCACCACCCTTCCTCCAGTGATAAGACCCAGGGTTAGGCAGCGCAACGGCTTCTGCACTACCAGGGGGAAAGACACGATTAGGAAATGCCGACTCATGCAAATCAAGCGCATCTTGGGCAAGCATCTCAAATGTTGCACCCTCCACCCTGCTTGGAGTTCCAGCAAAGCACTTCTCAATAACTTCCGATGAAAGACCCAAAGCTTCGAATATCTGAGCACCCTTATAGGAGGCCAAAGTTGAAATCCCCATTTTTGCAAGAACCTTCATCATTCCATAGTTACTTGCTTTAAAATACTTCTTGACCAGCTCGTCCTTTGAAAAAAATTCACCGTTTGCTTTGGGTGGAATTTTTCCATCAACTTGCAATCTCCAGATTGCCTCTATTGCCAGATACGGGCATATGGCATCAGCACCAAACCCAACAAGTGTGCAGAAATGGTGCACCTCACGTGGCTCGGCAGATTCAATAATTAACCCCACTTGAGTGCGCTCAAGCTTTCTTACAAGGTGATGATGGACAGCACCCACAGCCAAGAGAGAGCTTACAGCAATACGCTCTGGGGAGAAGGCTGCATTGGAAGAAAAAGTAGGTAAAACTCCATCCTATAAACAAGTTCTTTCAAGAGAAATTAGATCCATTTTAACTAGAAAATACCTCTATCAGACAGTACAAGAGTTGTATAGCCCTCCTTGATAGCTTTACTTGCTTCTGCACAGATCCTATCCAAGGTTTCCTCCAGTCCCTTTCTTCCACGTCTCTTGGAGTAAGTTATGTCTATGATTTTGCTTTGCCAACCGATGTAATTCATCTTTTTAACAGCTTCCATTTCTTCAATGGACAGAAGAGGACCTTTTAGCGAGAGGCGATGGCACTGTTGCTCAGTGGTCTCTGTAAGATCACCCTCTGGCCCAATCATGCATTCCATCGAAGTAACTATCTTCTCTCTGATTGGATCGATAGGAGGGTTTGTCACTTGAGCAAACATTTGCTTGAAGTACTCAAATGTGAGCTTTTCTCTATCAGACATGACAGCCAAAGGTGTATCATTTCCCATTGATCCAAGGGCCTCCGTACCGTCTTTTGCCATAGGAAGCATCAACATTTCTAGAGCTTCAACAGTGTAACTGCAAAAGTGAAAGCTTCAGAACAAGAAGAAGACCAAAGAGGATGTTCGGTACTAAGTATATAGAGAGATTGTGTACCCAAAAGCTTTCAAAGGGGCCAGTAAACCATGAATTCCCATATTTTCCATGTTGTCATCATCTGCAGATGCCTGATAGACATCAAACAAGATGAGCATCCCTCACAAAAATAAACAAAGGAAATTAGTCAAACTCAGACACTTACTGCCACCACCCCAGCAACGGCTGGAGCATTCCTTTTAGATTCAGGAACAGAGTCAACTATGTCCTTGAGTTCAAGCTTTTGCCTTCTAAGCCATTCTCCATAAGGCCTCGCCATAGAATATTGTTGCTTCAAGGCTTCATCATCTACAACAATATGCTTCTCAAAATCCACCAAAAGCATCATCCCAGGGTTCAACCTTCCTTTCCTAGACACATCTTCGGGAGGAATGTCGACCACACCAACTTCACTTGCCATTATTACTCTTCCACTATGAGTGATGTAGAAACGACCAGGACGCAGGCCATTGCGATCCAATGTTGCTCCAAGGTAGCGGCCATCAGTAACTGCAAGTGATTCTGCAGATAAGTAGATAGCACGAGAATTTGCTTCAAATGGTACTGTAATGCAACAAATTATTACATGAAATCAGAGCTGGCCCATCCCATGGCTCCATAAGAGCTGAGAAGTATTCATACAAAGCCTTTCTTTGAGGATCCATGTTCTTGTCATTTTGCCATGCTTCAGGGATCATCATCATCACAGCTTCAGGGAGACTTCTGCCAGCTCGAACTAGAAGCTCAAGAACACCATCAAAAGCTCCTAAAAGAGGGAAGTTTTCCTAAGTTAGACCATGAGATCTTCCAAGTTTATGTCCGTTAAGATATTGACTCCCAATGAACCACGCAAGTAGGTTGTTCCACTAGCAATGAGCACCTATGATAAAACAGAATAGATTTCCACCTGAATCAGATGAACTGGCATCTACAATTGGTAGAAGCTTCTTCAACTCATTCTTTGATAGACCAAGCTCCTTGCATTTTAAGAGACCCTCACGTGCTTTCATCCTAAGAAGAAGAAGAAAAGAGTGTCATACAGTGTCAATACAAAAAGATAAAGCAAGAGAGATAACAAAAAAGGTCTGTGAAGAAAGATAGGCCCTATTATTCATATAACTAACAAGTTAAAAGTTCCATAAACCTAGTGAAGCAAAACTTGTACATTGATACCAGAATTTAACATTGGATTCTTCTTAAACTAGGCCTGGAGATTTTATATATCGAAAGAGTGGAAAGCAGCAATTTTTTCAAGAAAGGTGAGACACATCGAGTACTGTCACATCCAAAGATTTTATGCCTTTTGGCTGTTATTCAATGATATTCCTTGTAGGAAGAAGAGAAAATAATAGCCAATAATCGCACTCAACAAGCTCGTCATCTGAAATTACCAGTTCACATTGCCTCTGAGTGTATTAATCTCCCCATTGTGACCTAAGATTCGCATTGGTTGTGCGCGATCCCAGCTTGGGAATGTGTTTGTTGAGAAGCGGGAGTGTATCTGCACCAGTACAACAGCCAATAGAGTCATTTTACACTGCAATTGTGCATTATTCAGCAGGGGAAATCTGGAACAAAGTCCACGAACATGGAACTGTGACGCGGATGAAAGTATGAGAATACTGGGAGCCTATGGCAGTCTGACTGAACACATCCCTCCACTAAATAGGTCATCTCATCCTTAAAAGACTGAAACTACTGCTCTGCACCAGGTTTCAGTAAACATGATTTACTTGACAACGAGGTGTCTTGCCAACTCACCCAGTGTACTTAAGGGAGTTGAAGAACTTAAGGGATCATTCAAACCTCAAGGCTTCAGAAGTCATTCCTCAACCTTGCATTCCATCAGTCACTCGTTCCATGCTGTTTGTTGAAGTATAGAGTTAGTGGAGGGAGAAGAAAGTAAAAGGTCAATATATTTACCAGGGCCATGTAGCTCGTGAACCTTTCATCGCCAAGATCTGCATAGTAATAATCTTTCAACTGAACAGGTTTCAGCTGACCCTTGTAGACAACAGTTCTGCAAATTTGGATAAACAAATGGATGAGATATCGAGTGGGGAAAAGTACCGAAGCAATGTGATACGATTTGATCTCATTTACGAACAAACCTTGAGGACAGAGAACATATGTAGAAGTCCCTAGCACTGCCATGTTGGAGGTTCAAGGCTGCACGAATAGCTACCATTGAGACCCTCCTGAGTATGTACATCTAGTAAAAATGGAACGGGTGCGTTAGTCGATAGAAAAACAAAAGTTAAAGTTAATTTTTGCAAAACAAAAATCCTTAGGATGGACAACGAGGTCCTAGGCATTGAAATACTTTACTATCTTTAAGCAAGCAATAGTAAGTGAATATAACCAATTAGCACATAAAAGTTTCTCCTTTCTAGTTCTATATACAGCATTGACTCTTTTCAAGAACACAAACAAAGCATAACCCAACCCAATGGCCAAGAGACTTAGGAATTCCCTCTGTAAGGAACCCATCACCATAAAGAACAGAGAAAAAATTCTTGGACTCCCACTTCTCGATGGAGAGATAATAAATTGAGATAAAAAGCAAGTACCTGTCGCTCCAAATCAACTTTTGACCTGGAACTAGGCGTAAGGAATACTTGTTCAATTACAGGTTCCGTCTCCAAAGCCGACTTGCCCAGCCCTGAATTATCAGTTGGCACAGATCTCCAACCAATGACCATGTGCCCAAGAGACTCCGCAACCTTCACGAGATAAACCACGAAACAATGGCGTCAGACTTGAAGACAATGTGAAAGATGCAAACAATGCATGCAACTAGGCTTAAGACATGATCCAATTCCGGCGGGTGGATTAGCTCCAGTGACCACCGGGGGCACAGATATAGAGAGAATCGGTCGCAAGACTACCTTTTGGAATACTCTTTTGCTCTGTTCCCGTCGAGTCTCAGACGTCGGCAAAAACAACATGCCAACAGCATACTCGCCAGGAGGCGGTAATTTAAATCCATTCTCCCTGACAACCTGAGAGGAGGCAATCGAGCAATGATCAATATACGAGCGAAGAACCAGAAAGACACTGAACCGCAAAAAATGTTGCACATCTCGAACAAAAATTGTTGGTCGACGAAAAAAAAAAAAACAGCATAAATTTAAAAAGAAAGGATTTTTCTCTTTTTTATTTTATTTTTCCAGTAACATGGAATTGCTCCAATGATCGCCAGTGAAAGGTTTTCTTATTTTGTTTCTGTTTTCATATAATACACAACGAAAGGAGTAAATACAGAGGAACAGGACATACCTCCTGGTAGAATTCATGCGGAAGCGCGACAAGAATTCCAGCTCCATCCCCAGTGTTCGTTTCGCAACCGCAAGCACCGCGGTGCGACATACGAATCAGCATCTCCACAGCATCCGTCACCTGCGGACGAAAACATAAAACCAATCACGCAACCATCAAACACCGCACGTAACCCGAATTGACATCTACACCCACGAAATCAATCGGATCAAACGCGAGCATATGATTCCTTCAAATAAACTGGGAAGCAAGCCCGTGGAAAATGCACTTGCGAAATCAACATGAACGCCAATCAAAGAAGTAGGCGTCCAATCAGACATGGGGAGCAAACGAAGACGAATTGCGCATGAATAAAGCGTGTGGTAATGGATGACCAAATCACTCACCGTCTTGCGGCTGCTTTCGCCAGACAGCTCGGCAACAAAACCGACTCCGCAAGAGTCCTTATCGAACTTCGGGTCGTAGAGACCAAGAGGCTTGTCCGGGACCGCCGACAATGCAGACCGAACGAGGAGGCGGAGCTTCGACGACCCATCGGACGCCAAGGCGCGGAGCCTCTCGGATCCGGTCTCCCGGAGCCGGGGCCCGAAGAAATTCTTCTGCAGGACGCCCGTTGACTGCTTGGAAACAGAGCATCGGCTCGCCACCTTCGCTTTGCGCCAGGAACGGGACGCGCTCAGCTGGGGCGTAATGGACGGCCTGGCGAGCGACGTGGGCAGAGCATGAGGTCCCGTTTTCGGCTGAAGGAGCGAGCTCGACGAAGCGGACGACATTATCGCGACGACGGAGGCGACTTGGGTTCGATCGGCTGCCCGCTACGGACGAGAGGTGAAGGCGAGGACTTTCTTTCGCAGAGATAAAAGGGGGTTCAAGCTGTTGCCGCCAGAATCGAATCCGAGCGAGATCGGGGAAAGGATCTGATAACAAACCAGCGACAAACCCACTTCCCACTCGAGCGAAAAAAACGAGAGAAAAAAAAAAAACCAACCAAATCCTC
Organism: Eucalyptus curtisii; assembly: GCA_017140595.1. NCBI lineage: Eukaryota > Viridiplantae > Streptophyta > Magnoliopsida > Myrtales > Myrtaceae > Eucalyptus > Eucalyptus curtisii. Next base: position 15,992,978 of record CM029494.1, read on the forward strand.
AGCAGATCTATCGATACGTAAACCAAACGGGGGCCGATTCAACCCAGTCCCAAGTTCGCTTCTTTCGCCCAATCCCACCTCGACCCTCCGTTCACGCCCCCGAAAAATGGGCCAGCAAGCGAAGCGAAAGAGCAGGCGGGTTTGGACGCCGGGACGCTCGGAGGAAGAAAAGAAAGAGGAGCCCTCCCGGGATTCACGATTTCGAGGTTCACGAGCGAGAGCTGTCTCGACCCAACAATGCTAGTAAAGAACGAAATTATGGGGGAGAAAAGTAAAAGAAAAACACACGCGACCCACTATAAGAATTCACGAATTATGGGCTCTCGTTGGCGGAGCGGATTCTTCGAGACCAGAGATTCTCTCCGGGGCAGAAATAAAAAAAATGTGGGTGAACCACCGATTCTCTCTCTGCACCAGCAGAGCTAAATATATAATCTCCCCCCTCCCGCAAAATGCAGAGGCGCGCGGGGAGGGAGACAGAGAGGGAGAGAGAGAGCTGCAGAAAAAGATCTGATCAATGATTTGGAGAGAGAAAGCGAGAGGGAGAGAGAATGGAGAGAAGATCGAAGGGCTCGGGAGGGAGGGAGGTAGGCGGAGCAGGGAGCGACGACGGAGGAGGAAGGAGGGAAGGCGGCGGCGGCGGCGGCGCTGCTGCTGCTCTCGCTTCGGGTTGGGGATGTGGAGGGGGAGGTATGGGAATGGCGAGAGCAGTCAATTTATAGAAGAGAAGAGAAGAAAAAATTGGAAAATTAATAAATGGAAAAGAGGAAAAACTTTGCAGATAGAGGGAGGGGGATAGGTGGCCGGGGCCCACCGGGGGGCAAAATTTTACCCGGTCCACCTCAGCATTCCCCCGGTTTTTCCTTTCCCGGCCGAGGCCACAGCTCAGCGCTCGTGGGGCCGCCACGCGTGCACCCGCCGATGCGGCACGCGACAGCCGCTCGTGCCTGGCTGGCTCTCCCTCCCTCCCTGACTGGGCCCCACCTTCGGTTTTCTCGTTTTGCCATTTCTTTTTTACTTTTTCTTCTTCTTTTTTCTCGCCATCGCCCGATAATTCACAACCGAATCCTCTTAAAAAAATATTTAAAAAATCAATCAATAATTAAATAATTAAATAAAGCAACGTGGACTTTTCTTTTTCCTAAATTCGGAGCCTCTCTCGGCTTTCCCCGTCCGAAGAAAGGGGGCCTAACTAGAAGTCCCGATTTGGGATCCGGGGCTCGGCTCCGAGCCACCGCGGGATCTGGGCAAAGTCCAATCCGGGAAAATAATAAATTTAAAATTTTAAAAAAGGGAAAGAAATTCGGGATTTTTTTGGGGGTAGCAGATTTCAGCTTTGTTTCCGTCTAAGACAACTGGGCTTAACTTGGCTAATTAATTAATCCAACAATCAATCAATCAAAATTTATTATTAACTGCTAAGCATCTGCTTTTCTCGGTAATGACCACCGAGGGGGACGCGCGATTCATTTGCCAATTTTTTATTCCGTTTTCTTGTGGCATGGATCCGACACGTGTGCACCTCGGTAATTTGAGGTGCCTAATTAAAATCCGGGTCCGCCCCGGAGTTAATTTAAATTGCCCCTATTTGGACCATCGGATAGCAACCTCCTACCCATTTTCCTCTTTTTGGCTCCTTTATTAAATGTGGATCGGATGCTTTTTGTTCCCAAATTAGGGTCCGACACTCTAAAAGTAAATTCCCCGTAGTTGCAAAGTAATCCTGCTTTAATCATGTGACTTGTGCAACGTACCTGACCATACTTCCTTTTACAAATTGATACCATTAAAAATTCCAGGGCGGCTATTACGACCCATTTGCCCATAATTAACTGACGTTCTACCACAACATCCGCAATTCCTATCATTGGCCCAAAATCTGCTCCCGTTACAATTCTATCGAATATCCCATTGAATTGCATATGAGATTGATGTAACTATTATTTTATCAAGAGAACCTCTATTTGAAAATTTTCAAAATCGGATGAGATGTGATTATTCTATCTAATTGTAATCAATAGATATTTGGAAAAAAGAATTATATCGACGACCAATTCGATTGCATGACAATTCTCGAAACATCATCTTACTCTCGCCCCTCTATCCTGACATGGGTTCTTTTTTCTTTGTTCCATGCTAAGCTTGTCGTCCTCATTGACTTTTCCTGGCAAGACGAACGGACTTTTTTTGCCAATCTAAATCATGCTTTTGCTAACCAATTTAAACATCACATAACTTGACGCATGTTAGCAACAGAAAGTTAAGAAAATCACGCTACCCCTCCCCCCACCAAAAGAAAAAAACACATACTATGTGCCAGGGGGTGTTACGGTAAATACATGGCGCCCGCCCTTGCACAATTATTAGAGTTGACAAGCTCTTTTTAAGCGACGGAACGGCTGAAGGTATTAGATGCGGTGCTAATAATGCACACTATCTTAATAATTATCTTCATAATTATCGCCCTTACGCGGCCACCTGCGGACGTGATGTCTTGGGGTGCCAGTGGCTCTATGCGGCCAGCGGCAAGAGAGACAATTGCTGATTTTTTATGTAAAGCTTGGGGATATGGACGGTCTTTGCCACATAGGAGTCCTCCTTTGTTTTGGTCGATTCTTTGAATAGATTAAGTCGGGTGGAGGGGGTGGCGTTTCTGGTCCTATTTGCCTAAAGGGATGTGGCGGCTTTTGGCCCTTTCTGGCGTGGAAAATGAGCGAAGTGTTTTTGGGCGATGACTAGGACAGGGGGGCAGGCGGACGGTTGGAAAAAATGGAGATGACGGACGGGTTTTTTGGGGGAAAGGTCTTTGAGGGGGGGACCTCGTCCCATGGATTCTTGGCTAATCTGTGGTTCAAAGGGACGCACGCGAAGGTGCAAAGTTTGGCTTTTCGATCCCCCTTTTGGTTTAGAGTCGAGCAAAGTGGGTAGGAGATCAGAATTGTATTGGTCGTTTAAATCAAAATGAATTTCTCAAAATGATGGGTAAATTAAAATTCAAAAATCGTATCAGCTAGATAAGATAGTTTCGGATGGTGGGTCGAGTTATAGATGTCAATTGAAACTCGATTTATGATATGATAGACCCGACTTCGATGCGAATTTCGACACTGGGAGGCGAATGTGCGAATTAGTTAAGGGAGTTATGTAGCCGAAGGCGGTGAGGTGAACGTGATTTTAGTCAAAAGGGCGCGCAGTTATCAGAAAGTCAACGGGCACGGAGGGGCTTCGACCATTAAAAGGGAAAAAGGGGGCACGGAAGCGGGGCGCTGAGTTTTCTCCGCCGAGTGCGAAATGTCCGGAAAAGCCCCGCTAGACAAGGGGCTGCTAAATTCACCGTCGGTGACCTCGGGAGAGAGGAAGGCTCGCGCCCTTTGGTCGACACCTAACCCCCCCGGGGTTAGGTACCCGTCAATCTGGTCCCTTCTTCCCGCGGCTAAAACAATCCGCTCGTCCGGTCGTCCGCGAGCTGGAGTCGCCGTGGGCCCCATGCCCAGATGCTGGGTCAAAGTCAAAGTGCGAATTGGACATTTCGTGCTCCATTCATGACGTCGTGATTGACGCCAGGCTATCGAAGCGAGGGGGAAAAAGATAAAAGGAGAAGGTGACGCAAGAGTTAATATTACGGAAAATTATAAAAAAAAATACATATAATAAATTTATGATAGAGTTATAATATCGTCATCAAAAAATTAGCGGAAAAGTCATGGCTCAATGAATAAAGTTAGTTTCTGATATATTTGTAACCTGTGAGTCTATTTATGATTTTTAATGGTCAAAAATTTTATTTAAGATAAATTTGTCATTAATATACCAAGTTGGAGCTTTTTGTGGTAAAAAACAAACTAAATAAGTATATCAATTTGGAGTTTTTTTGTAGTTAAAAAATTAATTTTAAGTAAATTTGTTACCAACTTATCGGTTTAAAGTTTTTCGTGGTGTTAATTCACATGAACTTTAACTTAATTTGTAATGTAGTACCTGAACGTTTATTCAATGTAATATTTGAACTATAATCTAATGTGGATTTGTGATCCCTCGATTTTTAATTTATTCAATATAATCCCTAAATTTTTAGTACATGATCAAATTAGTTCTTGACCCATATGAAAATATTCAATTATATCCTTAAACTTAAATGAATGGTAAGACAACATTGAACATCTTCATATAGTTTAAGGACTAAGTTGAGTAGGTACCAACAGTCCAATAACCACATTAAATAAATTAAAATATGATAAATCATGTTGCTCATTAGGCTAAAATTAAGAAACCAAATAGAATAAATTAAAAATTTAACAACCATATTAAAACCATCTGTGTCACTATCTTGAGATAAAAAAAGAAGTGTCGACATATGCTTCTTCACTCTTTATCACGCCGTCGTCATATCCAAAACTGGATTTTGTCCAAGTCATCAGCTCTTATCTACTTTCTTCCTCAGCGATAGAGACCGGCGTGAGGCCAGACAACAGAGATGGCCATTGATCACAAGTTTCCACGTCAAAAGTTAACACAATTCTTATGCAAATTTCAAGCAGTTTGAATTTCTTAAAGCGAAAGTACGTCGGATGCAATGTTTTCTCAAGTAGAAAACAAAGAAAAAAAATCGATCTAGTGATGTAATCAACTCAAAACAATAATAGCAAAAAAATCCATTTCTTGTAAGAAGTTCTCGAGTGAAGGGTCGAGTCATGCGCCTATCTTTTTTCAATCAGCCACTCACTTGTCTCATCTCACGCATTTCATATGACATCGATGGATGTATAAACAGACATGTATAAACAAACATAAAAATACGTCGTTTTAAGCCAGTCGAGCCCTGTCCCCCAAGTATACATCGAATGCGAAAGGAAAACACGAGGGTGTCGCTTTGAGTTTTTTCCTAGTAAGAAACGAGAGTAGATGACTCGACCAGCTCACGTCGAATCTTCATCCTAGTCATTGGGGAGCAAAGTCTAAAAACTCTTGCGTCAATCGTCTCGTCAATTTGCCTTTTTTGTGGTGGCCTGTCCTTGCAATAATTCAAGGTGGAAAATGACTTTTATAATTAGCCCGGGAAGGCATCGTGTCGCTCGATGAAACCAGTCGCAGCGTGACATTATTTTTTCCCGGGGCCCTACCAGCGTAGTGCGCTCGAGATATCTATTGAACATAATTGATGAAAAGAAAATTTTTAATTTCAAAAGCATTAATTCTGCGCATCACCAGAATGGGCACTGGGCATCGCCGCGTTCCCGCATTTGGTAACTCGGCAAATGCCCGAAACGAACTCATTAGCCAAATCCCGTCCGAGCATTCCGGTTAACCCTATTTCGACCGACTTTTTCGGTATTTTCTTGTCAACCGAACGAAATGCGAGCATAAGAAGACACGCACGCCTAAGGTACTCGTACGACAACCGTGTCACGATGACTTGCGTTGCGTATTGAGATATACATGCTATGAACACAGAAGCGAAGATGAAAACGACACGGAATGCTAATATTAGGTGACATGCTCGTGCGACATCACATATCTCTTTGGCAATTTTACTTTCTTTTGCAATGGCACTGTAAAGGTAAATTAATCAGATACGGCATATCGCATAATAGCATCACTATTGTTGCCGCAAGTATTGTTTTGATTTTCAAGACATCGATTACACGCAACAAAAATGTTTTTTTTTTTTTTTGATACCTGCGAAGAACGTCTGAAAATGGCCAATGGCGGGTAAAACCCTGGAAGCGACGCTAACGGAGTGACCCACCACCCCGACGTCTCGCTTAAGATCCCGTCGTCTGCGGGATTTGAACCCCTCCATCCAGGTAGATGTCATGAGTTTTCTTATCCAAAAAGCACATGCAGCGGTGGTCACGCAACAAAAATGTTAATATCACGAAAAACCTCAAATTGATAAACTTGTGATAAATTTATCTCAAATTAATTTTTTAACCAAGAACTACCATAAATTAATACACTTATGATAAATTTATCCAAACTAATTTTAAACTCCAAACAGGTATATTTGTAATAAATTTACCCTCAATTAATTTCAATTAAATTAGAATAATATCATTAATACATCTGTGACAAATTGGGTGTAAAATCTCAAATTAATACACCTATTAACTGCTAGCGTGTTATTTAGTTCAACAATTTAACGATAAAATTATTACAAGTGTATCAGTTTGAAGTTTTTATAGTTAAAATATTAGTTTTGAAAATATTTATCATAAATGTACTGATTTTGAATTTTTCTTGGCATTAAAAAAATAAAAAAGCATATAAATAAGAGCAGTAGTGAAAACATAGTAAGTGGTCCCCAGACAGGCAGCCAGAGAACGAGCTAGACCATAGACCGGACGACACCCCGTTTTTGGCTAATGACCGGAACATTTTTCCCCTGTTCGGCAACGACCAAGTTGCTTCGTCCGTTTCTTGTCTGTGGCGTCGGCGCGCATGGACCAAAGATCCCGGTGACTTTGCGTGTCTAAAAGATGTTAAAAACGATCGAGAGGAGCAGGTTTAAGAAAAAAGAATATATCACGTCATGGAGGCTTCGTTTATTTAACGAAAAATAAATAATTTAAAAAGTATTTTTTCTAAAAATGACCACTCGTATCACTTTAAATAATAAATTAATGAGAAAAATAAATTATCGACAAAAGTTTATGTCTAAACATTTTTGTGAGTGATGAGAATATTTTAATTTCGCTCGTTTTTGTAAGTTATAAAAGCGATCATTTATGAGAAAACATTTTTCAAATCATTCATTTTTTTGTGAAATAAAAGCGCCCGAAATATCATATATGATATTCTTACTTAGTCACCTCTTAAGTTTTATCTTCTAAAACAAAATAGCCGCATTGGAAGCAAATGATGATGATAGTAGTAGTAGTGAAATTTTCAATGAGGGAAAATTATCAAATTGATCATAAATTTATTGCACGTATATCAATTTAGTCTTAAATATTTTAAGATTGTAAATATAGTCCTAAATCTTTGCACGCGAAATTCAATATAGTCATTACAATCAATTGCCGTAAGAGAATGCTGACGTGGCAACCTAGATGGAATGTGCCATGTCGAAATTTTGAAAAGAAATTGGGCGAAAAAACTGCATTGAGTTTTGGAGCAAAAGCTTTCGACCCCATTCGATCTCAATAACATTCGTAAAATAGGATCACCATTGATTTAGTAATTATTATTTTTGAGGAATATATATTCAAAGTAGAAAAGGGAACAGATGGTACTCATTACTGCTGCATACAGCATCATGGCAAGCCATCATTATATTCAAATTAATCACACTACGATATTATTTTTCCCTTGAATTTCCACTCCTTATTTTATTTCCATCCCCCTGTTTTGTTGGCCACTTTCTTCTAGCTTTCTCTCCTATTTCCCTCCATTATTTTATCTCAATGAATAATATAATGAAAAGGGCAACCCAACAGTAACAGGGAGCAGCCACGTGACAGTCATGTTAAATGGGTTAATTTACAACATGGTAATAAAATATGATGAAAAAGAATCTGTCCTGCCCAAAAATGTAAAAAGAAAAAAAGAAAAAAAAAAGAATCTATAAAATGAGGAGAATATAATATTTATCTTAAACCATGAAATGACTGCTGAAAATTGGACGGTAGCTGGGCTCTATCTTTAAGTCTGCATGTTGCTCCGACTTTTGTTGGGTTTCTTTCGGGTCTAAGCTGCCACCTACCCCAGCCCGCCAATTGTCAATGGGCAGGCAAATTATGCCTTTGAATATAGAATATGGTCAAAAATCATCTTTTTAAAGATGCCCCGAGACCCTCGTTAACCATACTTAAAGTTTGGCGGTGTCGCTTCTCCATCGCCTGGGACTATAGTAATTGATCAAACTGTGACCAACGTAATTGATTTGATTAACACGTGATAAGACGAAATATCTGTTCAATTTTTCTTATAGAAAAAGGTATAACACCATTAAGTTTATTTAACTTTCAGGCATCCTAATTATGAAACCCAGACAATCAATTGGTTTGAATGCTTATTTTCAGATATCCTAATACTTCTCCTCACATTTTGACATTGGCTGCAAATGAGATTAAACTATGAAAATCGACAGTGACTTGGGAGGTAAACAAAGAACTCCATTGATGTCATGTAAAAATGTCATAAAGTCATTGTCGATTGGTAAAAAGAAGATTTAAGTATACTATTAGATGAAGACGTGATTTGATGTCAATATTCTGGCCTCTCCGAGTGTCAATTCTTTGATTAGGCATCTTATCAAGAGCGAGACTATCTCCGAGTATATTTTCATGGCGTTAAAATTAAGCTTTGGGAATCCAAAAGTAAAGGAAGTTCCAATCAAAACCAGCTTATTTCCTCAGAAAGTGTCAAGACACCAATAAAGGATGGAACATCATAGTCATGAACAATATCGTTCGATCCATCGTCATCTTTGCCGAATCTCATTTTCTTAAAAGGCAAGAACATCCAAATGCTTCCTCAAGTTCTTATATAGCGACAATCCCAGAATCTCTCTCTCTCATTTTCCAATCACAAGCTTTCTCCTTTGACCATAAGTGAGGGATCCTATCGTGTGTTCGAGTAGAAAGCATTCACCTAAATAGGATGAAATTTATGTGTCGGTTTCACAACCTGAATTTCACGAACTGCTATCCATTAAATAGAATAAACTCTTACTACCAAAAAGAATGGATTCTTCTTTGACCATCTTATTTGTCTTGCTCCTTCACACATAGATAAATTTAGTGGCGCACCCAGACACAAGCCCGTCGCCCTCTTTTGGCACATCAGTACAATGACCCATATGAACATTTCAACACTCACTACGAACATCTGCTTGCCTATCTAGCTTGATTATGGTTATCATAAATATCGAATATAGATCGGCACAGTACTGTTTAAATAAGGTAGATTCTACGTTAATTGTGTAGTTTTTATTATACTAGGCATAATCCGACTTTATCGTCGGATTTCACCTGAAGTTATGAACTCCAATTGATCACGTGAAAAGAGAGACATGTAATTTTTAAAAAATCGATGAGCCTAACGAGTCAACGCTTGTGGAGAAACCATAGTACATACGAGAAAGGTGCTTTTGCTTAGCCGACAAGCCACAATTGATTTATGTATTACTTTATGATTACTTGTCCTAATCTTAGAGAGTGGAATTCACCTTTTTCCTTGGTTTTTTTATTTATTTATCTATTCCACAGCCAATCAACCTATATATGAAGGTGAGGCGACACGCCACGTAATTTCGAAAACTAGAATAATTTTTGCAGGCTCCTCATTTTCCCGGAATTTTCCTCACTAATGTGTATTTTTTCCTCTCTTTTTTATTTGTCGTAGACTTTTTTGGGTTTTTTTTTTTCCATAACATTGACAAAAGAATATGCATTTCGTCCTGAGCGCGTCACCTTCGCACGGGTTGGTCGATATTGTGCATTATGTATATTTCGGCGACGATGACATCCTACCTATTTTTCGGTTGGCCTCGTTGACATTTTTCGTGAAAATCTAGCTACTTGGCTATTCAGAATATATATATAAAATTATAAAGAAATTAATAGAAAAAAGGGGGAAGATGCATGTACAGAAATTTCAGCTGACTGATCATATATGGTGGACCAAGCGACAAAAGAATATATCATTAATACAATTTGATTTATTAGAATAGAAATGAATTTGTGCCGGTCGGAAGGGGTTTAATTAGAAAAAGAGAGAAATAATTGGGGAAGAGAAGAATCTTTGACTGGGGATCTTCATCTTTCGTGAAGCCCATTCTCTTCTTTGTTTATGAACAAAAATTTGTTGGAGCAAATACATTTCTTCTCGCTCAAATTTGATGGACCAGACCAGTACAAATTCGATAAAGCAAAAGCAAGAATATATCATTTCATCAATGAATATATATTATATATAATATATATGGTTGTTGGCGGTGTAAATCATATCAACCAAATATAAAGATGAGAGTCAAATCATAACATTGATTGAGAAGAAGGAGCATACGAGAAGAGTCAAGTCGTATCAATTTCAAGCATTAAATTACATTAAATTTAACATTGATCAAAGTCCATCTAGCCTAATTTCGGCAGTATGTGTAATGGTGGTCTTGATTTGAGATATACTGAGAGTACTTTGTTCAGAGCAGGGGTAAGAGTAACGGTAAGAGTAAGAGTGCTTCGATTTATTTGAGCTAATGTTTCGTTTGTTTTACAGAAAATAAATGATTTTAGAAACATTCTTCTAAAAATGATTAATTATATCGGTTAGAATAATTAGCCGATTATTTTTAGAAAGTAGATTATACATTTTTCATGAAACAAATGGAGTTTAGGGCTCCGTTCATTTTGCGGAAAATGTGACATTTCAGGAAATTTTTATAGAAACTCATATTTTCGGTGTTTAGTTAAAGTTTGAAGATGAAGTGGAAAATATTTTATGCCATTTGATGTGGATAATCGGATTTGATTTTCCCTCATGCATACCTTTTGATCATTATTTATTTATTTATTTAAAATATTTAATTCTTATTTTTTTTCTTTTCCTTGTTTCATCACTGGCCATGGTGACAACTGGCCTCTAGCAATAGTTCAATGTTATCGATTTGGCAAGGCTTGAGCCTCTTGCCCTCTAGCGACGCTTGAGCATTGCTGATTTGCGAGGCTTGAGCCTCATTGTCCTCTAGCAGTGCTTGAGCGTTGCTAATCTAGAGAGGTTCTAGCTCATCGACCACTAGCGATACTTGAGTGTTGCCAATCTGTGAGGTTGGAGCCTCGCTGCCCTTTGGCAATGCTCGAGCTTGCCTATGATTGATCATTGGCCTTTATCGTGGTCGACAATCAATTGAAGAATAATTAAAAAAATAAAAAATTAAAAGAAAAAATAAAAATAATTAGAAACTCAAATTAAAAAAAAAAAAAAACTAAAATGAGTGGCGAAAGAAAGATTAAAAGAGGAAATCATTTTCTCCACTTTTGAATGCTTATAAGAAAAACATTTTCCTTGATTTGTTTATTTTTAGGAGCCAAAAGCTGGAATTTTTCTCGAAATGAATAGAGCAAGGCTCCGTTTGTTTCATGAAAAATGAATTCTGGGAAAACGTTTTCCGGATTTTCCAAAGTCCGTTTCACGGAAAATGAACTAATCAAGAAAAATGTTTTCCATCATTGGAAATAACAACCTTTAAAAGTGAGGAAAATATCTTCCACTTTTCAAAAGTGGAAAACATTTTCCATAACTTCTTCCACCTTACTTCTTTTCACCAAACACATTTTATTTTTATTTTTATGCTTTCTTTTTTCTTTTTTAAAAAATCTAATTTTTAATTTTTTTCCTTTTCTTACTTTTCTTTTCTTTCTTTCATTTTCATCTTCTTCCTTGGCCTTGGCCGGTTGCCAGCCACGGCGGCGGCCGGTGACCGGCCACGAGCTAGCTCGAGCCTCGGCAAGGCTCCGCCTAGCCCAATCTAGCGAAGCCATGCTCACCCAAGCCCGGCGAGCTTGGGCCTCGCTGACCTGGGGAAAAGCAAGGGCCTTGCCAAATCCAGCGAGTTGGGCGGGGCTCGGGCCTCACCCAAGCCCGCTAGAGGTTTGCCGGATTTGGCGGCGGAGCTCGGGCTCCCGATCCAAGCAGATTCGACGAGCTCACGGCTTGCTTGGATCGGCCGAGCCTCGAGCTCACCGGATCTGGCGATGGAGCTCAGGTTCTTGATCTAGGTGAGCCCGAGCTCATTCGCCAGATCCGGCGAGCTCGCGGCTCACCTGTATCGGCCGAGCCTCGAGCTCGCCGGATTTGACGACTGCGTCTTGGTCGGCCGCCGGGCAGCCGTCGTCAGGCGTGTGACGGCAGAGGAAGGAGGAGGAAGAAGGAGGAGGAAGGAGGAGGAAGGAGGAAGGAAAAGAAAAATGAAATAAGAAAAAGAAAAGGAAATAATAAATAATAAAAAATTTGATTTTTTAAAAATACAAATAATTAAAAATTCATTTTTAAAAAAAAAATATAAGAAATAAAACTAACTTTTTGGTCAATTAAGAATATTAAAATTCAATTTTTTGATAATTTTTCCCAAACAATTAAATTAGCTAACGAACAGTGGAAAATATTTTTCACTCAAAGTTCAAGTTTCAGCCGAATACTAGAAAATATAGTAATTTTTCAAGAAAATGACTTTCTAGAAAATATTTTTCGAAAACGTGATATTTTTCGCGAAACGAACGGAATTTTAATATCCTTTGAATTTCGACAGATCGCTCTTATCTACTCGAGTTACATCATTTCAAGCCAAGAATATGATGCTCGCACTCTAATTATTCAAGCACTTTTGTTTTCTCATCATGCTGATGGTCGAAAAGCGATTTCTAAGTCACTTTTTCACTCTACACTTTGCAATCGAGTTTGAACCCAACCAAGAAAAACTGGAGTTTGTTTTGCCAATAATCCGTTTATCAAATTTGCTTTAGATGGATTTGAATCAAGGATTCTTTTGTTTGAATATTCATGGTTCCATTTTTATTATAATGCATAATTGTTTTTTCAATATGTAGTAAATGGCATAGTTAGTAGGAGCGAGCGATTCCAGATTTCACTTTAAATCCGAAAGCTACCTACCCACTTGAGTAGGTTCCCACTTGAAATTTATCTGTATACTATGAAACCTAGAACTTACCCCGTCACACGTTCAAGGTTAATTCTAGGTTTCACATGTATTATTAATCAAACGATTGCAATTACATGCTGTTACAATCCACTGACTATAATTTTTATTTAGACACATGAATAATGTGGAACATTAGCAGGGTAAAAATCTAAGTCATAAAATAGAAACTCGGACTAGTGATTTCAAATTATCTCATGAAATATTGTAGGATCGCATGGAGACATAAACTAAGAAAAATACAAAAAAAAAAAATTCATATTGTAAGTTTCATCTACCTAGAATCCGGAACTCACTTATCGAAATAAGTTGCTCAATTTTCTTTACATGCCTTAAAATCTAAAATCGGACAAGTTTTCACTTATTCAGTTTTTCGATTTCAAGTTATGTCCTGAAATCACGCTCCCCTGTTATTTTTGGAATCCATCACCATCTCCTAATTGATCAAGCGACGATTGAAAGAAATAGTTTATTCAACACCAAGTTTAGCTGTTTTGGCTCAAATGACGTGCAAGGGCACATGCTCCCGGTGCTACACACGTGGAGTCAACAGAGAGATTTCAGTGGGAGCGAACTTCAATACACTCAATTAGCTCGTTTCACCATGCGCCTACCTCTCTTCTCGATATTCCAAAAAAATCCGGCTTGACATATTGGAAAGGTTAGTCCTAAAACCTTAAATTAATAGGTAGACGAAACAGCGTGCTCGTGCACGAACCGCAGTAGAAAGATGGCGCGGAATTTGATGAACGGGAGAGCGACACCCGACTCCGATCCCATACTAGTAAAGCCCGAGCAGAAGAACCCCGGACCCGTCGACCAGCGATGGTTGGACACTTTAGCTCTTCAAACCCCCAACATAACGTCGAAACATTCAATTATTTTTTTTGGTAAGGGTCAAAACATTCAATTATTGACGGCATCAAATGCAAATAACCTTCATATTTCGAGGTTTTGACTTATGACTCGTTTACTCCTTATCGAGGCAGGTTTTTCTCGACAGGGTCGCACCAGAGATCGCCGTCCGGGGACCAAAGATCGAAATCTAGGACCACTTTTTCCGACCAAAAAGAGAGAAAATCTAGGACCACTTGATTAATGAAAATCAGAGTCTCTTATAAAAGAAGACATTGTCGACTCGGAGCTTTTTCTAGCAGGAATCTCTCCACATTTCTTATGCCGTACAGGGCTCGAGGATTCATGCGCGCCTAATAAGCGCGGGCATTTATTAATTCGCCTTTTTCCTTTTTAATTTTTCTCAATAAAAAAATTGATGTGATTCTCTGTCGCATTTTGCGCCGTTGGATTGCCTCGTTCGATGGTGGATCTTTCGTGCTTACAGCGAATCGCATTTAATTATCGTGTTTTGTTCCCGTCGTCGTTATTCATTTTTTATTATTTATTTTTCAGTGATACGTGCAAGTGGGAAATCTGTGGGGTTTGGAACGATGTGGGTTAAAGGTCGTTGCACAAGATCATTCTCAAATGGCTCGGATCTTTTTCTATTATATTTTATATAATATATTATCACAAATATATTTTTTTCTAGGGGTGCATTGCCTTTAGTTATTTCTGGAGTAGAATCAAACTGAACATTTCAATTAATTTTTGAGATTCAGATCTAGTAAAGATCTAATTTATCCTTAAACTTGTCTGAACTTTTAACCATTTCCTTTTTTTTCTTTCTCTCTCGTCATATTCTCTCACCCCTATCTTTGATCTCCATGGTAGCTCCCATCACCGATTCTAACCAGACGCTGCGTTGGCTGAGCCCTTCGTCCATCTATCTACGTCTCCCTCTTCTTTGGCCATGGCCAATGTCGAGCTAGACGGGGATCTTGGTCAAGGTCGACTAGATCTTCTTTGGCATCAAGTCGACCTCGATGGGTCATGGCTCAACTGGGTTGAGGCGGCAACGGCAGTAGGAGGGTAGGGGCTGAGCAGTAAGTGGGTCGAGGTGTTACGTTTTAGAGCAATTATTCATTGTGGGTGAATTTGAAATGGCAAGAGTAGCAAATTTGAAATAAAGGTTTGCAAATAAAATTAGCTTTTAGATGCAACTTGGGTTTTTATTGAAATTTAATGTGCAAATTGATATGAGCTTAAAAAGTCATGATGATTTTTAATTTGTTTTTTTCCTTGAGCAGCTTGATTTTGGTTAAAGATGAGATCCGACGCACGCAGTCTAAGTGCTTTTGTTTTCGTGCGTGACGCCATGAAAATCGACGCAGAGAGAAAGAGTGGCCAACATGGATGCGGCTTCTTGAAGCAGGTTGATCCAATATTAATATGAATCACGTCAGTAAAATAAATATAATAATAAAAAAATAGACTTTTTATTTTTATATTTTGTTCGTTTTTGGAGACAAGAGACTTGCATATATCAAATTATAAATAAACGTGTATGTCTGAGCTCTGCACGTCATGATGCGACGGACGTGCGGCGGGGTTTTTGCGGCAGTTCATTCAGGTGGAGCCGAGGTCGGCAAAAATGAATCCTCGACCATGCCAAATTGAAATATAAAAGAAGAAAAAAAACTACAAAATTGGCATTATAATTTAGAATTTCTTTACGCATCCCATCCCATCCCATCGAATCTATATAAAAATCAATGTATGACGAAAATGTACATACTGAAAAGTTTACAATGAATTGATGACTTTTTGTGACGTGACAAGCTCAATTTGATGTTAAAGCAAGTGAGATATACAATGAATTGATGACATTTTTGAATATTTCAATGAAAAATCATCACATCATTGAGAAAATCATTTGTTTTGCGAAAGATTCCTAGCATATATTCCATAACTTATTTATATTGGAATTGCAATTTTCAAATTTAAATGCATGTCCCATGTAATTAAGATAATCCGTGTAAATCAACATTTTATACGAATTATTCAGGTAACCCAAAAAGAAATCCATTAATCGATTAGTGAGACACATAATGGCAAGTTGGCATTTTTTTTCTTTGTTATTTTTTCTTTTTTAATGGAGGTGGAGACAATTGGTCAAGATTGAAATAAAGAAAAGGAGGGATTGGCCGTTTGATTGGTTGAGGAGGCCATGCCTTGGCATGTGCTTTGCCATATTTTGCTCCTTCCAAGATTCTAAAGGTCAAGTCCAGGCCAGACGCATGGCCAGGCACTCAAAGAGCCAGTCCACTCTCACGCATCAACATGTCACATTTGTGGAAATAATGATTATTTTTTATAATGAGTTTTATAATGAGTTTGTCCAATTAAATAAATTGGCAACTATAAACTAAAGTCAAGCACAATAAAAGTTGTGGGTTGGTAGACCTACATGAGTTTGCCCACTTGGATCGGTTTCGAGTTGAGTTCATGGAGCCGCCGTGAGCTTTTCTCGAGATTAATTAAAACATAAGAATTAGATGTAGATTCGTTTGTGGGAATTCCGAAGGGATTTTATGATCTTTTTTTCCATTTTCCTTTCACTTAAATTAGCCAAATAAGGTGCTCTTGTAAATCACTCTTCTCTTCTCTGAAATCTTTCAATCGAGGAAAGTATGCAAATTGGATGACACCCACAAACAGTAGCTGGGTTTAGATAGAACATCTGCAGGATAAAAGCCTGCCTTATGTGTGTACCTTTCTTGAAGAGAGAGGTGTCACCAGGCACATGCCCCTCAATCATTGGCATCTAGATTCTCCGATCAGGAAAAAGGGGCAAAGAAAAAAAGAGGTTGTTCTTTCCGAAAGAAACTAGGGTTGCGAAAAAAGAAAAGGAGTGAAATTTAATAATTGAAATGTATGCACGAGTTATCTCCAAAGAGAATCAAATTGGAAATGTAATGGGATGTAAAGTAATTAATACTTCATTCACTTACTTTTGAGTGAATATAGATGAAAACTAAATATGCAAAAAGTACTCTAAAAAGTATAAACCAATTGTCTTAGTACTAATTCGGTTATAAACCTTTCGATTAGGCTAATTTAATTTTAAATATTTTCATATTTATACTAATTCGGTCCATTTTATCAATTTAAGCTAGAAATTGCTGACCTACCTATCTTATGTTGCACGACTAGTGTTGACATATATATTTTATAATTTTTTTTATATATAGTTTTGAATCCAACGAACTCATTCAATACAAATTTGGAACTAATGATAACAAGTGTCAAAAACCTAATTAACGGCTTAGTTCAAATACACTTTAGTACGCTAATGAGAATCAACTAAGAGCAAGTGAGTGATATAACGTCGGGATCTAATCGACGACGCTATTCTTAGATGGGTACGAGGAAACAATGTCGAAATCTAATCGACGATGTTGGACGGTAGAAATAACATTGGAGAGGTGCTGCTCTTAGATGGGTATGCGAATACAACATTGGAATTTAATCAACGACGCTGGACAGTAAAAACAACACCGGGGAGGCACTGCTTTTAGATGGATATGAGGGCACAATGTTGAAATCTAATTGACGATGCTAGACGGTAGAAATAACATCGAGGAGGCACTACTTCTAGATGCGTATAAGGACACAACTTCGGAATCTAATCAACGAAATTGGATGGTAGAAATAACACTGGGGAGGCATTGCACTTAGATGGGTACAAGGATACAACGTTAGAATCTAATTGATGACACCGAACAGTATGATAGCACTAGAACCTAATCAACAACATTACCTAAGATATTGACACTTGTTGAAATTGAATCAATGACAGCAATCTAAAACTACAATTAAACTAGGCTAAGCTACGATAACCTAATTATAAGATAAAATGATTTTGATGTGTTGTTGGGAGTGCTTGTCGCTAAAGGGCTCAAGGTATTTATAGGAATGCCCCATAATCGTCGAGCGGTTATCAATTTGAATTGCCGCTTTTGGCTCTCAGCATGTTCCCTATTCTTTAGCCAATTCATTCTGTAACTGCTTCGACCGTGTCTTTATATGCTGAAAATAACTCCCTTGGCCGAGTCTTTGATCCCCAACCACCTTCCTTTTGCTCACTATTTTGGTTCCTTTCTTAATGTTTTCGAAAGCTTTACTTTCGAAGTTTACCACCAAAACCATTCCAAAACTTACATCATGATGGTTGGACAAATGGCGCCTTCATCATCGACTGCCAATTTCCTTCGGTACATCTATCGACAGTCAATAATACACCAGTATTCACAAGGCATATTTATAATTCCATTTGACCATGAAGTGACATTTACCCATGTAATTGGCACATGATAATATGATTAATTTTAAGTGTTAACAAGAGGAATGTGACCTTTGCAATTCATTTAACTCCGTTGAGCTGACAAATCCCGTTCGCAATAATGAGAATGGATCGTGTGATCAACAATCTATAAGACGTAAACACGAATTGGCCAAAAACAAGAGGTCATTGGATACATCACTATGACGTTGTAGACCCTTTTCTCTGCTGTCTTTTTCAAGGTACACAACATCTAGTGTTCCTCTTGTCAAAATCAATATGAAGCACTCGAAGGCAGAGTACTCTTTGCATGTAAAGCCCTCCAATAATCTTCTCTTGATCAAAAGGTGCATCTCAGTGATCTCGTGCATGCGCGTACACTCGTGTTCCGCATTTACCGGAGACATCCAAACATAATAATCTGCAAAAGCTCGGTCGGAACGTCACTTCATTGCATCACTCGAGCGACCAATGAGAACGTTTTGTCTCAAGCAATTGATTCTGCAGAGTCGGCTAATGCTCTTTCATTAAAAAAAAGGGGTTGACGGGCATGACCACCAATAATGCTAAGCACGATCCACCGTAGTGGTCAAAAAGTCTCGCGGCTCGTGATTCGCGATCTTGAGAAAAAGGTCTGAATCCTTGGCGATGCTGCTCGGCACGGTAGTCCCACCCTACTCGATGCGCACTCTAAAGCATTTGCACTCGAAAGCATTTCAGACTTTTGTAATTTGCCTATGAAGCTTCCCACTCATTATTTTTATTGTTGGGATCCACACGTGGATAGCGCCATATATGTCCCATGTTGGAGTGTAATATGGACCAGTTAATATATTTTAGTTGACCTTATAATTTATTGACATAAGTTTTTGAGTGAAAATTATTTAACTGAATATATTGATAGGATTCAGACTTAAACTTTCATAGTATCAGGCTTTTATTACGTGCTTCGAGATTTGATGAATATCTCCAAGAATGAATCTGGTGATCAACACGATTTTCGAGCGGTCGGCGTTGTGGCACAACAATGTGATCCCCATGGCAGCCTTCATGGCTAGGTCCAAAAGGTGGGAGGAGGCTCACACATGAAGGGCCCCGATGGTAGAGTCCATGTAGCCCTCATGGCTAGGTTCGAAAGGTTGGGGGAGGCTCACATGTGAAGGACAGATTGTTGAGATTGCACATGTGAGTTGTGATAGAGAGGGGGAGCATACCTAATATTAAGCTCACACATGAAGAGAAGGGTGTTGAGATACACGTGTGAGTTATTGGCATAAGGTGAAGTATTTATGTTGCACACTCTCAACAATTTTCGTGAAAAGTTCATGTAACCATTGCTAATACCAACATAAAATTGAGTTTCTAATAATCTAAAGTAAGCAGTTTGATTGCATATGTGTAGCTAATCTTCTAGAGCATGTTTAGGTAGTGTGCAACCCCCAATGTGCATATTTAGTGTTGCTCGGTGGTAGTTGATGACATGCACATCTGTGCAGTTTGGCACATGATTGGGTGTGGAGATATGAATTGCTAGTTTATCTCAGCAACAAATTAGGGCTCTTTCTTATTGGCCTCTATCAAAGAGAAACGACCTTGCCACGAGATGATGATTCCCACCCCCACCAACCCCAAGAACCCGATCTTGATTATTTGCTTTCCCATCGCCAGCATGTTTCCATGAAGCTTCAGTTCCCTTTCCACTTGAGGGCTGTCCAGTCATTGTTAGTCAAAACCAAACTTTTGCTATTATAACTTCCCATATAATTGCAATAAAGAAAACAAAGAGAGCATGTAAATAAAAAAAATAAAAAAAAAAGGGTCATTTGGTGTTTTTGTGACGTTACAGGCATCACTAAGTTGATCGAGACATTCCAAAGCAAGTTCTCTTTCCCAATTTTCTCTACGGATCTGATCTGACCCAGTTGAGGTGACGAAAAGCGAGGGGAAATCTAGCAAAGCTGTGTTGCGTGTGTGAACTCGATTCTTTAACTGTTGAGTGATGCTTCCTTGAAACCAGATTGATAGAGGCCCAACAGTTTTGTAGTGCCTTTCAAAAGGCAAAATCATTTGCAAGAAAGGACTCCCAACTAGCTGAATCTTGTAGTGGAGGTTGCTGCATCAGCATCAGCATCATCATTTTTTAAAGTCATTTTGGAAAGAACCCAGAACCATCATTTGTTATTATTTTTTTATTAATGAAATGAACCCTCAGCATGAGATTCACATGGTTTCATTTTCACTGTGCTTGTATGAACTACATGCCCAATGATAACTTTCACCTTTGAATGCAAAAGTTCACCTTTAATTTATTATGTTGCCTTTCGAGCTATAACTCCTGACGCCTGAGAATTACGTCTCGCGTGGATTTTATGAGCCCGCCGATCTCTTCAATTGACAAGAGCGAAGGTTGACAAAGGAGGATCCGAGGAGCTAAGTTGCGATCCTAGCAGGAATCGCGGTAGCAGTCCCCGAATGGTCCAAGTGGATATGATTGGAAACCGGGATTTGATCATGTACGACAAAGTCGTGAGTAGATGAAAAAATGGCAATGACAGCTTGATCAACCTTACCAAGCAAGGGCACGGTTGGTGGCTGAGGAAGCAATTGTGGTATGATGGAAGTAGGTGAAAAACAGCAGGACCAGACCGAGGTTGTTGTGTATCGATTTCACACGGGTTGTTGGTGCGACCTCATGTCAAAACAGGGGCCACTTCTGGGTTGGAGGAGAGAGGGGCTACGAGCAAGAGAACGTGCCTTTTTCCATTACCTAACACCTGCTTGCTATAAGCACGCCTGCTTATATGTCATCTGCAGAAGTCCTTCCCCATCTGCATGCAAATTGGAGAGATTCTTGGTGGAGGTAGTTGGCACAAATGAAGATACAAGAATCTGAAGGGATCTTTCTTGTAGCAAGAGAAGCTTCGGATCGGAAAAAAAGGGTCGACTGGGGCTCAGATTTGGACAAGACTTCGCTATGAAACCCTACTTGATTGGGTGTACTTTGGACTTTGGGGATGATTTGGCCCAGCAATCTGCATGCTCCAGTCCGCGCCAAAAAGTACCCACTTAGAAATTTTTCAAAACAAAGTTGCAGGAATGGTCGTTTGTTCGGCATATGTAGGCTTGTAACTGTTCATTGATTGTCCTTGGGTCATCATCTCTCAAATCAACTTGGATTAGAGGCGTTGAAAGATGGTGGTTCACAAGGGTCAAGCCCACCACAAGCCCAAACAACGTCATACGACTGGGGCTTCGGGGCTGAAACCTTGTATTTGCACATAATTAGGAAGCCAACATTTAAGGCTTCCCTTGTCTGTACATCCTTATTTCACGAAATGCTATCCGAAGAATGTTTATCAGACAAGCAGTTCCTGAAGTTGAACTCATTGTTTTCTCAGCAAAGGCCAACGGGGCTCTGGCTTCTTGTAATTTGATCTTTCCAAAGGCCACCGTCTCTATTTTCCGGGCCCTTGTCCTCGAACAAGGACATTTGTCAGTATGCATCATCTTCCTCGACTAAATTTGCTCATTACGGATCAAGCCGAGTGGTTAAAAACACGAATTCCATGCATGAGTCTCATTTTGCAATCATTATGGACAATAAACCTCCTAGAGTCGTTTATTATCTCCAAACCAATGAATTTGGCACGGGGTAGGGAGATATCGTATCTGGAATATGCTTGTTCTTCGCTTGTGTTGGTGGACTAATCTTTCTTCTTCCAAAGATGTACTGTATTATAACCATTACCAACCCTTGGCTCAACAAAATTCGATAACAATGAGCTTACAAAAGTTTTTGGGACCAAAACTCAGGTGCAAGACAGATTCAAGAAACCAAAGCAGACAGTTCAATGAAGAAATGAATATGAGAATTAGCCAGTCATCAATCACAGGCTCAGGAAAAGCAAGCCAAATGACCACACAACAGAAACCCCGAGGCTTAAAATAATAAACCAATGGCGAAGGAACTTCCCCTATAACTCGGTGTCGCAAAGCCTAACCATCAAATCAGAAACAATTCTTCGGGCAAAAGGAATGTAGCTTAAACTGTACCTGAAATATAGCAAACAAAGTAGATGCTTTAGCCTTTATTCAGCTAAAAAATGATACAGAGCTACACAGAAAACAGCCAAACATAATCTTTCATCACCAATAGCTCAGTCATGACCCAAAGAGTCACAACAAGAGAAATGCCCAAGGCGCAAAGATAGAAAGCAAATAGACAAAAGAAAACAACAGGCTTACCAGATAAGGGCGCAGATCTCGATAATGATTGCTATAATGGTCAAAACCTTATTATGTATCTGCAAATTAGGATCATGAAAAAGTAAGAACATTTTGGGAGAATATGACTAGCTGCCCTCGTCTTAACATGATGAATGCAAAGATGTAACTTAAGCCCGTACACCCCTAGGGAATATTGCAAACGCTAGAATACAAATCAGTGAAGGGCAACATCAGAGACTAAATGGACGAGATCACTAGATGCTGAAGGCTATAGGGCCATACAGAAGTGATTGGTTTCGACCATCCACAAAAGTCCTCATGAGCAGTGCCAAAAATTTTATGTTGAAGGGCAGTGTTGGGAAAGGATAGACAGCAAGCTTTGTGAGAAGTGCTCAATATCAAACTCTATTTCCAACTATTTCATTGAAAGATTCCACATAGGAATGTTGAGCTTTAAAAAAGTTTCAACTCAATCAAGATCCAAGCAAATTACAAGTAATAATTACATGGAGAACCAAGTTAAGCATACCGCATAGCCAGATAGATAATGCGTCAGAGGAAGGAACAATTTCCAAAGCAGAGAGTCACGTAAGAAAATACTCCACTAGCAGGAAAAAAATCCATAGGAGTAAAAGTAGATTAAGGAAATTTTTGAAGCTTAAAGAATCCATCTCAGTGTCTCCTGAATTATGTTTGCTATGATCAAAACATCTTAACAGGATCAAATGCTTACCCAAAGAGCACAGATGAGAGCTAAAATGACACATCCGAGGTAAATGGCTGTTGCAAAGACTCGAGTTGAGTCAAACATCATCCTCATTTGTTGTGCAGCTCCAATAAGGAAGACTGTGCTGCCAAACAGGAAAAAAAAAGTCAGAATCCAGAATGACAACTTATTCTATGGGGTGATTCCCGGAGATATGTAGATAGATCTAATCAGCTGCATGCGCACCAATAGCAGGAACATTTGCTCTTTATCTAAAGAGGTAACATGGGAAAACAATAACTGAAGTGGTGAGATAATATGTTCAACATCTACAACACCCAGTACGGTTGAATATTGTTGGAGGGTTTAACTCTTGCATGTCCAAGAAAAGATGAACAATTTATACAGATTGCAAGAGAAAACCTCGCTATATTCTTAGGAATGATCAACGAGCTCTGGGACTAGTCATAGGGAAGGCACCAGAGAGAGAGGGTAAAAGTGAGCTTACTCATATAAACTGAATTGGACAAATTAACGAATGCAAAGTTGGGCATAACATTGATCGGCGAAAGCAACTTTCCAATTATTAGAAATAGGAAATATGGAGCTAAGACATCATCTTTTGCTCAATGACCAATTTCACTTACCTGCCGACGGCCAAAAGGTTGCCACAGGTGAAAACGACGGCAAATTTGATGGGCTTCGCAAACACAATCAACGACTGCGAGACGTGAAGTCAAAGGAAACAAATCTTAGTATTGCAGCTCCAAGTTTCAGCCAATGGGAAAAATTCCAAAGGCGGAAAAAATCACATTCGAAATTCATGTGTCACCACCACGAATGGTTCCTAAAAAAAAAAAAAAACATTCTCGCTCTCAATTTTTTCACTTCCGAGCAAGCCAAAGACAATGGCGCAACATCGGACATGACAATTCGACGTATTATCAGAAAGCAGAAACGCAGCAAGCATCGTGGCCAAATGGAATGCAGACTTGCGAAATTACCGAACTGCAAATTACCCAGAAAGCACAGACAATTTCGACACCCGACGATGAGCAGTTGACATGAATCCACTGAGATGGCGCGTGAATCTTACCAGGAACATGCACACGAGGCCGACGAGAAGACACGCTCCGAAGGCGTAGACCCTCTGCTCCACCCCCGCCCCGGCACAAGGAGAAAAACCCAGAAACAGCATCAACGGGGGACGATCACACAAGAAATGGGTCTGCGCAGGATCGGACCAATCGGCCGAAAAGGAGGAAGAAAAGAGGGAGCTTGACCTGCATAGGAGAGAGAGAGCAGATTCCATCTGAGTCCTCAGCTAAGACTTCGTCTTGGCCCTCTTCTTCTCCGCCGAACAACGACTGGCTCAGCTTCCACATTGCGGTCGGAACTCGGAGCTTGCGGCTTCGGATTCGCGCTTCGCATTAAGGGGGAAAGCTCCTCTGCGCAGAGTCCGAAGGAAAGAGGAGAGATCGTGCGCGGAGAGAAGAGAGAGAGAGAGAGAGAGAGAGAATACTTTGCGGATGGAAAATGGTAAAGAGTGAATAAAAGAAATGGAATGAATTTGCCAAAAAAGGGGATGTTCATGTTCATTAACATGATTTTCGTTTGTTCGTACAGATTGAATGATCTGTAATATATGTATCTTTTTTAAAAAAATGATTTTATTATACCGCTTTAAATAATTAATGAATAGAAATATTTTTATTATTTAAAATAATTCATATCTAAATATTTTCGTAAATAATAAAAATATTTTTTATTTGTACTTTTTGGCAAATGATTCAAATGATTATTTTCTTAAAATAATTTTTAAATAATTTATTTTCCGTAAAATAGGCATAATTTTTATTTGAGAAAATGTCACAAATGGTTTATGGACTTCTATTTAATGTGCAATCTTGTCCCTGAATTTTCGATTTGTTTGATTTGGTTTAAACTATTGATAATTGTCCGATCTAGTCATTCCGTTGAAAATTAACGTTTTTCCTTTTTCTTCTTCTTCTTCTTCTTCTTCTCTCTTCCCTCCGCCGGCCATGGTGGAGCCAGCGGTCCTCACCCGACGCAGGTGAGGGCAACCCTCGCCCGACGCCGGCGAGGGCGATCCTCTGCCGTGGCCGGCGGAGGGAAGAGAGAAGAAAAAGAAAAAGAAAAAGCAAAAAAGAAGAAGAAAAATACCAAAATGCCAAATTCCGTTAACTTTAATTAATAGAATGACGAAATTGGTCAATTTTCAAATAGTCAGGACTAAATCAAACAATTATCAATAGTTCATGGATCAAATTGAGCCAATCGAAAGTTCAAGGACAATATTGCACATTAAGTAAAAGTCTAGGGACCATTTGTGACATTTTCCTTTTTTATTTTGATTTTTGAGAGTTTCTTTGGGACATGAGTTAATTGCAATTTTACTTTAGCAAAATTAATCAATCTTTCGTACCCTTCGCTCAATGAGAAAACGGGTCAGATTCTATGGGATCAAACCTATGGGACTTAAGGCATGATGGAAGGGAATAAAAAAAAAAATCAAAAAAGAAAAGAAATAAAAAAAAGAGAGAGAAAACTAAGTAAATAAAAATGAAGTAGAAGAACTCAGATTTCAAATGAACAAATTCAAACTTGAAAATGATCTTTCTAATTCTCGAAGAATGAGGGGCAAAGAGAAGGTTCACTAACAAAAATAATGCTTGAGCAGTCATGCATGCACGTTGCACTCGTGTCAAGGCCAGTATCAATTTTGACTTAAATCTAAGATAAAATTTTAGACTCTGTTTATTTCAAAAAAAATAAATTTAAAAATACTTTTTTCTAAAAATGATTGCATGTGCTATTCGAAATAATTCATCAATAAAAAATGTTTTCATTATTTTAAGCTATCTATGTCTAAATATTATTGTAGATGATAAAAATATTTTTCGTTCATTCTTTCTTGCAAATAATGCAAGCGATCTGTTTTTGAAAAAAAATATTTTTTAAATCATTCATTTTTCATAGAATAAGTTTATTTCACGAAAATCATCATTCAAGAAAACATTTTCCTTATTATTAGATGGTGATTCGCTTTAATCTAACAAAAAATGTTTTCTTGTCAAAACTTAAATTAGGGAATATGATTTTCCTTTTGAAAGAAAGAAAATGTTTTCGAAAAGAGGTCCTTAGTTAATGAAATATTTATTCTTATAAAAATATATATTTAAAAATAATTTAAAAATAATTTTTTTATCTTTTTTTCCCTTTACCTTTTTCCTCTACTCGTCATGTCACGTCTCAAACCCCTAGCACGCGAACATCTTTCAACGGTCCATTAGTAGTGACGTTCGAGGACGCATCACTAACCCATTTTTTTTATTTTTCGATTAAATGCAAGCGGAAATATTTATAAAATAACACCCAATTAATCATTACAAACAGGGATAGTATAAACACATCAAATATTCTCAAAAGCAGCACTTTCATTTAAAAAGTGGTAACCTTAGGAAGTTTAATAATTGCAAACCTTTGACGGCCACTTCCTACAAATCATTTCCAAAAACCTGTAGAGTCAGGATTAGCCTAAACTTTACTAACGGCACGATCAACCAAAAGTGACGCCAGGCACGACTACATCTTGGTTCATCGAGGCCCCCAATTGCATGCGACGATTCTCCATACTACAGGCCTGAAATCATTTAAACAACAACGAAGTGAGATATAAATCTTAGCAAGTCAACCTCCTTAACCTCAATTAGGACGTAATTCATCTCGGAGGCATGCAAAATTACCTCACATTGGCACATCCCTGCCTATTAGTACATCATATATGCCATCATTAATGCAATAAACATAATCAATAATGAGAACACATAACTCTCATGTACCATGCATCTACACGCGGGTTCCGATTATAAGGTAAAACTCGTTTTGGCTTGTCTCGTACCATGCCTCATAGTTGTACTCCATAATTAGGCGTAAAGCATCACAATCATTCTGATTATTACGACCCTTCGGGCCATGACCAACACATGGGTTGGCGGTCTTTCGGCATAACCGGGAATCATCTAGCCTTATTGGGCACGGCATTGTCTAGAACTCTCGCCTAAATGCTGTTCCATAAAGGAGCATTGGTTCGGCCTTAACTGTAACGCGGCATTCGAACCCTCATTGAGTATCCGATTAACGCTGGGCATCGTCCCCAAACTCTCGTAGGGTAATGGGTTCAATTAGGTGACCGCACAATCATGCCAAATTTTACCTTATAATTGGAACTCGTGCAGATGCCTCGGAATAACAAACCTCGAAATATCTTTACACTTAAAATTCCGTGATGAAGTACTTAAAATCAACTCGACACATTTTGCAATTTTTATTTTAAAACCCCATTGTCCTATTTAATACGTAAAACTCAACGTCCAAACATGACATCTTAAAGTTTATCATTTTCTTACCAATAAAACCTCTTTGAAAAATAGCATTCAAAATACATTATTTGGGCAATCATGCATCATGGTATTACAAGCTTAGACAATCATAATTATACGTAATTCCATCCAATAAATCAAACATAAAATTCTACTTAATGGCTAATCGGTCATTAATTACACTAACGATTAATTAATGCCGATGATTAATTGATGATTAATTACACTAACCATGATTAATTAATCTAATTGTGATTAATTAATATTAATAGCATTTAATTAAAATAACTACAATTAATTTAGCTAACCACGCTTAATCAAACTAACTATGGTTACTTTAACTATCCACGGTTACTAGGAGTAAGCATGGTTCGATTCACCCCCTAACCCTACGATCAACCTATATAGTGATGGTCCTCCATTTTTGGAATCGAGGACCGAACTGATCAACGAATTTGGTCTGGTTCCAAGGTCAATCCGAAACCAATCAATAATTTTTTTTTGTTTCGTTTTTTGTACTCCTTAAAAAGGTGACCAAGGACCAGACCAACCCAATGAGTTCGGTGATGAGCAAGGTCAGCGAAGCGAAGCGAGTAGCGCGAGTAGCAAGTGTCAAATGGGGCGAGCATTGAGTGGTGAGTAGTGCAAGTGGCGAGCAACAAGTGGGGCGAGCGGTGAGCGTCGCGAGCAACTAGAAGCAAGTGAGGTAAGTGTTGAGCAGCAAATGGAGAAGCTGTATCTTTCGATTTTGGCAAATTGAAAACTAAGGAAATAAATATTGAAAGAGGATACCATGAGAAATTGTTTACGCCGTTTTAGACGCCGCGAGGACTACTCACATAGACATTTTCCTTCTTTGTAAATTATGGTTGTTTATGTCGTAAAAAAACATTAAAAGTCTAAGCTATTAAAGAACAATGTAAATTACTTGAACTCTTCACTGAGGAACCGTTTAATGCTGTTGATGCCATTTGACTTAGAGTTTTATCTATATAAAAAAATTATTATAATATATAATATATAATATATATAGTGAGGGTTAGTTCGGGTTGAACTGACCCTAAACTCCTATAATCGAGGACTAATTTACACAATGTTAGTCCAAGGATCCCAGGACCAAGGATCGACTCACTTTCCTTAGGAACCAAATTAGGACCGGCAGAGTTGAGTCGATCGTAAGTTAGTTCAAGTTGAACCTAAACTAATGCTCACCCTTAACAGTTATTTTAATCTAACTACGGTCAATTAACCTAACCATGGTTACTTTAACTCCACGATTACTTTAATACAATCACGGTTAATTAATCTAACCACGATTACTTTAACTAACCATCCTTAATTAAGACTAACCCTTATTAGTCTTAATTTAATCCATCATCGATCACACTTAACCAACAAAAACCCCATTATCCATAAACTAAACCTACCCCTAAACATAATTAACTCCCTAATCAATGATTATGAGTTAACTCACGGTTTTCGACAATGATGACCTCACGGCAACGGCGGTGCGATGGCATCAAGGGAGTGACATTCAAGCTCGAACGGCGGCACGAATGGTGACGATTCGGCGAACTTGAGGAGCGGCTTGGGCTTGGTGGTTCAGCGGCAGTGGTGGTTCGCTGATGGTGGCGCGGCGATAGAGTGGTGGATGACGGCAGAAACACTCGGTGGCAAGAAGGGGGAATGGCGTGACTTGTGGCAAATGAGGGAAGAAGAAGAAGAAGCAGGAGAAGTTGAAGAAAATGAAAGCAAATGGAGGGAGTGTGGGGATGAGTTCGGCTGAGCAAGGGGAAAGGAAATGGGGAAGATGAAGGAGAAGAAGAATAAATGAAGGAGAGATGGGGGGCAGAAGGCGGTGGCGTGAGGGGGACGGGAAAAAGTGTGTGAGAGAGAGAGATATTCTTTTAGGATTTTCATCATTAGAAAATCCACAAAATCCCCTAAAACCCTATCTTCATTTCCTTTAATTTTTTTGTCATTTAGTCCATAAATGCAAGGGTATTTTGGTCATTTAACATAGTTTGACCAAAATTTTGAAATTTGCCCTTGTGCTCGTTTTGCTTAAATGGACTTGAGATGGGCTTGGCTTGGCCCACTTAGACCTCCTTGGGCGATCCACATGGGTGCGAGGCCCAATGGCCCTTGCTTGGCTTGGCTTTTCTTATCAATATCCAATTTTCCTCCGATAATTCCAATTCTGAAAATTTTGGACTTGTCGATAATTCGACCAATAATGAGGTAATGTTCAATAAATTAGTCTTAACATCCTCGAAAGTTCGATACCCGAAATCGAATTAAATTTTATAGTTAAAATCGATCAAATGTGATTTTAGTACGATCTAAACTATTTGATGGCTTTTAGGAGTTTTCGTGCGGTTGACCCATGGTTGATAATTTTTTAATCACATTTGTGCTTCTTTGAATCGTAGATGACCCTTGATTATTATGTAATCACGATGGTTCAATTACGTATCTTAAGTATAAGATCAATAGAAAATCGGTTTATTATTGTTTAGCGCGAATATCGTAATCATGCGGAACCACCCACGAATTGACTACGTAATTCTGTCGAATCGGTTTATATCCATTCACTTATTGACTTATAACAACGTACATTGACCCTTGTCAATCCTTATAGTTGAGCAGTCAATCTCTAATTGAATCCTCTGATTTTTTGCATTTAAAACCTTTACGACCTCACTAAATAGATTGGTTAACTGATGAGCGATTAGTTCAGAGTAAAATGACCATAAGCGTATCGATAAAATTACCATTTCATATATTTGGAAATAGGATTCAAATTTCTGGATATCACAAGTCATGTGCCACCATGACGATTGGCAACTTGGCAATTGGCCATGACATGGGGCAACGAGATTGGCCAAGGCCAAGGAACTTGGGCTCTTGGGGCTCACCAAATCTAGGTGAGCTTGAGCTTTGTTGAGGTCGGCTCACTCGATCTTGCGGAGCTTGCTTAAGGCTTTCACTGGTTGGTCATGGCGAATGAAGGGGAAAATGAAAAAAAAACATAAAATTATTTAAATATGATTTAAAAAATAAAATATTACTTAAAATTCGACTTTTTATAAAAAATAGAGTCATGAAATTAGAATCATTTTACAATAAAGTCCAAACATTAGAAAATATTTTCAATCACACATCACAAAACAAAATAATACTAACCATATTCTGGAAAAATACTTTTCCGGAAAGCATTTAATTTTGAATAGCAAATTTCCTTTTTTCTTTTTCGATGTGGATAATTCTAGAAAACTGCGAAATCACACGCGGGCCGAAACGACGGCGTTTACATCGTCGTTTTGCTTTGACGTCGTTCCATCATCTCTTCACTACCGACGCTGGCGAGCGTCCCCTTCCCCAGCTCTCTCCACCATTTGCTCGAAACCCTAAACCCCCAAATCCCCCGATCGCGATTCCCCGCCGCACCGGCGCGACCGCGGCCCGGCCCCCGCCCCCTTCCCGGAGAGGATGTCGTCGACGCTGCTGGAGGTGACGCGCGCCGCCCACGAGGAGGTGGAGCGGCTCGAGCGCCTCATCGTCAAGGACCTCCAGAACGAGCCGCCGAGCAGCAAGGACCGCCTCTTCCAGAGCCACCGCGTCCGCCACATGATCGACACCGTCGCCGCCACCACCGAGAAACTCGTGAGTCCTCCTCGCCCGCGCTCTTGCCGAGCGTGCTTCCGGTTTGCTCATTCCGGTTTTAGCGTATCCGCGGGAAGCGACGGTGTTTCGGTCGAATTGTGGATTTTGTGAATTTGCGTTGTGATTCTGAGCGGCCGCATGAGTTCATTTCGCGCTCACTGATTTTCTCCTGCAATTTTCGTTTTCAGATTGAGGTATATGCAGATAAAGATAATGCTAGGAAAGACGAGATTGCGGCTTTGGGAGGCCAGACCGCCACGGGAACGAACGTCTTCAGTGCCTTTTATGATAGGCTGAAGGAGGTAATCCGTTCCCCCTCGAGTGTTCGCTTGCGTATTTAATGCGATACGGATCCGTAATTTTTTTGCTTTGTGATTCGCGAGAAGGGAGTTAAATGTATATGATAATAAATTTCTGAAGGAAAATTTTCGGCGGCGATTCGGGAGGTGATAATTTAAGATTTGTCGTCTCTTTCAGATACGGGAGTACCATAGAAAGCACCCGGCTGCTCGTGTTGTCGATGCCAATGAGGAGTACGAGGTGCTTCTGAAGGAGGAACCTCAAATTGAGTTCAGTGGGGAGGTGTGCCTTCGCCTCCTCTTTAGCAATGCTTGTTTTAGTTATGAGTTGCCGTGCCGTGTCTTGTCTTTTAGTTTGAATCGGATGGAATGTATGCTTTATTGCCTGCCTGCACGATGTTTTCAAATTTGCCTTTTTTTTGGTTCGTCCTGTCTTTTTGTCTAGGATGGAGATCTAATCTAGCTAAAAAAAAAAGAAAAAAAATCTCGTGACATATTGTATCCTCTTTTCCTTCCATTCTTTTCTCTCTGTTGCAAGTTGATGGAGAGCTTGTATGATCCTCTAGCAAATTGGATCGGCTAGATTATGTCTTCTGATTGATTCATCCAGTTCGCAATCCTTTTGGTTTTTTCAATGCCTCTTATTTTAAAATTAATGTTAAATTGGAAGACAAGATTTTGGATTTAATGTATAGGAAGGAAAATTTTTCTCAAATTAAAATTTGCCTGCATTTGCTTTAAGGTGCAGGATTGTGTCTCTGAACTTCCCTTCAAGCTAACATATTTCTTCCCGTTTCAGGAAGCTTTTGGCCGATACCTGGACTTGCATGAATTGTACCATCAGTACATCAATGTTAAATTTGGAGAGCCCATTGAGTACTCTGCTTATCTTGATGTTTTCTCGCAACCAGAGAGGATTTCTAGGAAATTGAAATTAACAAGGTAATTTTGGATTCTCCTTTTAATCGAAATTTTAGCAGGAGATCGAGTAGTTCTTTTGTTCTGATGTTGTAGTTGATGCCTATCTTGCTTGCATGGCTGGCGCAGGCAGTATAAAGAATATCTGGAAAATCTTCTGGAATACCTTGTATATTTCTTTCAGCGAACAGAGCCTCTGCAAGATCTGGATAGGATATTTGCAAAGGTCTGATTCTTTATATGTTTAATTTCATTTTCTGAGTCATTATGGTTGTTGATTACCTATATTTTGCGAGTTCTGTCAATGGAATAAATGTGCTGCTGTTTCAATTTAGATTTCTTGTGTGATCCTCTAGGATAAATTCTATGGTTGTTCAGTTTCAAATAAAACTAATAACCTTGAGGTATCAAAATCTAGTGGTTTGGCAATTCATCAACCATAAATAGATATTCTTTCAAAATGGTGACCGTGTATTTTTTATTTGCTTGTTTAATAAGAGTTATTGATGTAATTTGGCAGGTTGAGGGCGATTTTGAAGAAGCATGGGCAGATAACAAAGTTGAAGGGTGGGAGAATGGGGTTCAAGAAAATGGACATGCTCCATTGCAGAATACGGTGATTGACCTGGACTATTATAGCTCTGTCGAGGAACTGATGGAAGTTGGGCCTGAGAAGTTAAAAGAGGTAAAATTGATTCATCCCAATCTTTTGTTTATATTGCTACAGCTTTTTTGTGATTGGTCGTGTTGATGATTTTGTTTTTCTATTCTGTTATGTCTCTGCCGTAATCAGTTCAATTGCATGAGTGTGGTTTATCAGAGTGACAAGCTTGGTGGTAAAAGACGTAATTGTTGTTTGTGGCTTTGTGGTGTTTTGGTTGGTTAAAGCTAGCAACTTATGCAAGACGTGTCATTTGGGCAATGACGTTTTCCCATTCCGTTCTGTGTTATTAATAGCTATGATGAATTGCTAGTTTATTGCTTTTTAAGCGGATGTTTTTGTTCTTGGCATTATTTTTAATGGTAGTCAACTCGAAAGTTCTTTTGCCAAAAGTAAAACATGAAATTTTTTTACTGAGAGCTTAAAATTGCTTGCAAATGCTATAATCTCCATCATCTAACATATCATGTTGTTGGGAATTGTCTGAAGTGGTGGATTCCTTTAACAGAACTTTCACGTAAGATAGCTGGATATAAATGGTCATTCTTTTGACACTTTGAACAAAGTAATCTATATAAATTACAATGTGGTAGTCAAACCTGTCTATCTATTTATTTGTTTATTTTTCTTTTGATAGGTGACCCTAAGCCTGGGCTGAAGGCAAGTTGTATTCCCAATTTGGATAAAGGCAAGTACAGAACCCAGGCCCAGGGGTCTGTCATCCTAACTGTGCTCTGAGCTAGATAGTGCCTTGTTGGAGCTATCTGTCTGCGTTGTTGGCTTAGTTGAATTTGAAATCGTGAAAGTCTTGTAGCTCCCAACTGTTGATCTGCCCTTTTCTTATGGCTTGTATTGGAAATGCTCACATTTTTGGAATTTGAGCAACTTTTTTATATTTTCATTGCTACATTGTGTACATTGGACTAGGAAAGCTTTTATGTTGTTTTTCTTTTGGCTGATAAATTCAAACTCTACTTCACATCATTTGATGGTTAATTGTGATTTGGCAGGCATTGGCAGCTTTGGGATTAAAATCAGGTGGCACAGTTCAGCAGCGTGCTGAGAGACTCTTCCTTACAAAGGTCAGGTGCTCATGTGCAGCAAGATACATAAATTTATACTTTTGTGGATGTATCAAGTGTGCTTGTGTATACTTCTAATGTTCTTAATCCTTCATTTCGTTGGTGGCTTTTTTTGTGAAATAATCTTTCTGATCTACACATGGACCAAAAGAAAAACAGAAGAAGAAGCCAAGCTGTAGTGAAAACCAAAAAAAATACTGATACTTATGGCAAAAATAGTTTTAATTCTGATCAAGCAGAACGATATTCACAGAAGAATTTGCTGACAGTTTCTTTAGAGACTTGGTACTGATCTTGGAAAAAAAATATTCTGCTTGTGTGAATTGAGTTGGCAAAAGCTTTCAACTGTAGACTGCCCCATCATATTTA
Organism: Eucalyptus curtisii; assembly: GCA_017140595.1. Taxonomy (NCBI): domain Eukaryota; kingdom Viridiplantae; phylum Streptophyta; class Magnoliopsida; order Myrtales; family Myrtaceae; genus Eucalyptus; species Eucalyptus curtisii. The sequence goes on from CM029494.1 coordinate 16,027,146, forward strand.
GGACGGATCATGGCTATTGTCATGCTGGTCAAAAATGCATTGCTAATCATTAATATTTTTTCTTTGTGGTAACTCCGCCCTCATTATTGGTTTGCATGCAGTTGGTAGTGTAATATATGCTAACATAAATAAGTGGTGGGTTTATAACTAAGCTACGATATTTATTCCTAGTGTGAGCCGGTTTGAGTTTGCTATGTTTTGACGTCATCATTATTTTTCTAATGTTCTTTATTCAATTTGTGCAGCATACACCTCTTGATAAGTTGGACAAAAAGCATTTTGCAAAAGGTTCTCGTGGGTCAGAGCAGAATGGTGTAGTGGCTGTCCAACAGATGGACAATGGGAAAGATATTGCTTTGATGGAGGCTAAACTGAAAAAACTCTGCTCGCTGCTTGAGGAGGTGAGTGATGTACCTTAGAAGTTTTCCCACTCATTAATATTTCGAAATATCTTGTAACCTAGTTATGCATGGAGATAGGCTCAGTTCTCAGTTTTATTTGTAATTACGTATGTGTAGATGGCACACATTTCTTATGTAATTTTTTCCTTCATTGTAAATACTTAACTTATGCACACATGTTCATGTGCTCACAACCAGATATAGCCGCATGAGTGTCCATAGTTGAATGTGAGGAAATGTACAACCGCTCCCCCCCCAAAAAAAAAAAAAATTATAAAAAAAAAAACAGAAAGAAGTAGAGAGGAAAAACTTGACCTCTTAATTTCTTGCCTTGATGTTTCTGTGTTGTTCTTTGGATTTTGCAGACAATTACTCGAACAAAAGAAAATGTTGAGAAAAAGCAAGCTCTGACATATGAGGAAATGGAAGCAGAACGTGAGGAGGTGCTTATACTTACCCCTTTTTAGACTTTGGAAATTCTTTATTATCTCCAGTTTATAATAGATATTGCAGCACTTGAAGACCTTGGGAACAAGTACTGTATGTATTAATTTTGGCCATGTATGTGATGTCTTGCTGTGGCCGAATTAGTCATTACCGTCCTAAACTTAATCAAGCTTTTTCTCACATGGAAGCTGGTTTTTCTATTTGCACCTATGCATGTTAGCAGGTTACTCCCCTCTTTCCTCTCATGCTACTGGAGTAGCGAGTGTGTAAACTGCCTGGTGACAGGCAATTTTCCAATTGGCTTCAGGAAATATTTTGAGAAAATTTGCAATTGAAACTTGAGTAGACCTATTTGAGTGTGATAGATCTCAGTACTATAATTGCCAGTAATTAGCTAAGGAACACGTGCTGTGTGCTTAAAACGGAGCATGTTCTTAGAAGTCTTTAATTTCATATTTGCAAGGGTTTATTCACATCTTGTGTTGTTGATTGGGAGTTGTTTGAAGTGGGTAAGTTGCTTGGGTTTTGGTCTATTCTATCATTGTTTACTATAGCTTGATGAATTGGGAATGGCATGCAGGAAGAGACACAAGCTGACTCTGAAAGTGATGATGATGAGCAACAGATATATAACCCCCTCAAATTGCCAATGGGTTGGGATGGGAAACCTATACCTTACTGGCTCTATAAGCTTCACGGTCTTGGTCAGGTGTGCCTTTATTTTGAATGCGATAAGCCATACCTCTCATCTTACTATTCTCTTCTCCATCCATCTTTGATTCCTCTCTCAAGCTACACTTAAAATGGTGGATGCTGTACAGTCCTTAACTTTTTCAATTTTCGCCTTGTGCATACCAAAATCTACTGGCTTTATGAATTAGAGGCACTTCTCTTTCCTTTCCGCCTGGGCAAGATAAGATATCCCTTGACTGCCTGCTGCCTTGAGATGGTGGCTTGTGATTTTGCACAAGTAATGCAGATTATAAATGAGAGGAAGAATGAAATCCCGAAGCCATAATATATTTTCTCTATTAAGGTGGTGTCTGATAAGTATATTTCTCAGGAATTCAAATGCGAGATATGCGGCAACCACAGTTACTGGGGACGGAGGGCTTTTGAGCGGCATTTTAAGGAATGGCGACATCAGCATGGCATGCGCTGTCTTGGTATTCCAAATACAAAGAACTTCAACGAGATTACATCCATCCAGGTAAAACCCTTCAAACTTCTCTTTGACTGAACTTATCGCTGAGATATCTTGTTTTCTAACTAGAAAACTATTAAGTCCATAGAAATCATTTGCTGGTGATAAGGATGAACTTAGTGGTTTTCTAATTCCAGTAAGAAAGAGATCTAGGAATGTACTGATGTTGATGCTTTTTTTGTTCAATAAAAGCTGTTACGCAGTTGGTATGAAGTATCAGAGAATATGTTAACTATGAATGAACTGGATTAAATATGCATCATCTGCCTACTTGCTTCTTATGAGGCCTAAATGAGGTTGAGTGAGGGAAGATTGGCCATGCCAGCACCATAGAAATCCACATTTTATTTTGTCTTTATGGCCTGGTTTTGAAGATGCGTGGCCATGATCTTGGAAAACGCATCATTTTATTGACCCAAAAAATGACCGAGTGGAGCTTCCACTATCGTGCAGGAAGCACAAGAACTCTGGGAGAGAATACAGGAGAGGCAAGGACTGAACAAGTGGCGCCCAGATCTGGAGGAAGAATACGAAGACAGGGAAGGCAACATCTATAACAAGAAGACTTACACCGATCTTCAGCGCCAGGGTCTCATCTAAGGCACACCAAATCCCAGTAGTAGCCTTGCGTTTCTTGTAATTGTAGGGAGGAATAGCGCGATTCTCATGTTCTTTGGAGGGACAGCTGCAACTAAACACATTGGAAAAATCCTTAGCTTTTAGTTTTCGGGTTTTGATAGCGCTCGAGACCATTTTTTGTATAAGGGCCTCCTTGCTCCTGATTCTATTCTAGGTGCTACCGTGTAATGGTAAAACTTCTTGCACCCCATTTGCTTTATTTATGGGTGTCGTGGGTTAATTGCTTTTTATTTTATCCCCCAACATACAAGGGGAGAAAGGGTGCATTTGGGAAGACTTTTGGGAAAGTCCTTGAGAAAATGTAAAGGCCTTTGAGCTAAAAGAGTTTTTCGAAATGCAAATTGCTTTTGGTAAATTGTATTTGTGAAAGTCCATTGTGAAGTATTTTGAGCAAAATAGTATTTGGACAAAATTAACTTTGCAAAAGACTTTTGTCATTAAAAAAAAGGAAAAAAATGAGAATTGGCTGGTTACTGTTCGCGAGGGGCAGGCGGTCCGACGAGGGGCAAGCGATTGGGGAGGGTTGCCGTGCGGAGGACGCGGTGGCGAGGGTCGCCATAACCAGATCGAGCGGCCTCGGTGACCTCCGATTTGGGTTGCCGGAGGTTGCGTGGCCCAGATCTGGATCGCAGCAATCTCCGGTGACCCGGATATGCGCGTGATTTGGGTTGCCGGAGGTCGCACGACCAGATCGGGTCGCGGCGACCTTCGGTGACCTAGATTTGTATGGGGTTGCAACGTCGCTGGGGTTGCAGCGGTCATGCGACCTTGCTGTGACTAGATCTGGGTGGTTGCCGAAGGTTGCAGTAATCATGGCGACGCGACTCGCAGGGGTCGCCGAGGTCACGCGACTCGCAGGGGTCGCCGTGACACACCAGCCTCGTGTCGACCTCTGTCCAACTCGTCGCCGACCCTTTGCAGCTTCGTGCAACTTTGCTGGCCAATTTCAACGAAGAAGAAGGTGAATAGTCATGAGGACAAAATCGGAAAAACGAAATGTTAGTAAGGACATTTGTGGAAGAAATTTTTTTGTCTTACTCTCCCTTAGCCTTTTAAGAAGGCCGAATGCCCAAGGCAGCCCCCAACCTGCCTTGGGCTTTCAGCCTTGGGAAGGCTTGCCTTTGGCAAAGGCAAGTCAAAAAAATATTGCCAAATACTAAATATTTGGCCCAAAGGCCTTTAGCCCTCCAAAGCTCCTTGGGAAGGCAATTCCCAAACACAACCAAAGAGAGTTATGCGGCTCTAGCCTAAAGGCTACTTGACGATGCCAATTCAGAAAGCATGCTTATGCAGAAATTGTTGTGACAGTACTACGGGCGGAGGATACCTTGAGCGTCACAACTTGGCATTGGGGCACTGGGGATACATAAATATCAAAACTCTAAAATGTACACTTAATACCACTTTTTAGGAAAATTGAATATTTGAGCGTGTCAATTTTGGCGAGACTCGTCGAAAATTCGATATGGCAATATTTTATTAATAAAATCGGTTTATATGGCTCGTTGGAACGTCCACTTAACAATTTTTGTCTACAACGATTTCATCCTCACCAAATTAAAAGCCCTAAAGTGACGTTGCCAATTTCTATCTCAGTTGCTGCCCATCGTTGAAGGGGCTAGTGACTTCACCAAGCTCTGGCTTGGACACTCAAATCTAGGCAACGTCAGCCCTCACCTGAGGTTGATGACCCTTGTTAAGCTCGTGCTCGAGGCTACCAAGGCTCGCTAGATCTGGATGAGGCGTTGCCCCTTGAGTCTCGCCAACCCCAGGAGAGGGTTTGGGGCCAGCAAGGCCTTGCCCTGGTCGAGCGATGGTTACCGATGTCCCCTAGATTTGGGCGCCTGAGCCTGAGCTCAATGAGGCTCGTCGGCCTTCCCCTAGGGTTAGCGAGGCTTCGCCTAAGGCCGGCAACAATCACCGAGGGGTAGCGATGGGTGGCGGCAGAAGTGCCCACCAACGAGCCTTGCCATTTTCCTTTTTATAGTTTTGTTTTTTAAAATAAATTTTAGCTTTTCTTTTCTAGTTTTTAGATATGATTTTAAAAATTTGAATAAAATTAATAAAAATCTACGTAGAAAATATAAATTAATTTAAAAAAAACCACGTCAATAATTTTTTTAAAGAAATGTCACATCATTTAAAATTCTCATAAAAAAAATCACATTAGCTAATTGTCCAGAAATTCTTATCATTGGTAATAAGTGTTTTTTTTTTGCCCTCCAATTTAGTACTTAAGTTGCCCTTTGCCTAGATTTGGGCGAGTCTCGCCAACCCCAAGCAAGGGTTTGGGGCTGGCAAGGCCTTGCCCTGGTTCAGCGATGGTTATCGATGTCCCCCAGATCCGAGCGCTTGAGCCCGAGCTCAACGAGGCTCGCCAGCTGTCCCCTAGAGTCGGTGAGGCTTCGCCCAAGGCAGGCAACAATCACTTAGGGGTAGCGATGGGTGGTGGCAGAAGTGCCCACCAACGAGCCTTGCCATTTTCCTTTTTATAGCTTTGTTTTTTAAATAAATTTTAACTTTTTTTTTTAGTTTTTAAATCTGATTTTAAAAAATTGAATAAAATTAATAAAAATCTACGTAGAAAATATAAATTAATTTAAAAATGCCACGTCAATAATTTTTTTAAAGAAATGTCACATCATTTAAAATTCTCATTGGAAAAAAATCACATCAGCTGATTATCCAGAAATTCTTATCATTTGTAATAAATATTTCTTTTTTTTTTCTCCCGATTTTGGTAGTTAAGTTGCCCCTTCGCCTAGATTTGGGCGAGTCTCGCCAATCCCAAGTGAGGGTTTGGGGGCAACAAGGCCTTGCCCTGGTCGAGCGATGGTTGCCGATGTCCCCCAGATCCGGGCGCTTGAGCCCGAGCTCAACGAGGCTCGCTGGCCGTCCCCTAGGGTTGGAGTCACCGAGGGGTAGTAATGGGTCGCGGCAGAAGTGCCCACCCAACGAGCCTTGCCATTTTTTTTATAGCTTTGTTTTTTAAATAAATTTTAGCTTTTCTTTTTTAGTTTTTAAATTTGATTTTAAAAAATTGAAGAAAATTAATAAAAAATTACATAGAAAATGTAAAGTAATTTAAAAATGCCATGTCAATAATTTTTTTTTAAAGAAATGTCACATCATTTAAAATTCTTGTCGAAAAAAAAATCACATTAACTGATTGTCCATAAATTCTCATCATGGGTAATGTGTTTTTTTTTTATTTTTTTTTTTTTTTTTGCAGATTTTTATACTTAAGTATACATTTTGAAAGTTTCAATACTTATTCATGTGCTAAGTTACAGTACTTGAGGTGTTCTTCTACCGCAATACTGCAGAGATCCATATGGAAAGGTAAAGTATATACGGAGAGTTTGGCACCCCAAAGGATATTCTAAAGGAAGTTCAACCTTATCCGTCCGAGGTCGCACGAAATGAATAGAGGACATTTTGGGGGTGGGCAAATGTCAAATCGCAGGATCTCAGGCATCATGAGGAGCGGCTCGTTCAACCAGTCGTGTAACCGGCATTTCATGCCAGAGAATGAATATGTTGTGTGGCACAGAGAACCGAAAGAATGCTGTCCATTCCATGTACGCAAACTGTTACAGAAGATGGGCAGAAAGAAGTAATCACAGTGGATTTTCGTCCACGCAAGATCTCGTGAACAACAAGGCCGACCCATTTACACTCCGAAGCACTAGAAGCCTGGAGTCTACGTATGTACCGCACACGAGTTTCGACAAATCAAACATTTCGGGAGGGATTTGGGTCCTGACTTCTTGGAGTACTTTCTTGGCACTGTCAACCTCCTGATTCAATGGCCGACCGAGGTTAAGCAAGAGCTCAATGTCATCGGAGATGAACGTGGCCACAGGAAGGCTCGAAGGGGGCTCCTTATAAGGAATAGCTTTTCCCCATCTTCCACTGGCAAGTCTCTGAAACAAAGCGTCTCGGTCGATGGACTGACCGAGTGAAAAATAGCCCTTGCTATCTTCCTCCTTCAGATAGAGCTGTCTACCGGCTTTTAATTTAAAAACAGAGTTCACTTGCAACTGGCCAGCTACACCGCTCTTGTCATGGGGCCAATCCCGGCCGATCAAGGCTGAAAAGCTAATCTCAGATGTCATTGAAACATTAGTACTCGACTTGGACGGTCTTGAGACGACAAGGTGTACATTCCCTGTAAGCACCCGGATAGGAGGTTGACGGAGAGTCAGTCCTATATGTCTACCAGTGCAATACAAGAGACGCCATTTTCCCGGCAGTAATTCCAGCCAATTCTGCTTGTTGTTGAGCGACAACATAGAATGAGCTTCAGATAAATACAAAATTGGGGAAAAAAAAAGTTAACAGTTACTGCAGGAGCCCCAGGGAGCTGGTTTATTTTAAATTTAATCGATGTCATTTCACTGAATTTCTTTTCTCCATCGAATCCAGTTACCGGTACAGGTAGGTCCAGTGAAAGAAGACATTATCTTTTAGATGCTCAATATTTGGCTTGGGGGTGAGAGGACATTGGCCACTTTTACGTGGATTATCTAGTGGTCTTGCTTATCAGTAACTAAAGCAGTTTGAAGGGGGAGGGGGTAAAGACTAATTGATTTTCGACTACCAAAGTCTATTGCCGAGTATTTATAGATTACAATTGCTACAGCATTCGTCTCTTTGGAATAAATTGACATTTTTTTTGTTTAAACGGACATGAAGTTAAAGCTCGATGCTGAGGAGAAAGCACAGGTAAAAAAGTAGAGTTACCTTCGGCTTTGTATGAGGATTCAGCATCTCCATTAATTCAATAAAGTGGGCCAGCCTACTGCGCTAAACAAAGTAAAGGAAAAGAAGAAGTTAGTGCAACTTCAACATCCTGGGCTTTTGGAAAATCTAAGGGGGAAGTCGTGCTACCTTTTCTTTCCAACAAGGCTTTTTTACTAACTACTGCTCAGATTGAAGGTATCCATTTACTTTAGTTCAGCATAATGAAAATTTGCTCATTATGGCCTAAACCTTAGGCAACGAAAATTTTGCCCAAGATAAATAAGATGAGAACAAGGAACCAGAGACAATAAGCATGGAACTAAGATGAAAGGTAAATGAATTTCAATCACCTGACGCTGACCATAGATATATTCCTCCGTAATTCTTACAGCAGTCGAACCAAGACCCCATCTGATTATATTCATTGATGGCATCACTCGCCATCTTGGTCCACACAGAAATGGGTGTCTCAGGGCCTCCAAACAACTGCCATAGATCACAAAGAGAGTTGTGGATTAAACAACACATGACATGCAGCATTTATTTAAATGAGTTTGTCTAAAAAATTATGATGGAAACAAGGTAAATTTATTTCTTCCAGGGTCCCACCACATCAACAAGCTAATTATGAGACAAGAAGCAGTTTAAGGCACGAGGCATTTTACGCTTTGCAAGTAGTTCACTCACGAAATTCATGATAGAGTGCCCTCAACAGGGCACTAGCCAGTAAAGATAACTGTGCAATTTCCAATACACTGTCTTTCTCGTGTTATATGTCATCTGCAAATTCTATTAAGTATGATTAACAATTACCTTTAGGGCCTCCACATATTCATTTAGAGAAGTTTCGCATATCATATAATTGACCAAAATGTCATAAAACACGGATTGCAAAGAATCTGTCACTGATTCCACAGAATTTTCCATACAAGAAATGAAGATATATTACCTAATGCTTCTGGATGGTTTGGTTGCAAGCAGTAGAGACAAGAGATTCCAACCTGCACCCCAATTCCGATCAAGTATCTAGACACAAGAGGGTAGATTAATAATTTGAACCTACAAGGATACATGAAAACAACCGTTTAAATTTCAGACACCTACTTGAAGTCCGCAATTACCAGACGACGAGTTCCTGTCTAGGACTTGCAGCAAAAATTCACGCAGACATGAGGGATCATTCCCCTGTTCTAGCAGAAAAAGGGAAATATCAGAAGTTGTACAAGATCGAAAATGAACAAATCCACCATGCTGGCAGATCTGGGTCTTTATTGAAAGATCATGCAGGTAGTATAGTACATTGAACCATTTACAATAATGACCCAGAGAGTAATCTGAAGACCCTGTGGCTATCATGCATATGTCCCAAGCAGTGACCTTAAACTTGATAGACAACCTAGCATAGTATATTTCCATGTCACAAGCAAAATAGCAAAATACAAACATCCCCCCGGGCGTGGCAGGGGCCCCCTCCTCCTCCCCAAAAGAAAAATGAAGAACCGGTTAGGATTTTCAGCCTAATAACTATATTTCCTTTCTATAGTTTGTAAGGTATTTCACTAGTACTTGTAAGGTAGGTTTCTCCTTTTCTTTTAAGGTCCTTTTTGGCCAATGATACTGGTGACAAAGTGTTTTTTCCCCCTTTTGGTGAAATATACGGTGAGCCAGCTAATCTGACTTTCTTCTGCTCGACCAGATCAGAACATCTCCAAAGCTGCACTTGTGGGCTACAAGGTGCAGGAAAAGCTGAACTGCCAAGAAGTTCTCCAGATTTTCTGCCATTGCTCTGCTGCTTAATTACAGAGCATCAATATCATCAATATCTTAAGTTGCAATATATCAGACTATGATTTTGTATAGGCCAGTTCCATAAAATTAAAGTCAGGACCCAAGATTAAATGCCATTTATACCAAAGATAAAAGGAAAGATTAAGAGATTGTGAATCCAAGAAATGAATGAAACTTGAAGAGATTCTGTGTATAATAATACCTTTGCAAAGAATGATTTGAATTTTGCAAAGATTAATGGATCCATGAGTTCCCGCAAAACCATTTTTGCCATCATGAACCCAACACACCTATGCAATTCATAAAGAATGGTATCAGCTTCTCAGCATCTCCTATGAATTTAAAAAGAAAATGTGACAAAGCTTAGTTGCTTTCTTCCACCCACACCTCATGTCAAATGCAATCATCATCAGTCGTCTATCCAGGCTGTTATCCACCGTTGAAATAATTGGGCTCTCCTCATAAAAGTCTGCAGCATTACCCAGTATGCCAACCTGACAATGGTACAATATAAGCTTAACACTACTCAAACCAGTCTACATGATCAAAATTTCAGGCATATTGACACAGTAATAACAGACACAATAAGAAAGTGAGGCAACCCCATTCTTCACCAATAAAAATCTCTGATGATAAGAAAATAAGAAGTCAGAACACACGATACTAGCATGATGTAATCATTGACCATGTTCCCACACAGCATTCGAATCAAAGCAGTCACGTGTTAAAGCTACAGCACAAGACGGATTGCATTGGAAGCAAGATGACCTTTATGAAGTCATATTTGACTGCATTATTCTTTACATAATTTTGAGAAACTTACAGCATCCAATTGTTTTCACGAATCCATAACATTAGCAGAAAGTCATAGCACGTATCATCTCTTACTGAAGAACAACTCCAATCGATTAGCAGTGAGATTCTATCTCTCTAGCTATCAGAAAATAGAACCCCCGAAAATAGAAAGAAAGAGAGTCAGATTTGGACAGGTAACTCTGTGCTTACTTTGATATGTCTATCCACTGGGCAAACGTGCACATTCTCAAGTCGCAGCTCTGTATGAGCTAGGCCATGACTATGCAAGTAATTCACCTGACATATTTGTCGTAACCATTCAGCATCCCCAGGCTAACTAAGCATTGAACAGCAGAATCGTTAGGAGTTATTGGACGTACACCAATCAAAAGATCCCTCATTAATATGCGAATAAGCCTCAATTTCCGGGTGACTGCTGGTCCTCCAATTGTATCATCTCCTACCCTTTTAACAGACTCCTCATCCAATGCAAGGTGGCCTCCAGTGTTGGGAGCCAGTCAGCTTGTTGAAGCCAATGTCTCAGCGAAAAACTGCCATGATACTGGAAGAAGAAAAAATGCCTCGAGTTTATCTTTGCATTGCTTAAAATTTAGCATATAACGAGCCCTATCAACTGAGAATTGATAGAGAGCAGATGATTCTCTGATGTGGAGCCTGCATGATTCCTCGAGGGGATGCAATTTGAAGGCAAAGTTTCTCTTGCATGAAAGTAAAAATGTAAAAATTCAATGGTAACTTCCGGTATGTATTGCCATGCATTTAGCAGTATAGGTAGTTAAATGACAGAGAAGCTTACCCCATGGACAAGCGTGAGTAAGCCACGACTGCTGCAGGATGAGATGTAACCATGAACTTGCATTGAATAAGAGTAGTACATGATTTTACGACGAACCAATTTCTTCAGTACCTACCATCAGATCTCAATTGGAAGTTCACTGTGAGTTGTTGTATGCTAAACGATTCATAGGGTTCAAATATTAGTTCACCAACCTGAATAGCTCGTTTCCCACGACGTTTAGCTTGAGAAGAGATGAGTTGTCGAAGAACAACTCTTGTATTATAAAGAGGGCTGCAATCAATCCCATGTGACAGGCATTAATTTGTCATTTTTCCCTAAATAGACCGAGACAAACTCCCTCCCTCCGGACAAAACAAAGGCACCTCACCTCTTGGGATCTTTTACAATGGCTTCAAAGACCACCTCATCTGCCTGGATAAACTTCGAGTACTTAGGACAGGCTTAACCAAGATTTTCAAAGAAGCATGTAATTTAGCGAGACATACGAAATAGTTCATACCCGTCCGCCAAGGCCAATGCTGACAGAATCAAGAACCTTAAAGTCAGACATCTTAAACTTTTTGACATGATCCAATTCTTCATCCACGGAAACTGAAGGAGAACTCTCAGCAACACCTTTTGATTCCACAGGGGTTGAATATCTCCTCAACAGAGAGAAGCTTGTTCTCCGACATCGCCTGGGCAGCACATACAGCAAAGGTCCACCAAAATGCGCTGATGAAGGCTTAACAAGAAAAGTCGACAAGTTTCCTCTCAAACGTGTGGCTTCTATGCTTTCCATGCCCCAAGATATATTGGTGCCGCATAATGCCATGGACAGATTACCTAAAACAGAAAACACCATAGAGGAAATCATCCTTTAGCATAAAATTTATCGGTCTGAAATTCCAAATACATCTAGAGGCGTAAGCATGATCATAGCAATTACTGGACGCAGCACAATTTAAAGCTGCGATCCACGTCTATCAACTTCGATGTTCGACCAATTCAGTTTTACCTCCCTCATCTCCCTCTACGAGAAACTATGATCATTGACCTTCCAGTGAAACTGGCAAAGAAGTTCCATCGATTATCTTATCGAAGTCAGTAAATGAAATTTCAGATACGCCGAGAAACGAAGATTCCGAAAATCGAGCCGGAACAACAACCGGCGGCTCGTCATCTCGGCCGGTAACGAGAGAGATCGCAATCCGCCTCGACTCAACTCCAGCCGCGAAATAGTCGGAAAAAGGAAGTAAAAAAAAAAAAAATCAACCATCGAGTCCTCCGTACTCAAACCAGCAGGAAGGAGCATTCTAACGAGCTAAAAACAAGCGCCGATCACGCGACGAGAAGCGGCGACAACACGAGCTCGACCGCCGTCAACGGAATCGCGAGCCGATTCCGGAGTCGGCGACAGGAACCGACGAGAAACGGCGCCGGACGGGACCTCCGCCGGAGAGACGGCGCGGTTCCGCGGGGCTTTCCGAGGGGGAGGAACTCACCGGAGATGACGGCGGCGGCGGCGCCGCGATCGGGATCGGGATCGTCGAGCGGGGAGAGAGAGCTGGAGTTGCAGGGAGAAATGGAGGGAAAGGAGGGGAAGGATATGAAGAGGAGAGGGAAGAACGTGACGGTTGCGTGGGGGAGCACGGTAGGAGCGCAGTCGCCATAAGCTCGGCTCGCGTCCACGTCCGCCCCTTCCAAATATCTCTCCCGAGCGCCCGAGGATCCGCGCCGTTTCCCACGTGACGCGCCACGTCATCGCTGCCCTGCCCCCTCTCTTCCCGAAAAGGAGTGTCCTCGTTCGGTCTTCTCTTTATCCGATCGGAGCAAGTACTTTCTTTGCACGCGCGTCGCTTTGGGCCGTCAAACCGGTGGGCCCGGTTGAATTTGGATTTGGATCGAATTGAAAAATCTTCCGGTCCAAATTGACTGGTTTAACTGGCCTAATCCATTTTTATTGATACAGAGTGTTTCGTGTCCGATCTTACCCGTACCCAACCCATTATCTCACCCGTCAGAATTTATTTGAGCAATTTTTCTTCCTTAAATTGTTGCCTTTGAATGATGAGCAGCCTTGTGAACCAACTCATCAAGTTAGTAAGGGAGTTAGCATGTGTTTGGTTCAACTTTCTCAAGAGGCTTTCGACTTGAATATCCCTCGGAGAAATGTTGGGGTGTTTGACAAATTTTCCCATGAGGCTTTTGGTCAAATTATGGTCTTGGAGTAGCTGACTAGCATTTGAGCTTTCAATATTTAGCCAAATATCGAAACTAGATTTTTTCTTTCAAAATTGCCATCATCAATTCATTGGTTTTCTAGTTTTGTCCCTCTATGTAACTATTCATCTTGTTCATGTGATAGTGCCTGGTGAAGGGCTGGCGAGGCCAAATCTGACCGCCTGAGGTCGCGTGACTCTTGCGACTCCTAGATGAGGGCAGCTTGAGGTCGTGAGACTGGCCTGGGTCACACGACCCTCATCGGTGCCAACTATGGCTCTTTAGTGACCATAGTCCTTCGTCGGAGTTGGCGAAGGTTGGTTGTTTTTTTATTGAAAAAATATAAAAATTATAGTTATAGCCTATTGCAAAAGGTTTTTTTTGCCAAATACACTTTGAATCCAAAGTCCATTTGCAAGGAGTTTTTACTAAACACAATTTGCATTCCCTAAAAAAACTTTGACTTTCGGCATTTGCATTACACTCAAAGTCTATTTGCAAAGTTGAACTAAACGCAACTTAGGAGGTCGAATTATGAACAGGGGGTATGAAGGTGATGGTTAAAGTCCGGATAGAGCCATCTATAAATTATGAAATAGGATTGAGTTTTAGTTTTGAGTTAAATATAAACGAGGGATCTTACATGTATTGGACGTGATGAAAGCTTAGGTCGCATTTATCTTGCAACAAAAATAAATTCATACAAATTTATTTTCTTTTGATTATTTTCCAAAATTACACGTCTCATTTGTTAAGTGAGCTATGGATTCGCAACACAACAACACACTTGTCAAATAATTATTGCATCATCAGTTGTATTTTTTGTCGCTACATAAATCTAATTCAAATCTAAATAGTAAATAGAGTGCTTAAACTGTCTTCAAAATTCTGACCAAAAAAAAAAAAAAAAACTGTCTTCAAAATAATACTACAGAGGCTAACATTGTCATGATACATAATAGTCACAAATTCAGGTGGATTGGGTATGGCCATGACCAAAACCATTCTAATCCATATTTAATTGGGCTTTATAAATCTAAACCATCTTAACCCATTTTTAAAATTTTATCTAAATCATATGTGACCTAGTTCATTAAATATGTTTTTTTTTTTGTTGGAATTCATTAAATATGGGCTAAATAGTAGGTTTTTGACCCATTTTGACACATCTAGTTGTTTTATAAGTCCATTTCATCTCAAACTATTGAATCTCACATAAGATATGCATAATTTAAATAGGCAGAAACGAACGATTGAACAATAAAATAGGCAGAATAAGAAAATAAATCAGAGGGAGATTACAACCATACTCGAATAACTTAAATACGTTCAATGTTTTCAAGCCTTCAATTACAACCGATAACTTACAAAATGTTCAATCTCACAATTTCTCACGAAATAATACCTTAAATCTCCTGAAAAAACTAACAAATCTTACCATAGGTAAAATGGAGTCACATGTATCAAATGCAAACAAAATTGCTCGATCATATATCACTAATAAGATTCGCCTTTTTATGTGCAAGATTGCTTTTACGCCAATCTTTAAAATGGGATTTTTATAAAAATAAAAAACAATTTCTTTAAATATTTATGAAAATCTTGATTATCAATTTAATGATTGAATTTGAAATATATATATATATATATATATATTTTTTGGTAAGATGGAAATGTAAGTTTGATGCGGGAGCATCTAATTTAGTTCTATTGACCAACTCATCATCATCGATGTTCGCCAAGATAGATTTTGGCTATAACTTGCCTTGATGGGAATCAATGAGAGGACTATCGACTAGATTACCAATTAAAGAGTTGTTGATTCGTCCATTGCTGTTCAAATATTAAGTTTATTAGTTGCCAATTTCAAAGCCAATCTATGACATATCGACGTGAGACCATTCTAAACAATTTCCTTTGTTGAACTCTTGAGATGTTTGTTCTTTGGTCAAGGCAGGTGGATGAATTTTGGGAGATCAATCACAAGGTCAAAGAGTCAAGAATACAAGTATGTAGTTTCTAGGTCTTTATTATGTTTTTTAGTTTCCGTGTCCTTAAATGTTTGGGTATTTCTCATGTCTCTTTAAAATTTGTCTATTTCTTATATCGTAATCCTACTATAAATAGAGGAAAGTTCGCAAACATAAGACATATGATTTTGATGAATAAAAATACATTAGATATTCCACTCGATGATTTTGATGAATGAAAATACATTAGATTTTCTTTTGTGAGAGAATATCGTTGGAGAATAAATAATTCCCATTTGAGTTTCTTTATAATTGGAGAGTGGATTACTCTTAGCTAGTGAGCTCACCAAGAAATGCTTTATTCTCGGTTGATGACTTTTCCTTTAAGCCTTAGTGGTTATTTCCTTCTATCCCAAAATTCTATATCCTTGATAGGTGGCTTGTCCTTTAAGTTTTGGTAGTGAACTTCGCTAATCCCAACTTCATCTTTAGTCGCTAACATGTCTCTTAGGTCTTGATGGTGCTTGTATTCTATCATATATTTACATTTGACCAATCAACAACCATTCCTACGCAAACCTATCCATAGACATTGCCCAAAAGATTTCTCGATCTCAAAATCACATGCCCCGGCATGCATCTAAGGTTTTTGGCTTACAATAATAAAATTTACCATTTTGAAAGATTAAATAGCAGATTTAAAAAGCATCATTTCTTAAATTTTTAAATATTTTTCGAAAAAGTTATTTTTATTGGATAACACGTCATGGCAAAATTAGAATGAAAAACACGGTTTCCTACAGTCTCCTTTATGGATTTGTCTAGCTTAATACCATTTTAATAACGTTGATTGCCATTTCAATATTTTTTCCAGTGATAAAAATTAATTTTATGTAGTGATTGCTATTTTCTATTTTCATCCTACCAAAGAAAAGTGACAAATATGATTTTTTTTTCCGATTTCTTCGATTGTAGTCATTAAATTTTTAATATGCTTTATGGCGACGTTTCGTTAACTAAACATTGAAGTGGAAAAATCACTGTCTATGCTTTTTTCTAGGGGAAGATCGAACGGGAAACTCAATGAAATTAATTAATTTAATTTTGTAACGAAAAAGGGCTATAATATGGATTTCTTAATTCATATTTAGGAAGATGGAAATGCAAAGTCACTTTTCCTCATTTCCATATTTCACAACGATAAATAAACCACCGTAAAAATTATAATGTCTAATTCCTGCTAGAATGAATTTTTCCATATAGTGGAAAATAGACACATATTTTCTTTGTTCTAAAACATAAATTTCACATCACTACGAGAATGTAAGGCTACCGTGCAATTAAAATGCAGAACTATTGATTCGACATGTTGTGATAGATTAAACCGTATGCTCCACTTTGATGTCTGCGAATGAGTTCATGATCTTGATAATGCAGATTTTATACTAAAACGGAATAAAAGAAGGTTTTGAAGCCATTGTCAATGGGTAATTCACTATGGTGATTGTATGTACTCCTTTCAAATATTACCGTAATTGAAATAATTGCAATTTTTGAAATCCAAAAAAGTAATTATATGTTAAATCGATCTCGAGTGCAATCATTATAACTCGTGACCATATATTGTCGTGACAACAAAGTTTTCGATGAGTCACCCATGATAAGGTACAGCAAATAAGGAAAATTATATATATGAAGTGCTTATTTTTGTTTCGTTTATTCGAATTGTTAGTAAAATTACAGTTATTACAAGTGATAAATATATGATATGATAATATTGAATTGCCGTATAAATTATCTTCCGCAAATGATTTTTCACCCACGAGATTAAATCACACTTTTCTCTCAATTAATTTCTTTTTGCCTTAACTACTACTTATTTTACTTTTCCAAGATCGATCCTTTAAAAAAAAAAAAAAAATCTCAACCATGTCGAAACTGGCTCACGAACAGCTGTCTCCCCGCGGTCAACTTTAAGACAACACAAGAACAGCAACCCCCCGACCCACGCCCCCGACGGATCTCTCTCGGTCCCAAAAACACACACGCGACCCCCAAGTTCCGCCAACGTCAGCATCCCGCGGCGCCCCCCACGTGTCGAGATCTAACTGGACGTGCAGCCCCGGCGGCAATCTCGAATCACCACCGTCGAACCCCTCGAGCCACGATCGACCGTTGCGTCGGCTGGTGCTTCCCCCTCCCCAAGTCTTTCTAGGTCTTCATTTCCCCCCTCGCTTATTTTATTTATTCAAATAAAAAACCCCAAAAAAATAAAAAAACAAAAATAGAAATGAACACTAATTTCCCGTCGAGCTCCCATAATCCTCACGAAATCACGAAAATACCTCGCCTCTCTTTCAACCCCAATCGAGTCTCAGAACACGCGCAACCCTTCTCTCTCTATCTATCTCTCTCTCTCTCTCTCTCTCTCTCTCCTCGTGCTGCTTCGACTTTAATCCCTAGAGAACCGCCGAGCCGAACTTCCCCCCCCTCGCGGCGGTTCTCTCGCAATCCCGGCCCCCCGTGGTCCCCCGAATCTCCGGCGATCTGTCCGTCTCCGGTCGCCGCCGCCGCCGCCGCCGCCCGTCCGGCTAGGTTTCCGGCCCTCGCATTTGCTCGGGGCCTCGATCTCCTGTTCCCCCTACCGCGCGGTTTTGATTCCGTAGTTTTGCTCCGGTCCGCGATTCGGCTAAGTTCATATTTCAGTTCGGGACGTTCTGTAGAGTTTAATTATACAGTTCCGGCCGGAGTTTTGTCAGAGCGATTTGAGGAAGTAGGGTTTTTTTTTTTGGGGGGGGGGGCGTTGAGGGGCGGACGGATCTTAGTCTGTGTCCGGAGTGTTGTTTGGGGATTTGAGGTTAGGGTTAGGGTTTTTTTTAATCGATTACCAGATGCCGAGGAGTTCGCGACACAAGTCGAGCAAGCACAGCTCGAGGGACGCGAGGGATTATTCCGACTCGGAGGATGACTCGAGCTTGAAGGAGCGGAAGGGGAACGAGGAGGGCAATGCTAGGCTGCTGAAGGACGCGGGCCCGAGCGAGAAGCGGAAGGTCGATTCGAAGGATGGCAAGGAGCTGTACGGTTCCGGGAATGGCGAGTACTTGGATGACTATGGTTCTTCGAAGAGGCGGAAGGAGAAGGTGGTGGATGGAGCGGGTGACAGGTGGAACGGCGGCGGCGGCGGCGGCGAAGCGGATGAAAGAGGCGGTGACAGCTCGAAGAAGGCCAAGGGGGCGAGCGAATCGAAGAGTAGGCGAAGGGACGATGAGATTGAGGAGATGAAGAGGAGTGGTGGAAAGAGTGAGAAGCACAGGGAGACGAGTCGGAAGGAGGGGAGAGAGAGCGAAAGGAGAGGGAGAGAAGCCAAAGGCGAAAAATCGGGTGATAATGAAGAAGGAAGGAGCTCTAAACGTGAAATTACTACTGGTAAGGTAACTTATTCCTTGTAAATTAGTAAGTCTTTGTTTGGCCAAAATGCAGGGATCATATTAAGCATTTGTCCAATATATCCTGGAAGTCGTTTTGTTAAAAACATATGATGGTTGAATCGTGTACCGATTTGCTTGTTGATACGGTGTAGAAGGGTTTATGGGAAGTGGTGATTAGTTGAATTTTTAAGTGAAAAGATCTTAGTTGAAATGCCTCGGATTTTAATGGGGCTCTGGTCTGCTTGTCTAGGTCCTCAGATGGTAGTTGGTAAAAATACCCAGATGCTGGTGCCCTTGTAATTCGAATTTTGTGATGGGCTATATTTTATGTATAAACAGTTTGTTACTGGCTTAAGGGCTTCTATCTATGCCTTTTGGGGTGTAGATATTGCTTATTGGAGGCTTTGATAGTCGATGTCAATTTAATTTGAGAGTGCATTATTGAAGATTTTAGGAATTTTTGTGTTGGTTGTTAATAGAAGCAGGTGCCCCTTCAGCCTCTCTGGGAAGTTATTTAGAAATGGACCTGATGAGTGTTTTTGATAATCAACTGATCTGAGTTTTATATTACTTGAGAGCTTTTGCTTGCATATTTGTCCTATGACGTTTGTCCTTTTTCCACAAGACATTTTTTTTTTTTTTTTGTTTTTCTGAAAAGTGAAGAATTAGGAGAAAGTAAGGAAGAAAGAATAATTGTAGACAAGGACGTCTGCTGGCCAGGATAAGTCTTCTTGTCAAGTGATTGCTCAAAGCTTAAGCCTTCGATAATTTTGTTTTTGTTATCTCAAGGTTATTTTGCTGGTAGTGCTCAAGTCTGAATCTAGTGCTACTAGTAGACCTGCTTTAATATAATTTATCTTGATCTGATTCGTCTGACTTTCCTATTCCTCTGGTAAAACAGAAATTACGTTTATTTTAAAGTTTTTTGTTTGAAAAACTATTTTGCAGAGTAATTACAACAGGTCTCTTAGTGCGACATGCACTTGTTTGTGGTGTTAAGTTCCATCTGAATAATGATAGTGGACCAGTCTCTTTGCATTTTGTCGGGGAAATTTTGACTGGGGGAGTGCAATAAAAAGTTTTCTTAAGAAAAGCCATTCTGGCTGGTTCTTGTAGTTGTACTTCTTCTGTAATGGCTTGCAGCTTTGATTTGTAAGTTTGTTGTTGCAGGCATTCTCTGCTGCTTTTTTGTCTTCTTGTGTCAAAGAGGACGTTGACTGCACCTTTTTTCGAGCTCCCTGATTTTAGATATCCCAGGGCCCAACATCCATGACAGTGCAATAGATGCTGTGTGATGCTTAAAATATGAAATATCATGTAATTCTGTTCTTTTGATTCTGCTGAAAATTGGAAAGCGAAGACAATCTAAGTCTTTGGATTCGACTTCCTCTGGAGTCAATTCTGCAACAACTTTGCTATTCAGGTTGTTAGATTAGATATTTTACTCATAATGGCTGAAGGGATTGGATTGCTGGCGTGTAACATCCCACTTAGGCAAATTTGATAGGAATGTAATATACTTGCCGAAATTAATGGCTTAAATTTCCTTTTTCGCGCTCAAGTGACGGGTCAATGTTCCACCACTGTACTTATGCTGGAGCTCAATTGAGGAAAGCTGAACGTCATTTTAGTAAAGTGTATGTTGGGTGAGAGGCTGTACTTTTACATTATTTGAGCCAAGGTTGGCTGTCATACATTTTATTGGGGAAGTTGGATTTGTTTACTTAAGGGGGCAACTTCCACGTCACCAATAAGCAGAATAAGTACCTCTGATGTAGAGTCTTCTGGGATTTATATTCTCTTGATAATACAGTGGGCGTAGAGAAAGAATCAGGATATGAAGAATTTCAAAATTTCTAGGCGGCGTCGGAGAGGTCCTCCCTCCCTCCCTCCCTCCCTCCCTCCCTCTCTCTCTCTGTGTGGGAGTCTGGTTTGCTTTCTCCGTGCCTTGTTTTCATAATCTTATTTGAAATAATTTTACGATCTTGTTGGAAAATCGAATTTGTGATTTCGTGATCTAGATTCTGCAATTTGTGATCTTATCTAATAATTATGCTTCTTCCTTTCATAGCCTTTGCTGCTTTGAGGGGTTCTGTTTGTTGTACATCTGATCTCTTGCCTGTTTAATTTAGTTGATGTAAATGTTGCTTAAGGTTAATAGTAGCAAAACTTGCTTGGGTACCTAGTGTAAAAGCTCATTGTTGAATGTCCTGCTCATATCAGGGAGCATTTTGATGCTTTAGAATGCCAAATCCTGAAGGCATATAACTTGTCAACTTTAATATGCCAAATCCTGTGCATATTAAAGTTCCCAAATAATTTTCTGGTTTTGTGGCTCTTTATAAGCTTTTCTCTGTGGTTTATATGCGGTAGGGTGTTAAGATTCTTTTCCCTACATTTTAGAATATCTCTTGAACATTTATTATGGGACATTAACCTTCTAGAATACTAATGATCTACTTATGGTGATACCCTATCCGAATAGACTGTTTCTTGTAAGATTGCACTTGCAACCATGATCAGGCCTCATCTGCTTCATTTTGGATTTATAGAGCTTGGATCTCCTACTCCTCCCTGTCCTCTTTCCATTTTACATGTATTTGCTTTCAAGGTCCAGCTGAATTTGTCATGACCTTTTAAGTGTTGTGGATTAGCCTATGTGGCTTGGATACTAACTTCAAGCAATCTATTTTTTTGTCTGATTCTCTTGTGACAATAACTTAGATTTTTTAAACCTTTATTTGGTGTCAATCATGCAGTTTTGCTTTTGCCATCTACCAGTACTTTTGCGACACCATACACTTTGTGACTTGGATACTAGGTTTCAAGCAATTTATTGTTATGTCTTAGTCTCTTGTGACAGTCACTTGGATTTTTTGAGCCTTTATTTGGTGTCAAGCATGCAGTTTTGCTTTTGCCATTTGCTGGTACTTCTGTTACGCCATACAATTTGAACTATTGTAACTACTATTTATTATGTATAAACAAGTATGGTTAATAATTGGAGAAGGGAGGATGGGACTTTTTTTTTGTTAGTGCGACTTTTCATTTCTTTTTATGTCCTATGGTTTTAGTATTCTTCTAGGTGATTCATTGGTGTCAGAGTAATTGCTTTTGCATGTGCATTAATTTGATTTGCCAATTAAGAAGGTTTTTGGTTTTAGCCAAGCTAACAAAGATTGTTCAATTCCCTTGCCATCCACAGGCAATATGCAGTCTAAGAGCAAGCGTGGGGACAGGATAGATTATTTAATGCCAGACTAAGCATACCTGTCCACTAAGTACCTATTTTTTGGTTTGTGTGTCTACATCTATCATGTCTTGCAAACTGGATAGCTTGCATCATATTTCATGCATGACTTTTAGTGAATTTATTTGTTCCATCCTTCACTTTTATTTTCTTGAGAGGTTATTTAATCATCTGGTTGTGTTAAACAGGGTGATTCTCTGATTTAGTACCATGAAAAGATTAAGCTTATTGTTTGTCTTACTTTCAGAGTCAAGAGCAGAGGCAGCGGTGCATAATCCTGACTCATTATCGGAAAACCTCCTTGAAGGACGAAGTAAGAGGAGGAGAGATAACTCTGTTGATTGGAGCAAATATCAAGATGACATTGGCGATGGAAAGAATAGGCATACTTCTTCTGTGGAGGATGCTGCGAAGGATGTGAGACGGAAAGATGAAAAGCAGAGGGATGATAGATACAGGGATCGGTACCGGGAAGAGGTTGACAGGGACAGCAAGAACCGTGTTGAAAAGAAGAAAGATGAGTTTCCTGCAAAAGATCGCACTGGAAGCAAATCCAATGATAAGTACTTGAAGGATGATCGAGATAATACTGAGGCTCGACAGAAGAAATCTAAGCCCCATGATGGACTCCGTGAGCATGACATCGATTCTGCCCGTGATTATGACCATGACAGGGACCAGGACAGGGACAGGGACAGGGACAGGGAACATGATCAGGATGGATACCGAAATCGTGATCGAATTCGGAGTGGTGAGCGTGATCGTAATCCTGCTCGGGATAAGGAGAGGGATCGTGAGTGGGAGCATGATCACGATCGAGACCGGGACCGAGACCGAGACCGAGACCGTGACCGTGACCGTGACCGTGACCGTGAATGGGAGGTTGAGCTTGCTCATCATGATGATAGGAGTATTAAGTACAAAGATCGCAGAGGAAGGAAAAGATCTCCAGATGATCACGATGATTATGGTGATAGTAAACTTCGAGGTAGTAAAGCTCATAATTCTGATTCAGAAAAGAGGTCTTTGAGTGGAAGCAAAGTCGAGGCAGATGGTAGAGTTGGATCTCAATCTCATCAAGCCCATGCCGAGATCACTGTGAACAGCAGTAGACGCCGAGCCTCCCCGACTTCAAGTTCACATGGCGGCACCGATGAACATAGGTACTAAAGTGGTCTGTTTGCTATCAACTTGGTTTAGAAGTTTGCGTATCAAATTACTGTCTTTCTATGCCCTTAAGCAACTTTTTATTTTTTATTTTTTATCTGATTTTGTTGATAGCGACATGTTATGTTTTGTTAAATTCAGGAATGTTAGGCAAGATGACCTAAAGTACAGGGATCCGCCAAATGAGAGTCGGCTGAAAGCAACAGAGAGGGGTTCAAAATACAGATCTCTGGAAAAGCCAGGTAAAATGGATGAGGGTCACTATGTGGAGTTGTCAGGTGAAAGATCTTCAAGCTCCAAGGCGTCACCCATGGGCTTGGTGGAAAGATCTCCTTCATCACCCGGTCTAGAGCGTAGACACGTGCATAGAACTGGTGTTAGGAGAAGTCTTGATGTGGAAGAACAAGGACGAAGTAGCCGTGGTTCTGCTGATGCTAGAGATGTGTCTGTTGGCGAGGGGAGATTCACTCGCGATATACCTTCAGACAAACCAGTATTAGATGAGTCTCCTCAAGCAGATTCGTCTTTCTACAATAGACCTGGTCAGAGGGGTTCTTCAATACCTCCACCACCTTTCAGGGTTGGAGTGGAAAGCCCTACCTTCATGGGATTGGAAGAAGACGGCAGGAATAACCTAAATGCCCGTTACAAGCGTAGTGGGGATCTGAACTTGGGGAGAGGACCCATGAATAATTGGAGGAGTGTTCCAAATTGGCCTTCTCCGGTACCAAATGGTTTCATGCCTTTCCAACATGGACCACCTCATGGAAACTTCCAAGGATTGATGCCACATTTTCCTTCTCCTCCATTATTTGGTGTTAGACCTCCAATGGATATTAATCAGTCTGGAATACCTTATCCAATGCCTGATACTGACAGATTTCCTGGCCATATGCGCCCACTTGGATGGCCAAATATGATTGATGCATCTGGCCCTCCTCGCTTGCCTGGATGGGATGTGAACAGTGGTGCTTTGAGGAATGAACCTCCGATTTATGCTGGACCTGATTGGGATCATAGTAGGCATCCGGTGAATAGTCGAGGATGGGAAAGTAGTGCAGACATGTGGAAGGGGCATTCCGGGGGTGCTAATGTGGACTTGCCATCCACATCCCATAAAGAGTCCGTTCCGGCACTCTTACCTGTGAATGAAGGTCCTGCCGGGCAGGGAAGTCAAAAAGCTAATAATGAGGATATCCATGAGGTTGTTCAGGCAAAAGCTGCTGAAACCAAGGCTAGTGTTGCTTCTTCTGAGAAAGAAACCTTCAAGTCTTCTACAGAGATAGCTGGTGAAAGCAAACCCGATTCTTCCAAGTTATCAGAAAGCAATAAGCGCATGAATATTAGCGGGTTCTATCTTTCTAAGCTTGACATCTCAGCAGAGCTTGTTCATTCGGAGGTGTATCAGTGCTGCTTGGACTTATTGGATGGGGAACCAAATTCTACTGCCGATGATGACCCTGTAACGCGTGTCATTCTTAAGGTAAAAGCTCTCACGCGCGCACCTCTAAGTGCACATACACATCTTATATGCACTCTTTTAATTATTTTTGGTTTTTCTGCAATAGAATCGCCCAAGATTGGAGCCGAAGGCATCTGGTGGTTCATTGAGCAGTTCGCTGTTTCCTGCTATAGATGATTCTGTTTTTCAGGTGAGTCAAAATGGGTGAAGATGTGAATTGCTTGTTTTATGTACATATTCATTTGTTACAGTGCTGGTTGTTGGTTTGATCACATGGAACTGCTTATTCCATAAATTACTTCTATTCAAGAAATGACTTGTCATTCATTACTAGTGGTATTCAAGAAATTACTTGTTATTCATAACCAGTGGTATTGAATGTGATAGGATTTGTGCAGTCATGACTCATGAATACTGAAATTGCTGTCTTGCAGAAAGCAATGGACCTGTACAAAAAGGAGAGGCTAGAAACTAGGGATGTTGCCATGTCTAAAGGTGGATTGCTTGATTTTGTATTGTCAACTACCCTTAATAAGGTAAAAGTGCAAGACGGAGTCTGCCATGAGGTTGAGAAGCAAGAGCCAGCTCACACAGTTGATGAAAGGGTACAATCACCTACTTTGGCTGCTGATCAAATGGGAGTAAAAGCAATGTTAAGTGCTGCGGGGGAGGAAAAGCTTGGGGACTTGGTTGTGATTTCTAGAAAGGATGTTCCAGAACCTATCCTCGTTTCTTCTTCCAAGAAATCAGAACAAGTTTTGAACGGTCAGGATCTGGGGGAAGATCCGAAAGGATTATCTCCTGGGGAGGAGGGAGATTTGGTACACAAGTCCGTAATTCTGGATGATGCACGTGCAGATCACATTTTATCGCGTGATCATGCTTCACAAGCTGCTGCTGTTTTGCCCATTGATGACAGTGCCATAGAGTTGGTGGTCAAGACTGCAAGTGATCTTGTTTCTGAGGAAACCGGGCATTTTGGTAATAAAGTAGGCGATTCTTTAGTTGTTGATGGTCCTTCCAGTACCCACGAGGCATCAATGCCTGGGTCAAATGAGTCTCCCCTGGTAAATTTAAGTCGGATACATCATTCTCCTGAAAGTACACATTAGACGATTTCTATATCCATGCATTTGTATGTGCTTTAGTTTCAAAGTTTATCTGCCTTCTCCTTATCATGTTTCGCTCCCCTTTCGGCAAGGAAATAAAAGAAATCTTGTCTCTGGCCACCAGAGAGGAGGTTTTTGGCATATCGCCTATGTTTTTCTCTTGACCTCTTTCTTTACCTGCTCTCGTCTTTAGTTTTGGCCGTCCGCTGCTTAGTTTTTTGGCATATCTGAGATATCTCCTAATGACGAGAATTTTGGTTGCCTTACATATATTCGCACTGCTTGAGGAGAAACAATTTTGCAATTGTGGCGTATCTAAGAGAGAGCCCAAGTGCATTGCGTTGTTGCCTCACGGCACTTTGCATGAACATAATCGATCCCTTGGCTGTTAAACTAGGAGTCTAGTGCACGATTATCTTTGTTTGCTATTATTAGGATTTCGTCGATCATCTTGGTTCATTTCGAAAGGAGTAGGTTCTTGGATTTTTTTTTTTCTTTTTTTTTTCGGTCATAGTTCTCGGATTTAAGGCGGCCATTTTTTGGAGTCGGGTTCGATCATTGATTGGTCAATTTGGAGGGTTCGAGCACACCGATACGCGGGTCGAGCGTAAGTTTCATTCTGAGTAAAAACGAGTGTCCCATGCTACGTAACTGTCTTATTTGGGTACGCCGAACGTGCGATTTGTGCACTTTAGCGAGTTCTGAGCCGATGTGGGAATTGATGGACCTGTTCCCCAAAGGCCCATTTCGCCCCACAAGGTTATTTCTTCCCCTTTTTTTATGGACTGACTGTAAAAATTAGTATACGACTTCCAAATGCCATCATTAAATTAAAAAAAAAAGACTTCTGTTAACTATTTTATTTATAGATAGCTTGACACGCTTTTAACCTTACTGATAACGTGAGTTTTCTGATACAACCCAGGTGTTTGGAATTTTTTATTGTCGGATCATGAAATTGGGATTAAAATCCAAATAGAGAACGATAGTAAATATAATAAAAAGGGTTGATTGAAACAATAGGATATGCATGATGAAGATTATTTTCTATTACTTCAGAATTAATGTAAGTAATATTCAGTACCATATACAAACTAGCAAGGCCTTCCTAGCACTCAATGGGAATCATGTTGTAATTTTTGTCAAGGTGCGTACTTTGGGTTTTTTTTATTTATTGATACACGATTTGTTCTTATTGGCAAATTCAAAAATTAAAACAGAACCTTTATAACACGTGTGATAAGCAGTGCCAGCTAGCGCCATCTAACAAGTTTTGCATATATCATGTCACATGTGAAAGATGACATGAATAATTCCAAAAGTTTAAACATCATCCTTTGACTTTTAATTATATGATTTGCGAACTATTCTAAATGTTCTTTATATAATCTATTCTCTCAATCTTCCATAACAAAGTCAAATTAGTCCTTTAGCATTATTCACAAGTTTTCATAATTACAATACTACCTAGATTTTAGATATCTTTTCATTTCAATCTATTTCCCAAATCAACATAAAATTGCCATCCTTTAATTAACTTTTTAATTAATTAAGTATTAAAATATTTGAGTATATTTTAAATATGATCTTTATAATAGTAAAAATATGAGCTCATTTAGAGTTATATTGAATTCACATTCCTTTTATTTTAGAAACAAGTGTTCCTCATAAGGATATTTGATAATGATATTTAGTTATCAATAGGTTTCTCATAAATATATTAATCTAATTCTTGTTTTTAATTTTTTATGTCCCGTGTTTTCTCGATTAAGTTTAATTAAATATTTGATTTAAAAATTAAAACAGTGGCATATCAACTTGATACTACTTTGATGGGCCAATTCCATAAAAAAGCACCAACTTTAACTATATTCCCAAATCTGGCCCAAACTATATTTTGCTCTAAAAAAAAGCCCAAACTTTTAGTAGCATCCCAAATCTGGCCTCCGTTAACCATCCTTCCAAAGTCACCGTTAGTGGCTTTCTCTTCGTCCTTCTGCTCATCAAGTCACTCTCTCTTTGACATCCTCCGGCTAGAGTCACCGCCAAGCTTGACATCTGCGCGTCCACCGCCGATGCCCGTCCAAGCCAACATTGCACGTCCAAACCAGACCACCCCTCCGTCGTCCTTGTTGTTAGCTTCATCTTCGCCGAAAGGAGTACTCCATCTCCATTGTCTTTGTGGTCATCTTTACCCGTTTTTGGCCTGAGCAAATGGCCAAAAATCTGGAAAAAATAGAAGTCTCCAGAAAGAAAAAATCTGGGGAAAAATCTTTGAGACAAGGAAGGGGCAATGGGTGTCTTGGCTTGACTTTTTAGCCAAAAGATCTGACATTTAGAGGAGTTTACAGAGCAACGTGGGTCAAAAATCAGTGGGTCTCTTGGCTTGTCTTTTTGGCCAAACATAGAAGACATGGCCGCAAACAACTCGAGTTTTGCGGAATTTGTGGACGCTGGGTTATGGGAAATCTATGGAATCTTGGGGGAGAAAGAAAAGGAAACCCAGAAACTTGAATGCTAAAGGTTTCCTTGTATTCATTGCAGCTCATCGCTGGAATAGGAAAAAAAATAAAATAGAAACCCATACTTGAATGCTAAAGTCGATTCAGAAATTCACAATCTGCTCGCGAGGCTATTCGTCTTTGTCTTCATCTTCCCGATGGCCAACTCTAGATCTGAAACAAAGCCCCGTCCATGGCCGGGACAAGCGAGGTCGAAGTAGGAGGAAGAGACGGAAAAAAAAAAGACTTTGGTGGGTCGATAACCCACCGTCGTCCTTGTCGTCCTCCTCTTCCTCGCCGTCGTTCTCGTTGCCCACGCCGCCGCGCCCATCTCCTTCACCGTTCGCTTCCTCCTGGCTTTGCATGCCGTCTTCCTCCTCTTCTTCCTCGTCGTCTCGCCGTCCTCGTCGACGGCGACGGGGACACCGGCCTCCTTCACAAGCCTAACTTTCTCGTCCTCTTCGAACTCGATCGCCTCCTCCTCGTCGGAATCTATCGTCCCAATCATGACCTCACGCTCGCCGGGACGAGAAACCGGTGATTTCTCGGCTCGATTCCGAACAAAAACGAACGGAAAATCTTCGAGAAAATGGAAAATAATGGGAACCAATTTTCTGGGTGACGTGGAAATGCTGCAGAGATGACTAACGGTGAATATGGAAGGATGGTAACGGAGGCCAGATTTGGGATAAAGTTTGGGTCTTTTTTTAGAACAAAATATGGTTTGGGCCAGATTTGAGAAAATAGCTAAAGTTGGTGCTTTTTTATGGAATTGGCCCCTACTTTGACTAAAGTTCTACTTTCAATATTATGAACTACCTCAATATTTATAAAGACCAAAATGGTAAACAAAGTAAGAAAAAGACAGCATATTATTTTTGTTGATTTAGGAAATGGACCAAAATGAAAAGAAATCGTAAAATCCGGGCACTAGTGTAATTATGAGAACTTTTGACTTTTTCCAATAGAAAGTTAACAGACTCGATTGGATAAATTGAAAGTTTTATAATTGTATTGAACATTTAGGTATAATTCAAGGACCTCATTGAACGAATTAAAAATTTAAGGATGACATTGCACAGTAGGTCAAAGTTTAGGGTTTTCCCTTCTCTTAATTGGCTCAACACATTTCCTCGAAGCTATCACATCTTAATTAGCCTTTTCTTTTAAAAAAATTTCAATGAAGTAACTATCTCAATGAATAAAATAAATATTATTCCTAAATGAGAGAGCATAGGTGGGAAAAAGAAAAGAAATTTAAAATGTGGTTATTTTCATTTAAAAAATTTCTACGAAATGATTTTTTAGACTCACTTGTATGGTTCGTTGAAAGTGGATAATCGGCAAAAAATATTTTACGGTCAAGGAAAACCCCTATAGTTAAGTTGAGGAAAATAATTTCTTAATCTTAAAAATAAGAAATCGTTTTTCCCAGCCTCCAGTTCCACATGAATTCTTACACAATGTAGCATATCATTATCATGTGAAGTTTTATGAGCAATAAGAGACTAAGTTTGTTAATCATTTGCATATTCTATTTTTCTTGGCATCCGTTCTTTAGTGGCTTCAGTTTGATAATAGAAAAAACTTAAAATATATACTTCATGAATTTGAGACTAGACCAAGATTTTGGTAACATCTTAATATCTTATATCAAGAACTAAATTAAATTATAACGGAGAAAAGAGTTATGAAAATAAAATCTAAACTTCGAAAAGCTTTTTCCATACATCACCAAACAACTAAAAATTGATTATTTACTTTAAAAATAATTTTCACGAAAAATATTTTCCCGCCTCCAGAAATTTTCTGCGGAAAAAAAAAAACAGAATTGATCAACTTTATTTCCACTAGTTACACGAGACTTGCCGAACTTGTTTCCTTTTCTAGCATCTTGTGCTTATTGCTAATTTTACAATTTTCCTAATTCTCGTAGTAGTATTAATAAAATTAAAGATAAAAGCTACGGTACTTGCTTGATCCTTATGGCTAGAGTCTAAGCCAAGTTTTCAGGTTTTAAACTATTTCCTTTTTCTTTTTTAAATCAGAATGCAACTACATGCTTATTTTCCCAATTTTTTTTGGTCGAATTACATTCTTAATTGGACTAGGGTTGAGCTATAGTGCGTCCCCAAGACTGACATTATCTTCTGTAGATATCCATACATCGAGAGACGGCTCTCTTTAGGAAATTATTATATGAGAGAGGAAAGATCGTAGCCATGGCGATTCCCGGGAGTTCTGGGAAATTAGCGATGGATTCAGGAGTTAGGCTGGAAGATTTCAACAGCATCAAGAATGAAGGAGTCCCTGATGAATGCTCTCGATTCTGGGCATTGTTGGAGGTATGCAAGGTCGCAAGAAAGAATTTCAGAAAGGAGAAAAAGTTGCAGAGTGTTAAAAAATTATTGGATTTGTGCGCTGCGGAAGCATGGTTTTGGTATTGATGATAGTTTTTGGTTAGTGATGTGTGCAAGTGTGTGATATAATTTATAGAGGATGGACAAGGGATAAGATAGGATAGTTCAAGAATAAAGAACATGGATATGGGGGAAAATATTTTCATTAATTAAACAAAGTAGTAGTTTGATAAAGGTACAGTGGAGGTCTAAGACCTCTCACGGTGGAGGGGTTTCCACACAAGGTGGACCTCACACACGGTGGAGGGTTTTCCCCTCACACCTATTTATAGGGACTAAATACAACATTCTAGATTTATGTGGAATGTTGTCCAGTTAGGCTTATTCTAGGAAATTCTAGATTGTAGTTCTTCTAGAGACTTCTCTTACATGCTGGACATTTTCCTCTTTCTTCCAGAAACTTCATCTAGGGAATTCTAGAAGTTTAGCAACTCTAGGAAATTCTAGAAAATGGATCACCATTTCCAACACTCCCCCTTGATCCATTTTCGGGATACTTCGGATATTGTAGTTTGTCCCATGTCTTTTATTCTGTCTTCGTTCCACGATCCCTTGCATTCTCTTGTTGAAACACTTGCACCTGTCTTTGTGCATGTCTTTTCTTCAATGATGTCCCATATGTCTTGGGCCATCAAAATGCTCTTAGTTGTAGTTGTTAGCTTGGGCTCGGGCTCTAGCTCTCGTAGGCTCTGGCTCTGGGTCTGGCTCTCTTGGCTCTCGCTCGGGCTCTGGCCTTTGGTTTTGGCTCTGGCTCCGGCTCCGGCTCTGTTGGCTCTCGCTCGGGCTCTGGCCTTTTTAGTTGAGGATGGTGAAGACAAACGCCCAACACCAACCAAAGACGTGGCTCTGATACCATGTTAAAATTTTTTTGGATTTGTGCGCTGCGGAAGCATGGTTTTGGTATTGATGATAGTTTTTGGTTAGTGATGTGTGCAAGTGTGTGATATAATTTATAGAGGATGGACAAGGGATAAGATAGGATAGTTCAAGAATAAAGAACATGGATATGGGGGAAAATATTTTCATTAATTAAACAAAGTAGTAGTTTGATAAAGGTACAATGGAGGTCTAAGACCTCTCACGGTGGAGGGTTTTCCCCTCACACCTATTTATAGGGACTAAATACAACATTCTAGATTTATGTGGAATGTTGTCCACTTAGGCTTATTCTAGGAAATTCTAGATTGTAGTTCTTCTAGAGACTTCTCTTACATGCAACATTTTCCTCTTTCTTCCAGAAACTTCATCTAGGGAATTCTAGAAGTTTAGCAACTCTAGGAAATTTTAGAAAATGGATCACCATTTCCAACACAGAGGAAGAAAGCCAAGAAAGAGAAGAAGGCGTCACAAGCAGTAGAGGGAAACACGGCGTTAATGAGTGAGGAATCAATGAGAAGTGCTAGCGAAGCTAGTAGGAACAGTACTGGGAAACGTAAATATGATGATGGTCCTGAGTGGGAATCGGGGACTTGTGCATTCACCCAACTAGAAGACGCCAAGGAACCGGGTTTCGCGGGGATGTTGCTGCCGTTGTCGCGAAAGAAGCAGTGTTGTAGCAAGAAAACTGATGATGAAGCGAATAAGTGCTCGAACAAGGATGATGATCCTGACTGGAACTTGGAGACGCGCACATGCTTTGAATTAGAAGAAGCCGAGGGGTTGGGTTTCACCAGAACGTGGTCGTCAAGAAAGAAGTGGAGTTGCAGAGAGAAAAGCAATAAGAAAGTGAATAAGAAGTGCTCGATTGAGGACCGCGATCCTGAGTGGGACACAGGGGCATGCTTCGGAATAGAGGATGCCAAGGGGTCGGGTTATGCAGGAACATCGGCATCATTATCGTCGTCGTCGTCGTCGAGAAAGAAGGGGCAGGGTCATAGGAAGAAAAGCGAAAATAAAGTGAATAAGAAGCGTGCGAAGGACGGCGAGGACCGGCCCGACATGCCCCGAGAGTTGAAGGATCATATCACTAGGGTTTTGGGTGGCAAAGAAGTGCGATTGGTCATACAAAAGCAATTGACCCGATCGGACGTGAGCGGCGAGCTTCGTCGCGTATCGATCCCCAAGACTCAGATCATCGACTCTGAATTCTTGAGGGAGGTCGAACAGAAGTCGTTGGAGGCGTCTGTTGATAAAGATGTGAGGGTGCTTTGCTACCGTTCCCCAGAAGAGAACCTAGGAGAGAAGGTTCTCAAGTTGAGACTCTGGGTGATGCACAAAAAACCCACAGGTCAAAGGGTCGCCGGTGGCCGAGAGGATGACGCCTGCGGCAAGGAGGAGGCTAGATCGTTGAAGAAGGGCAAATCAGGCGGAATGGATGGTGGCGGAGGGCCAAGACCGTCGTGGATGTACATCATCTTGAGGACCGGCTGGCCCCAGTTTGTAAGGGATAATAAACTCGAGCTTCATAACGTCGTCCAGATTTGGTCGTTTCGAGTCGACTCGGACTTGGCTCGTGATGAGTTACGCTTGGCTTTGATCGTACTACCTGGAAAACAAGCAAAGAGAGAGTTAGGGAGTCATCTGATTGATTAAGTATAGTTTCCAAATTAGTTATGAGAATTAATCCAGTTAGTGGAACTGAGCTTTGTTTCTTTGCAATGATAAAGAATTGCTAAGTTTAGTAAAAGGAAAGAATCAAATTCTTCCTTATTCTTGTCCAAAACCTTATTCTTTTCTTGCTCTTGCCACTTGGCCTCTTTCTCGGCTTCCTTCCACTCATAATGAGCCTGTTCATTTTGAGTGCAAGTTTTTGAAGCCGGTTTGTTTTGTTCTTTTTCGTCTCCCCATTTATATATTGCTTACTTTACCAAAAAAAAAAAAAAAACCTTATTCTTGTTTTACTTGTGGTATCAACATACAATTTATATCTTATTTCATTTTGTCTTTTGTTTGGCAAAACCTTTAGATATTGGACTTTGATAATGCTTAATATTGTGGAAACATCATATTGTAGGTTCGAAGATGGGTGGCTTTGTACTAGACTTGTCAAAAAGGTGGGGCAAGTTTAGATTACCTAAATAGATTTATTTAATCCGTTTTGACCTATCTCCATGTAATAAAAATTTAGTGATCCATAACCAATCCAATTGATATCTAATTCATATCCGACCCGACTTATATTACTAAAACACTTCCATATTTAACTAAATCTAGGAAAACTCATATCCAAATTGAGGTGATAGTACAAAATGAGCAAGTGCAAGATCGAGTGAGGGCGAGAGAGAGTGAAGAAAAACTAAGACTCATAAAAGTGAATTGTATCTAAGTAAATTATAAACCTATTTACCATCCATATTATTTTGGCCTTTATCATCCTAAATACGTTTACGACACATTTACTGAATATAACTAATCTATATAACAACTTAACCTATCAAATATGAATTAAAAAATGGGTTTAAGACCTATTTTGATAGGCCTACTTTATACATATTTAGGATCATATTTGGGAGAATTATATCACGGGAGACCCTCATAATACTTGATTGGGTTAAACTTGTATTCATTATAATATTCAGTTAGTTAAAGTAATAGTCAATTTTTCCCCGTAAAACCTCTCAGCTAAAAATTTATAGAGGCGGGAACGTGAGAATAGCTCATTTTATAAGGCTAAATGGAGTCACCTGTACAACTTTCAACTGGTTAAGGCAAAGATATATTCGAGGAGCACCGTTAGTCAATTTTCTGTTGACAAAGGTTTGTTCAACCACTCGAAAAAATTTTAAGCGTATAATTAAAATCGTTTACAATTTCTTGTAAGACACAACTGGAAATGTAAGTACAAGTTCCATGGAGGCTCGAAAGAATTGCATGCATGGCTGCATGCTACATCTAAAAAGAAAATAGTTATGGTAAACCCATCAGCTTCTAAAAATGACATAATGGGAGACGGCTGAGACTGTCTCCAAAAGCCCCAAAAAGCAGTCGCCGATATCATCAGCCACGGTTTACAGGTCGTGCCAATGCGTTGGTGGCGGCTCGTCGACCGGAATCTATAGATTTACCACCAAACATGATAGGGGCCTGCCCGGCGAAGGGATATCAACAGAGGGCCGTAGCAACGTCCCTAAAGGCGTGCTTCAATGACGGTTCGCCTGTCGTCAACAGCACCTCTAGAATTCACCGGCCTGTCTACAAAGTTTCTGCAGAGGCAGGTGGGCAGTCCATAGAGAAGGACGTTCGGCACGAGACTGGCAATTCCTAGGTTGGGAAGGTTACAGCATTGAAGTCGGGTGGGATTTGTGCTTGATATGGGACTGACCTTCGATAGTCCTTGTAAAACATATGTTTCACCATAAATAAACTATATAATCAGTTTCAGAAGTATACAACTTTCATATTTCCCATAATCAGTTACCGGATTTGTTAACCTTTCAGGTGCTTTCCGTTCGGTCATCTTTCTTTCTTCTCGTAACAGAGTTGGACTGTGGTTTCATAGTTAGTTTCTCCACCGGTATATGTGAAGGTGGCATCCCACTTACATTATTCGCGAAAGAAAGAGAAGAAATCAAGAAGAGATCGTAGAGTGAATTTCTTTCTTCTTCGTCCTTTCCTATTGAGAAGAGATTGGCTTCGCAGTGGACGAGAGCAAGTGGGCGCAACGTTCTGAAGATTTCGAGGGACGTTCCATGGACCCTTGCCCCCTCAACGAGATGCTCAGGTCTGTAGGCAGGGCTGCGAGGGACAACCACTGGGGAGAAGGATCGTCTCGTGGACAAGAGAATCACGCTTTGCCCGTGGAATCGTTGAGCAGTGGTGCGTTGAGAGGAGGCGAACCACCGACGAACGAGGGGCGCAATATGCAGCCCTTAGACACTCATCGAAGAGTGCAAATTACCATAGTTAGGGAACAAGATGTTCAAGAAAGAAATTTCCAAGAAGGATATGATCCAGATATCGACAGCTTGACGAAGCGGATAGAGGAAATATTGTTAGGCGAAGGAGGAAGCTCGGCATCTGAAGGTGGCAAGGACAAGGAATGGAGATCAGGAGAAGACGAGGAGAGGTGCGGCCACGGCGACAGTGGTGACAGGTCGAAGAGGAAGTCCAGGTGGCTGGACAAAGAAGCTGGAGAGGGCAGCAGCAACAGAAACCTGAGGAGGAGGTTCTCCAAGAAAGACTCGCCACCCCTTCCCGACCCCCCACCTGACATGCCTCGAGAGTTCAAGGACAAGATCAATCGGTTGGGTGGGAAGGAGGTCACTCTGGTCATGCAAAAAGTGATACTAAATTCTGATTTGATTGGGCAAACGTGCCGCCTCTCGCTTCCCAAGAACCAAGCCAAAGAAATGGGTTTCCTCAGAGAGGGAGAGAAGAGGAACTTGGATGCGAGAGGGGAAATACCCGTCAGGGTGATTTTTCCGAACCTGTCGGAGAAGGACCTGATCTTTACAGTCTGGGAGACGCGCAAACAGGGTGAAAGCAATGCGAAGAAGGCGGAGCTGATGCATGACAAGGATGGTAAAGACAACAGGGAGAAGAGGGGGAAGGGAGCGCAATCAGCACATGACAGCGATGAAGACAGTGAGATGGGAACTAAGAAAGCAAGGTCGATGGAAGAGCAAGGCAAAGAGGGTGAGAAGGAATGGGAATCATCGTTAGTGTATATCTTAAGGACTGGCTGGAGAGCCGCGGCTGAGGAAAGCGGGCTAGATGTACACGATAGGATTCAAGTTTGGTCGTTTCGCATTGATTCTGATGCTTGTCAACATCAGCTTGGCTTTGCTTTGATTAGACTGCCAAGAGAAGACCGCGGTGGAGATGCAACGGGTTGAAGCAACTTCAAAGAAGTCGGTGGTTGCACAACTTCAGAGAAAGGAAGCCATGCCGCTCAGAACGTGGACTGGTTCGCGGGTTCCCCCTAGAACTTCCCCTGATTTCAATCCATTTTTGTCGAGAGTATATTGAGATGGCATTTGACAACATGTTGAGCGCCATGTTTTTGTTTCTCTAGTATTTTCATGTTCATAATTGTACTGAGTTTTAGTTTGGAGGGACATATACAGCATCCCAACTGGGCAGAGTTTTGCTTTTTTCAGCTGGCGTCAATGATTTTTCTCGTTGCATGTGTGAGATCATGTCACTAGAAGTTGAAAATTTTGACACATAATTTTTATTCCGGTTGTGATATTATAGATCAGGACATCCACCGTTACTGATCAGGAGGACGTGCCCCACCTTATCCACCGGAAGCTGGCAAGAGTTTCTCGAACTTCCACCCTAATATTTCGGTATCCGAGTAGCTCCAAGTCCTCAATCTTTGTATTAGATATAGCGGACGCCACGCCTCCCTCGATTGACATGTTTTCATTTGGCATTCCAGAATTTACATGTGGTTCTTAGCAGAGAACTGACGCAGAGTCCGACCAAATTCTAATAGACATGCATTTAGATAGCCCTGGAAAAGCTCTGCAATGATCAACTTCAATTGCTTTCTTGAACTTTCATTAATCTCCGCATCTGTCGAAATTGGTATAAATGAAACAAAAAATATTGCATATTTCCCGCAATTTTGCGTTGGACATTCAGACACACGTGCACAAGCAACCCGAGAAAATTTGGTTAGTAATTGATCAGGGAATATGAAATGTGAGCATGAACAGATATACACAAACACGAAAAGCCGAACATCTCGACAAATCAACAACCTTTTATTAAGCTCCCCCCCCCCAAAAAAAAAAAAAACAATTGTAAAAGAGAGTCATATTTTGATTCTGAGCCACTCATTTTCACAAGAATTACAATCATAACTCTAAAACCGAGAAGTCACTCATTTCACGAGATGGGTTAGCTTGTCTCGTGTAGAAACGTTGACCATGCTGTGCAAACCTAACTCATGAATTGCTGGCAGATTGGAGCTATGCATAAGCAGGGGACTTTGAATTCGTCTGGCTCATTAGGATCGCACAAGTAATTGTACCTGCCACAAACGCCACAGATAATTTTGATACGTACTGGTAGACACACACACACATATCTATATGTAGGTAGAGAGAGAAAGAGAGAGTGTCACGTCCTGATTCCCAAGAATAGGGGCACGACACGGCCGTCTTTTCACCAAAAGGACATAGTCTCAACATAACCAAAATTCAGTTTAAAATCAACATATATACATCCTCACACACACCCACCCACCGGCCCACACACACACACACAAATATATGACATAGAGCATTTTGTTACAATATATTAGAGTTTTCTATAAATCACCAAACCAAATTATATACCTCCACCAAAAACTAACCCACAAACTTAGAAACTACATATAACTTATACCAAAAAGTCCTCACCGGTAACAAACGTTTATGCCTACTTGCGGCTCGCTGAAGAACCTGAAAATAAGTAAGTGAAAGAAGTGAGCTACCACGGCTCAGTGAGTAATACAATTATTTTTAGCGGACCGAGAAATTATTATACACATTTAAATCGCAACCATAGCTCATTTTAACATAATATATATTCATAATACATATTCCGAAAATACCAATGATCTAGTCCATTGATTAATCTTAATTCCATTGATTGATTTCATCAAACCATACGTCGATGGTTTATTCCATTAACCAAACTCCAATCACATGTCAATAATCTACTCCATTGACTAACTCATCCTTAAATGTCTATCAATGGTCACGCATAACGCTTGTGACAAGGCAACCAAGATTCCTCCCTTAGTTAAGTCTCCACCTATTATTAGTCGATAACTCAGCTCATAAGGATATCCTAAATTAGTATGCGCATACCCACACATCCCTAAGGGTTCACAAAGACACCATCATCACAAATATCTAGTAATCCATCATATTATCTCACAACTCGGGCATTTGATATGTAAATATCAAAGCGTTCTTCAAGAATCTCAAGATTCTTTTTTAAAGGGTTTTCACAAACCATTTCTAGGCAATCATTCTAACTAAATTCAAAGGATAATTCTCTCTTTGAAACAACAAAATGGCAGTAAAAGCTCGATCCTGCTTTTTGCAAAAAAAGATGCTATTCATCAACTCATAGCATATGCAACTCATAGTGTTTTACAAAATATGAGTTTAAAATACAAAGAAGAAATGATGTCACTCACTTAGGAAAAACCAAAAATCAACTACAGCACTTACTCAAGCCGACGCACTCAAATTCCTAACAATTAACTGAAAAACAATATTAGAAGACCTAGTAAAATGATGTTCTAGTGAATGACTTGACTATAGTACATTTATTTGTTGATAAAACGACACCTACGCTTCAACAAAAAGCCTACCTCTAGTGGCAACCTATTGTTGTTCGCTAGGTGTGGCTTGCGTGCTAAACTTCATCGCCCCATAACTTCCTTCACAAAATTCCGTTTTGAGTCATCTTATAGTCCTTAAAAAGATCTCTTGATGGATTACAACAACCCCAACTCAGCCGCCCCAAAACCTAAATGAAAATGGCTAAAATTCAGGCCCAAATTTACTGTTTAGTATAGTGTCTAGAACGCGCGCCAAACTTTCGGGCAAACCGTAAGCTCAAATCAAGATCCATAAAATCCTACAATTTCAGAACATCCTAAACTATTATTTCCACGAAAATATACAGCTCAACGACAACAAAATTGGACTTCGCTGCACAAATTTCCAATAATTCCGAATTTCAAGCCCTAATTGCGACTATTCATTCAAATAGATGATTAGAGACTTCGATCACTTACCGTCATTGCAAACAAAGTTAAGTTGGCTTGATGAGTTGTTCAGATCATGAGCACGCCAAATTTTTTCCCTTTTCCCTTTCTCCTCTTTCTCTCCTCTATCTTGTTTCTTTCTTTTGCTAGATGGGGGCTCTCAGCCTCTCTCTCTCTTTTTTAAAAACAAGCCGAAGCTTCCACTATTCTCCTTTCGTTTTTTTTTTTTTTGGTTGACTTTTCAAACTCTCTTTCTTTTCTTTTCTTTTTCTTTTTTCAAAGCTCATATTTTAGAGAGAGAGATTGCTTCGTTGCTTTGCACTCTAAGATTGTGTTTGGAAGTCAAGATAAAATTCAAGATATAATAAAATTTATCATATCTTGGATTCGATGCCTGCTCAAGACGAAATAAAGTTAGATATAAGGGAGATATAGATCGGATAAAATTATCCCACGGGGAGGTGAGATAAATGTGGATGGGATTTCTAACATCTATAATAAGAAAATTATTTTCCTCGAATGATAATATCCTTAAATTAGCAAAATTAAAATCATATTTCAATATAAATAATATTTGAATTCTAATATAAGAAATTCAAAATAAAAAACAATTTAATTTTTTAATTTAACCTTATTTTTATTTATATATTCGAATTTAATTCTATTTTATAAAATAAATTCACTATATAAATATAAATATATATTTACATTTATTACATATTTTAGTATTTTAATATTTTAGGTATCTTAATATAGTTTATTATTTAATAAATTTTTATTACAGAATGATGGAAGGGGAAGAAAGAAATTAAAAAAAGAAATTAATTTAAAAAGGGAAAATAAAATAAAAAGGTAAAATAAAAAATAAAGTAGGCAAGAGGGTCGCATGAGATTTTTACCTCTCAATTTGTAAATTTTTTGGTTCATTTATATTAATATGCCATTCATACCAAGCAATATACATGATATGATCTGAATATATCCAACTTTATTATTGCAATAATCAAATATTGGATAAGATATAGTAAAATCCATGTATTTCATATTCTATTTTATCCTTGGTCTGGACGACCAAACGTAGTCTATGTGTTTACTCCAAAACTCAACTGTTGCCTGAGAGGCAAAAAGGTAAAACAAAATAAGAAAATGATAGAACTATCTTAAATAAATTATTCATAAATAGAACTATCTTAATATTTACAAAGATTAAAACGCTAAGACAAAGAAAGAAAAAAGATAGCATATTCTTTTTTGTTGATTTAGGAAACAAACTTAAATGAAAATATATTGTAAAATCTACGCTACGGTGTAATGATGAGAACTTTTGACTTTTTTTATTAAAAGTTAAGGGACTAGTTTGAACAAATTAAAAAGTTTAAGAACTAGATTGAATATTTATGAATAATTCAAGGACCTCATTGAAACAAATTATAAGATTGAGGGTGACATTGCACATTAGGACAAATTTTATAGACTATTTGCATCATTTTACCTTCTCTTAACTAATTGGCTTACTACATTTCCTTGAAGCCCTCACATCTTATTTAGCTTTTTTTAAAAAAAATATTTGTCAATAAAGTCACGACCTTAATAAATAAATAAATTGTTATTCCTAAAATGAGAGAGCACGTGATTTCGGTGGGAAAAAAAGAAACTTACAATGTATTTGTTTTCATAAAAAATATTTGCATGAAATGATTTTCTAGACATTTATCTATTTAAAAGTGGATAATCAACACAAAATAATTTACCGTAAGAGAAAATCACTGTAATTAAGTCGAGGAAAATAATTTCTCTATCCTAAAAATAAGGAATCATCTTCCCAAGCCCAAATGAGGTGAAAACGTGGAGAGAGAGAGAGAGAGAGAGAGAGAGAGAGAGAGAAGAGAGAGAGAGAGAGAGAGAGAGAGAGAGAAGAAAGACCAAAACTCAAAGAGGTGAGTTGTGTCTAAATAAATTATGAACCCATTTACCATCCATCTTATTGTGGGCTTTATCATTATTTACTCATTTATAATCTATTTACTAACTATAATTAATCCATATAATAATTCAACTCATCAAGTATGAGTTAATAAACGGGTCATATATCCATTTTATAGGCCTACTTTAGACATGTTTAGGATCATATTTGGGAGAATTATATCATGGGACACCCCGTAATACTCAATCGAGTTAAACTTGTGTTCACTATAACATTCAATCAATTAAAGTAGTAGTCAATTTTCTTACCCATAAACCTCTCAGCTTAAAATTTATAGAGGCGGGAATGTGAGTATAGTTCATTTTACAAGCCTAAATGGAGTCACTTGTTCAATTTTCAGCTAGTTAAGGCAACATATATTCGAGAAGCACTGTATAACTAGTCAATTTTCTTTTGACAAAGGTTTGTTTAGAAAATAATATATTATCATCCTTGAAAACATTTCAAGCGTATCATTAAAATCACTCATAAGTTCTCTTAAGGCACAACTTGAAATGTTTAGTAGAAATTCCATGGAGGCCCGAAAAAGAAAAGCATGCATGGCTGCATGCTACATTTTAAAAAGAAAATAGTTTATGGTAAACCCATCAACTGCTAAATATGACGTGATGGCAGACGGATAAGACTGTCTCCAAAAGCCCCGAAAAGCAGTCGATGTCATCAGCAACGGTTTACAGGTCTTGCCAATGCCATTAGCGGCGGCTCGTCGTCCGGCATCTATAGACTTGCCGCCAAACATGATGGGGGACTGCACGGCTCAGGGGTTTCTACAGAGGGCTGCAGCAACCGTCCCTAGAGGCGTACTTCGACGACGGTTTGCCTGTCTTCAATAGCATCTCTCGAATTCGCCAGCCGGTTACGAAGTTTCTGCAGAGGCAGCTGGGCAGTCCCCAGAGAAGGACGTTCAGCACGAGACTGGCAATTCCTAGTGTGAGAAGAAGGTTACAGCATTGAAGCGCGGTGGGATATGAGCTTGATATGGGATTTACCTTCAATAGTCCTTGTAAAAACGTAAGCTTTCATAAGAAATAAACTATATTAATCAGTTCCACAAATATACAACTTTCATATTTCATATTATCAGTTACAAGATTCGTTAATTTTTCAGGTGCTTTCCGTTGGGTCACCTTTCTTCGTATTTGTAACAGAGTCGGACCGGGGTTTCCTAGTTAGTTTCTCCACTGGTATATATAAAGGTCGCACTGAAGATTATATGGGTGCATCCCGCTTACATTACTCGCGAAAGAAAGAGAGGAAATCAAGAAGAGATCGTAGAGAGAATTTCTTTCTTCTTTGTCCTTTCGTACTGAGAAGAGATTGGTTTCACAGTGGACGAGAGCAAGTGGCCGCTACGTTCTGAAGATTTCGAGGGACATCCCATGGAGTCATGGACCATCGCGCACTCAACGAGATGCCCCGGTCGATAGGCAAAGCCGCGAACGCCAAGCACCAGGGAGAAGGATCGTCTCATGGACAAGAAAATCGCACTTTGCCCGTGGCATCCTCGAGCAGTGATGTGTTGAGAGGAGGTGAACCACCAACGAACGCGGGGCGCAATCAGCAGCCCTTAGACACTCGTCAAAGAGTGGGAAATAGCGTAGTTAGGGAACAAGATATACGAGAAAGAAACTTCCGAGAAGGATATGACGATGATGAGGGTCTTGCGAAGTTTTTTGAGGAAAAATTGTT
This sequence comes from Eucalyptus curtisii, assembly GCA_017140595.1. Taxonomy (NCBI): domain Eukaryota; kingdom Viridiplantae; phylum Streptophyta; class Magnoliopsida; order Myrtales; family Myrtaceae; genus Eucalyptus; species Eucalyptus curtisii. The sequence continues at coordinate 16,069,821 of CM029494.1, forward strand.
AGCCAAAACAGGAGACTTGGAAGATATCGGCAATTTATGGAGATTAGGAGGAGACGAGGAGAGGTGGGGCCACGGCGACCGTGGGGAAGATTTTGAGGGACGTCCCATGGGCCGTCGCCCACTCAACGAGATGCTCCGGTCGGTAGGCGGAACCGCGAAGGCCAAGCACCGGGGAGAAGGATCGTCTCATGGACAAGAAAATCGCACTTTTCCCGTGGCATCCTCGAGCAGTGATGTTTTGAGAGGAGGTGAACCACCAACGAACGCTGGGCGCAATCAGCAGCCCGTAGACACTCGTCAAAGAGTGGGAAATAGCGTAGTTGGGGGACAAGATGTTCAAGAAAGAAACTTCCGAGAAGGACATGACGGTGATGAGGGTCTTGCGAAGTTCACGGAGGAAGATTCGTTAGCCAAAACAGGAGACTTGGTACATATCAGCAATGAACGGAGATTAGGAGGAGACGAGGAGAGGTGGGGCCACGGCGACCGTGGGGAAGATTCTGAGGGACGTCCCATGGACCGTCACCGACTCAACGAGTTGCTCGGGTCGGTAGGCAGGGCTGCGGAGGCCATGCACTGGGGAAAAGGATCGTCTTGCGGACAAGAAAATCGCCCTTTCGCAGTGAAATCCTCGAGCAGTGATGCGCCGAGAGGAGGCGAACCACCGACGAACGCAGCGTGCAATAAGCAGCCTGTAGATACTCGTCGAAGAGTGGGAAATAGCGTAGTTAGGGAACACGATGTTCAAGAAAGAAACTCCCAAGAAGAATGTGATCGTGGTGACGACCGTATTGTGAAGTTGGCGGAGGAAGAATTATTATCCGATGGAGGAAACTTGGCGTCTACCAGCGATGAGGACGAGGAATGGCGATTAGGAGGAGACGACGAGAGGCGCAGCCACGACGACCGTGGCGGCAGGTCGAAAAGGAAATCCGGGTGGCTGGACAAAGAACCTGGAGAGGGCAGCAGCAACAGAAACCAGAGGAGGAAGCTCTCCAAGAAAGACTTGCCACCTCTTCCCGACCCCCCGCCTGACATGCCTCGAGAATTCAAGGACAAGATCAATGGGTTGGGTGGGAAGGAGGTCACACTGGTCATGCAAAAAGTGATACTAACCTCGGATTTGAGTTATCTGTGCCGCCTCTCGCTCCCCGAGAGCCAATTCAAAGAAATGGGTTTCCTCAGAGAGGAAGAGAGGAGGAAGTTGGATGCGAGAGAGACAATACCCGTCAGGGTGATTCTTCCGAACCTCTCGGAGAAGAACCTAATCTTTACAGTCTGGGAGATGCGCAAAAAGGGCAAAAGCGTTGCGAAGAAGGCGGAGCTGACGCACAAGAAGGATGGTAAAGACCACAGGCAGAAGAGGGCAACGAAAGCGCAAACGGCGCATGACAGCGACGAAGACAGTGAGACGGAAACTAAGAAAGCAAGGTCGACGAAAGAGCCAGGCAAAGACGGTACAAAGAAATGGAAATCATCGTTAATGTATATCTTAAGGACTGGCTGGAGAGCTGCGGCTGTGGAAAGCGGGCTAGATGTACATGATAGGATTCAAGTTTGGTCGTTGCGCGTCGATTCTGATGCTTGTCGAGACCAGCTTGGCTTCGCTTTGATCAGACTACCGAGAGAAGACCGTGGTCGAGATGCAACGGGTTGAAGCAACTTCAGAGAAGTCGGTGGTTGCTCAGAGAGAAAGGAAGCCATGCCGCTCAGAACCTGGACTGGTTCGTGTGTCCCCTAGCACTTCCCCTGACATCTGACAACATGTTGAGTGCCATGTTTTTGCTTCTCAAGTATTTTCTGGTTCATAATTGTACAGAGTTTTTGTTTGAAGGGACATATACAGCATCCCAACTGTGCAGAGTTTTGCTTTTTCAGCTGGCGTCAATGATTTTCCTCTTTTCATGTGTGAGATCATGTCACGAGAAGTTGAAAATTTTGCCACATGATTGCATGCTCCGGGCCTGATATTATAGAGCAGCACATCCACCCTTATTGATCAGGCAAGAGTTTTCCGAACTTCCACCCTTAATAGTTCAATATCCAAGTAGCTCGAACGTCTTCGATCTTTGTATTAGGTACAGCGACGCCATGCCTCCCTCGATTGACATGTTTTCATTTGGCATTCAATAATTTACATGCGGTTATTAGCAGACAAATTGATGCAGAGTTTGAACAAAATCTGATATACACGCATGCAGATAGCCGTGGAAAAGCTCTGCTATGATCAAGTTCCATTGCTCTCTTTAAGCTTCATAAATATCCGCATCTGCCGAAATTGGTACCGATGAAACAACAAATATCACGTATTTCTGGCAATTTTCCGTGGAACATTCAGACACAAGTGCATATAAAACCCGAGAAAATTTGGTTAGCATTTGATCAGGGAATATGAAATATGAGTACGAACAAATATACACAAACCCGAGAAGCCGAACATCCCGATGAATCAACAACTTTTTATTGAGCCGAAAAAAAAAAAAATTGTCAAAAAGAACCAGATTTGATTCTGAGCTACTCCTTTTCACAAGAATTACAATCATAACTCTGAAACCTAGAAGTCACTCGTTTTGCGAGATGGGTTAGTTTGCCTCCTTGTGGAGAAACAAATTGACTGTGCTGTGCAAACCTAATTCATGAATTGCCGGCAGTTTGGAGCTTTGCATAAGCAGGGGACTTTGAATTCATCTGGCTCATCAGGATCGAACAAGTAATCATACCTGCCACAAACGCCACAGATAAATCAGAGACACACACACATATATACCTGTATATACATACATATATCTATATACATGCAACGAGAGAGAGAGAGAGAGAGAGAGAGAGAGAGAGAGAGAGAGAGAGAGAGAGAGAGAGATACGTTAGTTCATCCCCAGCTGATACGTTGGTCTTCGCAATGAGGACTATTCTGCTCTCATCGTGGCCTACACTCATGATCCGTGCATAGCAATTGGGCATACACTGCATGGCAGAGAAACCGAAAGATCATGAGAAGAGTGCTACATTTGAGTACAGAGATGAGGGTCCATATTTGAAGAAACCTACCGAATGGTTGATGAGACGCGCTATATTTCCTTTATCAGTAGCATCCACCACTACTTCTTCGCTGATCTTAAATAACTGCAATCAGGATTAGCTCAAATTCAATTTGTTGCGAAAGAAACAGAGAATTAATTGAAAACAGCAAATGTCCAAGGGAAAACAGGGACGGAGTTCAGAAGATCTCTGCACTCCAATGCTTAAAAACTTACATAACAGTCCTTCCCTTCCTGTCGGTACTTTGCCTCCCTAAGATCTGCAACACTGCGCCTCACCTGCTCCCCTCGATATTCAATAACCTGCAGAGAATGGCATGATATTCACAACGCATGAATGGAAGTATCAAATGGTGAATCCAACAATTACTGGATGCAGATCTCCCACTTTTTCCTCAACATTTCCAAACCAAATAGGTCAAAAGAGAATGCACCATACATCGGTCCCAGGCTGTCCGCTCAAAAATATGACAGTGCACCAAGAAAATAAACCAGCATTCTTCGTTATGACACAATTTCTCATGCGAATTTTTTATTGCTATGCCATATGAAAATATGCTCAATGTGCAAGGTCCACCCAAGGAAAGCACACAGAAAAAGGCCAAGGGCACAGCGCTTACCATCTCTCCCTCTTGGATATTCCTCCTTGCAAATAGTCCCCACCCATGTATTCCAGATCTACCAAAGCAAGCTCGGTCATGTTCAGTTCTCTGTAGTCATATCAGTACCAGGATGTGGAATTAGAAAGCAAGGGAAAACAAAAGGACAAAACAGCAAAAGAGCTAAAAGTGGCGAATATTTGCCTGCAAGTGTTGTAGTCTTTCACGGAATGATGAGAATGTATTGGACTCGTCTACTTCCTATAGATGAAATGACAGAAAATTTTAATCACGAGCTGCACAGGTCTCAACTTTTGATTTGCAGATCAAAAAAGCAAAAGCAACTAGAAAAGGATAAGGGTTTACTCTAAATTTGTTCAAACTGTCGATTATGCCTAGAGAATGATGGCAAGATCCTCTGACTCTGTGAGGAATAGCTTCTTCCTCAGATCTCTAGCAAGATGAAAAGTCAAAGGAAGATAAGTACAAAATTGTCCTTGTCATGTTATGCATGCAACAAAACAATAGGATAGATTGAAAAAGTCGTGAGACAAACCTTCCGGTTATTTTTCAATCTTCTAAAGACCCGGCATCTTGCAGCAGAGAGTGGATCCAATTCACTGATTTCTGCTGTTGGAACATCTTCAAGCACTGGTCTAGATGAGATGAGCCTTGAACCACCCCTCCGTTTGTTTTGTATGAGGCTTTTAGCGGATATAACCCCTGCAGGAGTTTGTATGATGAGAACAGTATCTGGATTTGGGGCCCTGAACCAAAAGAAAAAAATCATTAAGTCTAAACCGACAGTGATAATGAATTAGGAAGACATGGGCAGTGCTTGGTGATAAGGGCGCTGAAAGAAATTGTAGAGACATGAGTTTGGTTCAAGTTTCCCTGGGTAGATACGGCTGGAAGGGTTCTCATAATTGGAGGAGGAGGGGGTGCTAAAGCTTTGCTTCTCTAAGGAAAGAGAACATATTCTTGCAGTTGTAAATTGAATACAGATTGCACGGACATGTACCATGCTCTATGGCTGGCATGATGACTAAATTTGCGAAAGAATGAAGAGTGCTTATCCAAAAGTGGGCATTCGCGGAGGAAAGGAGAGATACAATAGAGAGGGCTTAACTATTAGGTAAGATATCCAGACTACCCATTGAAGGAGGTAAATAATCCATGATAAGGCAAAAACAATGAGGAAAGAACAAGGAATAACATGCTGGGGGTGGACAGAGAAGTGAAGTAGTGTCCGTCATTATTGTGAAAACACAAAAGTGAGTCCATACCGGTGATAAGCGCAATAAGAAACCATCCTCGTGATCTGTTTCCCATTTTTCTCCAAGCTATGCAACTGACAACCAAAAAAGAAATATATTTTTAGAAGAGACATGCATGTTACCAATGTCTTTTCTAAAACAAACCAGACAGATACATTACTCATACTAACCCAAAAGTACCTACTAAGTTTGTTGGCTCCAGTTATATTGTCAAGCAACTAGCATTGAACTTTAGTCATATGAAAATAGTAAACTTGACAGCTACCCAAGTTCTGAAGGTTGTAATGACTCACCTCCATCCGATACCCTGCCCTTGATGCACACATTGCATGGTAATATGTTGAGCATTTGCAGCATTGTGTACAGGAGCCATGAATTTGCTTACAAATAACGCATATCTGAAGTTTAATTCACATTTTAATTGTCAGCAACATATTCAAGTGAAATAGAGCCAAACCCACCAACTAGATACACACCAGACTAGACAGCAATGGTGAGTTAGAAAGGATAATTGCAGAAATGATAAAAGACAAGACTAAACACAAAACTCCTGACGTAAAGATAAGAAAAATTAAAGTAAAAATAACACACTAGAATCATAAAATATACTATATACTTGACATTTCTATCATTGAGGCAAATATTAAATTTGGAACATTATGCCATGGATATTAAAAGCTTCACATTACCAAAACGCGTTAACATCTCTTGATTCATAAAAATTAAGATGCTGAATAAGGATTTTTTTTTTTTTTGACGGAATGCTTAACCTTAACAAAAGAATTTGACGGAATGCTTAAGATCCCAATAGCAGGCTCCATCTTCTCATCACTAGCAAAGGCAACTTCAGGTCGAAACCACGCACATGTAACATGAACCCACAATGGCTCCACATCAGTTGGCTTCAGTGCACCGCCTAAAGAGAAAAGGTTCAGCCACCAAGCTCAAGTAAATATGAAGAGACAGGAACTAAACCTATTGAGCAAGTTTTTCCAACAACATACAACTGAAATATTTTCAGACATGAATTGAATATAAATAGCACAAGTGCAAAGACCCAAAAGTGCTTAAAACATTAGGAAGCTGTTTCTAAAATGACGTCTGAGGAGTAGATTAGAAAGCGCCAGATATCTGACAAAAAAATATATAAGGGGATTTCTTATGAGCAGATAAAAATTCAATAGTCCTCTCCAGACTAGTTCCCAATAAGGTACATCATGGCACTACCCTAACAAACCAGATAACACAAAGATAAAAAGCACCAATGAAGTACCTTTTACAGGACAAAGACAGCATTCCCTCTCGATGTCAGGTGTTTCACAAGCTTTGCATACCCATGATGTTATATCTCGCACATTTCTTGCTCCATAGCACTCTTGATGAACCGCTATTTGACATCTAATAAGTACACAGTGACATAATTACGATTGCAGAATAACCTAGGTGGCAAAAACAAGTGAAGGAAGGGAGGAAAAGAAAAATCTTAACGCGCATTAACAGGTCATGGGAACAAACTAATGTGCTAATCCTTAGGTCTCCAGGGGGAAAAAAAAAAGGTCCCATAATAATATCTCCTGTAACAGGACTTTGTCAGAACCTAAAGACGTGCAATATATAAGGTGGGTACAAGATGCTCTGCTCCTCCTGCAATCCTAGAGAATAATCTTAATAGGTGGAACTTATTTAACCACAATTTTTATGATGATTACCTGTTGCAGATGATAATTTTGTTGTAGTCCCAATCTTCAACCCATCTACAGACAGCACATCGCTCGGTCGTCCATTTAGCATATACTGGTTCATACCTCTCTGTCTCAATGATGAAGATTGACAAGTAAGAATCGGCTCTTTCAATCAGAAGAGTATATGCTATGAGGGTAAGCAAACCTTGTAAAAATGCGAGCAGCTTCTGCTTCCTTTCTTTCATAGGAGGCCGTTTAGGTGGCTTCCCAGAAACTAGAGCTTTTTCATGGTATTCAGCCAATTGCAGCATCTGCAGATCCAAAAAAAGATTTCAATATACATCTCTCATGGAACTAGCCAATAGCTAGGCTATTACCAATCATGGAAGATAAGTCATATTAAGGTTTCAAAATTCAGACTAAATAGATCTCTGTTCAGCATATAAAAACCCAACACGGGCACATCATCCAACAGAAACACAAGAAAAGGTAAAAGTCCTAAGAAAGATGATCAAGACATATAAGAGGAAGCAACCGAAAAGAATGTCAAATCTCTCTCAAAAGGTTGAGACTGCCCCAGATTTAGACTCATTCATAGATGGTCCATATCAGAGATAGGGAAGCTGCCTCACTGAATCAAGAATAAAGGATCCAGAAACTTGGCTTTACCAACCAATCAAATGAAATTAAAATGAGTCAACCACAAAAGATGCACTTCTTCATAGAAAGATCAGTAAGGTTATGTAAAATTAAAATGTGCAAAAATCTGCACAAGGGCACAATTGGAAAAGGAGCTTTTGCCCCTCATCTTCGTGGCTTTTTCCTGTCTTTCAACTCAGGGTTTAGCAAGGATCAACAAAAGAAGGAAAAAAATTGGATTGAAAATGGCTAGCAACAAAAATTAGTGGCACATTATATTGCCTTGAAACAAGGGCAAGAGGAGTTATTCTGGCTCCAACTACATGGACCTTTACTTCCCTCAGGCTCAGATCTTGCCACTGCTGACTTATCTTCATCATTGCAGTAGATTCAACATAATATTCTACATTAGAGGTGCTGACCACCTACTCATTTCTAAATTAGTGGTTGTATTTGCACTGGTAGTCAGACACTACCTTCATCAAGATATGAAGGGTTCGGGCAAGGAAAAGGCTCCTTCTCAACTATATATCACCGACAGTGACATATTATTCTGCACTTCTAGAGAAAGTACTACTAGTACCTCATCCCAATGCATTGCTACAAGGAGGTTTCCTCCTTGAATTACATCTAAGACCAGACACTACTAGCTACAGGAAAGGTATGTCTCAATTGCTTGATGCTGACTAATACCAAAAGAAAAAAAAAAAAAAAAAAACACAAAAACCAGCATTGTTTGACACGTCATAAAAGTAATGAGTATAATGCAAAAATTCGGCTTAGGCACGTACCCATTTCTCCAGTGGTAACATGGAACCTTTCACCCTTATGCTTGTTCTCCAATTCCTTAACTTGGAATTTGTATGTCGTTCCCAGTCACTCAGTGCTTGTTTTTTTGTTCCACAAAGCCCACACTTGCAAATAACTCTGAGAAGACAAGGAAAAGAAATTAAAAAGCAATTCATTGAATTAACCAATAGGTGTACTTCTAAGGATTGTAACAGAACCAGATTTCAGACTGTTACATAAATGCAGAAAGTCAGAGACCATGGAAAAGCAGGACACTGTTAAGTTAAACTTACAAATGAAGGCTTGGAAAGTAGATGCCCTCAACACCAGCACAAATGACTGTAACTTTGTTAGGCAGCATCAAATGACCACTACTCTTATTCATCCTGCAGAAAAGGTAGAACAACTATTTAGCAAGTGAGAACTAGACGAAGTTACAATGCTACATATATAAAAGCAGTACAACTCATACTCTCTCAGTAACAGGCAAGGAATTCCCACAAGTGAAAATGTTTATTTCTGAATCTGGCACAGAGAGGGGAGAGAGAGAGAGAGAAAGAGAGAGATGGTGTGCAATTACTTTATTTTAGGTTGGCCCTTTTCTGAATCAGATAATTCAAAATTGAACTTCGCTCTACAGGCAGGGCAATAATAATCAGTGCCACCCATCTCCTTCAAAAATAGTTAAATACAAAAGAATAGTCAGAGGTTGGGCCATTTCCCAATGCAAAAGAGAACTGATGCAAATGATAGTAACTGTACCTTAAAACGGTTACTTGAGATTTTATCACACTCCGCATGAATCCAAACTTTACAGCCATCGCAGCGTACCTAATGCCATGAGAATATAAAAAATTTCACGATAAGAAGGATTTACGGAAAAAAGTATATCAGATTAAATCCCTAAAAAGGTCAATTCTTCTTACCCAACTTCCGCTGTCCGATTGATTCCATATCTTCTTGCATATGCCGCAGTAATGATTTGATTTTATCATCTGCAAACAGAAAAAGTTCAGGTTTAATTTCAGCATTTTATGTCTGTCTTAAAAGCTGTATATGGATTTGCAACTCCTCAGTGCCATATAGTTGGTTTATTTCAACCTATCATATGAAATAATAAGTCATTGCCACTACAGGAAAAATGGGTTTTACAGACCCTAGAACATAATCTGCACAGTGATTGCCCTCCAGGAGTTGAAACTTTCTCTTTCTTTGTCATTCTCACTGGAAGGATAGATCCACAGCCTTCACAGCACCCTGGTTCTTTCTTCGTCCCAACTGCATCCTGCAGGAGAAAAATTCAACCACGTAAGGATGATCATGAACATCATCTGTTATATTTATCCCAATCATACTACTGACCAACGTAAGAGCAAGATAGGCATGGATGATGGCTCCTCAAGCTTTGGTCCCCCACACTACCCCCCCCCCAAAAAAAAAAAAAAAAAAAAAAAAAAAAAAACCAAAACCGAACTAAAAAAAGGGAAATTTATCCTAACTCCATTGTCATGCAAAGAAGAACCTCTGCCGGCCAAACTAATTCCATAAATACCAAACCCAAGAAAATCCAGAGATGATATAACTATCAACTAGACTTAAGTTCCATTAGCACTTAACACGAATTCTAAGAGATGAGTACTAAATCTATTCGATATGTCAATAATGTTCTCTAATGAATAGAAATTATTTATGCAAAGAGAGAGGTGCCTTAAAGAAACCCACAAAGTTAAGAGAGTTAAACTCTTGATCTTGATTTGAACCAGTAGCCTCCTCAATCCCTCTATAAACAAAATCAGCAGCCGTCGTATTTCCAGCAGCCAAATTAATGTCATGTGTCAACTTTTCTGTAAAACCACTTTCTGCTAAGAATGCCTCCTCCATTGCAATTTGGAAGTCACTGGGTTTGCAGTCCTTCAATTCAGGCTGCTCCTGAAACCTGCAAAAAAAATGCACACTTTGAGCTCAGGACAATTGAGCCTTATCCTAAAGATCCGATATCTGAGTGAAACAAAGCACCAATCACAGACCTGTCCACAAAGTCCATAAATGGGAAAATTCTCCCTCGTCTTACCCATGCAAAATCCTGATCATAGACACTCAAACGTTCAGAACAAGATGCCAATTATTTTCACAACAGATAATGATATATTTCAGTAAATAGAAGCTAGCACAAGTAAAGAAAATGCTTCCTATGCGTACCCTGTGATCCTCACTTCCTGCATAACCAAAGAACATCACACAAGCTGCATCTGCTATACAAGCTCTCAAGACCAGTTCTGGAGCTTGAGTCATTGGATCAATGACAATGGCAGGCCAAAAAGGCTCGAATTCCCCAGATTTCGCCCACACAATATCGCCCGAGTAGAAGTCCTCTGGCCCGTACAATCCATCATTCCTTTCCTCAAGCCATTCCACCAAGTTCTCCTTCTTGTCGGTCTCCTCTACAGCGTACCTGCTGTACTCACCCAGATGGTCCTGTATAGATGTCAGCGAACTGCGGGAGCTTGAATACTTCCTTATGTCGATATTCCCATGCCCAACTTTTTCTCCCTCTGCTTCTTCACACAATGTACCATATCTGAGATACCTGAAACCAATTTCATCATCCTTTCTCCTAATTTTCAAGCCATTACTCAAAGTTCTAGCCACTTTATTACCGAATTTCGGCTTTTTACATTCCACGATCTCGTACTCGTCAACATCACTGTCTAACAATCCACCTTTAGTAGTACTCTCTTTCCTCCAGTTATCAATAACAGAGTCATTGAACCGAGAAGGCAATACCTGGACTCTTCCTCTGGAGGTCCTCACCAGAGGGGGCCGCGAAATCTCCACCCCCCGGCTCGCCACCCTCCCCGAATCTTGAGCCTGGGAGTCCAACTCAGCCCCTTCCGTGGAGCAAGACAATTCCGTGCACCACGAGGCCGCGAATTGCTTCTCGCCGAGAATTCCGGGGATCACCCCCGCGGCCACCTCACCGAGGATATTCAACGGATAGTAACCATTGCCCAATTTACTCTTCTTCCGCGCCCCCGCCGCCGCCGCCGCCCCGACCTCGCCTTCCCCATTGTGCTCGGCCGCCACGGCCGCCGCCGAGGAGTCCCCTCCGGGCTTCCTCCGCTTCAGCCCCAGCATTCGCGATTTCAATTTCCGCTTGATTATCATCTCTCCCGTCCCGCGAAACGATCGGAACCCACGCAATTCTCAATGCGCCATGCCCGCGCCCAATCCCCGCATCGAGGCCGGAGCCCCCGGAGCGGACCCAAAAACCCTAATCGGACGGAACCGGGAAGAAGGACTTAAATAACGACGGCACAGAGGGGAATCCGGAATCGCCCCCCCCGGCGCGATTCGAGAGAGAGAGAGAGAGAGAGAGAGAGAGAGAGAAACGAAAAGGGTAGAGAGAGATGGAACAGGAGATTTCGAAGAGAGAGAAAAGCGAGGAGCTTGATGAGGAGAAGGAGAGCGAGGAGGAGGAGAGAGGATCGAGAAGCGAATAGGGGATCTGCGAGATGCAGAGCTGCTGCAATTCCAACTGCTTCTCCAGAGAGTATTAGAGAGAGAAAGCGAGGAGAGAGGAGAGAGAAGTGGGGGATGTGCACGAGATTATAACAAAAAAAAAAAAATTGGTTTTTTTTGATAATATAGAGAAATCGCTCTCGCGCTCGGGCGGATTTGGTTTCCGAGAATTGTTGGGAGTGAGGAAAAGGGGGCCGAGTCCTCTTCGTTAGCAGTCTCCCCCACGCTTGCCGATGCGTTTCAAGAAGAGAGGAAAGAAAAAAAGAGGAGAAATTCTAGAGAGAGAAAGTGAGGTGACACAGAAGAGAGAGAGAGAGAAGGAGAGAGAGAGAGAGATGGCGTTATCTTGTGCAAGAGAGAAGCATATAATGCCACAATGTTGGCGGTGAAGAGGGAAAGAGTCGATGGACTCAACTCGAGCGACTTGCGAATTACGCGAGATTTGGCTAGAGCAATTTTTCCTTAGCGCGGGCAAATTATTTGCCCGACGTATTGATCGATGGATCGATCGATCTAAATGTGCTGCTTCCGAATTCACTGGTTCTTTCATCGCAGGAGCTTCAAGATTTCAAATTTCTCCTTTCCTTTTGTTCTCCTTTTAGCAGAGGTCAAAGGTTTGGTGACTGAAAATTGTTCGTGGGTTCCCCAATTGGCGACGACGCTCGAGCAGAGGAGTTCCCGTGGCGGCCCGGCATGGCTTTCTGGACTCCCATTTGATCAGCCTCGGTTCGTCGTGCTCGTGATCTCGGAGCGAAATGTGAATTTTTTTTCTCCTCTGTTCGCGGACCATGGTTATGCTAAACGTGCGCGTACCGGTATGACGTTGGGTTTCGAAAAATTTTCGGAATGTTTCATGGATAACGTCGAAATCCACGAAGGGGTCCTTGCGCGGGTGGTGTGTAGCACGCACGAAGTCACGGAGGTACAATTTGCGTGATGGGTCCGTCATACTATGCGCGTCCTCTCTTGCAGGGCTTCGTGGGTCGGTCGATTTCGGGTCTTCTTCAAGAGAATGCGGCGTTTTTCCGGCGTTTCTTGGGCGGCGGGCGGTTGTGCTGCGACGTCTGGTCACGGCGGCGGTCGGGGGCTCTTCTTCATGTTCACGAGGTTTGCTCCTCGTCTGTTTTTGGCGGTTGGGTTCGTTAGTGGGTCCTCAAAATTTATTTTTCTTTTCTTTTTCCCGAAATGTTACTGGGGACGTTGGTCTCTGTTCTTCATTAATGGTAGTGTCCGAATCTCATATGTTCTCTTCCCACTTTCGTGGAAGGGCTGAACACGAGCAGCGGAGGTTTCCTGAGTTTCGATTCGACGGAGCTACCATGGAGAATCCTTAATGATTCCCGGAAAATTCGTTTCCTCGTCTTCCACGGCGCATGCAGATGTAATTCGAAGATCTCGAACTCGGGACGCGATAAAGTCGCGAGGTGGGTCGTCCCTTCTTCTCCTTCTTCTTTCTCTCTCTTTCTTTATAGTTTTTAGAATATTATTGAGTTGCATTTGAAATAGAGGGTGCTCGCGGAGTCAAAGCTTGCGCCTTTTTGCTCCAATGGCATCGTCCGCTGAAACCCACAAGCCGGAATTTACGAAAGCTTGGTCGTTTGTTGCCAAATTTAACAGGGCTTGACGCTTCGTCATCGTGGGTCGTTTTATAGGATCGTAGATGCAAAGAGGAGAGAGAGAGAGAGAGAGAGAGAGAGGGGGGTTTTTTTGGCCGTGACAATGACCTTGGAGGAAGGGGAGAATAGGGGCTGACGAAAGCAAAGAGTTTTCTTTTCTTACTGTGGATGTTTGGGGACCAGATCGTAAGCCACTCCGTACCGCGGGATCGATTTTGAGGCCGACGGACCGATCGTGGGGATCCTCGAACTGTTGTTGGTTGGGTAGGAGGAGACGAGGAGTTTTCCATGGTTAATCATTGGTCGTTTTTGGTTTATAAGAAGCAAAGCCTGACAAGTTGCACCCAAGAGGGGAGGGTCAAGGTCAACTTGGGTGATAGTAGGTGGTGGACGGAGGAAACTATATATTATGTATGTATGTATGTATGTATGGATGAGAACTGGTCATCTTATGTTCCAGGGGCGGTTCGTGAAGTGGAGCTTTCGAGGGAAAAAGGTCACGGGAAGAGAGAGAATGTTCTCGATGTAAAATACATTGACAGACTTCTCTCTCTGCGCTTGCTTCTTGATACAAGGCAATTTGTGTCGGCCTGCGCAAATGACGACGGCGACGTGTCGGCGGACTTTAGGATGCCCCTGCAATGGTTCCAGCCTCCGTGCTCCCCTGTTGAATCAACGATAGCCATTGGGTAGTGATCGGAACAAGTTCGGCTTGTGTCGTCGGAGGACATGTTCCCGCTCTGCAGCGCTTGAAACTGTAATTCGTCGACCAGATGACGCGAGCATCGGAGCGCCAATTTGATCCTGTTATCAACCCGGCAAACAGTTGAGTAGCCGAAGAGAAGAAGAGAACAGCCGCCACAGAGAGAGAGAGAAGGGGGATTACGTCCCCTGTCAATCTCATGATCAGTATTCTGTCACTGGTCTTTTTCATTTTTCCTCTGCATTGCCGAGAGGTAATGGTTGGATTGGCTTTTCGGTACTAAATTGAAAGTCATATTACTAGTTTAGGCGAAGACAAACCGGTCATGCCGCTTAGAAGATTTCGAGAGTCATGGGTTGTCCGTGGTTTGACTTTCAAAGTAAGCGTCGAAGAGGAATCGAACTTAGAAAGGCATGAAATTTTAAATTGCTTTATGACCGTTGCCGTACAATACATAGTGAAATTGACTCAGATCAAGTCTTCAGGTAACACGGCAATGGCTCACTGAAGTTACATAGAGAGATATGGCTTCAACGGAGGCGCAGTTACATGGTTCTCAAAATTCGCCCTTTTATTTCTTCTTGATCCTTGGAATGGGCATCACGTCGCGGTTACAACTTCATTCCAGTTCCCCAGTTCCCAGCAGACAATTGTACATGAAAATCTAAAACTCACCTTCCCCTGTTTTTGCTCCTAGAACTTTTTTTGTTGTTGGCTTTAATCAAAATTATACACAAGATCCAGCGCAAAAAAACTTACACTCATAATGACAACAAGTTAGAGTGAGTGGAAAGGAGGAATGCAAAAAACAGCCGCGAAACAAGGCAGCAGCAAGCTAAAGAAAAGCAAGAAGCAGCCTAAACAACAAGCTCAAACAAAAAGCAGCAACACGGAGCAGCGCCCAAGAAACACAAGGGAAGGACGATCCTTTTAGCAACCCAAAGGAATGAAGCGCCACTGGAGCAGCAAGGTCGTCCACAACAGGAAGGTGGTCAACTTCAAGACGAATCGGAATCACCTGAAGAGAAGATAATTGGGTCAATGCCCGGCGCGCTGGAGTCTCTTGTTCCTTGCCGAATCATCAACGTTTCTAAAGGTCACACCCTTGTCTCTGACCGCTTTAAAGAGGTGGTGCTTGAGGGCCGTGATCGCAAGAGTTTGCTCCTTAAATAGAATACCATTCCTATTTTTCCAAATGATATGACAAAAAGTTCCAAATGGAGAAGCGGGCAATGCATTTATAGAATTCTTTACCCGAGAGTAGAGTCACAGCCCAACGTAGGTTGTCTGCCCAGGACCTATTGTGCCACGGAAGATTGCACTTGGTGGCCCAAAGGAAAGCAAGGCCGGCCGTGATGCGGCAATCAAAAAACAGATGATCAATGAAATCCGGGGTCATGTTGTAGAAGGCACATGAACCACTATCTATTCTGCCATACAATAGCAGGAGAGCTTGGGTAGGAAGTCTGTGCTTGGTAATCAGCCATAGGTTGAATTGGTACCGAGGTAAGATGGAGGAGTTCCAAATGAACGCATGCCACGAGACTCGGTCCTTCTTCCGCCTAATGGCCTCCCAAGCCAATACAACCGTGAACCACCCAGAAGGGCACTCCTTCCAGCGGAAAATGTTCGAGTTTTGAGTGAGGATGGGGAGAGCCATCTGCCATGATTCCAAGACAGCCTTTAAAGACTGGCCAGAGGGGGAAAAAAGATCAGCTACGGATGCATGTTTGGGAACCTCAGAGCTGTAAATGAGAGAGTCTGAAAAGATAAGGTTTAAAGGCTCCCTTGGGTGCCAGTGGTCAAACCAGAGAGATACAGAAAGACCATCCCCTATACTCCAAAGGAAAGAGTTACGGAATTGCCTCCTGAGTTGAAGTATTTTCTTCTAGGCCCACGAACAGTAGGTTGGCTTACTGGCAACTCAAAAGTTTTTCCACTATAAAAATGTGGAGTGAATCCAACTACACCAAAGGGCCTCCTTGTTAGAGAATAGGATCATAATATGCTTAAGCATGGCCGTCTTATTATAATCCTGAAGTCTCCTGATGCCAAGACCTCCTTCTTCTTTTGGAAGGCAAACATCCTCTCAAGAGACTTTTACACCTCCTCTACCCATAGCCGGGCCTTTCCATAGAAACTGTCTGAGGCTACGTTCAATTTGGTCCAAGACATCTATGGGAAGAATAAAAACAATGGCCCAATAAGCTTGAATTGCATGAAGGACCGACCTGATCAATTGAAGACGGCTGGCAAAGGACATAAAATGATGGGTCCAAGATTGTACCCTAGCTGTAATACGGTTGACGAGAGCACGATAGTCCGTCTTACTGAGCCTCGAGGTAATGATTGGAACTGCCAGGTAGCGAACCGGTAGGTTCCCTTCATGAAACCCAAGTGAAAGCAGGATTTCATTCCTTGAGGCCGCCGATCTCAAAAAGACCTCACTTTTTCTTGGATTAGGGAGAAGACCACTCCAAGAATAAAATAGGTCAAAGCCTTCCTTTAGGATGCAAACCGTTGCTCCTAGAACTTGCTAATGCACTATTCTGACATTCCTTAATCTAGGAGCAGAGTTGAAAAGTCGGTGATGAATTCCAATTTTGTTCCCGCTTCGACGCTTTGAAGGTTTAAGTGCCGCACTGGGTTAATCACGATTACAAAGTCAAGACATATTCGACTTGTATGCATTACTTTCATGACTTCAGCTGCCATATGCCTCGACATTCTGTCAAATTAGCTTTTGCTAATCGTTCGAGGAACTTACGGCCCTATCAGGAGGGACATGCATTCCATCAAAAGCACGGCAATGCTATGCAATCACTAATGCAATGAACTTCAGAAAACTTCAGTCCGACATCACCAAACCCTCCAAAGCTTGGAAACCAAATAACACTGCTCTAATTAACATTATTAAATATGTCAAATACATTCTTCTGGGCTTTACCTTTTATTCAACACTCATGTACAAATCTAACCTGGCCATTTAAGTCTACCAACAAGTCACAACGATTAATAAGAAATTAAACCTAAATCCTCCAGTAGTCGTTTCGAGCCTTTAACGTAGTCAGCCTCTGAGAGGGTGGCCACTGAGATCTTGATCTGTTATTTCATCTATCTATCTTAGATGGTCGCGACTTCTAAGTCCGACTTGTCAACAGTTATTGCCTTTTGAGGTGTCTGACTCTTCCATCTTCGCAAATCTTCCTCGGATCCTCGGTTGATTATCAGCAAGAGCCTTTCTGCAAGCATACTGTAAAGTACCATATTATGATCAGTGACTGGGTCGCCTGCCCAAAAGGTTAGGAATAGACAAAATACATTACAGTGCCTAGACACAGATTTTGTCTCAACACGTTCTTAATAAAGCAGATAATAATGATGACAAGAATCATGCAAAATGAAGTGATGTCTTCGCCTTATTCTTAGGCATGAAAAAGCAGTAGATTGTTCGAAAATGAGCCTTGCGAACAACACATTACCTTGATCTTCCGGCCAAAGTTCCTCTTGCTCTTCTTGTTCCTGTATCTAAAAAGCTTTTCCCAGCGTCCTTCGGAGGTGTAGTTGCTGAAAAGTATCGGCTGCTGAAGTGGATTACCACCATCAAGGGTCTGTCATTAAAATCCCAAGCGTCAGTGACGAGGCCTCATATGCTTTTAGCACCCAGGAAAGTTGACACTTTTATAGCTTTTAGAATTGCACAATGCATCACAGAAAATGCAGTCTCACTGGCAGATAACTGATAAGATTTGGCAGCTTTAAGCTACTGAGATCCGATGAGGTAAAAACTAAAACAGACATTTATATTGACTTGACTTCACTGAAAGGTTAACTATGATGTTAGCGACGATGATAAACTGAGAACTATCTGTGTTGCTAGGTACGATGTCCACCGGTCTGCACAAACAAAAGGCCCGAAAATAGACAGTGATTACTATGTTTCTAGTAAGATAATACACCAGTTCACAGGAAGAGTGAAGCCGACCCCACCTTCACTAAGAAGTGAGAATCTCATATTATTTGAAGAATTCAATGTCTATTCTTTTCATTAAAGTAAAAATGCTAGTTGTTATGATGAGAGCAGACCTTTTCGAGTTCCCCCAAATAGAAATGCATAAAAATCATATAATGTGAAATAGTCACATCAATAACTAAGGAGCAGATGAGGGTATTCCACTGAGAAAAGCTCATAAATACTACAAAAAAATCGAACTCGACCTTTATGTCTCCTTCACTATATGCCCTCCGCATTCCACAGAGCGTTCCATCTCTGAAGTCCACCTCGGCAAAATCGAGGAAAGTTGGCTTCAGTCCGCCAATGGAACTCAGACTTCCTGAGCTAACACACTTGGAAAATGGTAGCTGTGCAGTCAAATTGTTCTCTTGAGATTGGTTCTCATCGATACTCATCAGAGGAACTTTCATTTCCATGTCTTCGGTAATTGAGGCACCGATTGTGCCTTTTGCTAAGAGATCCTTCTTACACTCATAGAAAACCTCACTCAAGAGCGGCTCACCCTGAAGTGATACAATATCACTGGCTTTGAGGCCTTGAGAGGAGATGACATCTTCTGGGCCAGAGATCATTGAGATGGCTGCTGTCATGGGATCGAGCCTCGCAATTGGCTCCTCAATTATTGGCTCTGGAGCTTTGAATAGATCCCCAGCCCCACCAAGGTCATATTCTGATATGGTAGAAACCTGAAGCACGTTGTCCTATGAGGGATGCCGAAAAGAATAAAATCAGAAAAGAATTCAGAGGATATGGAAATCAGAGGAATTGAGCAAGCAGATTAACAATTTATAGACAAAAAGCCTCTCAAAAAGAACTACAGATTATTTGTATGAGAAATGACTTACAGTTACAGATTGAGTCAGGAAAAGAAATAAGTTAACACTAGAGCATGGGAATCTGTATCCAGCAACAACAAAGTACATGCAAAGTAACACAAGGCTAGCTACTCACAAGTAGTCAGGAATTAGCAGCCTCTAACTTTGACTGAACTATCATATAACCAAGCCAATCTGTAGTATTAAACTAGGAGTTGTCATGCAGCCACAACATGATATATGCGAGCCAATGACTTGTAGATCTCACCCTAAGCCATATTCTTATACAGGATCCCAACGTACTGCATATCCCATACAACAGTATGATCATGTCACAGACCTCAATATTGATTTGTTCGGTTATCTATGCAAAATTAACAGAGACTAGAAAGATTTCAACATCCCAAAATTGAATTTAACATTCCTTGCTGGGAACATAAATCAGCAGTTTTTCAATGACAAGAAAGGGCGCACAAGTGTAAAATTCAGAAATCACTCAATCAGAATATAAATTTTATTGAGATAAGTGATAGGAAGCATCTATTCGGAAATAAAAATTGTTACCGTGCTTCAAATTCTCTACGTAAATTCGCTTTCCATAGTTATGTTATGTGCCACTGAAATTAGGAAGACCAAGGATTTGCCGTCATACCCTTTCTTTGAGTTCAAACAGTTGTATTAACTAAGTTTGTTCACCACGGATATCCAGCAAGGTATCCGCTTCATGCTTACAATCATCAAGTTAGCCTACTACTTTCTTGATCTCCAGTATAGGGCTAAGTATGTGAAGGTATACAGGAGTAATTAACTGCGGTTCATCTTTGCTTTCTTCAGCGTCCAGAGATCATCAAGAAATCATGCAAAGCAACCAATCTCCTCTGTTTTCTATTTCCACCAAAGCTTCTCGTCCCTCAATCTCTCTACCACTACCTCTTTTAGTAAGATGGCATTAGTCATGGTACAAAACAACCAGCAATGGAAACAGATTCAAGAGGAAAGGAATGAGAAGCCCATCTAACCCTATCATTAGTAGAGGGCCAGAACATCAAGAATTTCATTTTCATAGACAAACATATACATGGAGAGAGAGAGAGAGAGAGAGAGAGATTAGTACCAGAGAATAATTTGATTTCTGAACTTTGTAGAACTCTTCAAGCGGCTGAACCTCTGGGTAGAAATTCTGGAAGCAAGGGAACAACAGTCCAGTCTCTGCATACATTCTCTCTCTCTCGCTCTCTGCCTCTCTCCCGTCGCACACTACACAAACAAGAACACAGCTCCAACAATCAAGGAGTGACTTCTTCTTCTTCTCCTTCTCCTTCTTGATGTGCTGTGGGTACTGTCAGAGTGATTGACAGCAACAACACAACAGACCAAGCTCTTATAAATATGCCATGATGAGCAGGACTTTGATGGGTTTTTTTCTTTGGACAATGACTTTGATGGGTTTTTGATGGGTGCTTAGTGATGTATAAAATAGGGTCTTATAGGATGTGGACAAAAACAGGGGAAAAGGGACAGGAACAGTTTTAATAATGCAATTGTCTCCCCATCCCTCTCTCTCTCTCTCTCTCTCGTCACGCACTTTCTTTTTTTGTTTTGACATTTAATATTTGCTCCACGGTGTACATCTGGACTTCTTGATATTTTACTGCAACTTGTCCAGATGAATGCGTCGGCATGAGGTGAGGACTGATCGGGACACGTTGGGTGCAATGACTATTCGGGTCAGTCAATCTTTTTATACTTTTTTCTCTCTGTCTCATTGCTTAGCATTTTCTTTTGTATTGGCATGAGAACATCAACATCAGCATGTAGAATTACAGGAGGCGTTTGCTACCACAGCCGAATCAAGACACCCCATCTAATGAGGCCCAGCCGTTGCTTCAGCCTTTACAGACAAGTCGTAAGAGCGTGGAACGCTTGCGGCATCACCATGTCATTTCTTGCTTCCAGAAAGCAAGTCCATCTGGCTCCTTTTCCGCTTGCCAACCTGAAAATCATGGAAAGCCCAGCTGGTCTTCTTGCTCGAGATTGACACAGAAAAAAGCAAAGGAAAACATAGAAAAACCAGAGCGAGATGATAGAAAGAATGATTCTGCTTTCCACATTGGCGAAAAAGAAAGGAGATTATTCAAATTCTCATTGGAGGTGGAGTGAGCTGTTCCTCCACAATGCAGTTTGGATTCAAGCGCCAATGTGTATTATTTTATGGCGTCTCAACCGCATGTCTTTTGTCCCTTTCTCCATGTCAAAAGTCATAAAGCAAAAGAACAGAATTCAAGTCGGACAAGCAATTATAATCAACAAAAATGGAGACGAAATTACAGTTCACACGATGGAGCCAAAAGATGCTCTTCTCTTGTTGCAGGCGTATGGCCATTATGATGAAAGTGAAGACTTTCGAATCCTTGGTCCGTTTTCTTCATTGTAACCGGTGTTCCGCTCTAAATCTAATGCATAGAGGATTGGCTTAGATTCTACAAGGCTTGTCCTGACCCAAAATGACTTAAAACATTGCCTTAAAGAAAGACATTTCATGTTGGTCGCCCCATCTCATTCTCTCTCTCTTTTTTTGTTAATTTCTGACACGTGGTGTTCGTATATTGGGCATTCCGAACAAGAGCTCTAGAGAAAGGTCCTTTTGTAATCTTGTCGAGAATGGCTACATTTGATTGGCTGCTTTTATGTGTGGCATCCTTACTTTAATGCCACTTTAGGGTTGTCCATGGCATTATTAAAAGCACATTAACATCGAAAAATCACAAAAACGGGGAAAGGCCAATTGGGAATATTTCGATCAAAAACTAATTCTGTCAAAATAAATTCTTTTCAATATTGAAAAAGAGAAGTCTTGGGAGGAATATTGGGCCAGCTGGGTTTGTAAAGCAATCGGGAAAGAACAAGCTCAAATCGAATTTCAACGTAAATGCGACGTTCCGTAAATAAACAAAGCCAAAGAAAAGAGGGAAAAGCAAACGATTCTTCTTTTGGGTAAGTATGAAGGGATAAATGCACACTTCGGGATGGCTCAGGGGACAAGATTGAACTTCGTAATAATGGAAAGCTCTTAGAATCTTTCATTTTCTTAAAATGCATGTAATTTTCCATCCATAAATATATGAAATTTATGCATATGACCAAGTTCAATTTTCCGACGTCCCCATCACGAGGGGACACCAATTGCCTTACAGATGGCTTTAGCCAGCATCGCTGACACTTGGCAGCCACCAAGAAGTGTTGGGAACTTGATAAGCCGACAAAAGAACAGAAACGACACGCTCTCATGAAAAACATAGCGCCGTGCCATCTTCTCTGAACATCATTCATGTTGAAGGTAATTTTGTCCTTACAAGATATGAGGTTCTACTTCACTTGGACTAATTAGTATTCTGATGATGGAAAACGTCGGCGGCTTTTGCACGGGTTTTGTTTCGTTTCATCGATGCCGGACTCTTGTCTCGAACCAGTAATTGGCCTTTTCTAAGAGCATACCACTCCATATCGTTTCTTTGGAGAGATGTTGGCGTTCTATGTTCGGGTTGCGAACGTTCGACACGTATGTCGATTTGGGAACGTGCTATCTCGACGGGACTCTACTATTGCAATGCTCTTTTTGTTCCCGTGTTCATTTTTGGGGGGGTGGGATGAAGGAAACGACAAGGAGGGAGATGCCAAGGGAAGAAAGTTGCCCAAGTTGGGAACAAGTCCAAATGCGAGTGGGTGAAGTTGACCCACCAACTGACCTAGTGGTGGAGGAGGAACGAACGGATCCAATCATCATCATCCTTCTTCGTCCCTCTCTCCCCATGTAGCTCCAACGCTTTCCTAGAGAATGGCCCCTTTTCTCTTGTCCCTATTCCTGGCTTCTTTTATGCTAAAAGTGTTCCCCACCGAGCTGCTGCTCCATGCTTTGCGCGGTGGGGAGTGGGAACGGTTTTTGCAAAAGAGGGAAAATTACTACATTGAGAGTTCGGCTCAAAAATGGATGAAGTAGCTATTTTGGGCTGAGGAGAAATGAGCAAGGCTAGCGATTCTTTTGATTGGAGCGGGTGGGTTTTCGAATAGAGCGTTTTCGCTTTAATATATTGAAGACATATCTTCTCTTAAAAACTACTAATATCATAGATCGGAATTAAAGTAAGAACCGTATCTGCGCTCCATTTAGCAGCATACTTGGCGTGCGATTCTCATTTGTCTGACTCTCGATTTCAGCACTCTACTTGATTATTCATTTATGGCCAAAACAAGGCTTGTCGATTGAGAAGAATAAGAGGAACTACCTAAATAACATCGCCTATGCACGAGCGTGTTTCTCTTATGATCTTCATGTAGATTTCCTTTTTCGTTTTCTAGGGGTTAAAACAATCTCATGCGGTCGAATAGGATTTGCATAGGAAGGCACGAACAGCAAAAGCAGCACTTCGATCCCTCTATATCCGACGGGACGAATTAAAATTAAATGAGAGGGTTCAAATTGAGCATTTTCACTTAAATATATTGAAGACATATCTTCTTTTAAAGTCTACTAATATGATAGATTGGAATTAAAGTAAGAATCACATCCGCGCTCCATTTAGCGGCATACTCGGCATGCGATTCTTGTTTGTCTTACTCATGATTTCAATACTCTACTTGATTATTCATTTCTGGCCAAAACTAGGCTTGTCGATCGAGAAGAACAAAGGAACTACCCAAATAAGATCGCTAGTGCACGAGCGTGTTTCCCTTATGATCTTGATTTCCTTTTTCATTTTCTGGGGGCTAAAACAATCTTGTGCGGTCGAGTAGGATTTGCATAGGAAGGCACGAACAAAAAGAGTAACACTTCGATCCCTCTATATCCACAGGACGAATTAAAATCTAATGAGAGTGTCCGACTTGAGCATTTTCAATTTAATATATTGAAGACATATCTCCTTTTACCCAAAACTTAGGGGCTTTTTCATGGGTGCTCAAATTGAGCAGCACTTCGATCCCTCCATATTAGGGGTGAGTAATTTCAGATTCTATATAAATTCCACCAGGAACCTAAAACTTATCTGTTGAAATAAGTTCATCATTTTTTAGAACCTAAAATCTACCATGCATAACCTAGAACTTGGAATCTATCCTGTCACAGATTTCAAGATGGATTCCAATCTCTACCAGGTTTCATCTATATTGTTAATTGAACGATATATTGAATTAAAACCTTTAATGATTACGACTTGTTGTTATAATTCATTAACTATAAAAACACACGGAAAATATGAATATTAATAAAGTAAAAATCTTGGTCATAAATTTGAAGCTTAGATGAGTGATTTTAGATTATACACTTATCATTGAATGGCACGGAATATCGCAAGATGGCGTGAACAAATAAAAACATTAAAACTTGTTCAAAGTTCCAGGTTTCACGTTCCTTCAGCTAAAAACTTGAAACCTATCTATCAAAACAGGTTCATCATTTTTTAGAATCTAGAACCTATCCTACATACTTTGGAATCTAAAACCTATAGGTATCTACTAGTCCGATTCTCAAGTTCCAGGTTTTATCTTGGAACTATGTTCACCCCTACTCTATATCTCATGAATGCTCGAATTGAGCATTTTCGCTTTAATATATTGAAAACATATCTTCTTTTATCGAAAACTTAAGGCTTTTTTTAAAGCCTACTAATATAATAGATCGGAATTAAAATAAGGGTAGAATCCGCTCTCCATTTAGCGGCACAGTCGGCGTGCGATTCTTGTTTGTCTTACTTTCAATTTCAGCACTCTACTTGATTATTCATTTCTAGCCAAAACTAGGCTTGTCGATCGAGAAGAACAAAGGAACTACCCAAATAAGATCACAGGTGTGCGAGAGTGTTTCCCTTATGATCTTCATGTAGATTTCCTTCTTCGTTTTCCAGGGGGCTAAAACAATCTTGTGTGGTCTAGTAGGATTTGCATCGGAGGCACGCATAGTAGGAGCAACACTTCGATCCCTCTATATCCCACGGGATGAATTAAAATTAAATGAGAGGGTCCGAATTAAACATTTTCGCTTTAATATATTGAAGGCATCTCTTCTTTTACTGAAAACTTAAGGACTTTTTGAAAACCCTTAAGATATCATGGGTACTTGAATTGAGCAGCACTTCAATCCCTCTATATCTCATGAGTGCTCGAATTGAGCGTTTTTGCTTTAATATATTGAAGACATATCTTCTTTCACTAAAAACTTTAGGGCTAATTCTAAAGCCTGTTAATATGATAGATTGGAATTAAAATAAGGATCGCATCCACGCTTCATTTAGCAGCATACTTGGCGTGCGATTCTTATTTGTCTTACTCTCGATTTCAGCACTCAACTTGATTATTCATTTATGGCCAAAACTAAGCTTGTCGATCTAGAATAATTAGAGGAACTGCCCAAATAAGATCGCTGATGCATGAGCGTGTTTGCTTCATGATCTTCATGTAGATTTCCATTTTCGTTTTCTTTGGGCTAAAGCAATCTCGTGCGGTCAAGGAGGATTTGCATGGGAAGGCACGAACAGCAAGAGCAGCACTTTGATTCCTCTATATCCCACGGGACGAATTAAAATTAAATGAGAGGGTCCGTCGTCTTGCGTTCCAGAGCATTGCTTTTGCTAGAAGAGATTCCATTGGATGCAAACCGAGTGGAACGCTCCCGAAAGTGACAAACTCTGGTGGGGGAAAATGCCTACCTAAAAACTGAAAAGACAAGCACACGCATTTCGGCCCGCTCTCATCATGCTCTTGATCGAGTAACATGTGAGTTGAATAAGCAGAATGATGGGTCTGGTCATCTCAGCTAAAGCTATTCGTAATATATTTCCCTAATCAAGTGCCGTAGGCGACTTTGCCTAATTTTTTTTTTCTTCCATCCTTCCGTATTCATACTGTAGGCGTGCTACTTATCGAGTACGCATGAGTAATTAATCTTAGTGCTGGTCTTAAATGATTTCATCTGTCGATAAAGAATTATCTATCGCTTAGTTCTTTATTTGACAGACCTACGTGCGATTAAAGTGATTCAAACACGAAATGTGTGGGGTCAGGCACATTGACTTGTGCTGGACCACAGGATCGATCAGGACACACTGCATAGAATTCAGGCGGGACGGCATGGCCCTAATTATAGTTGGTCCGAGAGCAGGGAATATTTCCTAAGTTAGAAGCGAATATTCAAGAGCTTATGAAGAGGCATGAAGGACCTACGCAATCACTACCTATACCACTGGGACTCTTAAAAGGAATTTCCACTAGAATCCACGAAATATCCTGGGGAGCCGACAACACAAAAGTTTTGCTGTTGGTGTAGTTAGGTGGACTGTGGACATTAGATCAAGTCTGCATATTCCGAGCACATTCTACGGACCACTTGATCTTGCTCCTACTTGGGAAGTACATGCTCGGATCAGAACACTCGAAATCCTCCCATCATATGATTTGCAAACATTTTGAACGTCAACGTGCGACTACTAACTTATGCAACACAACATCTCAGTCGCTAATGCTCCGGTAAGCTCACGAACCGAATCCAAACCGAATCCAAATAAAGTTTAACGGGGCAGTCTACATACAGACCATGTATTTACTTGCTGTAATATCCAAAGAGCTATTTGAAAACTGTGATTGCATTCTTTTTGACCAATCAGCCCTACGAGGGCGCCGAACGATCTCTCCAGTCATGGGAGAATCAAGGATACGAAATTGGGCTAGACGCTGCACTTAATCGCAACCATTGGCCCAACTGCAATTTCACAACCTAACTGTTTGGAAGGACCATGTTGCAATTTTGTCTACATTGTGCTCAACCAAGACTGATTCTCCGATAGTCTTTTCATAGTAGCAACTTCTTTCAGCAGTCATCAAGAAGAAAGAAAATAGTAAACCAAGAGCAGATCGCTCCTAAAAGAGAAGATGGAGTTCTGGAAAAACAAACCACAAACCCTCATTGAAACCACCAAAAAAAATTGAAGCTAGGCCATCTGTGCCCAATGTAAACATCCAAAGATTTCCGGATTTGAGAAGTTAAAAGCCACACATCCTTGGTCATAGTATAGTCAAGCTACAGAAGAAGCAGTTAACAACCCCCCTCATGCAATCTTTGCTCTTGAGAAGTCCATCTCTGGGTGCTGCATCAGAGTTCGCCAGAAACAAGAAATCAGCCACGTTAATTTACATATACAAACGCTCATTCTTAAGAAAAGCAACCAATATCCACCTCTGCCATGAACTTCTTTAGAATCTCCTGTTTCTGCATCTCATCGCTGGTAGGAAGACCCATTGCCTTCTGTCTCTGATCAAACTGATAAGTTAAAAAGCAAAATGTCAGTATTGCATTCGCAAGGAGACATGCAAACACTCCAAGGCCACTAGCATTTGCTCATCTACACGCACACAATAAATTGCATGCAGTGTGCATTTGTTATGTTAATAACCCGGAAAAGCTCAAGAAAGAGAGCTAGTTACCATCATCTTTTCCACTGTCTGCCGAGTTTCTGGGTCCAGGTCAGATAATTTGCTATTCTCTGGTTCTACCTTCTGTGTATCAATTTCAGGATCCCCTTTCACCAAAGATTTCCACCACTCCATTTGATTGTGCTTGGTAAGAAGAACAGAGATTTCACTCTGGTCCTCTGTAGATTCACGAGGTTAAGATAATCATGCAACATGGAAATAACTCATATTACAATCAACGTAACAACAGAAGGCAGATCATTCTTGTTTTGTGTCTGAATTCATGCAGTCTCTGATATTCTCGACTCAATCCACTACGTACCTAAACTCCAGTAACAATCATCAGGCTTGACAGTTTGGAAAAGCTCCCCCTGCAAGTAGTTGGACATGGTCAAGTGAGATATCTGAATAAAGCAAGCTGATTAAACAAACTGAAAGTAAGCACACTCACTTCTATTACAGGAGGTTGACCCTTGAGTCCAACTTTCAAGTGGTTTTTCTTTATGTCACATACCACAAACCTTCCTTTAGTACCCTTAGGAACTGGAACACGGACAGTAACCTCCTGCAGAGTCTGAGTCCAGGAATACTTCTCAAGATCAAGACCATTGCCTTTGTTTGGCACTGTTCAACCAGAAACAATGTCAGAGCAGCTACGGAGGCAACATGGTATATTTTACACATCCACCTTGTAAAAGGAATCATAACAAGGCAGTCCCTTATAAAGTTGCAATTTCCAAAGCACACTGTATAACCTAACTGGTCATCTCAGCTAAAGCTATCTGAATCATACTCAATGCAAGAGCTAGAGGCTCCATTCACAATTCAGGCATGGGGATTGTCAAAGTCATAACTATTATTCCACATCAAACGTTGATGCCGAGGTGGTCAAGTTATCACTTTTAATTGGTCTTCAACAATTTTATTACGAGTCCTAAATTTTTTTGTCCCGCAGTTTGCTAAATCCCAAAAGCTGAAAGGCATTACTCAATGCTGAAGTGCCACAAAACAATGAGACATTCTATGATTACAATTGTACCATGATCAGATCTCCTTGTTTTCCAGCTCATGTGACAAGAATAACAAGATAACACTTGCGAATTAGCTTCTTTTCCTAATTCCCAAGGAAAAAGGGAGTTCCAATCAAGCATGAGCACGCAAGACAACTTGCAAGAACCAAACACTGCAATAAGAAGACATCTCCAAAACCGAAAGCAAGAAGCTTACAGCAGACCTTCCATCACTAGAATATTTGCCTAAGCCAATGCACGCTTAAACACATTATAGTAGAGATCAAGACGAGAGAAAATTAATTATTCAGGAGCACAGACCCATAAAAAAAATCCGCACTTTAGCAAAATTGACAGCATTATAGAATGAAACGGTTTCCCTGCCCATCGCCATTAAATAGCCAACCAGAGAAAACATTACAAGAGCATCACAGCCATACTGAAGCAGGAGAAATGAGCCACATCACGAGCGATCACTATGCGAATCATTCTACCATTGTACTTGTCATCTAATCTCCCAGCTATCTCAACTGCAGTAGCGTCTCCACAGGCACTCATCGCGTTCTTACGTAGCAAGCAACAAAATCACGACAATCACGAGAAAGATGAAAGCTCTTACCTATCGCCCCACTCTTCTTCTCTTCCTCCGCATCCTTCATCTCCACCTCCTCCACCTTCCTCTCTTCATCCACCTTCTTCTTATCGGCCGCCGCCGCCGCCGCAACCGCCGCCTCAGCCCTAGCCCTCTCCCTCTCTTTCTCGACCTGCATCGCCTTCTGCCTCTGCTTCTCCCTCGCCGCCCTCACCACCGCCGCGACGTCCCCCTCCGCCGCCTCGTGCGCGAGGAAATCGCTCCGCTCGGCCACGAACTCGAACACCTTCTCGAGGAACCCCAGCGGGCTGGACGGATCGAACCTCGCGCTGAACTCCGCCGCGGCGAAGGCGGAGGACGACGAGGAGGCGGCGGCGGCCGACGCCGCGGGCTTCTTGGCCTCCGGCTGCCGCTGCTCCTCTTCCTCCTGATAGTCGGAGATGATCGCCATGGACGGTGAGCTCTCGCCGGAAAATCGAATCGAAATCGCTCTCGAGAAATGATTTTTTTTTTCTTAAAAAAAATTGAGGGGGTTTTAAAGGGTTTGAGCGAAGGAATTGAAGGAGGGGAGCTTCGAGCTTTCGACGACGACTTTGTATTGACGACTTCGTGGAGAACTCCAGAAGGTTGTGGTTTTGCTGTGGGGCCCCCCCGGCTTTGTTGCAATTCTGAAAGAGTCCCGCCTGAGTTTCCAAAAAATTGGCGATTGCATCGACTTGGGCCGCCTCAGTTTGGCGAGACGCAACCCTGAATATCCAAGTAGATAGATTGAGATTATCTCGAATCGATTAATGATTGGCTAGATTGAAAGAAAAGCTAAGAATAACACTAGTTTTTTAGCTTGGTACGACAACACTATGGTCAATTTGGAAAGCTCAAAATACTCATATTTTTAGAAAGGACACCCAGATCTGAAGCTCACTATCGATATAGCCATAGCCATGTATGAGAATATGGTAAGGTGGATAGGCAATTCGAAGAAGAAAGCCTAACGAAGGGAAGACTCACCTTAAATATGGAATTCGCTTGAATTGGGAATCTTGAAGATCAACATAGATGGGTCTTTCACAACTGATCCAGCAAGAGAAGCCATTGCGTGTGTTTGTTGCGATACCCATGGCAGATTGGTGGACGATTTTGCCAAGGTGGTGGCAACAAAGTCAGCCAAATAGGTTGAAGTGGTGACCCTCATCTAAACCCTACAGTTTCTCTCTTCTCATTCATCTCTCAAAATATGTGTGGAATCTGATTGTGAAAAAGTAGTGAGGGGTGTTCAATCTCTTGTTCAGCCTAATTGGGAAGTACTCCAGGACATGTACGTTGCTATCACAATTTTCAAATCTCTCTTTGATCTATTGTAGTAGGAACACAAATAAAGTAGCCGACTGGGATGCCAAGGCCCAAAGGACTATTGGGTGTGTTTGGTTCAGCATTTTGAAAGCCCATTCAGAAAATGCAAAGGCTGTTTGGTAAACTATATTTTGAGAAGCACCTTTGAAAGAAATGCCGTTTGATAAAAAAAACACATTTTAAAAGCCCTTTGGGTGATTAATATTAGTTTTTTTTTTTAATTTCATTTGTTTAAAATTGAAAAAAATAATAATGTATGCAACTTTTTAAATATAAATTTGAAAATAATGCTAAAAAATAAATACACACACACACACACACACACACACACACACACACACACATATATATATATATATATATTTAAGACCAAACCCTTCATTGGAATTTTTTAATTTTTATTTTTTTAAAATTGAAAAAAATAATGTATGCAACTTTTTAAATATAAATTTTGACAATAATACTAAAAAATCAAATATATATATATAATTTTAAAAAAAAGACCAAATCCTTCATCAAATTTTTTAAATTTTATTTGTTTAAAATTGAAAAAATAATGTACGTAACTTTTTAAATATAAATTTGAAAATAATGCTAAAAAAATCAAATACATACATATATATGTATTTTAAAAATAAAAAAATAACCAAACCCTTCGTAGGAATTTTTTAATTTTTATTTCTTTAAAATTGAAAAAAATAATGTATTTGCAACTTTTTAAATATAAATTCCGACAATAATGCTAAAAAAATCAAATATATAAATAATTTTTTAAAAGACCAATATATATATTTAGCATTTATGTAAATTTGATTTTTTTAGCATTATTTTGGCATTTAAAAAAAATAAGAACAACGGCAAAATAAGAAATTTGAAGAATGAGTGATGATAATTTTGGAAAAAAAAAATAAGTTTAAGCATTTGGTCAAATGTTGAAAGTTCAAAGCTAGTCCTTACTAAAGCGTTGGGTTTTCAACATTCCCAATATTGACTTTCACTTGAAGCGCTATTTGATATGGTTGCCAAACGATCTAACATTTCCCCAAGGGGCTTTGGAGGCTGAAAGCCCCCTGGGAATGCTAAACCGTTTAGGTCTTGTACCCTTCCTCACCCTTTTTAGATTTAATTTGTTTTGAAGCTCTAGATATATATTCACTAAACTTTTCCTACGTATTTCTAACAAAAAAAAAAAAAAAGGGTAGATATCGCAAAAAAATCTCAAATTATGGTCACTACAACACAATTAAGTTAAAACTTTTTTTTTTGGTCATTGAAAATCCTGAACTTACATGCTGTGACACAAATACCCCTAATTATTTTGTGTCACAAAAAAAAAAAAAACCAAAGTTATATATGTGTAATGGATATACTTTGACTACAATTCCGTCTTAAGTATATTTGTCACCCGATATAAGTTCAAGATTTTTTATTACACAAAAAAAAAAAAATTGAGGTCCTTTTGTTACTATAGGCAAATTTAGGGTTTTTAGTGACATTTTTTAATTTTGCATTTGTGTCACAATAAACATAGCTTATGATTTTTTTATGGTAATAAACATAATTTGTTTTTTTTTTTTTATCAATTGATTGTTTAGGCTTGTTTGGGTTGATTTTTACTTTTTTGCATAATTTGAATCTTGCTGCTCGCGTACTTTGACACCTTTTTTTTACAACAAAAATCTTGAAGCTTTCATAACACTCAAGTGTTGACATGTAAATTTATATATAAGTTCTTTTTATAAATCCTGAAATTCGAATAATGATTTATATTTTGGTGAGAAAGCAAGAAATATATTTTTGATTTTGTTTAATGCAAAAAAAAAAAAGCCCTTGTTCAGTGTCCTCTGAAATAATTTAAGTACTATAGTTCTATATCACACATTATATATTAATCTATATATTAATATGCTTAAATCAAAATTAGATTTTGCCTCACTTTTTGGTTTCCCATTTAACCATTATGTACTTGTTACTCCAATTATTAAGAAGTTTCAGCTTTCGAGGAGTTAACCATCCCCTTTCCATTGAGAAATTGCACTTGCTAAAATTCTTTAATTGTCCTAATAAAGCAATAAGTAACTCCATCTAGTTTAGAATATTTCCCCCGTTTAATTCTCCATCCAATTAACATTATGAATTTTATTATCGATTTATTACAGCTCATAAGAAGTGAAAACTAACCGTGCACAAAAGTAGTCATTGACATCCAAATTTCGGTCAATGAAGAGGAAGACGAAGAACGATTAGAGTGGAGAGAGAGAGAGAGATGTTAATTTCTACTTGAATGAGTTATTGCCAATTCAGCTTAGTACTTTTACGATTAAAGTTGATGGAAGCTAAATGAGGGTAAAGCGTATATAGGTTTGGATTTTGATGACTCAAAATTAGCTTGGGATAATTTATCACATGTGTATTGGTTTAAGGTTTTTCATAATATTTACCTAAATAATAATAATAGAGCCTCGAAATTAAAACCAATAGCTGAAAAGGGCTTCTTCATTTGAATTAGGCCCCACTTAATTGTAGCCTACAAAATTTATGACCACAAGCTTGCTCACCAATGAAGCCACGAGGTGATAATAAAGCCTATTTATTGCAAACCCTGGCCCATGAGTAATAAGAACCTGGAAGCCCACGAAGAGCAAAAGAGGCCCACATTTCGAGAAGCCCATTTCGCTCCCTCCTCTCTCGTTCGCTCGTCGTTGCCGGTAGCCGTGAGTCATCGATTTCCGGAAGTGCACGGAGCCGGCTCTGTTTCCCCCTGTTTTCATGTCCCGAAATCTCGAAGTGGCGAGACCCCATTCAAGGCTTCTTCTTCGGCTATAGTCTAGACCCTCGGCAGTAACCACGACTCTTGCCATCGATTCAGTCATCCATCGATGCCCTGTCTTCGTCCATTGAAGAAGTAATTTAATTTCTCTCTCTCTCCTTTTCCTTTCCTACTGTTTCCACAAAATATAAAACCAAGCTGAATTCATGTAGCTAATGTTAAAAACACGGAATCTAGATCGTGTGTTTTGGTGATTCTCGACAGCTTTGTGGTCCTGGTACTGATTTTAGACGGAAACAGAGCCAGTCCTTTTGGTGCACGTTGATTGTTTGACGAAATGCCTCTGAGAAATGTCAATGAAATGATTGTTGAACCAGTTCAATCTGAAGAGTTCCTCAACATAGATTACTTGTTACCAGTCAGTCCATTGGTGTCAAGATTCGATTCCTGTCATGGTTCGTTATCATCAAGACCAAATCTTCACTAAAATTATCTGTGTTCTCGCTCCACGCCTAGCTTACGTTCCTGAGAAATCACTGTGGTGATTGTCGGTGAAGAAATGACTGGAGTCCACGATCGGTGGTCAATCTCGTAAAGCATTCACGTCAGCTCGTCTATCCAGTTCGTGTTCTGAACAGTTTTTTATTTTTATTTTTATTTTTTTTACCATTTTTGCTGCCGGGAATGCTGGATGGCTAGTCCCCGGAGGCAACCGGTAGTCGAGGTTTGGTGCCGGACGTATGTGATCAACGGTGATGCATTAGTTATTCTTGATTTGAATTGAGAGCGTTGATTGTTGGTCAAGCTGTGCATGTTTCGGAGTTGCTGTTTAGCTTGAGGAGTGCTCAAATCGCAACAGGAGGAAAACGTCCGGAATGTGAGGAAGATAGGAAGTGGGATAGCCAGGCTTAAAAGAAATACTGGGATGGGCTTTATTAGGTTTAATGAGCTTGGGCTTAGCTAGTTTTCATAAATTTGGGTTTACTCCAGCTTCGGAAAAATTGGGTTCGCTCAGTCTCGGTGAATTTGAGCTCAATTCAATTTTGACATATTGAGTTTCATTTACGCTTTTCGAGAAAAATAAATGATTTGAAAAATTTATTTCTAAAAATGATCGCTTATAAAAATAACTCAACGTAAAATATTTCATCGTTCATGAAAATATTTAAACGTAAATTATTATCAATAATGAAAATATTTTTTATTGATTAATTATTTCAAGCGATATAAACAATCATTTTTAAGAAAATATTTTTAAATAATTTATTTTTTACTAAACAATTGAAGTCTTAATTTTGTTTTTGAATAAGCTAAGATAAGAGGTTTGCTTGGGTCCAAGGCCAAAGCTCGTTAGACTAGAGTTGGCCCATGTTTGGATCTGGCCCAAAGCCTCAGCCCAAGTTCCGATTTTCAGATAACAATAAAAAATAAAATTAATTATTATCTCAAAATAGAAAAATTCGAAAAATAAAAATGGAAAAATTGTTAGAAAAAGAGACCTTTATTAGGTTGTTAAGTTTCAGCACTAGACTTAGCTTAGTTTAGTTAATGTACATTTAGGTTAGGACGTCTCGATATGAGATGAAACCTGCTAAAAAATTGGGCAATCAATCGAGACGTGAAAGGTCGAAATGACTTAATAGAGATGGGCTTGATCCACATGGTCTATGAACCATATAATCTTTCGTCCACATTACTGTGATGGTGTTTATCTTTGTGTTAGAATGAAACATGTTTGGTACCCTTGATTCAGTGGGTGGTATTCTTAAGCTCACGTAATGTGTTGCCCAGAGAAGTATACCTTTGCGAAGGCTGTCCTTCCTAGCTAATGCACTAATAACTTCCTCGTCCTCTCCTGCTGATGTATGTGTAAAGGGATTGACAGCAGCTGGAGCGAGATACATCTTACATTCCACATGAACAATGTGTAATATATGTGATCCAGAAGACTATGTGCTGGTAACCCAAATTAAGATTAACCGATATGGTGGAAGTAATTCTTCAAAACGAATGTTGCATGTTCAGCATCAACCAGACCTGTCAGCAATAAAGGGAAAGTGAGATAGACCAACAGTATCTTCTGTTGAGGTAGCGAGAAAGACCGGCTTCTGTTATTCCAAACAAAACGTTGTTCACAGTTTAATTGGCGCATATCACCCATGAGCAGAAAAGCATGAGATGTCGCGGCGAGTTTGCATGGAAAAAGGTTCTAGAGCATGAGATTCTTGCATGACCGAATTGATGGGATGCGGACCCCTGGAGTGCCATAACTTGGCAGAAATGGACACTTAAGTGCCATAACTTACGAAAGATACACTTAAGTGTCAAAATCGGAGCAAAATGGATCACTTGAGTGCCAATTCGGCCAAAATCCAGCCAAATTGCATACGTGGCATTTTTCCGGCAAAGCGAGTGCGAAACGATACTGTTTTGCATGTTGACGTAGCCAAATAATGCAAAAACGGCGTTGTTTTGGGCTCACGTGGTAAAAAAAATAATATAAAAAATAATTAAATTTACTTTAATTAAAATATTTAAAAATAATAATTTAAAAATTTAAAAAATTAAAAAAAGAAATAAAAAAAGAAAAGAAAAGAAAATAGGGGGGGGCGGCCGAGGGTCGCCGCCTAGCCACCGTCGGCCGGGAAGGGTCGGCGACGGGGGGAAGGGCCGGCCGGGGTCATCGGGCCCGGCCAAGGGCCGGCGACCTCGGCCGACCGCGGCGAGGGTTGCGGCCCTCGCCACTCGCCACGATCCGGGCGAGGGTTGGCGGCCCTCGCCGGTCGAGCCAAGGGCCGTCGCCGCCGGGGCCGCAACCCTCGCCCCCGGATCGGGGCGAGGGCTCGCAAGCCCTTGCCGCCGCCGGCCGGCCCGCGACCGGCCCCGGGCCCGGCGACCCGGCCCGGCGGGGCCCGGCGATCCCGGCCGATCCTCCCCCTCCATCGCCGGCCCTTCCCGGTGATGGTGGGGAGGCGACGGCGGCGCCCTCAGCCGCCTCCCCCCCCTCTTTTTAATTTTTTTTTTAATTTTAAAATTAGCCCTCAACCGCCTACCCCCTTTTTTTTATTTTAATTTTTTAATTTTAAAATTATTATTTTTAAATATTTTAACTAATTTTAATTTTAAATTATATTTTATTATTATATATATTTTTTACTATGTCAGCCCAAAACGACGCCGTTTTTGCATTATTTGGCCATGTCAGCGTGCAAATTGCTTTGCCTGAAAATTGACATGTTAGCGTTTTGGCCGGACTTTGGCCGGAGATAGGACACGAGAGCGAGCAAGGAGATAGGACATGAGAGACGTGCCGTCGCCGATGGAGTGATGCGAGCGGAGGATGATGACGGCCTCGGCATTGGAGGTTGGTAGGTTGAGGAGGTGGAGATCACTTAAGTGGCTTGGATAGGTCCATGGGGGTCACTGTGTGGTTCGCAATATAGTCTTCCACGAACTTGTTCGGAGATTCGATGTTGTCAGGGTCTATATGCGGAATGATCAAGTGGTAATCTACGTCAATCTTGGTTTTTCGCCATTTCATCTGCCCTCACCTTTTGTCATCCATGACCTAATTGAAGATATCATTGCCTATCTCTCGTGGCTCTTCGTGTTTTGGTCGAAAGGCTATTTAGTTTCCGACGGAAGTCTTTTCGGCACACATATTAAAGTCTCTTTATTGCTATGTATCTAGACATGTCTTTTCATGTATCTAAGGTATGTCAAGAGTCGTGTTTTAAGTCTACATATAAGCGAGTCTTGTAATCGTCTAAAATAGTGGAGAGTGAAAAGAAATTTCAGCAAGTAGTGTATTCATCTCATTCCTTAAGAGCTTCTCTTGTGAGAGTATTATTAGAGCTGTGCGACTATGATATTCAATAACTGGTATCAGAGCAAGGTTATCTGGGACCGAGAGCACGGTTGTCAAGGACCGTGAGTCAAGTCTTCCGGAGCGTAGTTCGTGGAGACGGTGGTCAAGGACCATTGTTCGTGCGTAGGCGGTCGAGGACCGAAATACGTCGAAATTCTGCTAGTGTATAGTCAGGGACTGTGATCGATTGGTTGGGGATCAATGTTTCTTGGAGTAGTGTCGGACATTATTTCAAGTCAGATAACAGATGTTTCAAATTCGACGAATGGCATCGAGAAGCTCAACAACTCCAGCTACAATAATTGGAGTATCCAGATGCGGTTTTATTTGCTGGGTCGGGATTTGTGGGATATTGTTGGCGGTGGCAACACCACGGCACCCAGAGACGATGATGAACATAGGAGATGGAAGATCAAAGTGGGTAAGGCTCTTTACGCTCTTGCTGTAACTGTCGAAGATGATTTATTGCCGCACATTAAGAGCGCAGACTCCTAAGGAGGCATGGGATAACTTGGCAGCGTTATTCGCAAGGTCGAATGATGCCTAGTTACAAAGGCCGGAGAACATGCTGCTGTTGATATCACAACAAAATATGACGATGAGTTAGTATTTCTCCAAAGTTAAGTCTATTTGTGACGAAATTTCAAAGTTGGATCCCACTAATGCCATCTCAGAAACAAGAATGAGAAGAATTATTATTCACGAGTTAAAGCCAGAGTTGACCGATTTGGAGAATATTCTGGCTAACCAAGAGACTTTAGATAGTCAAATGTCTAAGGTTTTGATTAAGGAAGAAGAAAGTGTCATCTTTAGTGATAAAAGAGGGTTCAAGGGCTAGAGGCGAACTGGTGCTGACAATAAAGATGGCAAGTCCGGGAAAAGCCATGTCAAATGACAAAAGCAATTAGATCGTGAAGGATGGCAAAAGCATCCGGGAGAGTCGAGCCTTCGATTAGGGGAGCTTGGCGGCGCGATGGCAAAAGGCGTAGTGGACGATGTTACATCTGCGGCAAGGAGGACTACTTTGCCAACGATTGTCGAGCGAAGAAAGTTGAAGGAAATGTCGCAGCATCATCGGAGAGGAATGATTTCGATGAAGATAAGGAATGTGATTTCCAAATGTCTGTTGCAATAGTGGTGTCAGACGAGTTCACTGCCTCTTCCACAGTCGAGTTAAACGATGCGATGGCATTAATCTCTATAAGTGAAAAGTCGATTAATTATGATTTCGATTGGACTGTTGATTTAGGGTTTTCGAGTCATATGACCGGAGATCAAGGCAAGCTATCGAACATGCGTAATTATACCGGAGGACGTGTTGTTATTACTGCAGACGGCTCGAGGTTGTCGATTACTCATATCGGCAAGACGATGATAACTCCTCGGTTCAATTCACAATAAGTTGAATTGAAAAGTGTGTATCACATGCCAGGAATAAAGAAGAATTTATTATCTGTGTCCCAGCTCACAGACTTGGGGAATTATGTGGTGTTCGGTCCATGAGATGTTAAGGTTTACCGATGTGTGAAGCCCATGGACGTCGGCTGGAGTCCGTTTACGTGATGTCTGCTCAAATGGCATACGTAAACAAAACCCGAAGGAATGATACACCTGATTTATGGCATGCGTGGCTTGGGCATGTAAGTTATCACAAGTTGAAGGTGATGATGCAAAAGAACATGTTGAGGGGTCTTCCCCAGTTGGAAGTGCAAGAAAATGTGGTTTGTGCTGGGTGCCAGTACGGGAAGGCACATTAACTTTCGTATGAGGAATCGTTGTTCAAAGCTTGGACGCCTCTCGAGCTCGTTCACTCGGATGTGTTTGGTCCAATGAAGTAGCTATCTGTTAGCGGATTCAAGTATATGATCACTTTCATCGACGACTTCTCTAGGTACGTCTGGGTTGATTTTATGAAGGAAAAATTCGAGACGTTTATCAAATTTAAGGAGTTGAAGGAGAAGGTTGAAAGTGAAGTAGGCAGAAAAATTCATTGCCTATACACTGATAACGGGAGAGAGTACACTTCCTATGAGTTTACGAAGTATTTGCAAGAGTACGAGATACATCGACAGTATACTTGTCCGTATACACCGCAGCAAAACAGTGTTACCGAAAGAAAGAATCGGCATCTAGCTGAGACATGTAGGAGCATGTTGCATGCAAAGAATGTTTCACCGATATTTTGGGCCGAATGTATGAAGACGGCGGCTCACGTGACTAACAGGCTGCCGTAAGCAAGGCTTGGTTTTATGTCACCATACGAGAAGCTATGGAATCGCAAGCCTGTGGTAAGTCACTTTAGAGTTTTCAGATGCATATGTTATGCATTTGTGCTTGATCATCTTCGCAACAAATTCGACAAGAAGGCGGTCCGCTGCATATTCGTGGGATATGATGATCAACGAAAGGGGTGGAAGTGTTGCGGCCCTATAATAGGGAGGTGCTATACTTTAAAGAATATGGTGTTCGACGAAATATCGTCTTGGTGGTCACCTCAAGCAGTCAAATTGCCAAATTCATAGCATTTAGACAAAGAGGTCGAAGAAAGGCTGAAAGAATTCGATGAGAATCAGCCTGTTGAAAAAGATGTCTAAGCACAATCACTAGGATTGACAAGTTCATCTGATGAGCGTTGAAGGTCGACAGAAGAACTTTGACCAAGTTAGGTCGAAGAACTTGAAGAGGAGGAGCCTTAACTTCAGAGATTGACGAGGCAAAGGAAGCCAAGCCCCAAGTATGCCAATGTGGTATTGACTGAAGATGTTGGCATGGTCGAGCCTTCGACATATGAAGTAACCTCGAAGGGTACAGAATGGAGGAAGGCCATGGAAGAAGAAATCCTCACACTAAAGAAGAATGAGACATGAGACTTCGTACCGAAACTTGAAGAGGTACGTCCTATTTCCTGCAAATGGGTTTATAAACTTAAAACTCTACCAGACGGGTCAATTGAGAGGTATAAAGCATGTCTAGTGGCTTGAGGATTTTCACAAAAATATGGGGTTGATTATGAAGAGACCTTTAGCCCAGTGGCAAAGGTTACCACAGTTTGAGTTCTATTAGCACTTGCAACAAGCAAGTCGTGGAATGTGTGGCGGATGGATGTGAAGAATGCTTTCTTGCATGGAGAACTCGAGGGAGAGATATACATGGAGCAACCGAATGGCTTCAAGAGGAAAATTCATTTAGAATATGTCTGCAAGCTAAAGAAAGCGTTGTATGACTTGAAGCAAGCCCCGATAGCGTGGTATGGAAAGATTGTGGAATTCTTGTTAAAGAATGATTATAATGTAGCTCCAGCAGACTTGAGCCTGTTCGTGAAGGCAGAAGATGGAAAGGTTGCAGCTATGCTGGTTTATGTGGATGATCTCATCATTACTGGAGATGATGAAGATGAGATATGTCAAATTAGAGCCAACCTCTTTGTGCGGTTCTAGATGAAGGAGCTTGGAGAACTGAAACACTTTTTGGGGCTCGAGATTGGTAGGACAAAGGAAGGATCATTCCAATGCCAACAAAAGTATGCACGAGATCTCTTGGAAAAATTTGGAATGCTTGATTGCAAACCTATATCTACTCCATGGGAGAAGTACACTAATGGTGCCATAAGTTGTGTACGGCGCTCACTTTGGTGCCAAAAGTTTCCGCCGGATCACTTAAATGCCAAATCGAAGAAAAAACGATCACTTGGGTGCCACCGGCGAAAGATTCCGACCACCGGCGAAAGATTCCGGCCAAAATGATTACGTGGCTTTTAAAAAAAAAAAAAATCGACAAGGCCTTCAAATGACGTCGTTTTCAGTCCTCCTTAAGAAAACGACGTCGTTTTGCCGTCCTACATGGATGGCCTCACAAAAACGACGCCGTTTAACTCATTTGGGGATTTTTCCGACCTAGCTCGCTTGGCCGTCGTTGCTCGACCTCCGCCGTCACTGGACCGCCGTCGCTCGCTTAGCCAAGCACTCGTCGGGGAGATCGGAGATGGAGAGGGAGACATCAATGGTGGTGCACTTGTCGGCGGCCTCCCTGAGCACCGGCTAGATCACGGCCTTCGACTTGGCCGCCGAGTGGCCGTTGTCGAGGTTGGGGTCAGGGTCGGGGTCGGGGTCGGAGCTGCGGCCGTTGAGTGGCCATCGTCGCGGTTGAGGTCGAGGTCGAGGTTGAGGTCGGGGTCGGAGCTACGGCCGCCGTGTGGCCATCGTTGGGGTTGGAGCCACGGCCGCCTAGCGCGGGGGCCGTCGAGGACGACGATTGGCCGGAGATTTAGGGTTTGAATTGGGGGAGACACCAAACGGCGTCGTTTTGGTGTTAGGATGCTAAAACGACGTCGTTTGAAGGCCTAAGTGATCCAATGGAAACTCCGGCGAGCCACATCAGCATAAGAAATTAATAAAAAAAGGCCACATCGGATTTTTGGCCGATCAGATCGGCGTTGGCACCAAAGTGAGCGTTTTTCAAATTTTTTGGCACTTAAGTGATCCGACGAAAACTTTTGGCACCAAAGTGAGCGCCGTACACAACTTATGGCACCAATAGTGTACTTCTCCTCTACTCCGTTGGATGGGAACGCCAAGCTATGTGCTGAAGAAGGTCGAGAACTAGAAGATTCGACTATGTATAGGCAACTGGTAGGTAGTCTAATTTACCTTACCATAACTCGGCCTGACATCTCTTTTGCAGTGAGAGCAGCGAGTCAATTCATGGAGAAGCCAAGGAAGCCTCACTTGGATGTAGCCAAGCGTATCCTAAGGTATGTAAAGAAGATTTTTGATTTTGGGCTTTTGTATAAAAAGGAATTATCGAGTGAGTTGGTCGGTCATTGTGATGCCGACTATGCTGGAGATCAACACACATGGCGATCAACTACTGGATACTCGTTTAATCTTGGATCAGCAGTAGTATCCTGGTGCAGTAAAAGACAGCAGACTGTGTCTTTGTCTACAACAGAAGCTGAATACAGAGCAGCAGCAATGGCAGCTTAGGAGAGCACATGGCTAGTACAATTATTGGATGATCTTCATTAGTCAATAGATCATTCGACAATATTGTATTTTGATAATCTATCCGCTATAAGCTTGGCAGGGAATCTAGTTTTTCATGCTAGGACTAAGTATGTGGAAGTCCACCATCACTTTCTAAGAGAGAAAGTGTTAGAGGGCAAGATCAAGATGAAATGCATCAAGACATGTGATCAAGTTGCTGATATCTTCACCAAAGGTCTTGGAGCCACAAAGTTTGAAGAGTTCTGAGCTCAGCTTGGTATGGTCGCGAGGACTATCCTTAGAGAGAGTAGTCAGTGAGGGGGAGTATTGAAGATATTATCACCTATCTCTCGTGACTCTTTGTGTTTTGGTCGAAAGGCTGTTCACTTTTCGATGAAAGTCTTTTCGGCACACATATTAAAATGTCTTTATTGCTATGTATCTAGACATGTCTTTTCATGTATTTAAGGTATGTCAGGAGTCGTATTTAAGTCTACATATAAGCGAGTCTTGTAATCGTTTCAAATAGTAGAGAGTGAAAAGAAATTTTAGCAAGTAGTGTATTCATCTCCTTCCTTAAGAGCTTCTCTAGTGAGAATGTTATTAGAGCTGTGCAACTCTGATATTCAATATTAACACAACAGTTCTCTACATGGTGACGTTGATCATCATGTTTGTTCATGTTTCTTCGTCACTGTGCAAGTAGAGAGAAAATGTCCGTTTGATCATATGCTAACTAAAAAGTAATATAATGATCAAACAAATTTTAGAATCCTCTCTTGTCAAGTAGTTAAGGGATTTCTATTCCACACATTGACATAAAAAAAAAAAAAAAACCCCAGTTCGACGAGGCGATGGTACTTCAATTGACACGTGAACATAACGAAAAGTTCATTCTCGATTCTTTCAGATTCATGGATGGTTCCAAGGAAATCATCACCATCGTAACCATCACGACTTATTTGTATATTGATTTACCAGGATGGAGAAGAAGTGAGGATGTGGCGGGTGCTCTAAACCAGCTTTGATGGCATCCACGTTCAGCTTCGTTCGACTACCCAACATCGGTATGCCTCAACAGTTCAGTCCAGGTGCGTGAAACAGATGAGCTTTCAGACTCAACGGCTCATCTTCTCCCTCTTCGTCCACCTTCTTCCCCATCTCTGGCTCTATCTCGATAGGCGAAAGATCGACATGGACTTTTC
The DNA here is from genome assembly GCA_017140595.1 of Eucalyptus curtisii. NCBI lineage: Eukaryota > Viridiplantae > Streptophyta > Magnoliopsida > Myrtales > Myrtaceae > Eucalyptus > Eucalyptus curtisii. Next base: position 16,112,750 of record CM029494.1, read on the forward strand.
TCTTTCTCATCATCCCTGATTCTTCCGAGTTCATTGTCTTGCTTCTAACTGCTGCAAGTAATCGCTTTTTTTGGCAAAAAATTACTCTGCACTAACTTATATAGAGCTGGAGTTTCCTGTAGTTTTGAGCTCACCTAATTTGCTTTGTTCCTAGAACCAGACAATTGAGGGAGTTCTCTCATCGACTGGGCATTAATCAAATTAATATGCTCATAAATGTATCGATATTGTAATTGCATCAAGGCTATTTTTAGTTACCACTGAAGTCGTGGTATTATATCACAAAATGATTTTAACTGAAGTTGCTCAAATGGATGATTAATTTTGGAGTACAGGGATCTTATTGCGAAAGTCAAGATGCTCGTGGTTCAGAAAGGATGGAACGTAGAATCAGATTAGAATAATTGCAGTTTTCTATGACATCCTGGCAGTACTGCATGGTTTTTGGTTCATAAATCAAACCGCAGTACTAACAAAAAATCTAAAGTATAAAAGTCTCTCAACATCAAGTAATATCAGTAAAATACTGGAAAAACAGAAAACTTTATGGCTGCGCAAGAGTTGCGGATACATCTGAACCAGTATAGACTCGAGTGACATTTGCATTAGCTCACAATGAAATACGGTATACTTGATTACTTGAGAACTTTCATTTGGACCAGCACATGCTATCCAATTCAGTGGCCAAACGTGCGCTCAACTTGTCAAAGAAATTGATGTTGGTTGACTTTAGAATTCGGCTCTCCTTCTGCATACTCAAGTCCACCATGCATCACATGGCTCTCTGTGATTTTTATGCAGATTTATGGAATACACATTGACTTCCAAATGGTTCTTGGAATTTGTTGTTGACTTACAAGTCTTTCTTAATTCTGTGCAAATTGCTAACTTCTCACTCTCCGACAGTCATGAACTCCTATGGCCTCCATAAATACAGGAAATGAGGAAGTAAAAAGTGGCATTGCTGCAGAAGGAAGCCCCCTAAGAGTGATTCTACACATCTTTTACGTTTAAACTGTAGCAGGTACCGTGTGTGTACTGTAAATTTCTCTCCCTTAGTAATGCACATTTGGACATTCCAATTTCTTAATGGTACAAGTTTAATTGCATTTGGGTCGCTCTCTCTTTATCATGGAAGACAACATGTGTGAGAATTAGAAGATAGTGCAGATTTCAGAAATTAGCAGTCAGGATAGTTAGAAAGAAGTTCAGGTTCTTACACTTTATGCCCCCAGATTCACGTCATTGGTGACAGAAACATAACTAATGTAGAAGCGAAGTAAAATGTCACTGGCACGGTTTTACATGATCAGTTGGTGTCTTTGAAATATCACCCCTGTAGGGATTGTCGGATTCCCAAAAACCGGATTCGACACTAAATCGAACCCCTAAACTTGTGCGGAAGACGAGCCCGGGAAAATCACATGCATCACCGATCCTAAGGCACATCACAGAATCGAACGTACCTTGTTAGCCACATATTAAGCACGAACGCTGATATGAGGAAGAGAATTCGGTCCTGTTCGATCCGATGACGCCAATTCGCCTTGAAGGGAAGAAGGGTGTCGCCTCTTGCTTACTGTTCTTCTTTTTGAGAGAGTTTTTGAGGGAGAGAGGGAGGAGGAACGTACGTCGTTTCAAAAGGTGCCTTCCTCCCTCTTTATTTTCCCTTATATACGTCCCCTCCAAAAAGACGTGTCCCTTCATCATATCCCTCCATCCATGGGCCCTAATATTGTGGGCCGGGCTTTTAGGCCCAACATGGGCGGACGGGCCAACTTAGGCCCATCACATTAATAATTAAAACCATCATCTCCCACACGCACATGGTGGGCCGAACAGGATCCTCTTTACCTCTCTTCAACATTCATACCGGTGAATAATCCGTGCGACCAGCATACTTTGAGAACTCGTTGCCATACATTTGTTAGGAATATATAGCAGCTCATAATGGGCATAACACTCTGAGTAGATTTAGTATGCAGTACCCTAGATCGATCTATCACATTTATATCTCTCTTGATCTCTTTTAAACAATGATATATATATATATATATATATATATATATATATATTGTATTCACAATTATGATTATCCCAAAGACAGTCATAATTGGTCGACCAGTGAATACAAAAACTACAATATGATTCTCCAAATTCGATCTTCCCCTTTCCTTCAAACTCTCAACTTCAGTTTAGTTTGCTTTTCTAGAAATGTCCCATTAGATCGTATCAACTCATGACCATTGGCAACATCCTAAGATAGCAAACACTAAATAGAAATTTTGAGAATAAGTAAGAGTCCTGAGGGCACTAAAATTGAGGAACTCTTTTCCTCAAGAGTCTCACATGGCATAAAAGTTGAGATCAAACTTTTGCCACTCTTATTGGTCGTCTCATGCATACGTAGTATGAAATACGTATTACGGTATTAACTCCTTTCCCATGGAGCGTATGTCTACACCATCAATACCGTACAGATGATAGTTCAAACATACATAATGTCTAACTTGAGTTCACATATCTACTCATTCACAGAATTCATCAAAACTCACATTTGGCATCTTAGACAGATAAAGTAAAATATGTGGGGTATTTTACTTTTGGACATAGTACATATCATGTCCTCATCTTAACACTTAGTTAAGGCGACATATATATTTTTAAGCTTGAGCTCTCGATTATCACCTAGATAATAAGCTTAAAAACCGTCTCATCTCTATTTATCACACAGTAAATAGAGGCGATTACCCATGTGAGTGGGCTAATCTCTTATCTGTCCGACATACTTTCTCAACTTAATATAATGCACTGAGCATTAAGATGCATAAAGATCAAACAAAGATTCATAGGCATTAATAATGAAAAAACACAAATTCATAAATGTGAACAACTCAGGGAAATTACAATATCCAGTACATCAGACTCTACGCAATCCTAGAGATTTTACATGACCACAAAACACATATCTAGGTATTGGCTTTGTCATAGGATCTGCTACCATTCTATGCGTAGACATGTACTGTAAGTTCACATCCTTTCGTGCAACCATATCTTTGACAAAGTTATACTTGGTATCTATATGTTTGGTCTTGCCATGATATTTTGGATCTTTGGTGTACGCTATAGCTGCTTGGCTATCACAGTTAACCAATAATGGATTTGCAGCTTTCTCAATAACACCTAAATGATCCAAAAATCTCTTAAGCCAAACTCCTTCTTGTACCGCTGCGATAATGCCACGAACTCAGCTTCCATCGTGGACAAGGCTATACACGTTTGCTTCTTCTTTGCTCCATGATATGGCGCCATTATTCAGTAAGAAAGCGAATCCAGAGGTAGATTTCCTTTCATCTAAATCTCCTCCCCAATCAGCATCTGAATAGCCTTCAAGTCGCAAATCCTTTCCTTGGTAATTCAGCTTGTAATCAGCAGTTCCCTTCAGATACCTCAGTATTCTCTTAACGGCTTTCCAATGTGCTTGACCTGGATTGGATTGGTATCTACTCACCATTCCAACTGCAAAACATATGTCAGGTCTTGTACACATCATAGCGTACATCAAGCTCCTAATAGCACTAGCATAAGGAACATGTTTCATTTGTTCATTCTCTTGTGGAGTCCTTGGACACAGTCTATGGCTCAATCCTTCACCTTTTGCAATAGGAGTGTCTATGGGTTTACAATCTTGCATACGAAATCGTTTAAGAACCTTATTTATATATGTTTCTTGCGAAAGAGATAATGACCTCTTCGAACGATCTCTTGAAATCTTAACTCCAAGAATGTATGCAGCCTCACCCATATCTTTCATCTCAAAGTTGGAAGATAACCAACTCTTCACGGTATTTACAAACTCCATATTGCTTCCGGCAATTAGTATATCATCAACATATAATGATATGATCACAAATTGATCTTTGGATCTTTTGATATATACACAATGATCCTCATTAATCATTGTAAAATCATATGCCATTATAGCATTATGAAAACGTATATACCATTGTCTTGACGACTGCTTAAGGCCATATATCGATTTCAAAAGTCGACATACCTTTCCTTCTTGGCCTTTCGTAATGAAACCAACAGGTTGTTCCATATATATTTCCTCATCCAATTCTCCATTGAGAAAAGCAGTCTTTACATCCATTTGATGTAATTCAAAATCCATACTTGCCACTATTGCCAGAATAATGCGAATCGAGGTAAATCTCACAACGGGAGAAAATGTTTCCTCATAATCAATTCCTTCGTTGATTATACCCCTTCGCCACAAGGCGAGCTTTATATCTCTCTATCGAGCCATTAGCCTTACGCTTTATTTTGAGAACCCACTTGTTCCCAATAGCTTTGCGTCCTTTTGGAAGATCAACTAGTTCCCATACATGGTTTGACTTCATTGACTCCATTTCCTCTCCCATTGCATACATCCATTTTTCCTTACTAGGGCAATTTAGAGCCTCATGTATATTTCTTGGCTCATCCTCATCTTGTGGGGTAATCATGAAAGTTTCCCCTTCAATGTCAAAACGTTGACGGGGAATACTTTTGCGACTTGTTCGCCGTATGGGAGATTGTACACTTTGCACATCATTTCCCATTATGCTCCCACTAGGATTAGATAATGGCGATATCATCTCATCATGTGGTTGTAATTGAGAGTGGGTTGAATTCAATTTATCACTTCTCATATTATTCCCACTTGGACGAACTCCACTAATATCATTATCTTGATCCAAGGTTTCAAATAGGGAGTAATCTTCACCTATTTCGCCCTTCTTAGAAAATTCATTCTCTAAGAATGTGACATCCCGTGATTCAAATTCAGTTATACTCCCACTTTCCTGCTCACCTATGAACACATACCCTTTTAAGTGTTCGGAGTATCTTATGAAAATACTCTTCTTTCCTCTGGGACCCAATTTCCCAAACTTGTGAGAGGGCTCATGAGTATAGGCAGCACAACCCCATGGCTTAAGAAAACTTAAGTCCGGTTTTCTACCTGTCTCATAACTCATATGGAGTGGAAGTAACTGATTTGGAAGGCACTCGGTTAAGTATATAGGCAGCTGTTAACAACGCATCACTCCAAAAAGTGATAGGTAAGTTAGCATGCGCCATCATGGATCTAACCATTTTCAGTAGGGTTATGTTTCTTCTTTCCGCAACACCATTTTGTTGAGGAGTATATGGAATAGACAACTGTCTTTCTATTCCTTTTTCATCACATAATTTTCTGAACTCATCAGATAAATATTCTCGACCTTGATCGGATCTTAATACTTTTATTTTCTTGTCTAATTGATTTTCTACCAAGTTCATAAACCTTTTGAAACAACTCAATGCTTCAGATTTATGAGAAATCAAATAGACATATCCGAATCGAGTATAATCATCTATGAATGTGATGAAATAAACAGCCCCATGCCTTCCTCTTACATTCATCGGACCACAGACGTCAGAATGGATTAATTGCAAAGGAAATTCAGCTCTTTTACCTTTTCCAAATGGTTTCTTTGTCGTTTTCCCTACTAGGCAATGCTCACATATGGGCAAATCGACTTTTTCAATGTTGCCCAACAAGCCCTCTTTGGCTAGTCTATTCATACGTTGTTGGCCAATATGACCAAGTCTAGCATGCCACACATTCACATCATTATCATATGAATTAGGAGACGTGAGAAGGGAATAACAAACATTTGCATTAACATAGTCAATATCTAATACAATGAAACCATCCAGAAAATAACCACAACTATAGAAATTTGTATCCAAAAACAAATCCACACCTCTATTATGGAAGTTCATATTAAAACCTAGCTTGACTAACACTAAAACAGACACTAAATTCCGACGAATCTCCGGAGCATACAATACATCATGTAGGAACAAAGTGCGTCCACCACGTATGTTCAGTTGGCAGGTGCCAATTCCTTTTACTTCAGCTCTGGAGTTGTTTCCCACATAGATCCACTTAGTTCCAGTTGGTACTCGTCGGAATTCCACGAAGGATCCTCTATCCTTCGCTACATGGTCTGTTGCTCCGAATCTACGAGTCCACAAAGGATTAGACTCGAGTCAAGAATACAGAACTTGATACATAAGCAAAGTTCTTAAAAGCACAAGGGGTGTATACCTTCTTTGGCTCGCGACAATCGCGAGCTTAATGACCCTTCTTGTCACAATTGTAACACTTCACCCTTGTCTGCTTTTTCATTCGAGGACGCTTTCCTCTTTCATGTTGGTCAACCTTTGGTTTCTTCCCTGAGCACTTGGTCCCTTGCCTTTCCACCTCTTAAACCAGTTAGGACGTTTGCGCTTGGAGCCTGAAGTTCCATTTGAGCTAGAACCAGCATTATATATTTCAGTTTCCGGCTTAGCCGCCAGGAGGCGGTCCTCTTCTAGCTCAAGATGGCGCACTGCATCCTCAAAGACTTTGATATTCTCATTGTGGGTTAGGTGCACCTTCATATGCTCCCAACTTTGAGGCAAGGAATGGATCACTGCTTGCACTTGCTGCTCATCAGTCAGGACATGGCCAGCATCCTTCAGCTCATTTATCATGTTTGACATTTTTCTCAAGTGTTGCTTCATGGTCTGACCATGAGGCTTCTTGTAAGAGTCAAACCTAATGGTAAGCTGCCTCAGTTTGGTTACCGAAGTATGACCAAATCTTGCTGCCAATGCTTCCCACATTTCCTTGGCATTCACAAAATGCCTGAACTCTCGCATGACATCATTTTCCATGCTACTCAGCAACGTAATGCGAGCAAGGGAGTTCTTCCTTTTCCATGCAACAAACGCATCCTTATCTCTCTTGTGTTGTGCAGTGTTTCCATCTTCAGGCTCTTCCATGGTTAGGTTAAGAGCTTCTAGTGCCTCTTGCTCTTCCAGCACATATTGGATTTTCATGTGCCAGATCTCATAGTTGTCGCCATTGAGCTTTTCACCTTTGTTCAGCTCGGCAACTATGCTCTTTGTGGCTGAAGCCATTGATCTGAACACATCAGACATATATGCACGAATAATTAATGCCTATCATTTATGCATCCACTTTGCACAGACCCATCATATTAATGAACAATTTCAAGTAAGGTTTCAGAATCAAAAGGTCACTATGTTTCCAATCATCCTCCAAAAATCCTAACTTAAAACTTTCATTAATATAATTGTCTTATGCAAAATAAATTCTATGAAGCTACAAAAACTTCTATCAACTACCCACAGTAATCAACAATAATAGAAAGCAAACAATATTTGATATCCAATAGAATAATAATGCTTTTACATAATACAACTTACATATCAGTTGCTACATCAACAACAACCAGGTAGTAAAACATTTACATAAGGTATCTATAAAGTATACTAAAAGAAAGACAACTCGAAATATCTAAACCCAAGTCAATATATGAACTGGGAAAACTCCTTTTTTTGTTCAATTTCTTGATCTTTTCTTTTGTAACAATCAGGTAATAATCATCTATGAAAGCCATCACAATTTTCCTATATGAAGCAACTTTGTTGTCATCCCATATGCGATTCAACACTCCTTGCCATTCTGGTGGAAGGGTGTTCATGAAAAATCGCAACATCTCAGACTGTGGCATTGGACGACCATTCCATATGACCTTTTGAATTTTCTCATTGACTTCAAGAACATGATCTATTATGTCCCCGCTCTCCCATCGATAATTATTCAAATCGGCTATCAACCTTGAAAGCCTTTCTTTTTGTTCATCGGTAATTACGCGAATAGGCGTGCGCAACTTAAGGGGAGGCGTTGTTCCTGCAACAAATGTAGAACAAATATGGATTACATATAATCCACATAGACATAATTGAAAAAGAAACATTCTTTTTCCTCTTTTTTTTTTTTTTTTTTTTTGGGTCAATGGTCAACGGTCGTCAACGGTCAACGGTCAACCGGTCGAGGTCAGCCGGGTTGGGTCACCGAGACGGGCCGCTGGGTTGGGTTGAGCCGGTCGGGCCGGGTCGGACGGACCGACCCAGCACGTGCGGCACGCGTGCAGCTGACGTCACGATGACGTCAGCTGGCGTGTGCCTCGCACGCGCCAGCGACGGCACACGCGCATGTGCGATGCACGCGCCTGCCCCTACGAATCGGCGCGTGCAACGTCGTTTCACTCCGGCTGCGCGTGGGGGCGCATCCGGCGGCCTTTGGCGGCGTTCCACCACTCGTCGCGTTCGTCTCGACGAGACCTTCCATCCAACGCCATTGGAAATGGATTTTGACTTACAGAAACTCGAAAAAATGGATGAACAGTGCTCGGGTGTCGGGATTTTTCCGCCCCGATCGGTGTCGGTCGATTAATTTCACGAAAATTAATAAGAAATCATCCATAAACATGAAAAGGGGTCGGGAAAAACATGGAAAAGGATCGGGAAACAAGAACTACGGCTCTGATACCAATGTAGGGATTGTCGGATTCCCAAAAACCGGATTCGACACTAAATCGAACCCCTAAACTTGTGCGAAAGACAAGCCCGGGAAAATCACATGCATCACCGATCCTAAGGCACATTACAGAATCGAACGTACCTTGTTAGCCACAGATTAAGCACGGACGCTGATATGAGGAAGAGAATTCGGACCTGTTCGATCCGATGACGCCAATTCGCCTTGAAGGGAAGAAGGGTGTCGCCTCTTGCTTACTGTTCTTCTTTTTGAGAGAGTTTTTGAGGGAGAGAGGGAGGAGGAACGTACGTCGTTTCAAAATGTGCATTTCTCCCTCTTTATTTTCCCTTATATACGCCCCCTCCAAAAAGACGTGTCCCTTCATCATATCCTCCATCCATGGGCCTTAATATTGTGGGTCGGGCTTTTAGGCCCAACATGGGCGGACGGGTTAACTTAGGCCCATCACATTAATAATTAAAACCATAAACCCCCTTTCAGATGCGTTGATGAAACCTTGGGACTCGGTTGTATTGTTCCTTTTTTCATTGAAGATCGTACAGTTTTGTTGCAAGTGACCCCTTTTTTTAAGGTACTGTTTCTGTTGATGGAACCTTGGTACTCGGTCTGGCCAGCTAATGTGTGGTCGGCAGGGCATGCTCTCGGGGCTGCCATCTTGGTGCCCTTGGGCCAGGAAGAATTTTCCTGTCAAGACATACCTATTCAATCTGATATAGCTAGTATAAACACCTAGAGGGGGGTGAATAGGTGTAAAAACAATTTATCGAGATACGAAAGCAATACTAGGCAGACAATAAAAAGGAAGTTCTCTAAAACAGATTATGATCAAAGTAAACAGAGAGTAGGGAAGAGAAAATTGAACACAAGGTTTATAGTGGTTCGGCTTATTCCAAGCCTACGTCCACTCTTTCGCACCGATGAGCCTCACCACCGGCTGGATTTCACTATGAACAAAAGAGATATTACAGCAATGCTTTCCCTTGATTCCACGGTGTAGATATTCTACCACACTTCCTCAAGGTATCTCAAAATATAGACTCTCTTTTGCGTACAAGATTTCGCTCAGCAAATGAATTGACTAAGAATAAGGAGCTTGGACTTTGGAATTCTTCTATCGTGCACACCCTCGAACAAGCGGAACGTCTTCCTTATATACTCCTTTATGCCATCATACCCGTTGGCACTTACCAAAGGAATTCTTCCAATCTTCCCGTTGGACAGAATCAATTAGGAAGATCATTCGAGCCATTAAAGGAACATGTCGATAGCCCATCAATCCTGCTCGCCCATACAATCGGGATCTCGGTTTCCATAAGTAGAACCTTCCAAGTATACTTCGCCAATCATCGGATCTTTAATCAATCTTGATTCGAATAAAGGAATCCGTTATGTCATATCCAGCCAAGAGATCTTCGTCGATCGATAAGATCAAATCCTTAACGAAACACACGATCCTGGATAGACCTTCTTCGACAAACTACTATTTGTCAATGAGAATAGACTTTGAGTCTTGAGTACGCGATCCAGAGGTCTTTAGACTTTAAAGTCTGCAAATCTTCAGACTAGACTGATGGAAACGTTTTGTCAGCTTCAAAATATTCCAGAAAGATTTCTCCAACAATCTCCCCCTTTTTGATGGTGACAAAACTTTTCTGAAGATTTGAATATCTTTGACCTGCAAAACATTACTCAAGCAAATATGGATATCTCATAAAGATTAATGGCTTAATGATAACGCTAGAATCTGCAACCACAAAAAATAGGTTAGTCTTGCATGAGAGTAAAGCCATTCATAAGATATCAATAGTACTTAATATAAGCAGTCAAATCCAAATCCCAAATTCAGTCCACAACCAGACACACAAGTCAAGTCAAACATCAAAACAAACAAACTAAAAGTTTAAGTTCAAAGTTTTCAAATCTCGAATCTCTCCCCCTTTTTGTCATCATAAAAAAGGTTGAGATGGAAATGGAATAGAGTCAAGATTGCTTGGGAATACGAACAAGCTGGAAATCTCCCATTGACTGGATGATGCCTTCCAGCTTTTTCAAATCTTCCTTCAGTTGAGCCACCTCTTCACTCTTAGCATTTGCTTGATTCGAAGAGCAAGGGCTTGGATCGATCATTCAAAGAAAGCTGAAGAAGCTTGTCTGCATTCTGCAAGTTCGAACTTCGTATCCCAGAGCATATATCTGACCCCGCATTTCCAAGAGAACATCAAGAATTCTGCGGAAATCTGCTGAATTATCGTTCTGCGTACCGGCTTCGGCACGATTAGATGGAGTAAAGGCAGACGATGGTACATCAGCATAGTCACGCAGATTTGGCGATGAAGCATCATGTCCCTCCTCGGGAAATTGAGAGGCATAAATGTCCTCGGATCTGCTGGAGAGCGGTGACTCCTTCACGGTAGCGAGGATATGAGGACATTCCTCTTTTCTCACCATCTCCCCCTGTTTCCATGCCTTCAGGTGGAGAAGAGTGTTCCTCATGCTCTCCTTCCTCTGGATTTCCTCTTTCTTCTTCTTCTTTTCTTCTTCTTCTTCTTCTTCTTCTTCTTCTTTTTCAAACCTTTCTTCCTCTGCATCTCTTTCTTCAACTTCTCTCTCCTCTGATTCTTTCTCCTCTGCTTCTTTTTCTTCTGCTTCTCTCTCCTGTCGTTCCATTGATTCTGGAACAGAACGACTCAGGTTCTTCAATGCCATAGCAGAAATGGTGATGTCATCCTCATCATCTTCATCCTCAATGATGAGAGCTCTTCTCTTTTTGGATGGAGCAACCATAGGCTCCTTCCCTTTTCTTTTTGCTGCCAAAGAGATTTGATGAGGCTTAGCAGTGGTTGTCTCCTTGAATTTCTCCAACGCCTTGTCGAGTTCTTTCAGACGCATTTTGGACACCATTTTCAGTCCTACCACCATTTTATCACACGATCGAACATAGAGAAATTGTGGAGGCTGAACATTCAAATGTCTGAATAACTTTGACACAAGACCTGGATAAGGAAGTTGACCCTTGTCCTTCACCATTGCTCTATACATGTGGAACAAAATAGTGTGAGGAAGAGAAAACCTTTTTCCAGCATTGATGGCGTACATCAGCTTTGCCTCTGAGTTTGAAACATCGGTCTTTGAAGTAGATTTCGGTCGAGGCAATTTATCACAATCTTGTGAACGAGAATGTTGAACGCACGCATTCTTGAGTAGGAAATTCTTCCCTCGTCCTTACGTCCTTAACAAGTTCCAATGTAGCACGAGCAATAGAGACATTAATAGGTTGATATCTTCCTCTCTCAACCCCAATCACATCAGCTAGCATATCTACATCCACCACAAAGTCCTGATCTCGGACACTAAAAGAAATTCTATTCGCATCCAAGAAGCTAAGATTCGAATAGAAATATGCAGTTAGTTCAGCATAGGCTTCTGTAGTGTCAGAACAGAACTGTTCAAGTTGAAAAAAATGGAACTTTTCCCTCAAATTAACATTCACAGCATCAAGGAAATCAAAATCCACACTCCTAGGGTTTATCACCCCACGCTTCAACAATTTTGGAGTATAGATCCTTTTGTTCCTTTGATCGGAACAAGTCTGTCCTTTTTCCCCGAATTTTCGCCGCAACACCCATTCTCGGTTGAAATTGGCTGTACAATTTGTCATCATCATTCCCATCTATCGGATTCAGTCCTCCAACACGCGGGTCACTTGGGATATTTGCAAGGGATTCTTCTGCCATCCCCTTAGGAGCAATTCCCAAACGCTCCATATTTCGCAAAAATATGTACTCATTCCCATATCCCTTGTCCTTAAGAAACTCATCGATGTAGTTCAAAGGAGTACCGATCCTCTTTAAAGCACGGTAAAGCTTATAAAAAAAGAGGGCTTTTGAGTTCTTACGAGAACAGCTCCTTCAACGATTTCTTCCTCTTCGCGATGACCAACACCCCTGTGGACTAGTTGGTGGAGAATGACGCTTCTGCGAGAATGTTGTGGGCTCATGTTCTTGGTGGGTGACTCCTCTTCCTCGGTGAGATCAAAGTGAGTAGGCCCCTCACTCATTTGCCGTGGTCCCCGCTTGCAATCCTCGAAGACTTTCTTGAAGACGACATCTTTCACGGTCTTGAAAGATTCCGAACTTGACTTTCCCAAGAAAGATGATAACTTTTCGAAGATTAAACAAGTGAAGAAACGGGGAGTGGAAGATCGATGCTTTTTAGGTTTTTTGAACGAAGAGGAACCGATTGTATATAGGTCAGTCGAAGAGAGGCATACCAATCGTCGTAATGGAAAGTAAAAGATGCCATTTTTAAAAAATAACTGCCTTTTTCAAAAATAGATACCTTCCATTTTTAAAATATTAACTCCTTTTTGAAAAAGAAAAGATTGCACTTATCACGGAAATTGAAGATAGCAAAAATCAATTATAGATAGATGATCGTACCTTTCCGAGATTTAATATGGGAGAAAATAAAATAACTTACGAGTCAAGAACCTTGTTTGTCGAGTCGAGAGTCTCTAGACTTTAACTTCTTCAAGCTTCGGGATGTTGAGTGCGGAACGGATGATTTCAAATTGATTTTTCTCCAAAGGCTTTGTAAATATATCCGCCAGTTGGTTCTTTGAGTCAACAAACTGAATCGAAATTTCTCCATTTTGAACATGATCTCTAATGAAGTGATGTCGAATCTCTATATGCTTCGCTCTTGAGTGAAGGATTGGATTTTTGGTAAGATTGATTGCCTTTGGTGTTGTCACGGTTAATCTCCGTGCATGAATCTTCAATTCCAAAGTCTCTTAGTTGTTGTTTTATCCACAAAATTTGTGAACAACAACTTCCGAGAGCTACATACTACGCTTCGCTTTGTAGAAAGAGCTCTTTGTATTTTGCTTCCTTGAAAACCAAGACACATCCTGCTTCCAAGTAGTTGACAAGTGCCCGAAGTGCTCTTTCTATCAACTACGCAACCAGCTAGATCTGCGTCGAGTATCCAAGAAGAGTAAAGTCTCCTTTTTAGGATACCAAAGACCGATGCTTGAAGTTGAAGCAATGTATTTGATAATACGCTTTGCAGCATTTAGATGAGATTCTTTAGGGTCTACTTGAAATCTAGCACAAATGCAAACACTAAACAAAATGTCGGTCTAGAAGCGGTAAGATAAAGAAGTGAACCAATGATACTCTGTATAGCACGGTCAACTTTCTTTCCTCCTTCATCTTTGTCTATCTTCAAAGAGCTTGACACTTTGGTATATCAGTCTTTTTGCAATTTTCCAGTCCAAACTTTTTGACAAGATCATTAGCATATTTTTCTTGATGAATAAAGGTCCCTTCCTTCAATTGTTTCACTTGAAGTCCAAGAAAGAAGGTTAGTTCACCCATCATGCTCATTTCAAATTCATTCGCATAGACTTAGAGAAATTCTTGCACAAACTTTCATTAGAGGATCCAAAAATAATATCATCAACATATATTTGAACAAGCAGAAAACTTTTGCTTTCTCTTTTGATAAACAGAGTAGTGTCTACTTTACCTTTAACAAAGCCATTTTGAATTAAAAACTTACTCGGCTGTCGTACCAAGCTCGAGGTGCTTGCTTTAAACCATACAAGGCCTTTTTCGGTCGAAATCGAGTCGGTTTCCTTGGGTCTTCAAACCCAGGTGGTTGTTCCACATAGACTTCCTCATGGATAAATTCATTCAGGAAAGCACTTTTGACGTCCATTTGGAATACCATGAAATTCTTATAACAAGCAAAAGCAAGTAATAATCGAATTGCTTCTAACCTTGCTAATGGTGCGTAAGTCTCGTCATAGTCTATCCCTTCTTCTTGCGTATATCCCTTGGCCACGAGTCTTGCTTTGTTTCTTATGACTTTTCCTTTCTCGTTCATCTTGTTCCTGAAAACCCATTTAGCTCCAATAATAGATTTACCTTTTGGTTTAGGAGTCAACTCCCAGACATCATTAATGCTGAATTGTCTGAGTTCTTCTTGCATAGCTTCAATCCAGCTTTCATAAGATAAAGCTTCTTCTATGCTTTTAGGTTCTATTTCAGAAATAAGAGCCACAGCACTAGACTCTTCGCGCCTTTTGGATCTTGTGCAAAGTCCTTCATTAATGTCGCCAATAATGAGATCTTTGGGATGACTGGATTTATTCTTCCAGTTACTGGTTGATTTTTCAGGTTGATGATCACTTCCTTCATTTGAATCTTCAATAACCACTTGTTCTTTGGTCTTTGAGTCGTTTGCTTCTTTAGACTTTGTAGAGTCTGAAGCAGGTTCAGATTCTTCAAGATGAGTCTGAATAGATTCATTTTGCATAGAATCCTGGAATTTGACATTCATTGATTCCTCCACAGATTGAGTCTTCTTGTTATAGACTCTGTAGGCTTTGCTCGAGGTAGAATATCCAAGGAAGATGCATTCGTCTGATTTTTCCTCAAACTTGCCAACTCGATCATTTGCATTTTTTAAAATAAAGCATTTACATCCAAACACATGAAAGTATGAAACAATAGGTTTCTTTCATTTGAATAACTCATAGGGGTTTTTTCAGAATTGGTCTTAGAAAAACTCTATTAATAGTATAACATCTTTGTAGAAAGCTGCTTGACCCAAAAACGTGAAGAAATGTTACTTTCAATTAAAAGAGTTCTAGCCATTTCTTGAAGCGACCTATTCTTTCTTTCTACAACTCCGTTTTGCTCGGAGTATATGGAGAGGAGAATAAATGCTGAAAACCAGATTCATCACAAAATTTTGTAAAATCTTGATTTTCAAATTCACCTCCATGGTCTGTTCTTATACTTGAAATAACATACCCTTTTTTCATTTTGAACCATTTTAGCAAACTTTTCAAAGTAAGAGAATGTTTCAGACTTACTTGCCAGGAAATATACCTAGGTAAATCGTGAGTAATCATCCACAATTACTAGGCAATATTTCTTACCTCCAATGCTCTGAGTTCTGGTTGGTCCAAAGAGATCCATATGCAGAAGCTGCAGTACACGATTAGTGGAAACTTGATTTATTAGTTTAAAGGAATTTCTTACCTGCTTTCCCAATACGCATGGAGTGCATAGATAAGACTTTTGGTATGCTAAATTGGGTAAACCACGAACAAGCTTCTTTGCTGAAATTTTGGCTATCTGCTTCATATTGATGTGCCCAAGCTTTCTGTGCCATAAGTTCGCTTCGTCTTGAATTGAGATCAGACATTGCGATTCATCTAGTTTCACGTCCAAGAGGTAGATATTTCCATGTCTTCGACCCATAAATGACTGAGTAGAATCTTTCTTGGTTCTGAACATATTCCCTCTTGAAAGTTTATTTTGAAACCGGTATCACACGGTTGGTGATCTTGCGAAGCGCAGATTGTAGTTGAGTCCTTCCATTAGGGAAACATTGCTTATTGTGAGGTTTCCAATCTTTCTGATTCCAAACCCCACAATTCTTCCTTTCTTTGTTTCCTCCAAATGAGACTTTTCCACCATTTACTTGAGCGAGCTTTATGAAGCAATTTGAATCTCTGTCATATGTCTTGAGCATCCACTATCCGGATACCATTTTACCTTTTTCTTGATAGTGACTGCATTAAAAAAAAAAAAGACTCAAGCTTTCTTTGGTACCCATATTTTCTTGGGTCCATTGGTGTTAGTATGATATGCGGTTTTTGCCCATACCTTTTTAACGGGTTTCCAAACCATAGGACATTCCTTTTCAAAATTATCTGCCTTTGTTGCACTTTGAACATCGAGAGCATTTCGACCTCTTTGGTTTTACAAAAACCTTTTTGAAATGATTTTTGTAAGCATCTCTTGTGGGTCTTTGCTTAATTCTTTCTTTCACTTTAGGAAAATCAATTAGAGGAATGGTTTCCACAGTCATTCCCAAACCAGATTTATTGAAATAAGGTCTTTGTCTTTGAAAGAATTTTCTCAAGTTTCTCGAGATCCTATTGAAAATCTTTTTGAAATATTTGATATGTCAATTTTTAAAAATTTATTTTCTTTTAAAAGATTTTCTTCACTTTCTTTAAGAGTAGAAACATTCATGTCTAAACATTTCAACTTTTCTTTCAAAGCATTTTCCTATTGTTTTAGTGCAGAATTTTCCTTTTTAAGTTCGGAAATCCTTTTAAGAGAAGTCTTAAGACTAGAACACAGCTCATCAATGTATTTAGAAACTTTAATAGGGATTTTAAGGTTACTTACCTCAAACTCACTGTCTGAATCTTAGTCTGTCTCGGAGTTTGAATCTGAATCCGATTGTGCCATCAGACATATATTGGCATAATCATCATCACTTTCTTCACACTCTGTATCACTCCAGGTTTATGCTTTAAGAGCCTTTCGATACTTTTCAGCTTTTCCTTTCTTCTTCCTCAGAAGAGGACAGTTGGGTCTGATGTGTCCCTTTTTCTTACATTCAAAGCAGACTATATCTTTGTTTGATTCATCATCCTCAACAGATTTAGTCTGTTGCTTTTGAAAACTCTGTTTCTTTGGATTGAATCTTCTTCCTTTTCTGTTCAACTTTCTGAATCTTCTTATCATGAGAGCAAGCTCCTCATCATCCATATCGTCTTCAGAATCTGTAACATCAGAATCATCATTGGATTTTAATGCAATGGATTTCTTACCTTTAGGATATTCGTCTTCATTGATTCGTTCCACTTCATAAGACTAAAGAGTTCCAACCAACTCATCGACAGATAGTGGCATGATTCTTTGTGTCTCTCTTATTGAGGTTTTTATGTGATTCCAATCCTTAGAGAGTCCACGTAGTAGCTTGTTTACTTTCATGGGATCAGAAATTGGTTGACCTTGATTTTCAAGACCATTCACGATTTCTGTAAAACGACTAAACATGTCAGTTATAGATTCTCCTGATTTCATTTTGAAGGCTTCGTATTGACTGGGGAGAATGTTGATTCGGTCTCTTTCACTCGATCGGTTCCTTCATAGGTAATATGTAATCTATCCCAGACTTCTTTTGCTGTAACACAAGAAGATATTCTGTTATATTCGAGTAGGTGACAAAGCACAATATAAAGAATAAATTGCTTTTGCATCAAGAGCTTGTCTCTTGATTATCTCTTCCTGAGTCATTTCACTAGACTCAACAGTTTCTTTTCCTCTCTCTGAGACAGATGCAACTTTAGGAATGATTCCTTTTTCTACAACGTCCCATTCCAGAGGATCCTTTGATCTTAAGAACGCTTTCATCTTGTTTTTCCAAGATGTTGTAATCCTTTCCATCAAAGTAAGGAGGTCTGGTATTGCTTTGCCCTTCCACCAGCCCGGAGCTAACATACTAGCCATGGATCTTTAACTCGAAGTAAAACACTTCAAACAAAGTGAGTACACGGCTCGATACCAATTGATATAGCTAGTATAAACACCTAGAGGGGCTGAATAGGTGTAAAAACAATTTATCGAGATACGAAAGCAATACTAGGCGAGACAATAGAAAGGAAGTTCTCTAAAACAGATTATGATCAAAGTAAACAGAGAGTAGGGAAGAGAAAATTGAACACAAGGTTTATAGTGGTTCGGCTTATTCCAAGCCTACGTCCACTCTTTCGCACCTTGAGCCCACCAGCTGGATTTCACTATGAACAAAAGAGATATTACAGCAATGCTTTCCCTTGATTCCACGGTGTAGATATTCTACCACACTTCCTCAAGGTATCTCAAAATATAGACTCTCTTTTGCGTACAAGATTTCGCTCAGCAAATGAATTGACTAAGAATAAGGAGCTTCAGACTTTGGAATTCTTCTATCGTGCACACCCTCGAACAACTGGAACGTCTTCCTTATATACTCCTTTATGCCATCATACCCGTTGGCACTTACCAAAGGAATTCTTCCAATCTTCCCGTTGGACAGAATCAATTAGGAAGATCATTCGAGCCATTAAAGGAACATGTCGATAGCCCATCAATCCCGCTCGCCCATACAATCGGGATCTCGGTTTCCATAAGTAGAACCTTCCAAGTATACTTCGCCAATCATCGGATCTTTAATCAATCTTGATTCGAATAAAGGAATCCGTTATGTCATATCCAGCCAAGAGATCTTCGTCAGTCGATAAGATCAAATCCTTAACGAAACACACACGATCTGGATAGACCTTCTTCGACAAACTACAAACTCTGTCAATGAGAATAGACTTTGAGTCTTGAGTACGGCGAGTCCAGAGGTCTTTAGACTTTAAAGTCTGCAAATCTTCAGACTAGACTGATGGAAACGTTTTGTCAGCTTCAAAATATTCCAAAAAGATTTCTCCAACACAATCCACCGTTTGACCTTGCCGCTGGGACGTATCAAGGACCACAACTTAAGAGACAAGTTGATGATCCTAGCCAGGTTACTCACAGCTGCAACTGTCGCCGCTTTGAATCCTCCCAAAAATGAGCCTCTAGTACATGACAAGTTCAAAGTCCTATCTCCTTGGGAACCCAACCTGTTTGTGAATCCTGAAGATGATCTCTGTTCGGGTTACATAAGTTACTTTGAGCTTCAACACTGATGCAATCAATCGGAGCAGGGAAAATAGAGAGGATCGCAATCAAAAATTCACTGATTAACCTGTCCAAGGACACAGTCGGGAAAGATTCTGAAGCAGAATCAGTCGACACCCTCCCTATGGCCTGTCTCACTACCAATCTGTGTCCATCTCCAGATTTTAAACTGGCGCATGGCATTGAGCAGTGGTGGGATGATCGTACTTAGTGTCGATCCGTGTTGCGTAGGTTCTTGCTGAAGGAAATGAAGTTTGAGATGATCGAAATGCCTCTGAGACACACTCAGCAAAGGCTTGGACGGAAACTGTTGCGAAACTGTGAAACGTTGAGCTCCATGCATGTGGAATCCTGTTATGACATCATCCTTAATCATTTCTCTTCACTCCCTCTATATTTTGACCAAATGTTACAATCATGTGCTGAACTGTGATTTGTATTTATTAAATAAATAAAAGCTACGGTCATCCGTTTCTTTTTCTTCTTCTCTCCCAGCCTCCTCGGTTGATCAGATTCCTTAGCATAAAGCGAAGCTGAAAGGGGAGCATTGGAAAGTGACGGGAAAGACAGTTTGTATTAGTAAGAGATATTTGCATCGTTCCTAACATGTAAAGACTGAAGACAGATATGAATATCAGTCAGAGCAAATACATCCAAGTGAGCAAGACAAAGGCTCACCTTAATTTGTTAGCAGCCGAACACGATGAAAGATGTCGAGTACTTTTTTAATGTTTTCCAGATACAATCAGCATCAGAAGTGGCTTCTAATAGCTAGCGACCTTCCTAGTTCCTACACATTCTTTCTTTTAAAATATTGGCCTGCACATGCAATCCGATTTAAAGGCCAAACGTGCACATTACTGGTGAAAGAATCACAAATGGCATGTGCTCTTGAGCTGTACTCCCGTCTCTATTAGCGTACCAAGTCAACCATTACTAGGTTTCTCTGTGATACATAGTAAAACCAGATGCAAGTCTTTCCTTGATTGCAGCTTGTGGTTTTATTGAAAAGCTTTTCAATTCGTTGTGCATAATTGCCACTCATGCAGACAGTCATGAGCTCGGCGTCCTGCGTAAATGCAGGAAATGGAGGCTGAAAAAGTGGCGAGCAGCGGAAAGAAGCTTAGTTGAGTGATCTGTCACGTCCTCTGTTTCCTGTGTTCTCAGGTTACCGTCTAAACTACAAACTTCTCTCTTCTTTCGGGAAGAAGGACACCATAATGTCAAAAAATAAATTTAAGTTAAAGCTTTTTTAAAGTTATGACACTAAAGTAAGTGTCGCACGAAAATTATGGTATATGTGGTGTCATTTTCTCTCTTCTTCAGCATTCACATTAGAGATTGCGACTCTGTTATGGTGCGATCGAGTTTGCAAGTGATTAGGAATACATTTGTCGGTGTTTGTTTGTGGCTCGCGACAGCACTCTTTTTGAAAGACACGAAAACGCCAATCTAAGGAGGTGTGAGGGTGAAGCTCACCCGTAAGACATATGTGTTTTAGCCACGTCATCGTCACATAAAAAAATATATATATTAAAAAAAGGTCATGTAAGAATTTTCCGTTAAAATTGGATAAAGTTGATAGAGGGATTCAATTGCACTAATTCGACAGAATTTAGGATTTGATGCACTTTTTGTAAGTTTTACAACTCAATTGTATTTTTGTGACAAGTTTTCGGATTTTTAATATACTTATCCCGACAGACAATATAAAGTATGGAAGTCTCTCTACATCAAGCAATATTAGTATAATATCAAAAACAATAGGAAATGTTATGGTTTCGTAAGAGGTGCGAATACATCTGGACCAATATGCGCCCTAGTAAGAAAAGAAGTACACCCAAGTGCCAAAACTTATCACGGATGGACATATAAATACCAAAACTTCCAAAATGTATATTTAAGTGTCAAAATTGAAGAAAAAATGAATGCTTAAGTGCCAACCGCGATAATTTCCAATTAAACAACTGACATGGCTTTTTCTTACGAGATTTTTTACTGATGTGGCAATTTTTTTGGAAAAAATTATCTACGTGGTGCTAACGTGACTAGATAAGCCCAAGACAACGTTGTTTTGGGACAAGAATGCTAAGTGGACATTCCAGCAAGTTATGTAAACCGGTCTTATTAATAAAATAATGCAATATAGGATTTTTGGCAAATCTTACCGGAGTTAGCACTTAAGTGGTTCAATTTTCAAAAAAAAAAAAAAGTGACGCTTAGGCCCTGCATGTTTGTGTTCTTTTCTTTTGTTCATGAACATAATTCCTGTTTTTTTGTTCCGTGGAACAAAAAAAGAATAGAAACTCGTTTGTTTGCGTTTTTATTCCAAATCTATTTTTTTGTTCCCGGAAACAAATTTGGAATAGAAATAAGAAACAAAAAAAACTTGTTTCTTGTTCCCGGAACACTTCTGAGAAACAAATTTCTCTCTCCTTCTCTTTCTTTTTTTCTTCTTTTCTCCTTTTTTCTTTGGCCGGTCGCCGGCCTCAGCCATGGCCAGCGACCGGCCGTCGAGGGCCGGCGACCTCGCTGGAGCGTCGCCGGCCCCTGGCGAGGCTCAGCCTCGCCTTGGCTGGGCGAGCTCGAGCTCGCCTAGATCCAACAAGGCCGCCGGCCCTCGTCGGCCGGCGACCTGCCAAAAGGAAGGAAAAAGAAAAAAGAAAAAAGGGAAAAGAAAAAAGGAAAAAGGAAAAATAAAATAAAAATATTAAAAAATTAAAAAAAAAAAAATCATACAAGTTTACCAAACATGTTCCTATTCTTTTTCTATTCCGGGAACAAATTTACCAAACACGTTCTTCTGTTCAAAAATTGTTCCCTGGAATAGAAACAATTTTTTTTTTTTAATTTCTGTTCCTTGAAATAATTTTTGAATAGAAACGTTACCAAACGCACCCTTAATATACCTTTTGGAAGTTTTGGCACTTATGAACATGTGCCAATATTGGGAGGTGTGAGATATGCACTAGCTCCCCACTTTGACTTACCGAAAGTCCAAAGATAATCAAATTAGTTTGGAAATGTTCATTAAGGTTTGGATCTTGTGAGCTCACAATGATATACAGGATACGTAATTACTCGAGGACTTTGACTTGGACCAGCACATGCTCTCCTTCTGCATGCTCAAGTCCACCATGCATCACATGGCTGATTTATGCGGTGCACATTTTCTTATTTGGAATTTGGGGTTGACTTACAAGTCTTTCTCAGTTTTTTGCAAATTACCGAGTTCTCACTTCCTGGCAGTCATGAACTCCTGGGGCCTCCATAAATACTGGAAATGAGGGAAGGAGAAGTGGCATTACTGCAGAAGGAAGCCTCCTAAGAGTGATTCTACACATCTTTCAGGTTTCACCTGTAGCAGGTACTGTGTGTGCAGCACATTTCTCTCTTCCTGATGCACATTTGAACACTTCAATTTTTCTGGCATGATCTAATTGCATTAGGGTCGCTCTCTCTTTATCATGGAAGACAACATGTGTGAGAATTAGAACATAGTGCAGATTCAAGAAACAGCACTCAGGATAGTTAGAAAGAAGTTGAGATTGTTACACCTTATGCCCCTAGGTTCACATCATTGGCGACACAAACATAACTAATGTAGAAGCAAAGTAAAATGTCACTGGTACGGTTTTACAAGATCAGTCGGTGTCTTTGAAACATCACCCTCCCTTTCAGTTGCGTTGATGAAGCCTCATTGCTCGGTTGTTTTGCTCCTTTTCATTGAACATCGTTTAGTTTTGTTGCATGTGTCCGGTTTTTCAACAGAAACAGTATTTTCTCTCAGGGGCATGGGATATAATACACGCACGATGGATGAGTTTAGCCATTCAGGGCCATCGCATCTCAAGCGCTTTGACTGGTAATGAAAATTCATCTAATCTGCCGTCAACTCCAAATTTCCAATTAACCGATGTCGAAACAGTGATCTGACTTTTGAGGATCTTATAGGGATGATGCATATCACTGCAGAGCCGTTGTTGCGAGCTTAGTTAATGGAGTTTACGTGATGGAAAGGGATCGCCAGGGAGGACAGCAGGGATCCAAGGCTCTTGCTCGGCCATGGTGGGAGTTCTTCCATTTTGAGTTATGTCGCATTTTGGTAGATGAGGTTGATTCCACCATCTTTGGCGCAGTTTACAAGTTTGTGCTTCCTGATCAGGCAAGAAATGGCCCAACTTATGTCGTCGCCCTCAGAGGAGTGATGCCTACGCTCGCCACTCACGCATGTGATTTCAATCTAGTTTTGATGTGTATTCAGAATGTGCTCCACAGGTGCTCCCGCTTCAAGTCTGCTTTAGAAGTGGTGGAGCATCTCTTGCATTCAGTCCGGCCAGCCAGTGTGTGGTTGGCAGGGCATTCTCTCGGTGCTGCCATCTCGGTACTCGTGGGTAAGAAGATGACCAGGAAGAGTATTCCTCTCAAGACATACCTATTCAACCCACCGTTTGTGACGTTGCCGCTGGGACGTATCAAATACCACAACTTAAGAGACAAATTGATGATCCTAGCCAGGTTATTCATTGCTGCAACTGCCGCCGCTCTGAACCCTCTCAAAATTGTGTTTCAAGGACTTGACGAGTTCAAAGTCTTATCTTCTTGGGAACCCAACCTGTATGTGAATCCTGAAGATGATCTCTGTTCAGGTTACATAAGTTGCTTTGAGCTTCGAACACAGATGCAGTCGATCGGAGCAGGGAAAATAGAGATGATGGCAATGCAAACTTCAATGATTAACCTGGCCGGGAAGGATCCAGAAGCAGAATCAGTTGACACCCTCCCTACGGCCTGTCTCACTACCAATCTGTGTCCATCTCCAGATTTTGGAATGGCGCATGGCATTCAGCAGTGGTGGGACCATCGTACTCAATGTCAGTCCGTGTTACATAGGTTCTTGCCAACGGAAAAGAAGTTCGAGATGATCAAAATGTATCCAAGACACACTCAGGAAAGGCGTGGACAGATGCTTGGTCCGAAACTGTGAAACGTTAAGCTCCATGCATGTGGAATCCTGTTATAACATCATCCTTAATCATTTCTCTTCACTCGCTCTGTATTTTGACCAAATGTTACAATTATGTGCTAAACTGTGATTTGTATCTATTATATAAATAAAAGCTATGATTATCCGTTTCTTTTTCTTCTTCTCTCCCAACCTCCTCTGTTGATCAGATTCCCTAGCATAAAAATAAACTGAAAGTGGAGCATTGGAAAGTGATGGGAAAGACAGTTTGTATTAGCAAGAGATCTTTACATCGTTCCCAGCTTCTTGTAGAGACTGGAGATATTTATCATATATCAGTCGGAGCAAATATACCCAAATGAGCAAGACAAATTCTTACCTTAATCTGTAAGCAGCCGAATACGATGAAAGATGTCAAGTACTTTTTTATGTTTTCCCAATACAATCACAATCAGAAGTGGCTTCTAATAGCTAGCGACCTTCCTAGTTCCTACACATTCTTTCTTTTAAAATATTGGCCTGCACATGCAATCCGAGTACTGGCCAAACGTGCACATTACTTGTGGAAGATTCACAAATGGGATGTGCTCCTGAGCTTCACTTCCGTCTCTTTTTAGCGTACCAAGTCAACCATCACAAGGTTTCCCTATGATACATAGTAAAACCAGATGCAAGTATTTTCTTGATGGGAGCTTGGGGTTTGACTTGAAAAGTTTTTTAATTCATTGTGCAGAATTGCCACTTATGCAGACGGCCAAGAGCCTGGCGTCCTGTGTGCATGCAAGATGTTAGAAAATTCAGCCCAAAGGCGTAAATATAAAAAATATTTTGGACCCATTGTCAAGCAATGCGGGATAATACTTCAATACCCCTTTCATGTGCAAGCCGGGTTAAAAGCGGCACGTGAAATTTGACTAGCTTGACTAATAGGGGTTGATGCACATTCGCAAAAGGAATAGTACTGGCTCTAATATCATGTTAAAAAGTCCAACCCAAAAACTTAAACTTATAAGTCGAGGGAGATTGTATGAATATAAAGAGTATTTAGAAACCGTTGTTAAGCGATGCAGGATAATGCTTCAACAAGTGGAAGGCCGAAAAGGGGTGAGCAATCGAAAGAAGCCTAATCGAGTCCTTCGATTGAGACAATCATGTTGGAATTTAATTGATGATGAAGATTTGAAAACAACAACTGCGATATGCACCAAAGTTTAATTGACAACGAGATATATGAAACTGCGACTAAAGCATGGGAATTGAAAGATATTTAAATTGCAAAAAAGATAAATTGCCGAAAAGTGAAGATAAATTTGCAAGTGATTGGAGAGAGCTTTACAAAGAGCAAGATTTGGCTATTTATGGCCCACAATTCATAGTTATATACAGCAATTATAAACTTTGAAATTCAAATAAACAAATAACTTCCTAATGGCCAGTATAAGAAGTTTTGTCATTTACTATTATCCAGAGCACTTATCCACAAGAAGTTATGAAATCCCTAAATTAGTGACAATAAAACATAACTACCTAGTAGTTACATCTTTGTGTCAATTGCCCATTATTGATGAATTTGTCAATCAACTTCTCAAGTCTTGATGAACTTGCAAAAATTTAGGATTTTTCTTAACCACTTTTTGTTATTGTCCTCGCAGGTGAGATTGATATAGGAATCTCATCCATAGCGCAGGACAAGCAGAGGATAATTGAGTCATGGTCCCTGCAAGCGAAATATGTGACACCCTGAATTTTCGACCTTGTTTCGAGTATATGAAATGTGCTTTTTATCGACGCGCCTAAGGTCATTTTTCTTTGAGCTAATCACTCACGAGTTAACTGATCTATCGAGTGAATCCGTTAAGGGATATAAACGCGGCAGACTTGAGAATTTGACCAAAAATTGATTGCTTGACCGTGATACTCGGCAAGGGTCAATATGGCACCGTTATAATCGATTAGTGATCGGATATAGGTCGATTCGATGGAATGACGTAATTAAATTGTGGGTGATTCCACATGATTGCAGAATTCGCGTCGAACGACACTAACCCAATTTTCTGTTGATTTTGTACCCGGTACCCGTAATTGAAACCTTGAGATTTTTACGACAACCGAGAGTTGCTGACAAGTCGAAGATGCACAAACGTGGATCGAAATTATCGACCACGGGTCAACCGTGCTAAAATCCCTAAAATCTATCCGATAGGTTGGGTTGTGCTAAAATCGCGCCCGGTCAATTTTAACCATGAAATTGAACTCGGTTTCAGGAATCGAACGTTCGAGTGTGTCATGATTTATTTTTAGAACCTCGTCTCATCTTTTGGGAAATTTCCGTCGAGCCGGGAAAATTGTGGAAAAATAAAAATTGGACAAAAAGGAATTATTGAAATTCGGGTGGGCACCTTAATTGGCATTTTTGAATGCCAATTTGGTTTATTTGGTGAAGAAATAGGAAGAAATTCGTAGGGGCTGAATTATTGGGATTTTTTTCCTTCAAATTGAATTGATTTTGTGAGGAATTGGGAAATTCGCAGGGATAGCAGGGGAGACATTTTTGGGCTGCCAAAGGGCTTTGTTTGGGTGAGGAAATGGTGGAAAATGGCCATTGGGTGGTGCCTTGACTTGGGAGGGCAGAAGACTTTGGGGCTTCCTTCATCATCACTTGGATATTTTGCATGCAAAGGGATTGGTTGCATGGTGGACTTCTTGGCCTCCTTGTCCCTCTTCCTCTCTCCTTATGCGCACACCACCCCTCCCACCAGCAGAACTCTTCTGCTTTCTTCTTCTTCCTCAGATCTTCTTCTTCTTCATTCCTCCATTTTCTCTCTATCTTTATTGTTGCCGCCTCATCCAGAACCACCACTGACCAACAACGACCGCCCGTACCACCTCAGTTGCTGTCCCAACCCCCGCGGGTCCCGTCCCGCATCCCGCTCGTAAGCTCGTTGAGCCGCTACCATTCGAGCTGCCAACAGCAGCTCCGCCCGACCAGGCCGCCGCTTGTCCGCCTGTGGCTCTTGCCGTTCAAGCCGTGCCACTTTGTCCAGTTGGTTTGTCTCCGCCTGCCTCCGGCCGTTTGTCCCCCCCCCCAATCCGACTCCGCTAGCCACCTCGGTTCCCCCCTGACTAGCTTCATAGAACCGAAAGCCCAGTAGCAAGTAGTGAGCTTGCAAGTCTTTTTCAGCCTCTTCCGGGCCTCCTTCGGAGTCACCGTAGACGCGGGATCTCACAACCGTTGTGCCGCCGTCGCCGTGAACCCGTTTTCTTGCCAATCTGGTGAGTTAGCATCCTAATATCTGATTAATGAGTTAATTACACTTAGGGGGATTAGTTTAGGCTTAATTAGGATTAAGGTTAATTTAGTTAGTGTAACTATTTAGTTGGTTAGTTTAGTTAGATGAACTAGGGGGTTAGATTAGTTTAGTTAGGGGTTAGTTAGGTTATGTAGTTAGTTTAATTATATTAAATTAGTTAGCTTAGTTAGATTAATTTAGTTAGTTCAATTAGGTTAGTTTAGTTAGGTTATTTAATTTAATTAAGGGATTTAATTTAAATAAATTGCAATTTATTTAATTAAATGCAATTTATTTAATTAGTTTTAATTAACGTAAATTATACCGGGATAGCCGGTTAATAGAATTTTACGTTGATCGTCATGATTGAATTGATTCGTGAAATTGATTGCTAAATTATCAATTGGATGCTTGGTGATGATTTTTGATTATTATTGCAAAAATATGATTTTATGGTATTTAATTACCGAGTGTCGATTTTTGACACGAAAATATTTTATGTACTATATAAAATCATGGATTTTAAAATTGAGAGAGCACTATGTTTATTGGTTCAATTTAAATTGTGATCACGCACAATTATTTTACAGAGAATTTTTAATAAGAAGAAAATAGACCAAGTCCATTATTTGAAATTGAGATATTTGAGTACAAAGCACAATGTCCTTGGCCGAGTATGGATGTGGATGTGGTCATTATCGGAACCTGTCTTGATGCGTTCACGTGGGACGATGCCTGATTAAGTTCAGATGCCCTTGACAATGGATGCCGGTCGCAGTGAAGGTTGGGTCAATTCTCCTTTGGGAATGCCATCTAGATGTAGACGTTGCCATGCTCGACAAAGCGGGACGACGCCCGGTTATGTCGGATGACCGCTGACTGATGAGTTGGTCGTGGCCGTTGGGTCATAAATAATTGGAATATGCTTGAGTGATTGAGATAGCCACGTTTGATTATGGGACAAAATTGTGTGGCACGTAATGGGATGTGTTATAATGGTTTGGCCTTATAATCGGGACCCCTGTGAATATTTGATGATTGATATGAGGTGTTTCAGTTATTGAATGCAATTACTGTATGCATATGATATATGAGATGTACTAATGTGTAGGAAGCTGCTGAGGCGAGGTAAGTCCTATACGGTGCATGTTTAGGCTGCCTTTAGGTGAATTCTCGTCCTAATCGGGGTTTAGGGTGTAGACTCGCTGAGATTTATCCCACTCCATCGTGGTTTAAAATTTTACAGGTCCTTAGGTGGAGGTGTGCCACGTTCGTTTTGGGTGGCCACAGGAGGTGGAGATCGGGACTACTCATCTCCCTATCCACGAGACCCCCTGAACCTGTGAGCTCGTATTAACCACCATTTGGGTCGATGAGGGCCTATCTCAATTGGTACCTCATCGTTTCAAAGCATGGTTTCGTATCTGGCCTAACGGGGTTCGAGAGGGGCCCTTGGATGGTTTCAACAGGCCTGCCGTCGATACCGAATATGAGGAAGTGCTCGACCTCGTCGTGGATGCCGATATTTTGGAAGATATCGTGGTGCACGCAGGGCCCGAGGCTGAAGGGCCCGGAGTAGAGGTAGCTGATTCTCTGGACATCGACATCCCTGATGGTGTCGTGGTAGACCCGGATCCCGAGTAGGTAGGGTCCGGGGTAGGGTTAGCTTAGTAGCTTTCTTTTTGAGATAGACCTTTTGTATATAACTCTGTAGGGCTAGCCTGGTTTGTTTATAATGTTTTGTGTTAATTGGTTGTCCCGCTTCTACTATCCCATGTGTTTGTTTGTTGGTTGGGAATTTATTAGTTCGCTTTCGCATGTGCAGAAAATGAATAGGTTGGCGACGCGTCATGGGAATGTTGCAATTTAATCGACCATCGAGGGATGCGCGCGCGCTTGAGGTTCGGGGCGTGACAAAATATCTACATGTTAGAACATAGGGATGGCTTATTGACTTTTATTTCGACAATCAACACTAATTTCCTTAATCATCAGAGAAAATCTTCTTGTTTTACTGGCTATTTGGAGCATAGTTATTGCTCGAATTCTCATTTACCACATAGTTAGAGCATATAACCTGAATTGTCGGATGCTATACTTCATGCAAGCTATTCACCCCTTAGAGCATCTTGCGAGAACGAAGTAAATCAAGCCAGGGCAATCATTGCGTGCCTAGTTCATGGGGTTGGGATAAGTATATTAGAAGAGCCAAAAGTTGTGTACAACGTTCATTTTGGTGTCAAAAGTTTATTTTGGATCACTTAAATGCCAACAAGTTTGAAAAATAATCATTTCAGTGCCAATGTCGATTTGGTTGGCCGGAAATCCGATGTGATAGTTTTTTTTATTAATTTTTGAAGCCAATGTGGCTCACTGGAGAGTACAATCAGCATGCAAAAAACAAAACGATGTCGTTTGGTGTCTTTCTCCCCAAATAAGGACCTTAAATCCCCAAATTGAAGGAGAATCGGAAGTTGAAAACCCTAAATCCCCAATTTGAGTGCGTACGTCGATT
Organism: Eucalyptus curtisii; assembly: GCA_017140595.1. Classification (NCBI taxonomy): domain Eukaryota; kingdom Viridiplantae; phylum Streptophyta; class Magnoliopsida; order Myrtales; family Myrtaceae; genus Eucalyptus; species Eucalyptus curtisii. Next base: position 16,142,490 of record CM029494.1, read on the forward strand.
TTCTCCCAAAATTATTAGCTCACTCTTGCAAATGGTGGGCAGAAGCTTCAGCACTGGCTCACATTTGTGCCGAAAAAGCGAATTAGATGGTGAGTGTTGTTGTTATTACGGGTTATCGAGTCAGAGAAGAACATCTTACACTTGATTGAATCCCGGGAGAAGATTCCATGGGTGTGACAGATATAGAGAAGGCTCAAAGTGCAAATATTTCAAATGGGTTTGATGCGAAATTCTCTGGTCAAGCGACATAAGTGATCTTAGAGCTACTTGAAGGCCAACATTAACCTTCACCTATATTAATGGACGAGTTAGAGGATGTCTGTAACATCCTCGATTCGGAGCTCGTAAGGATCGACCATAAGGTCCAAAAGGATCGATCATGAGCCATTGGCCATGGATTGATCGATTCAATCGGCAAAGAATCATGGATCGGTCATGGTCTGACCAATCGACCAGTCACGAATTGGTTGAGGTGTTGGCCATGAATTTCTACCAACCATACCGATAGGATAAGATTACCAGCTCATAAGATGACTTTTCACGAGAATTGGTCATGGGATGATTTTGGATTGGCGGATAGTCATGGGTTGATCAAATTGGTCGCAAATTCCGGCAGCAGGTGATTCCGCTCACTTATGCACCGATACATGGACAATTCGAATTGATCAAATGTGATCGTCTACCGACCAAAAATGCATCATTCCCTATTTACTTCTTAGTGATAGGAACGGAATCTCAAATTGATGATGTCCGATCACGGATCGGTAATGCACCGACCATGAACCCTACTGGTGGATCGGGTGCCGATCGGAATGAGCCCAGGGATAGACCCGATTATTCCGTCACTAATTCTAAGGTCCATGAGTGCCTTGGCTTAGTGCTAGGCCATGGGTAGCCTTAGGATTGGTCTCGAACCGATCAAAGGACAACCGACCTATTGGTCGACCGATCGTCCGAAGGAACGGTTTGGGCGAATATGAGACGTAATGGCTGAACCTCGGGTTACGTAATTCGATTTTTCGAGGTATATCTAATGATCCCTTCTCCGGCTCTGGAATCAACTTGGACAATAGAATTCTCTAGACCACCTTCTTGAGAAAGGAAAGAATAAAGTAGAGAAAATTCTAGAATACCTTCATTAAATGAAGGAGATGAGGTGTCCATTGACTTTTCAAAGGTCATGATGGAGGTCAAAAATATCTTTGAAGTTCTAGAAAAGACGGCACACATGTGGACTAATTAGAAGGCGATACATGAACCCCTCAAATTAATGCCCTACGAATCTAGATGTCGAGTTGGCAACCCAGATGCCATCATCATTAAACTTCATTTAATGCTCATTAAATGCGGGGTGTAGGTGGACCAATAAGAATATAACTTGGTGGAATACCCTAGAAAGCCAAAACTTAGAAAGCAAGTTCTTGAATTTAGGCATGTGCTAAATATCCAAACCTCATAATTAACTAAATCTAAGCATTTAATGAGAACGGTGAATCATTGGCTTAGGTGTCCATGAAAGATATGGTCATCATTATCATAAGATTTTCCTTAGAGAACAAGTAGGCCAAGTCATAATGGCATTGTATAAATGGTCCAATAGGAATGAAACAAGTAAGCCTCCAATCATTACATTAGGCCATTAGGTGTGCAAACTTTTAAAATAGGCATGACACCTTGCAACTTAGGCTTGCCACCTAAGTATTCTAAGCGGGCCACTTGGAGAATTTGGAATGGACCACTTGGCTTGGTAATGATGACATCGAGTAGTATAAATAGGAGGAGCCTTTCCTCATTTTCCTCACCTTGTCATCCATTTCCTCCTCCTCCTTCTCCTTTCTCTCAGCCTTGAATCCATCAAGCTATATAAGTCCTCGAGGTTTGCCAAGGTAAGTAAGATCCCTAAGTCTTCTCTAGGGCGGTAATCTCCATTGTCTAGTCTAGTTAGGTGCTCATTCGTCAAGCCGTGGGTAGGATGTTGGATCTTTTGTATGGTTTTGCTCATGTTTGTGCTTGAACGTGTGCTTGAGTTGTTCACACACGGAATGAGGCTGAGGTTCATTCGGATTGAGTTCATTGCAAGACAAAGTCGCCCAAGCCATAGAGCTTGGTTTCGGCATAAATAGGATGCCAGGTTAAAGTCTCGCTTGATGTGGGAATTGCCTGAGACCGCAAGGTCCTAAGTTGACATTGAGGCATGTTGATCTTATGCCTTGATCGGTAAGGGGATCACCTAAATCCACAAGGTCTAGGTAAGACACTTAGCATGTTGATTTCCATGGTCCAAATGGACGTGAGGACTTTGTGCTTGACATTGAATGAAACCGCGAGCCGAGGGTCATTCTCGATACATGTGTATTCACATTGGGTTGGAGCCGAGGTCTGTCAAGCTTGGGATCGTCACTAAAGCGAGGTGTACCCATGCCTCGAGATCTTGGATTGGTATCGAGGTGTACCATTTTCGAGCCTTGTCCGGTGCGGAGATCGGCGCTAAGTGGTTGATTCAAGTTACGGACCAAAGGTCGTTCCCAAAATACTTGTTAGCAAAGTACGAGAATTCATGACACACACACAAACGAATGAGCACGCCTTCGGGCCATACATGTGTCGACTAAGAGATAAGATATGAACTGGCTTGTATGATGCATTTATGCATGCACTTAAAGAGGAAAATGCGACCGTCATCACACAGCGTTGGCGGCAATGCCTCGTTCATTGAACGGGATACCTCGGTTGAGCCGGGATGTACTAGTTAAGCCGGCATGCTTGGGTTTTGAACCCGGAAGCCTTAGGAAGCTAGTCTCGAGAAGCCTTGGTTGAACCGAGATGCCATGATTGAGCCAGGAAGTCTAACAAGAAGCCGGAAGCCCTGGTCAAGCAGGGAGGGCCTGGTCTAGCCAGGATGATGCTAAATGAATTTGCATGAGTGCTGGTATTTGCATAAGTATGATGTGTTGATAAAATTATTGATAAACCAAAGGTAAGTATGCATTGAAATTTGTTGCGATAAACATTTGCATGTAGTCAAGGGTAGCAACAAGTTTGCTACCGATTTTCCATCGACACTATTTGCGAGTGTTGTACTTGCTAAGCTTTGATGATGAGATGCTTTCCTAGTAGGGAACTAGGAATTTTACTTACTGAGTTTCCCCAAAACTCATCCCTCATCTTTCAGTCTTGTAGGCATGGAAGTCTCATGTCAATTTTGAGAGCTGCAGTCATGCTAAAGGAGATAGGATTTCCCTTGGCCTATGTGAAAAACTTGTACTGTGATGTAAAAAGAAAAGAAGGCCCGCAGAGAAAGGGGCTTGTGAAAGTACTATTATAATATGAGTTAGTGTGTTTAGTGTGATGTATGTCCCAGTCTTCCAGCTGTTGTTTGTCCGGGGAGTTATTTCTTCACGTTTCTGCATGTGCATGATAATAAAATAAAAAGAATCAGGATAGTGACGAATCTAGGATGCCATGAAAATAACCCCTGCTGCTCAAGACCCTGGAGATGGAGTTGGGGTTGTGACAATGTTGACGCACTGCAAGCTCAAATGAAAGGTTTAACATTTTTGGTTGACCATTTGAAGATGGAGGTTTTAAGGCTGAAAATTGAAAGAAACTTTTATCGAGCATTGATTGTGTTGTTATTCTCTTGTGTAGTCTATTCTAATGTGAAGTGAGTAATGAGAAAAAGTTTGTATGTCTACCATAATGGAAGACGTGGAATATGTACTTGTATTGGGTTATTTGTAAGTAAAGTGTGTAATTGGTTTTTTGCAATTTTTGTATGGAACAAAAGGTTTTGTTGCAGTGTATGGTAGAAATGGAAGATTGAAGTTGGAATTCATTGGTTGTGAGCATTTAAAATTTTCCTTGCTTAGTTGTGTATCGTCAATATTTGTTTTGCTTAGTTTTTGCTTCAGATGTAATGGTTTACTATGTTTTTTGTTTGGTAATGGTTTGCTTGTTTGCTGCAACTATTATTGTAAATCATGGCAAAACTAAGGGATGGTGGGAAATTCACGATTGACTATTTCAGTGAAATAAATTGTAAATAGTAATCGCTTGAGTGTCAAATTTTTATAAAAGTGATCATTAAGTGTCAATCACTGTTAAAAAGTGATCACTTGTGTTGCACAAGTTTTAAAAAGAACAGGTTAGTTTCAAATGTCACTTGACTCACACAGAACCTTTGTCCTTATCCCTTAAACTAAACACATCTCATTATGCTCAATCAGTAATTTGGTCCCAACCAAACATGCCTACCAACACTCTAGGATCCTTCGGGACTTATGAGAAAGCATCCTCCTCAAGCGGAATAAACATATAGAATACCATGACAGTTAGAGAAGTCACTTGAAGTCCATCTACCGTCAGACTTTCAGAACTTGAACATAGATACGAAGAATAGCTCGCAATACATTGCTATGATGATTTAGACTATGACTACAACTCCCGCGACGGAAGATAGGCCTATAGCTAGGTTACTGTAGCATAGATAAATGTAGCTAAGTATTGTAGCAATAGGCTAGGGAAATCCCTATTCACTGTCACTATTCATACCACCTGAAATAATTTTCGATCTGATTTTCTAGAGCTTGTGTTTGTTTTGGACCCGTGATCATGGTCCTTATTTGCTTTGGCCCCTTAATGCCTATAAAGGCAAAGATGATGTAATGTGTTGGGCAGTTCCTTGAAGTAAAGTGCGTGTTTGTGTAAATTCCCAATGTCTCTCTAATAGAGGTGTTAAACGGGTGGGTCGGGTCGGGTTTGGGTCGGGTCATTAATGGGTCGACCCAAATTGATCCATTAACCCAGTTACGACCCATTTATGTCTAATGTAAATTTTTTGACCCATATCTGACCTGACTCATACCCGACCCATACCCAACCCGATCCATATTAATAAAATATTTTCATATTTAACCAAATTTAGGAAAACTTATTCTTATGTTTTTTTTTTAAGATTATATTACTAAATACTTTCAAGCAATACAAATCCAATCAATAATTTTTCAAATTTTTATAATTTAAAAAAAAATTATTTCTTATATATATATATATATATATAAACTAAAATAATTTTGTACAACACAAATTTAATGGAAATTTTTTTATAATTTTTAAAATAATTATTTTAAAAATCGAATTATTATTATTATTATTATTATTTTTAAACAATCGAATTTTAATTATTTTTATTTTAAAAAATCAAAATTTTAATTATTTTTATTTTTAAAAAATATTTTTTTTTTTTAAATATAAAATGTTAATTTTTAATTTTTAATTTTCTTTTTTCTTTTTTGTTCTTCTTCTTCTTTGGCTGGCCGCCGACCACGACGACGGCCGGCGGCCGCCACGGCGAGCCTCGAGCTTGCTCGGCTCGCCGACGCCGTCGGCGAGCTCGCCCGACGCCTGCGAGCTCGCGGCTCGCCCAGATCGGCGAGGCTCGAGCCTTGCCGGACGTTGGCGAGGCCTCTGCCTCGCTAGATCTAGCGAGCTTGAGGCTCGCCGGCGTTGTGCAAGCTCGAGCTCGCCCCTTGCCGGATCTCGGCGAGGTTCGAGCCTCGCCCGATGCCGACGAGTTCGAGTTTCGCCGGATCGACGAGGCTTGAGCCTCGCCGGGCGTTGGCGAGGTGGGTCTCGCCCAGATCCGGCGAGCTCGAGGCTCGCTGGCCGGTCGCCGGCCATCGCCGTGCCGGCGACCGGAGGAAGAAGAAAGAAAAAAAAAGAAAAGAAAAAAGAAAAAAGAAAAAAGACAAAAGAAAATTAAAATAAAAAATAATTATATTTTCGGCTTTTATAATAAAAGAAAATTGTAAGTTAAAGAGAGAAGAGAGAGATGGTGAGGTTTTGAGTTAAAATAAATGGGTTGATAAATGGGTCTTAAATGGGTCAAAGCGCTGACCCATTTAAGACCCATATATCTTAATCTTGATCTATTAAAACTCATTATGGGTGCTTTAGGAAATAAAGCTTGACCCCATTAACGACCCATTTAATCATAAATGGGTCCATAAATGGGTTGCACAACCCATTTAACACCTCTACTCTCTAAACACTTCTTCTTCTCCAGCCTGGTAGGATCTTCTAAGAAATGCAGCTCAGCTAGTCAGAAATGTTATCATCCTAGCACCCTTGAGTGTCTCTATGCTCTGAACTAAATTTTTGGGTAGTTTGCTGCCGAAAGATTGTCCCTAAAAGGCTTGAATAAGGTTCGCCCACTGTGGGAAGATATACCTGCAGTAACTGACTCAATTTTTCCTAGTTCTAAGCATAGATCCCCTCAAAGTATCTTGTTGCACAAGTTGGGTTACTGGTGCATCTTATTCTTGCACTAACCCATATAAGTGTTGATGCAAGAAGATGCACCAACACAAGTGTTGATGCAACAAGATCCACTAACACCCAGAATTACTGATGTAAGAAGATACGGCACCCACAACTACACTAAGGCTTGTTGGTGCATTTTGTTCTTGTATTAGCACATACAATCAGGATCCACAAATTTAATAGTACCCACTACTTCAACCAGTAACAACATATGCACATATCACTTCTAAAAACAACATTAACCTCATAACAACGTTGCACTAGCAGCAAAAAAATTGTACAACATAATTGTCTTGCCAGCATTACTAGCTGAAACCAAGACAAGAGGAAAAAAAAAAAAAAAACAACAATTACCATTGACATTGATTGATTCTTTACAAAGGAAAACATGTATGACTTTACTCCCCAATCACTGAAGATTCAACACTTTCCTCAAAAAACAATGGCAGCAACTCCCATCAATAAAGATACAATATCCAACGCCCTCCTAAAAAAAAACATAAAAAAAAAAATCATGTCCAACACCCTCTCATCAATTAATATGCTCAACACCCCAACTCATTTTCCTTTTGGAGCTTTGAATTGATTCATAATCCGAGCACTCTTTCGAACTAGACGTGCAGGTTCTTTAATTGGCATTTCTATCACCTCATTTTCCTTGTTCTTGGCAGTGGCTTTTTTTTTTTTTTAGCACATATCATGTGTTGGTTCATAGGATTACTATTGCTCCCATGATCAGTCGGTGGAGATAGACTTGGTGCTAGGTTCTTTTTTTTGTGGCTGTTTTCGAGTTGTGACTACTATCTTCTTCTTTGTAGCACTCCTTTGGCTGCGCCCTTGATTCTTGAGTTGGCCCACCTTGAGAGATAAGCACCTATGAAGTTCTCCCACGCTACAATAATATAGCCATATTGTCAACCAAATGAACTCAAGTACAACAAATTAAATACATGAACCCTACAAATTTTACATTTAAAATAGTCATTCCAGTACATTCATCTATGTAAATCTTATAACCATATTGCTTTAATCTTTTTCTAAGAGCCCTTATTGTTCGCTATGGTACATAACTTTCAACAGCAACCAATAGAGGAGCAATCATGCAACTTGTGTAGTTGCTCGTCTTCTTACATGAGAAAAACATAACAAAATTAAATTTCAACCTATAAAAGACAAACACAACGATGTACAACTTATAGGATATTTTTTCCTCGTTTGTTTAATAGCGGACTTAGTTGTTGTTGTTATTGTCCTACCTATACCAATCCCTATCCCTGCACTTAGGCCTACAACATAGCCTTTTTCTAGCTCTTCAGTAGGCCTGATAGTAGTGCATTGTATCAAGACTATGGCCAACTAGAATAAATAATTAGACATATACTTATTTTCATGGTGGAAACAAATGGAGAAAACTTCTCAAATTAATTATAGGTGCATGATAGAGGAAAAGGACAAGAGAAGCCGGTGTATGGTCAACCATTAAACTTTATCGAATATGAACTGAAAAGTTATTAAGGCAAAGATGATACTTATCTTACAACAGGGCATTCTGTCCTCCCTTCAATAAGCCAATAACAAGCTCTTCAATAGGCCTTATTCCTGGCCTTAAATTGGCCTATGCATGTTATTGTTGACGTTGCTTTTTCAGCTCACAACCTTTCTTATTATACCATTCCTTATAGCAATAGGAGCATTTCATTTTTACCCCAGTCATACTTATCCTATAATTTGATGCCTCTTCTTGCTATATTATTCGTCTTCTTTTTGGCTTTCCTATTTACTTCTCCAATGGCAAAGATAGAGCACCTTCACGATTTATTGGCTCCCAAAATTTGCTATTTCTAATAGGCTGCATCATAAATAAGTACGAAGTAAGGTATGAGTTTTTCTTGTACCAATCATCTAGGTAATCCTCTGAGTTTTGTTGCTTCATCTAAATGGCACAAATGGCATGGGCACAAGAAATTCCATTTAGTTGCCAAGCTCGACATGAACACTTTTTTTATATTTAGGTTAACAATATACTTATCATAATTTTCAATTATTTCATATCTATTGTCTCCATTCCAAACTAGATGGCAGAATCTACTACCAGTAATGTTTGCATAATGTTTGCATCCAATCTTTTCACAATGCTAGGACCACAGTTTCTAGTCCACTTCCTAGCCTAATCTCTTTGCATATATAGTCCAGTCATGACCGTAACTTGAATATTATCAAACATGTTGATGATTAGTTTGCACATGGCCTCTAAAATTCTATCATTAAAAGCTTCACTAAGGTTGTTGTCAATGATATCGCATTTGAACTCTTCGCTGAAAAAGGCCCGACACTACTGCTTAGCTTTTGTCTGGAAAAGTGCATCAAAACCTTTCTTTGTTAGCTGCAACAACCCTTATTTAGCTAATTTGAAATAAGTCATGTAGGTACTCTTCGCTATTTGCCAGAATTGCTTCTGCAATTTATCTCCTTTGAAGTTCTTTGACTAATTTGCATATATTTGCCTCGCACACATTTTATGCTCAGCATATGGCATTAACTCAGCTAAAGCAAGAACAAGTCCGTAAAAAAATTCTAACCAATAAATACAAATTGGAAAAAATATGTAAGTAATCAATATTTAAAGGAAATTGATTGATAATGGTATTACATTCTGTTGGTCGCTCATGAATGCCCATCCTTCCCCATCGGTTATCTCAAGGTCCGCCATTATTTTTGAGGAATTGTGACCAAGTATCCTTGTTCTCTATTTTCACCACCGTCCAATCTATAGGAAACATTTGATTGTTGGCATCTCTCCCTACAACAGCCAACAACTCCCCATTGCATAAACCCTTTAGAAAGCATCCATTTAATCCTACAACTCTTCTACAGCCAGCCAAGAAGCCCCGTTTACCTGCATTAAAACAAGCATAAAATCTATCAAATCTAAGCCCAAAATCATATAGTGGCCTCTCTATAACCTCTACATATAGCCTACTAGATGGGTTTTGAAGAATGCATTCACCCGTGTAATCCCATACCTATGCATATTCTTCATTGTACCGTGCCATTAATATTTTCATCACCCTCAGCTTAGCTCTCTTGTAATGATTCCTTAACACCTTCACCAATAGCTGAAACTGAGAACTCTTAATCTCAAGCATTGCTTTGATAGTATTGAAAAAAATGTTTTGATAACCACACACTTGTTACCCTTTTATTGTTAAATATAATTGGACAAGTATGCTCCTTTTGGAATGACCTAATCTGGAATAATCACTTCCTACTCGACATGTGGGGTAAGTACACTAGAAGTGCCAAAAGTTGTGTACGGCACTCATTTTGGTACCAAAAGTTTCCGTCGGATCACTTAAGTGCTAAATCGAAAGAAAAACAATCACTTTGGTGCTACCGGCGAGAGATTCTGGCCAAAATGATTATGTGACTTTTATATCTAAAAAAAATCGACATGGCTTTTAAACGACATCATTTTACGTCCTCCTTAAGAAAACGACGTCGTTTTGCCGTCATACGTGGATGGCCTCACAAAAACGATGCCGCACAGCTCATATGGGGATTGAAATTAGGGTTTTTTGTCCGATCCTCGCCCAACACCGACCTAGCTCACTTGGCCACTGTCTGCTCGGCCACCATCGCTCGACCTCCGATGTAGTTGCTTGATTAGGTAAGTGAGGAAAGGCTGAGGTTGTTTCTCGAGCAAGAAGCAACGGGAAGAATAGGAGGCGAGGGCAGAGGAGGAGGAGGAAGAAGGGGGTCGAAGGTGGAGAGAGCGAAGACTAGGAGGGCAAGGCAAACAAGAAGGGCGTAGATGGAGATGGTGGATTGGGCTCTACTCAGGGATTGGCTGAAGTGGGTCCTTCTGGAGGGGGAAGGAGAAGGAGGAGGAGAGGAGGAAGAGGACAAAAACTTGGGCTTGTCAACAATGTCGGACGAACCGAAGGCGGAGTTGTGCTGGTGCTGGTGCCGGTGCCGCTAGTGGTGTCACTGCTAGTGCTGGTGCTAGTGTTGTTCTTCAAGGAAGAAGACAACAGGGAAGCCTATGCCATGCCTTCTCTCTCTCTCTCTCTCTCTCTCTCTCTCTCTCTCAATTTGGGGAGTTAGGGTTCTGACTCGGGAGAAAGACGCCAAACGGCGTCGTTTTGTTGTTTAGGTGTTGACTGTACTCTCCGGCAAGCCACATCAGCTTCAAAAATTAATAAAAAAAAGTGCCACGTCGGATTTTTGATTAATCAGATCGGCGTTGGCACTAAAATGATCATTTTTCAAACTTTTTGGCACTTAAGTGATCCCAAATAAACTTTTGGCACCAAAGTGAGTGACATACACAAATTTTAGCACTTCTAGTGTACTTATCCCTCGGCAAGCCATAGAGCTTCCATGAATAATTGGGTTGTAAGCATTTAGCTCTCACAAATTCCTTTATATTTCTAATGAATTCAACTCTCCTCTGTTAAGTAATGGAGCTATTGACAATAACTTCTTTTAATTGTTTGGCAGCGTCAAATTTCATGCTCACAAACAAAATAGGTTTATCAATAGTTGGATCGTAACAAGGGTACTTACGTTTTCTTCTACGTGCAAGTTCTTTATAATTATTGCCAAGCTCATTCTCCGAATTAGCAGTTTCATCATCACAATTTTCTTCATCTTCACTTCTATTACCTTCAGCTGAAGCTACATCCCTATTTACTGGCTCAGGCCTTTCTCCTAAATTTGCAAAATTTTGTATGAGAAATTTTGTTTGCTTTTGTCTTGATTGTGCGAGTTCATCATCATCTTCGTCACTTGGGAAATTTACAGTTGTCAAATATTTGTCTTCCGATTCACTAAATAGAGCAATTTCTCATTCTAATCTAATGAAGTCTTCATAGCATACATCTTCACTCGAGATTTCAAGACATCTCATTGTTTGCTCATCTCTATTAATATGACTTGTCACCCTCTCCTCCCTCACTTGCCTCTCATTTTGCCCTCCATCATTAAAAAATCTCAAACCATCATTCAATTCCTTCCTAAGAACATAATAATGCAATTTTTGCACTTTGCATTGTAAAAAATACACCAAATCCCACACAAAATTAATATATGATGGCTTTCCAACATTGATATAGATAGTACCTTTATTTCCACCAGCATATTCCCAATCCTCGACACCAATAGCAGACTCCCACCAAAGTAAACAATGATGCTTATCTGATTCTCGTCCATGTTGGTGCTGCATCTGAGGAGGAAAAAAAGTCATTAATTTTTAGGACCATATAGCAAAATCAGCAACTTCACATACATCTTATTATTGCTTTGTTGAAAGAAACAAATGCAACAAATTTATTCAATTCGCTCCTCTTACAAAAACAAAGGAAGCCGAATTGAATAAATAAAGTGAGGTCTCTACTGGTCCCCTACAAAAGCACTCTAATTAATTAAATAAAGTTAGGTCTTATCATTGTTTCCCTCCAAGTCAAGCCCTCATTTTCCTCTCTGCGCCCTATTTTTCTATTCGGTCCCCACAAAAGAAAGCAAATTGTGTTAGTAAATAAAAGTGAGGTACCATAACTTTCCCCCCACCTTCCCTCCGAGCCGAGCCCTCAGTTTGCTCTCCGCGCCCAAGCTTGCCATCGTAATTCTAAATTTTCCACTCAATTGACCCACGGAGAGAGCATAACAAACCTGAGTGAGTGAGAGTTGGGGACACAATCACCAAACGATAGCGAACGGCAACACAACTACGACGGTGGCCAAGCGACGGCAGGCGAATGACAGTGGGCGAGCAATCGACGGTGGCTGAGCAGCTATGGTCGGCGTCGAGCGAGAATCGTAGTTCGTATACACGAACGAACCCTATTTCACTCCCCCTTTAGCGATGCCGTTTTGGCCTTATGAGCTATGCGACACCATTTTTGTAAGGGAGTCCACGTATGATGGCAAAACGACGTTATTTCCTAGGGAGAAAGAAAAACGGTGTCGTTTATGCCATTCCATGTGGACGGCCTTCTTAAATTTTTGCCAACTTAGGTTTTTTTTTAATATAAAAGCCATGAAACTAATTTGGCTGGAATCTCTCACTGGTGACACCAAAGTGATCATTTTTTCTCCAATTTGGCACTTAAGTAAGTCGGCATAAACTTTTGGAATCAAAGTGAGCACCGTACACAACTTTTTGCTCGAATTCTCATCTGCCACAGAGTTAGAGCATACAACCTAAACTGTTGGATGCTATACTTCATGCACGCTATTCACCCCTCAGAGCATCTTGCGAGAATGATGTAAATCAGGCCAAGGCAATCGCCGTGTGCCTAGTTCATGGGGTCTATGTCATTGAAAAGGACTGCCAAAAGAGGTGGTACGCAATCGAGCTCTCACTCCAGTGTGGGGAGTCATTTGATTTCGATTCACATCATCTTTGTATGGACGATATTGATTCGACATTGTTCAATGCCATTTTTTTTTATGGGAAAACAGTAACAACCCAAATAATATCAAATTAACATAATGGAATAGAATAATCTCCCATCTTGTGTATACCTAATAGGAATCGATAGGGTAGAGCAAAATAAATATTAAGCACACAAACATAAGGTGATTTTTTTTACATGGAAAACCTCCTTGGTGTGAGGAGATAAATAAAATAAAAAAATGCGAGACCGGAGTCCACTCAAAAATCTTCACGATCAACAAAATCGGGTGAACAAAGTTCTTCTCTAGTAAATATTAGAGGTACCTAGCGACAAAGACCTCAAAAACATCATTCTTGGCAATAAAGCATAAATTTTACAAGAGATCGAGGATAAAGCTGACCAAAAATACAAGTTTTGATCAACCTACGAAAAACTTGATATAGGGAGCTTCAAACCAAAATCAAATCATTTAAATTCGAGAAAAGTGCACCACAATCACGCTGACAAAATTCAGCTCAATTGAACCACGAATCGACCTCCAATGTCAGTTTGTTGTAAATCAAATCAATCCCCAAACCCTAAATTTTTTGGTTTCTCTTTCTATCTTATGACTGCATTTTTTTGCTAACTTCTTTTGTGGCAACCACTTAAAAGATAGTGGAGTTTCTCCATATGACTTATTATATGGGCCCAAACTCTTTTGGGCTTACTATTGACTTCCTTTACATGGGAGTGAACTCAGCAAACAATTTTCATGTCCAACCCTTCAGCTACATCTTATCATTCACATAGTTGCCTTCAGAGGCACTAATGCTTGAAATGAGGTCAGTGCTAAGTAATGTCAAGCTCAATTTGATGAGCGTCTTCCACGCGCCCATCAAGGGCTCATGCGACAAGATAGCTGCAGAAATAGTGAGAGACTCCAGTCACTTCGGTTGGCATCACAAACGTTTGGTTGGCGAGACGTGCTCTAGGGTAAGCCATCCCTTTGCTTGTGGGCAAGAACCTGGCCAGGATTGGCTTTTTCCTCTTCAGAAATACCTCTACAATTGGCCATTTGTGTCCGCGACGGTTGAGCTGATCGAACATTGCGAGCTGAAAGCTGGGTTTTGATTCGTGAGCCGCATGATCAGAGCAGGAGCTCTCAAAAGCATGAGGATTTAACAGTGGCGGTAAGCCTTTTGTAGATGGACAATTTGAAGGTTTGACCACATGGATCCCCAGCCTACTTATGAATCCGCAGGATGACGCATGCAAAGCTACCCGTGGAACTTTGAGTCTCACGTGGCCAGGAGGCTACGCGACAATAGGCCACTGTGGCAACATGCTCACGTGGTCGGTGCACGTTTGAGCCTAATGTGGACAAGCTACGCAACAACGGGCTAACATGGCTGTTGACATGGCAGGTCACTTGACATAGGTTGATAGGGCTGCTAATGTGGCAAATACTCATTTGAGTCTAATGTGGTGTAGGCTAAGCGATGATAGACTAACATGGCCGTGGATGTCATCATCGAGCAAGATGAACAATGTTGAGGATCAATATGGAGAGAGATATTATGGAGAGAGATATTATAATCAAAAAGGAGAATGACACGATATGCGAGGTGTGCGAGGTGTGCTTCAAGCGCTACATCTTTGCACTTAGGTGTGCATCCCAAATTCCTTGTAATATAAGAATATGTGGGAAAGAGAATCGTATAATTTCGGCATATTCGACAAGTGAGATAAATGTGTTGGGAGTAGACAACAAAAATCCGATATCTTCACCAAAAGAGAGTCAAAGTCTAAGCTTGGACCACATTCACTTGAAACTTTAAGTCAACGTTATAGGCCAACTATGATATATTAACTATTTCACCACACAAATCCTCTAATATGAGATTTTTCTTGCATGACTCACCTTAATGTGAGAGCTCGGTGTCATGCCCTCTTTCAATTTAGGTATCTTTCTATCTCAATATGTCTTAACTTTTGTCTCCACTTTGTTGTCTTATGAGGACCGCAACGCCCACTTTCATCCCTAGTCTCGTTCTCAAAACCAAATCTTAAAGACTGTCATTGGGATCCCATTATTACACCATAACACCCACCTTCACCCCATGTCTCTTTCACCATATCGAACCATGAAGGTAGTCCGGAAGGTGGAAATCGTGTTATCCACGAGGTTCCTTCCTTGAGATATTCATGAAACCCTAATACACATTGAGAATGGGACATCAATCAATCATCGACTTTGATACCAATTTTTGTGAAAAGTAAGCAATCAAATATTAAAATAATTAGAACAAGAAGACATTGGATTTAGGTGATTCGGCTAGTGGGACCTACTTTATGTGTACAATAGCACAAAATTCCATTATAGATAAAATGATATGGTGACAATTAAAATCACATTGGAGTTACCTAAACACTCTTAGTATTTCCTAATCCCCAATGATATTTAATAACATAGTGTTTAGCATTCATAATTTCTTAATCTCACAAAAGAATTCACAAATCTTACAAAAATAATTATTGGATCGAACACTAAAGTCAACTCTCTGATGCTCCTCACAAGGAAGCACAAAGAAAAGCCATTATAGAAAAGAATTGGATAGAGAAACCTGCTAAAATTAGGTATTCATGTTGAGCTAGAAAATCTACCTAGATCAGATTCCTTTACAGACTCAAACTTAAGACATAATGTTAACAATATGCACAATGTGAAAGAAATGGAAAACGAATGAAGATATAATGAATCTCCTACATATGTTTTTAACGGTCTAAGAGATACATACGTAACATATTCATGAAATTGCAAATGTCCCATTGCAAGAGCATGAAGCCTAATCCATGGGCTTTAGGGGTGTTTGGTTCCTGATTAGGTCTAGTTTTTAAAATTAGGAACCGGGGACCAGACTGGTTGGTCTTAGGATGGGGAATCAAATTGGACCATCGGTTCGATAAAATAGAACTAATCACTTTTTGTTTTCCCACTACTTGATACCATACGCTATGAAAAAAAGAAAAGAAAAAGCTAGTCACATTCATTTTTTTAATAATTTTTTTGATAAAAAAAGGCATTTGTATTTCATCCAATTCGGGTCCCGAGTCCCCCTTGGAATCGGGACCCAAATTGATACTTCTGGGAGCTGGACCAAATCGACTGGCCCGGTCCGATCTGGGCTGTCATGCCCCGAACCCCGAGTACACACACATCCCTCGGCGGTCGATTAAAAATGCGACGTCCCAGGACGCGTCGCCGACCCATTCTTTTTATCTTTCAATTAAGCACATGCAGAAGCAAATTAAATAAACCCCCGGTCAACAAACAAACATAGGGATAGTAAAGCACAACAAAAGTTGCCGAAAACAACTTATTTATTTATCCACTATTACCCCTAGGAAGTTTAATATGTACAAGCCTTTCTACGGCCACTTCCTATCGACCCTCTCAAAAACCTTCAGGAATCAGGGTTAACCTAAACTTCGCTAACGGCAGGGCTAGCCAAAAAGGTGTCGCATCTCACGCGCCCACCACATCCACACTCAGCAGATCTCCATGCTACGTGGCCCTAAAAATGTTTAACCACGACGGGGTGAGATAAATCTTAGCAAGTTAAACCCTAAGCCTCGATTAGGACGCAAATTCGTCTCGGAGGCAGCCTAAACAGGCACCACAAATAAACTCACCTCGCCTTGGCACACTCCTGCAAGTTAGTACGTCATATATGCTATTATAAATACAACAAGCATAATTAATAACTAGAACACATGATTCTCATCCTTCAAACATTCACATGGGTCCCGATTATAAGGTAAAACCATTATGACACGTCACATACCATGCCTAACAATTTTGCCCCATAATCAGGCGCGAGATATCACAACCATTCAGGCGTGTTCCGATTATTATGACCCATTGACCACGGCTAACTCAAAAGTTGGCGGTCATCTGGTGTAATCGGGCATTGTCCCGCCCCATCAGGCACGACAACATCGGTCCGGCCTCAACCGTGACTCGGCTTCCGAACCCTGGCCGGGCATCCGATAAAATCGGGCATCGTCCCGCGTAAACGCATCAGGACGAGTTCCACTTAGTGATCATACAAGCACATATTTAGCTAAGTACACCATGCTTTGCGTTCAAATGTCTCGTTTTCAAATAATGAATTTTGCCACTTTTTCTTCCTATTAAAAATCCTGGTAAAATAATCGTGGGTGGTCACATATTCGGAATCGAATCGTCAAATTTAGTACACTCCCATTTTGAAATTCTACGGTTTTATATAGTACATAAAAGTTGGCATCAAAAATCGACACTTGGCATTTTTCCATTTAAAAGCCCATCAAACCGAGTTTTATACTAAAAATCAATAACTACCATCAAGCAATCAATGGCACATCATAGCATATATAAGTCACCCAATTCACGCATAAATTCATCCAAGAGAACGAGCGTAAAATTCTATGAAACGGCTAATCCGTCACTAATTACGCTAATTACGATTAATTAAATAAATCACGATTAATTAAATAAATTACGATTAATTAAACTGAACCAACTTAATTAACATAACCATGCAGGCACATCATCAATCAAGTCAACTTTTATCTTCCATCATATAGCCAAGAGCACAAAAATCCCTTTTTTAAAAATCAACTTGGCAACTCCTTTTTTTTTGTTCAAAACTTTTCGAAATAAATTCGTACAGGGTCACGTATTTGAAATCAACCCTTCAAACTTTGCATGCATCTAATTTGAAACCCCACGGTTTTATTGATCACATAAAACTTGGCATCCAAACCCGACACCATATTTCTTTTCTATGTCTTTGTCTAACCACCCTTTTTGGAAACAATTTAAAATAACCTCCTTTTTTTTTCTTTAAAACTTTTGGAAAGAAATTTGTACATGCTCACGTACTCAAAATTAATCCATCAAACTTTGCACACTTCTACTTTAAAACCTTCTTGTTTTGTTGAGCAAGGTCCAAACCCGACACCTCATTGTTTTTCTATTTACAAGCTTATTGAAAGCGCTAGTATGAACACCTAGAGGGGGGTGAATAGGTGTGAAGACAATTTTCACAAAAAAGTAGTAAGAATATTTTGCTTTTGAAACTGAGTCTGATGATCAGTAGACTTTAAAAGAGTTTAGACTTTAACTACAAAATTGAATTACGAATAAAGTAAATGAGTTTAAGGAAGAGAAAAGGAACACATAATTTATAGTGATTCGGCTTAGATCAAGCCTACGTCCACTCTCCCATGTTGACAGCCTTCTGGCTGGTTTCCACTAAGAATCAAAAGAGAATTTACAATCTTGTGATCTCGACTTCACAGTGAAGAGTCTCTACTGCTCTCACAAAGTCTCTTTTTGAGTCTCTCTCTCTCTCTTGAGTACAAATTTGAGCACAGTGTAAGGAATAACAAGTAAGTACGAAGCTTCAGACTTTGGAATTCTTCTTTTACGCACTATGTCGAACAACTGGAGAGTCCTTCTTAAATACTCCTTCATGCATTCTCGACCATTGGCACTTTCCAAAGGAATTCTTTCAATCAACTCGTTGGACAGAATCATTCAAGGATATCTTGAGCCGTTTGAAGATTGTGATGAAAGCCCGTCAATCATGTTCGCCCATATAATCAGAATCTTAGTTTCCATAAGTAGATTTTTTCCAAATTAACTTGCTATCCGAAAAAATTTGATGTATCTAAATTGATTCTAATAAAGATAATCAATCTCGTAGGTGACATTTCCAACCAGAAAGCCATATATATCCTATACGAACCGAACCCTTAAAGAAAGAAGGATAATCCCGCGTCTGGATTGGTCTTCATTCTTCTCTTGCGTTCAGTCTGGAATTTGTCAGAGTGGGCAGACTTCTGTTGTAAGATAGACTTTGACACAAAAGTCTGGCAATCTTCATAATAGAACTTAGACAATTTTTGTCAGCTTCAAAACATCATAGGAGTTTTCCCTAACAATCTCCCCCATTTTTGATGGTGACAAAACTTTCCTGCAGATTTAAAGAACTATATCCTGCAAAACAATATTTTAGCAATACATGATAACTTATAAAAACATATTGAGGATCTGGATAATATCGATTATGCAACCACAGAAAACTCGTTAATCTTGAAAATTTAAACAAGATTCAATCAACCATATCCATAATCACAATCACAACCACTAAAGATTACTGCAGAATATAAACAAACAAGTTCAGTCCAAACAAGTTCAAGTTCAAAGTTCAAATCTGCAAACAAATAGTTCAATCAAATCAAATATGCACACATTCTCTCCCTTTTTGTCAATAGCAAAAAGAAAGAGAATTTAAAAAAAAGAAAAAGAAAAAAATAGAGTCAATCAGGTTTGTCTAGGGGCTCGAACGAGTCGGAAATCCTCAAGCGACTGCACTGCCTCTTCCACTTTGTCTATACCTTGGGACGTCTGTTGATTTAAAGTCTCAACTTTAGTATCAAGAGATTGTACCTTAACATGAAGTACATCGAGAGAGTTTGTGGAAGATTGTAGGGCGGTGTAGAGCTTCTGAATCTCGTACTCCATTGCATATTGCTGAGCCTTAACCTCCAAAAGAAGATCAACCAACCTTGTGTAGTTGGGATCAATTTCAGTTTGAACACTAGCTTTAGCGAAGTGAATTTGTGGAGTGTCAAGAGATGGAGGAACATCGACTTGAATACGAGCAGCTTGTTGATTGTCTTGATTGGGAGTCTTTTCTTCATTCTCAATCTCAAGAAAGTGAGATGCAAAGACTTCTTCTAGATCTGCAAGGGATTTGCTAATGCCATCACTAGCAGTAGGAATTTTCTCAACATCTCCCCCTAACTTGTTGCCTTCAGGTTGAGATGAGACTTCTCCTTCTGCAGCCTTTTCTTTCTCAGCACCGAATCCCTTCCCTTGTTGATTTTCTTTGTCTTTGGAAGCAGCATCTCCTCTTTCTTCTTCAGAAACTCCTTTCTCAGTCTCGATTGAAAGTGGTATGGCACCACTTGCTCCATCTGAGTTTTCATCTTCATGGTCCTTCTCCGTTGATCTTTCAGGCTCAACTTCTTCTTCGCGCTCATCTTCTTCTTCTTCTTCTTCTTCCTCTTCTGTTTCCGCTTCCGCTTCAAGTTCTGCTTCAACTTCTTCATCCTATGTTTCTTCATAATCAATTCCTTGAAGATTCCTCAAGGCAAGAGCAAAGATGGTCAGGTCATCCTCCTCTTCTTCATCCATAAGGAGGATAGGCCTCTTCTGCTTCTTCGAAGTTGCTTGGGCAACACTCTTCCCTTTTCTTTTCTTTGCAGAAGTCGATTCTGCCTTGGTTCTGCTTGTTGATTCCTTCTTCAGATGCTCAATCGCCTTGGTTAGATCCTTCATCCTCATCTTCGAGATCATCTTCAGTCCTATCACCATAGGATTAATGGTTCTTGTGCAGAGCAGAGGAGGGAATTGGATCTTGGAATGGCGAAACAACTTGGTGATCAAAGCTGAGTAAGGCAATTGCCATTTTTCCTTCATAACTGTCCTGTACATGTGCATGAAAATGGTGTGGGGCAGAGAAAAAGGAATGCCATTGCAAATGGCCCACATGATCTTTGCTTCGAATTTGGACACGTCAGTCTTGGAGGTTGCCTTTAGTCTGATGCAGTTGATCACAATTTTGTGCAACAGAACACTGGATGCTGGTAGTCAGGAGTAAGTGATACTCCCACTAGGCATCCTGTCCTTCACCAAGAAATGCGTTGCTTGACCAATTGAGATTTGGATCGGTTGAAAGCCACTTCTTTCTACTCCCAGAATGTTAGTGAGGTTGTCAACATCCACAACAAAAGCTTTTCACAGATAGTGAACTGAATGTGAGTCAGGTCAAGGAAAGACAAATTGGAGTAAAAGTAAGCAGTTAACTCAGGATAGGCCACAGTAGTCTCAGCACAAAACTTTCAAGTTGAAGAGCAGCCAACTTTGCCCTTAAATCAACCTTGATCGAGTCCAGGAAATCGAAATCCACTGTTTGAGGGTTTATCACCCCTTTGTGTTCCTTAGAACGAAACAACCTCGTTCTCTCTCTAGGAACATCAGCAGCCACACCCATTCTGGGTTGAAAATTCGAATAAGTCCACTCATCATCGTCCTTGTTCTCAAGATGCTCATAATTGAATCTAGGGTCAGAAGGAAAGTAAAGAAATGCTTTTTCTACCGAACCCTTTGGTGCTATACCCAAAACATTCCATCGTTCTTAAGAAACTTGTTTCATTGCCATGCCCATGTCCTCTTAGAAAATTAGTGATAAAAGTCATAGGAAAGCCACCTTGTTTTAGATAAGTATAGTGCTTATAAAGAACCTGGGGGGGTTAAAGTCCTGAGAGGAACAACATCTTGTTCAACTTCCTCTTCCAAAGGTTGGCGCGGAACATTCTGTGGAAAGGTATGCGGAGAGTTCTGTGGAGAGTCTTCTTCAGTGAGATCGAAATGCACTAGTCCTTTTGGCATGCTCCTCGGACCTTGACTGGCTATTCGATAAGAGTTTTGCTAGTGTAACATGGATGCAGACTTGGAGGATTTCGTTGACATTTTCAAGTAAAAAGTTTGAAACTTGCAGAGAAATTTTGAGAGAAAAAGTCCAGGGAGAAGAGAATCGGTATTCTAGGGTTTGGAAAGTATGAGATCGAAAGAAATACTAAAAAGTATTTAAGGAAAATGAAAGGTCACAATGAAATGAGGTATTCGAACCGTCATAAGGAAAAAGAAAAATGCATTTTCAAAACAAATTTTAAAAAGGTAACTGCTAAAAATTTAAAATCCAACAAAATAGTAAATTCTAAAAATAAAATAGGCAAGCGACGATTTAGATAATCATACATTTTCATACCAAAAATAAAATACCTGGATTTGAGAGATTCTCAACTGCAGTGGCTTCTTGAAGTTTTGAGTTTGACCAACTTCAGACTTTAGTTTATAGGAGAAATAATATTTAGCTTGTTGCGAATGGACTCAAATAAGCTTTTTTCCAGAGGCTTCGTGAAGATGTCTTCCAATTGATTCTCTGACTCAATAAATTGAACCAGGATCTCGCCATTTTGGACATGACCCCTTATAAAATGATGTTGAATCTCTATATGCTTTGCCCTTGAATGAAGAATTAGGTTCCTTGTGAGATTAATAGCACTTGTGTTGTCGCATCTAATCTCGGTACATGATTCTTCTATTCCAAAGTCTCTTAGTTGTTGTCTTATCCATAGAATTTGAGAACAACAGCTCCAAAAATCAACATACTCTGCTTCTGCTATTGATAATGCTACAGTACTTCGCTTCCTTGAGAACCAAGATACCGGCAAATTTTCCAACAATTGACAAGTACCATATGTGCTCTTTCTATCGACTCTACAACTGGCTAAATCAACGTCAGAATATCTAAGTAGAGTAAAGTCTCATTCTTTTAAATACCAAAGACCTAACTTTGGACAAGTCGCAACATATTTAATGATGTGTTTTACAACACTTAGATGAGATTCCCTTTGATCAGACTGAAATCTTGCACAGATGCACACACTAAATAAAATATCAGGTCTAGAAACAGTAAGGTAGAGAAGTGAATTGATCATGCTTCTGTATAGCTTATGATCTACTTTCTTCCATTCTTCATCCTTGTCTAGTTTTGAAGAACTTGACATAGGCGTCTCTATCTTCTTGCAATTCTCCAATCAAAATTTCTTAATGAGATCTTTGGCATATTTCTCCTGGTGAATAAAAATACATTTCTTCGATTGTCTGACTTGTAATCCCAGAACGAAGGTTAATTCACCCATCATGCTCATTTCGAATTCATCCTGCATGGATCTTGAAAATTTCTTGTAGAGACTTTCGTTAGGAGAACCAAAGATAATATTATCTACATAAATTTGTATTAGCAAAAAGTCTTTCCCTTCTCTCTTTATAAACAAAGCAGTATCAACTTTTCCCTTTTCAAAACCATTTTGAGTTAAAAATTTATTCAACCTTTCATACCAAGCTCGAGGTGCCTACTTCAGTCCATACAAGACCTTTTTCAGTCTGTAGACCGAGTCTGGCTTTCTTGGATCTTCAAATCCTGGTAGTTGTTCCACATAGACTTCTTCTTAAATTAATCCATTGAGGAAGGCACTTTTGACGTCCATATGGAATAACCTGAAATTTTTAAAACAAGCAAAAGCAAGTAATAATCCAATTGCTTCTAACCTTGTTACTGGTGCATAGGTCTCGTCATAGTCTATCCCTTCTTCCTGTGTGTATCCTTTCGCCACGAGTCCTACTTTATTTTTAACCACTTTTCCTTTCTCATTCATCTTGTTCCTGAAAACTCATTTCGTTCCAATCACATATTTGCCTTTGGGTTTTGGAATCAGCTCCCATACATCGTTGATGCTGAATTGTCTGAGTTCTTCCTGCATAGCTTCTATCCAACTTTCATCAGATAAGGCTTCGTCTACTCCTTTTGGTTCTATCTCAGAAACAAGTGCGAGAGTACTAGACTCTTCTCTTCCTTTGGATCTGGTGCGAATTCCTTCATCAATATCGCTAATGATGAGTTCTTTAGGATGACTTGACTTGTGCTTTCAGTTGCTGCTTGGTTTGAGAGTTTGTTGATCCTCTGCTTCGGTTGAATCTTCTCGATCTGCTTGTTGTTGTTCTTCAGAAGTCTGAACCTCTTCGAGGGAAGTAGACTTTGTTAAGTCTGGAACAAGTTCAAACTCTTCAAGTTAAGTCTGATCTGGTTGATTCTGCACAAAATCCTGAAACTTGACATTCATAGATTCTTCCACATATTGAGTCTTCTTGTTGAAAACCTCATAGGCTTTGCTTGATGTTGAATAGCCAAGAAAGATTCATTCGTTTGATTTTTCCTTGAACTTTTCAGATTGATCATTCGCATTCTTCAAAATAAAACATTTACAGCCAAAGACATGAAAGTAAGAAACAATAGGCTTCTTTCCTTTATATATTTCATAAGGAGTTTTCTCTATGATAGGCCTCAAGAATACTCTGTTGATAATATAGCAAGCAGTAGAAACTACTTCTGCCCAAAATCGAGAGGATATTTTGCTCTCTATTAAGAGAGTTCTGGCCATCTTCTGTAAGGATCTGTTTTTCCTTTCCACAACCCCATTTTGTTCTGGAGTGTATGGAGAAGAGAAAACATGCTGAAAACTAGATTCATCACAGAATTTCGCAAAGTCTTGATTTTCAAATTCACCTCCATGGTCAGTTTGTATACTTGAAATAGCATAACCCTTTTCATTCTGAACCTTCTTGGCAAACTTCGAAAAATAAGAGAAGGTTTCAGACTTACTTGCCAGAAAGTATACCCAAGTGAAACGAGAGTAATTATTCACAATTACTAGGTAATATTTCTTTCCACCAATACTTTGAGTTCTGGTTGGTCCAAAAAGGTCCATATGAAGAAGTTGCAAAACTCGACTGGTAGAAACTTGATTTACAGGTTTAAAGGAACTTCTGATCTGTTTTCCCAAGACGCAAGAAGTACATAATTCAGACTTCTGATAAGCCAGATTAGGAAGTCCTCAAACCAACTTCTTAGAAGAAACTTTAGCAATTTGCTTCATATTAACATGACCAAGCTTCCAATGCTAAAGACTTGCTTCATCTTGAATAGAAATGAGACACTGAGAACTTTCTGGGTTTACATCCAAAAGGTATATATTGCCATGCCTTCGCCCAATAAAAGATTGAGAGAAGTCTTGACTTGTTCCAGAACAAATGCCTTCTTGGAAGTTTATTCTGAAACCAGTATCGCAAAGCTGACTTATACTCAGTAGATTGTAGTTCAAACATTCCACGAATGAAACATTATCAATAGTCAGGCTTCCAATCTTCACGGTTCCACATCCTACAATCTTTCCTTTGCTTTTTCTTCCAAAAGAAACTTTTCCTCCATTCAGTCTAACAAGCTTTATGAAGTGGCTTGAGTCTCCTATCATATGCCTCAAACAGTCACTATTCAAATACCATTTGATCTTTCTTTTGATAGTGACCTTTGATCAAAAGAAAAACTCAAACTTTCTTTGGTACCCAAATTTTCTTAGGTCCAGGAGAGTTAGTATTAAATACGGTCTTTGCCCAGTCCTTCTTAACTGGTCTCCAAACCTTGGGACATTCTTTCTCGAAATGTTCTGAGCTATTACACTTTGAACATCTGAGTGCACTTTGGCCAATAGGTTTTACAAAAACTTTTTGAAAGTGATTTTTGTAAAATGCATTTGCAAGTTTTTGTTTAATTCTCTCCTTTACTTTGGGAAAATCAATTTATGGAACAATTTCTGAAGTCATACCTAAACCAGATTTGTTAAAGTAGGGTATTTGAACTGAAAGAATTTTCTCCAATTTTTCGGATCTTTTTGAAAATCTTTCTGTAATACTTGAAATGTCCCTTTTCAAAATAGCATTTTTCTTCGAAAGAGAATCTAAATTTTCTTTCAAATTATCAAAACTTGTATTCAGACTTTCAAATTTTTCTTTCCAAGAAACAACCTGTTGCCTGAGCTTAGAATTCTCCCTTTTTAGTTTGGAAATCCTTTTAAGAGATGATTTAAGACTGAGGCAGAGTTCATCTATATATTTGGAAATATTAACAGGAATTTTTGAGTTACTAACCTTAATTTCTTTGTCTGAGTTTGAATTAGAGTCTAATTCTAAATGGGCCATCAAACATACGTTGGCATATTCTTCTTCACTTTCCTCACACTCAGTATCACTCCAAGTTTCAGCTTTGAGAACCTTTTTGTACTTCTCAGTTTTTCCTTTCTTCTTCTTCAACAGTGGACAATTTTGTGTGATATGCCCTTTTCTTTATCTTGCATTCGAAGCATATTACATATTTGCTGGTTTCATTGTCCTCCGTCGGTCTCTTCTAAAAGTTTTGCATGCTCTGCTTCTTCCAGTTGAATCTTGTTCCATTTCTATTCAGCTTTCTGAACTTCTTAATCATAAGCGCTAGCTCCTCATCGTCCATATCATCATCTGAATCTGTATCATCAGAATCAATGTTAGACTTTAAAGCAATTGACTTCTTACCTTTAGGATCTTCTTCATCATTTATCTGTTCCACTTCGTATGACTGAAGCGTGCTTATCAGTTCATCAATTGATAGAGGCATGATCCTCTGAGTTTCTCTAATTGAAGTCTTCACATGATTTTAATCTTTTGAAAGCCCACACAGCAGTTTGTTGACTTTCATTAGTCCTAAGATTGGTTGACCTTGATAAGCTAGGCCATTCACAATCTCTGTAAAGCGACTGAACATATCAGTTATAGATTCTTCGGGCTTCATTCTAAAGGCTTCATATTGTCTGAGCAGAATGTTTATTTGGGTTTCCTTCACACGATCAGTCCCTTCGTAGGTAACATGTAATCTGTCCCAAACTTCTTTTGTTGTTTCACCAGAAGAAATTCGGTTATACTCAGTGAGAGATAAGGCACGGTATAAAGAGTAGATTGCTTTAGCATCAAGAGCTTGTCTCTTGGTAATTTCAGCTCGTGTTGTTTCGTCAACATCAATAACTTCTCTCCCTTGGTCTGAAGCTGATGTTGCTTTAGGGTTGATCCATTTTTCTACAACATCCCACTCTAGAGGATCTCTGGATCTGAGAAATGCATTCATCTTGTTTTTCCACACATTATACTCATTTCTATCGAAGTAAGGGGGTCTGGTGTTGCTCTAACCTTCAACCAAACCTAAAGCCAAACTATTAGCCATAGAGGATCTTTAGCTTAGAAGTAAAACACTTCAATAAGTAAGCACACAGGCTCTGACACCAATTGAAAGCGTTAGTATGAACACCTAAAGGGGGGAATAGGTGTGAAGACAATTTTTGCAAAAAGCAGTAAGAATATTTTGCTTTTGAAACTGAGTCTGATGATCAGCAAACTTTAAAAGAGTTTAGACTTTAACTACAAAATTGAAATGCAAATAAAGTAAAGGAGTTTAGGGAAGAGAAAAGGATTACATAATTTATAGTGGTTTGGCTTAGATCAAGCCTACATCCACTCTCCCACGCTGATAGCCTTCTGGCTGGTTTCCACTAAGAATCTAAAGAGAATTTACAATATTGCGATATCGGCTTCACAGTGAAGAGTCTCTACTGCTCTCACAAAGTCTCTCTTTGAGTCTCTCTCTCTTTTGAGTACAAATTTGAGCACAGTGTAAGGAATAACAAGTAAGTGAGAAGCTTCAGACTTTGAAATTCTTCTTTTATGCACTTTGTCAAACAACTGGAGAGTCCTCCTTAAATACTCCTTCATGCATTCTCGACCATTAACACTTTCCAAAGGAATTCTTTCAATCAACTCATTGGACATAATCAATCAAGGATATCTCGAGCCGTTTGAAGATTGTGATGAAAGACCGTCATTCCTGTTCGCCCATACAATCGTGATCTTGGTTTCTATAAGTAGATTCTTTCCAAATTAACTTGCTATCCGGAAAGATTTGATGTATCTAAATTGATTCCAATAAAGATAATCAATCTCGTAGGTGACATTTCCAACCAGAAAGCCATATATATCTTGTACGAACCGAACCCTTAAAGAAAGAAAGATAATCCCACGTCTGGATAGGTCTTCATTCTTCTCTTGCGTTCAGTCTGGAATTTGTTAGAGTGGGCAGACTTCTGTTGTAAGATAAACTTTGACACAAAAGTCTAGCAATCTTCAGAATATAACTTAGATAAGTTTTTTCAACTTCAAAACATCATAGGAGTTTTCCCTAACACTTATAAAACCATCTTTTGACGTAAAAATCGGAACCAACATAGAACAACCAATCTCGTCATTCACGCATAAGTTCTCAGCATGCCAAAAATCACCCAAATCACAAAATATACATTTTCCAGCAAGCAAGACACCAAGAACAACCACAAGACCACAACCGGCCCTCACCGGCAGAAACCGAGTCTACTCGCACATTTCCAGGATTAATTCCAGAAACATAACCAAACGAGTTCAGAAAATCCTCAAATTTAAATATGTTTTAAAGGACACTTAAAAAAAATTATGAAGATACCTTGACCCAGATCTTCCTAGAATAAGAGCAGTAAATTGCTTAAACCGTTACCAAAACTGTGTCTGTGTCCAAAAATTTTGTTTTGCAAAACCAGCTTGGTTCGAGGTCCAAAACTCATCCGTTTGCTCTAAAATTTGACTATGTTAAACTTTAAGATGTGATGAAAATTTTTTATGAAGAAACTCTTTCGAAAATTGAACCCTAAGAGTTGATAAAAATCTTTTAAACATCGAAAGGTCACTGGTTCCAACACAAAACGAGATTCTGCCTTGCATGCAACGAAGCTAAAATCTTATTATTTTAAATCTAGAAAATCTTGAGCAAAATATATGTCATAAATAAAGATGTTTAGAAGATTTTTAAAAAAGGAAGCAACCTCAAAATCGTAGCGCACTTTCACCCACGAAATAGCAAACAGTGAGTGTCCAGTAAACAGATCTAAAGGGAAATCCCGACTCAGCTCCTTTGAGCACGTCTCTTGCAAGCTTAGCAGCCATAAACCTTCAAGAAACGCTCATGCAAGACTTCCCACACATCTCAGCATACATGCAAGCTAAAATTCTACATAGATCTAGCTCCTATAACCCGAAAATCCACTAGATCGAGCTAAACCACCCTCATTAGTGCTAATCTAACCACCCATAAGTGCAATTAACGGTCTAATCAAAGATTAGGGAGTTAACTCATTGTTTTCTACGATGGTGGGCTCGCGGCAACGGTAACGTGGTGGCGACGAAAACACGAAACAACCACGGCTTGCACGGAGTTTCAACGGTGGCGGTGTCAGCCCTACGAACTCTCGGTCAAGGGGAGGGGATTAGCTGCTTGGGGCTAGTCTCGGTGGCTCGGCTAGACAGTGGAGGAGTTGGGCGGAGCTGGTGGCCGCGGGGTGAGCTGGTGGCAAGGTGGTGAGGTGGCTGTGCGGCGATAGAAGGAAGATGATGATGCGATGAGGTGGTGAGCAGCAGCCCTAGTGGAAGAAGATGCAACAAACTAGAACAAGGGGGAAGGAAAATAAGTGTGAGGAAAGAAGAATTGTGGGAAAAAGAAAGAAGAAGAAGAGAATGGCAGAAGGGAAAGAAGAAGAAGCATGGGGGAGAAGGGGCTGGTCGGCTGAGGAGGGAGAGAAAGAGAGAGAGAGAGAGAGGGAAAAACAAAGAAGTCAAATGAACAACCAATCAAAGCTTAGGAAAAATATCTAATCCATCATCACCAAGCCACAAAAGTCCTATGCCACAAAAGTCTTATGCCCATCCAATCACAATTTAGCTCTCATTTCTCAAATAAATCCTCTTCGGGCAATAAATTCCCATTTTTCCTCTTAATCCGAATTTCCTTTAATTTTCTTGTTTGTCCAAAAATCGTTTTTCCGCAAAATTTTTGGACTCGATGAAAATTCGCCAAAAGATGAGACAATGTCCAATAAATGAATCGTGACACGCTTGAACGTCCGATTCTTGAAATCGAATTTAATTTCGTAATTAAAATCGATCGAACGCGACTTTAGTACAACCTAATCTATCGGGTAGCTTTTAGGAATTTTAGTGTGTTTGACCCGTGGTCGATAATTTTCGATCCACGTTTGTGCATCTTCGAATTGTAGACAACCCTCAGTTGTCATAAAATCGTGAGGGTTCAATTACATGTCCCGAGTATAAAATCGATAGAAAATTGGGTTATTGCTGTTTGACGCGAATATCGCAATCGTGCGGAACCACCCGCAATTCGACTACGCAATTCCATCGAATAGACTTATATCTGTTCGCTAATCGATTTATAACGATCTCGTATTGACCCTTGCCAATTATTATGGTCGAACGGTCGATTTCCAATCAAATTCTCTAGTTTGTTGCGTTTATATCCCTTAATGGCCTCACCTAATAGATTAATTAACTCGTGAGTGATCAATTCTGAGTAAATTAACCATAAGCGCGTTGACGAAACAACCATTTCATATATTCGAAACAGGGTCAAATTTCAGGATGTCACATGGGCAGTTCCTGGTTCAAGTGGTCCATTTTGCACACCCCCAAAAGGGCTTGGGGTCTGAGTCTTCTTCTCTTCTAAGCATGGCAATCCAGAAGCTCCAGGAGAGTATTGCATCCATAAATGGGCTTCAAAAATTGCAGTTTCTATCCCAGGACATCCTGGCAATACTCCATGGTTCATGGTCGAATATTATCAAACAACCGAGCAATACAGGACGATAAAACCAATGTAAGGAAAAAGCTAGAGGAAACAGGTAAATGCATTGCATACGCGCTTTTGCAAACAATAAGACTAGTCCTTGAGCAAAATTTCCAACTTCTCTAAATGAAACCATATGCACTTCCTCAAATTTGCCCAGTGTGATTTCTTGTTAGCACAATTCATAATCAATGAACTTTCATATAAAAGATTTTATCTCGCTACGTAAGCGCAGGAACTGCAAATTTTTGTTTAATTTTCCTCCTCACCATCCAAATTTCTGTGTCCAGCTCTGTCTATATATGTCTACATGGAAGATGTTACCGCCACGCAAGAGGTGCAGATGCATCTGAACCAATACATGCCCGCGTGAGATTTGCATTAGCTCCCTACTTCTTTTCACCCTAGGTCTAAAGGTGATAAAGGGAAATTTGCATTAATGTTTTGATTACTTGACTTTGATTTGGACCTGCACATGGAATCCGATCCAATGGCCAAACGTGCACTTGACTTGTGTAGGAAGCTAACGAGGGTGGACGTTTAAATTCGGGCTCTCTTTCTGCATATTCAAGTCCGCCATTCATCATGAGGCTCTCTGTGATTTTATAGTGATGGTTTTATGTGATGGGCTTAAGGCCCGTCCGCCCATGTTGGGCCTAAAAGCCCGGCCCACAAGATTAGGGCCCATGGATGAAGGGGTACGTTTCTATTTTAGAGGGAACGTATATAAGGGAGGAAAGAGAGAGACAAAAACACCTTTTGGCATTTTCAACCTACGTTCGTCTCTCCTCTCTCCCTCCAAAAGAAAACCAAAAAGCTTAAGGCGACGCCGTCTTCCCTTCAAGGCTAATCGACGTCATCGGATCAAACAGGATCGGTTTTCTCTTCCTCTTAACGGCGTTGGTGTTTAATCTGTGGCTAACAAGGTACGCTCGATTCCGTGGTGTGCTTTAGGATCGGTGATACATGTTTTTCTCGGGCTTGTCTTCCGCATTCGTTTTAGGGGTTCGATTTAGTGTCGAATCCGGTTTTTTGGGGATCCGACATTCCCAACATTGGTATCAGAGCCCTAGTTCATGTTTTCCCAACCCCTTTCATGTTTTTTGATTGATTTTTTGCGAAAATAATAGGCTGACACGGATCGGGGCGAAAAATCCCGACACCCGAGCACTGTTCATCCATTTTTTCTAGTTTCCGTAAGTCGAAATAAATTTTTGATGGCATAGCATGAAAGAGATCGTCGAGACTAGTCCGTCGACGAGTCGACCGCCGCCGGGAGACGGCGCCGCACGCGCCCACACGCGCGGCCGCGCCGCTGCGCGTGGGCGCCACGCGCCGGCGCTGGCTTGGCTTGGCGTGCGACACACGCGCCGGTCGGCGAACCGGCACGTGCGCGCCGCCGGCCGGCGAACCGGCACGCGCCGGTCCGCGAACCGACGCGTGCTGACGTCACGGTAACCGCTGGGATTACGTCATCGATGACGTCATCACCGACAACCGTTGGACGGCCGGTCACCGGCCGGCGACCCGACCCGACCCGACCCGACCCGCATGGAAGCCAGGCGCATGTCGCGCACGTGTCGGATGACGTCTGCGTGACGTCAGCCCGCGCACGCGCGCGGGACGTGCCGGTCGGTTCGTCCGACCCGGTCCGACCGGCCCGACCGGTCCGACCGGCCGTCCGACCGGCCCGCACGACAACCGTTGACCGTTGACCTCCGTTGACCGTTGACTTTGACCGTTGACCAAAAAAAAAAAGGATATAGAGAGAGAGAGAGAGAGACAGCGGAAAAGAATGTGTTTCTTTTTCTAATTAAGTCTATGTGGATTATCTGTGATCCCTTATTTGTTCTGCATTTGTTGCAGGAACAATGCCTCCCCTTAGGTTGCGCACACCTATTCGCGCAATTACCGATGAATAAAAGGAAAGGCTTTCTAAGTTGATAGGCGAAAGGATCGATCATCGATGGGAGAGTGGTGACTTAATTGATCACGTCCTTGAAGTCAACGGGAAAATTCAAAAGGTCATATGGAATGGTCGTCCTATGCCACGATGCGAGATGGTGCGATTTTTCATGAACACCCTTCCACCGGAATGGCAAGGAGTGTTGAATCGCATATGGGATGTCAACAAAGCTGCTTCATATAGGAAAATTGTGATGGCTTTCATAGATGATTATTACCACGATTGTTACAAGGGAAAAGATCAAGAAATTGAACAAAAGAGGATATTTCCCGGTTCGTGTCCGACTTGGTGTTAGATGCATTGGCTGATCTTTGTTAAGTGTGCTTTGTGGACATCTTATGTAATGTTTACTACCCGATTGTTGTTGATGTAGCAACCGATATGTTAGTTGTATTATGTGAAAGCAATATTATTCTATTGGATGTCAAATATTATTTGTTTTTTGTTATTCTTTGGTTCTTGTGGGTAGTTCATAGAAGTTTTTGTAGCTTCATAGAATTTATTTTGCATAAGACAATTTTATTAATAATAGTTTTAAGTTAGGATTTTTGTAGGATGATTGGAAACATAGTGACCTTTTGATTTTGAAACCTTACTTGAAATTATTCATTAATATGATGGGTTTGTGCAAAAGGGATGCATAAATGATAGGCATTAATAATTCGTGTATATATGTCTGATGTGTTCAGATCAATGGCTTCAGCCACAAAGAGCATAGTTGCCGAGCTGAACAAAGGTGAAAAGCTCAATGGTGACAACTATGAAATATGGCACATAAAAATCCAATATGTCTTTGGAAGAGCAAGAGGCACTAGAAGCTCTTAACCCGACCATGGTAGAACCCGAAGAAGGAAACACCGCACAAAGCACAAAAGAGATAAGAAAGCTTTTGTTGCATGGAAAAGAAAGAACTCTCTTGCTCGCATCACGTTCCGAGCAGCATGGAAAATGACGTCATGCGAGAGTTTAGGCGTTTTGACAATGCCAAGGAAATGTGGGAAGCATTGGCGGCGAGATTTGGTCATACTTCGGTGACTAGACTGAGGCAGCTCACTATTAGGTTTGACTCTTATAAGAAGTCTCATGGTCAGACCATGAAGCAACATCTTAGAAAGATGTCAAACATGATAAATGAGCTGAAAGATGCTGGCCATGTCCTCACTAATGAGCAGCAAGTGCAAGCAGTGATTCGTTCCTTGCCTCAGAGTTGGGAGCATATGAAGGTGCACCTGACCCATAATGAAAATATCAAAACCTTTGAGGATGCAGTGCGTCATCTTGAGCTGGAAGAGGACCGCCTCTTGGCGGCTAAGCCGGAAGCCGAACTCTATCATCTTGGTTCTAGCTCACATGGAGCTTCGAGCTCCAAGTGCAAACGTCCTAGCTGGTTTGGTAAAGGGAAAGGCAAGGAAGCAGGTCCTTCAGGGAAGAAACCCAAGTTTAACCAACATGAAAGAGGAAAGCGTCCTCGCATGAAAAAGCTTACAAGGGTGAAATGCTACAACCGTGACAAGAAGGGTCACTATGCTCGCGACGTCGTGAGCCAAAGAAGGTAAACACCCCTTGTACTTTTTAGAACTTTGCTTTTGTGTCGAGTTCGTATTCTTAACTGAATCTAATCCTTTGTGGACTGTAGATTCAGGAGCGACAGACCATGTAGCGAAGGATAGGGGATCCTTCGTGGAATTCCGACGAGTACCAACTGGAACTAAGTGGATCCATGTGGGAAACAACTCCAGAGCTGAAGTGAAAGGAATTGGCACCTGCCAACTGAACATGCGTGGTGGGCGCACTGTTCCTACATGATGTATTGTTTGCTCCGGAGATTCGTCGGAATTTAGTGTCTATTTTAGTGTTGGTTAAGCTAGGTTTCAAAATGAACTTCCATAATAGTGGTGTGGATTTGTTTTTGGAAACAAATTACTATGGTTGTGGTTATTTTCTGGATGGTTTCATTGTAATAGATATTGATTATGTTAATGCAAATGTTTGTTATTCCTTTCTCACGTCTCCTAATTCGTATAATAATGATGTGAATGTGTGGCATGCTAGACTTGGTCATATTGGCCAACAGCGTATGAATAGACTAGCCAAAGAGGGCTTGTTGGGCAATATTGAAAAAGTTGATTTGCCCATATGTAAGCATTGCCTAGAAGGGAAAACAACAAGGAAACCATTTGGAAAAGGTAAAAGAGCTGAATTTCCTCTGCATTTAATCCATTCGTCGTGTACGTGGTCCAATGAATGTGAGAGGAAGGCATGGGGCTGTTTATTTCATCACTTTTATAGATGATTATACTCGATTCGGATATGTCTATTTGATTTCTCATAAATCTGAAGCATTAAGTTGTTTCAAAAGGTATATGAACTTGGTAGAAAATCAATTAGACAAGAAAATAAAAGCATTGAGATCCGATCGAGGTCGAGAATATTTATCGATGAGTTCAGAAAATTATGTGATGAAAAAGGAATAGAAAGACAGTTGTCTATTCCATATACTCCTCAACAAAATGGTGTTGCGGAGAGAAGAAACAGAACCCTACCTTTGGAAATGGTTAGGTCCATGATGGCGCATGCTAACTTACCTATTACTTTTTGGAGTGATGCGTTGTTAAGCGCTGCCTATATACTTAACCGGGTGCCTTCCAAATCAGTTACTTCCACTCCATATGAGTTATGGACAGGTAGAAAACCGGACTTAAGTTTTCTTAAGCCATGGGGTTGTGCTGCCTATACTCATGAGTCCTCTCACAAGTTTGGGAAATTGGTCCTAGAGGAAAGAAAAGTATTTTCATAAGATACTCCGAACACTCGAAAGGGTATGTGTTCATAGGTGAGCAGGAAAGTGGGAGTATAACTGAATTTGAATCACGAGATGTCACATTCTTAGAGGATGAATTTCCTAAGAAGGGCGAAGTAGGGGAAGATTACTCCCTATTTGAGACCTTGGATCAAGATAATAATATTAGTGGAGTTCGTCCAAGTGGGAGTAATATGAGAAGTGATGAATTGAATTCAACTCATTCTCAATTACAACCACATGATAAGACGACATCATCATTATCTAATCCAAGTGGGAGCATAATGGGGAATGATGTGCAAAGTGTACAATCTCCCATACGGCGAACAAGTCGCCAAAGTATTCCCCGTCGACGTTTTGACATTGAAGGGGAAACTTTTATGATTGCTCCGCAAGATGAGGATGAGCCAAGAAATATTAATGAGGCTCGAATTGCCCTAGTAAGGAAAAATGGATTCATGCAATGGAAGAGGAAATGGAGTCAATGAAATCAAACCAAGTCCGGGAACTGGTTGATCTTCCAAAAGGACGCTTGAGCTATTGGGAACAAGTGGGTTCTCAAAATAAAGCGAAAGACTGATGGTTCGATAGAAAGGCATAAGGCTCGCCTTGTGGCGAAGGGGTATAATCAACAGGAAGGAATTGATTATGAAGATACATTTTCTCCTGTAGTGAGATTTACCTCGATTCGCATTATTCGGCAATAGTGACTAGTATGGATCTTGAGTTACATCAGATGGATGTAAAAACTGCTTTCCTCAATGGAGAACTAGAGGAAGAAATATATATGGAACAACCAGCTGGTTTCATAGTGAAAGGCCAAGAAGAAAAGGTATGTCGACTTTTGAGATCGATATATGGCCTCAAAGCGATCATCGAGACAATGGTATATACGTTTTCATAATGCCATAATGGCATATAATTTTACAATGATTGATGAGGATCATTGTGTATATATCAAAAGATCCAAGGATCAATATGTGATCATATCATTATATGTTGATGATATACTAATTGCCGGAAGCAATATGGAGTTTGTCAATACTGTCAAGAGTTGGTTGTCTTCCAACTTTGAGATGAAAGATATGGGTGAGGCTGCATACATTCTTGGAGTTAAGATTTCAAGAGATCGTTCGAAGAGATCGTTGTCTCTTTCGCAAGAAACATATATAAATAAGGTTCTTGGACGATTTCGTATGCAAGATTGTAAACCCATAGACACTCCTATTGCAAAAGGTGAAGGATTGAGCCATAGGCGTGTCCGGGGACTCCACAAGAGAAGGAACAAATGAAACATGTTCCTTATGCTAGTGCTGTTGGGAGCTTGATGTATGCTATGATGTGTACAAGACCCGACATATGTTTTGCAGTTGGAATGGTAAGTAGATACCAATCCAATCCAGGTCCAAGCACATTGGAAAGCCGTTAAGAGAATACCGAGGTATCTCGAAGGCTGCGATTACAAGTTGAATTACCAAGGAAAGGATCTGCGACTTGAAGGCTATTCGGATGCGATTGGGGAGGAGATTTAGATGAAAGAAAATCTACCTCGGATTTGTTTTCTTACTGAACAATGGCGCCATATCATGGAGTAGTAAGAAGCAAACGTGTATAGCCTTGTCCACGATGGAAGCTGAGTTCGTGGCATTATCAGCAGCGGTACAAGAAGGAGTTTGGCTTAAGAGATTTTTGGATCATTTAGGTGTTATTGAGAAAGCTGCAAATCCATTATTGGTTAACTGTGATAGCCAAGCAGCTATAGCGTACACCAAAGATCCAAAATATCATGGCAAGACCAAACATATAGATACCAAGTATAACTTTGTCAAAGATATGGTTGCACGAAAGGATGTGAACTTACAGTACATATCTACGCATAGAATGGTAGCAGATCCTATGACAAAGCCAATACCTAGAGATGTGTTTTGTGGTCATGTAAAATCTCTAGGATTGCGTAGACTCTAATGTACTGGATTGTAATTTCCCTGATTTGTTCACATTTAAGAACTTGTGTTTTTTCATTATTAATGCCTATGAATCTTTGTTTGATCTTTATGCATCTTAATGCTCAGTGCATTGCTTTAAGTTAAGAAAGTATGTCGGACAGATATAAGATTAGCCCACTCACACGGGTAATCGCCTCTATTTACTTGTGTGATAAATAGAGATGAGATTGTTTTTAAGCTTATTATCTAGGTGATAATCGAGAGCTCAAGCTTAAAATACGTATATCGCCTTAATCTTGGGTGTTAAGATGAGGACATAATACTTACTATGTCCGAAAGTAAAATACCCCACATATTTTACTTTATCCGTCTAAGATGCCGAGATGTGAGTTCGATGAATTTTGTGAATGAGTAGATACGTGAACTCAAGTTAGACATTGGGTATGTCTCGAACTATCATCATCGTACGGTATTGAAAGGTGTAGACATACGCTCCATGGAAAGGAGTTAATACCGTAATACGTATTTCATACTACGTATGCATAAGACGACCAATAAGAGTGGCAAAAGTTTGATCTCAACTTTTATGCCGTGTGAGACTCTTGAGGAAAAGAGTTCCTCAATTTTAGTGCCCTCAGGACTCTTACTTATTCTCAAGATTTCTATTTAGTGTTTGCTATCTTAGGATGTTGCCAATGGTCATGAGTTGATTCGATCTAATGGAGCATTACTAGAAAAGCAAGCTGAACTGAAATTGAGAGTTTGAAGGGAAGAGGAAGATCGAATTTGGAGAATCACATTGCATTTTTGTATTTCTTGGTTGACCAATTATGACTGTCTTTGTGATAATTATAATTGTGAATACATATATATATATATATATATATATATATATATATATCATTGTTTAAAAGAGATCAAGAGAGATATAAATGTGATCGATCGATCTAGGGTACTGCATACTAAATCTACTCAGAGTGTGATGCCCATTATGAGCTGCTATATATTCCTAACAGATGTATAGCAACGAGCTCTCCAAGTATGCTGGTCGCACGGATTATTCACCGGTATGAATGTTGAAGAGAGGTAAAGAGAATCATGTTCGGCCCACCATGTGCGAGTGGGAGATGATGGTTTTATGTGATGGGCTTACGGCCCGTCCGCCCATGTTGGGCCTAAAAGCCCGGCCCACAAGATTAGGGCCCATGGATGAAGGGGTACGTTTCTATTTTAGAGGGAACGTATATAAGGGAGGAAAGAGAGAGACGAAAACACCTTTTGGCATTTTCAACGTACGTTCGTCTCTCCTCTCTCCCTCCAAAAGAAAACCAAAAAGCTTAAGGCGACGCCGTCTTCCCTTCAAGGCTAATCGACGTCATCGGATCAAACAAGATCGGTTTTCTCTTCCTCTTAACGGCGTTGGTGTTTAATCTGTGGCTAACAAGGTACGCTCGATTCCGTGGTGTGCTTTAGGATCGGTGATACATGTTTTTCCCGGGCTTGTCTTCCGCATTCGTTTTAGGGGTTCGATTTAGTGTCGAATCCGGTTTTTTGGGGATCCGACATCACCAACATATAGTGATTACGGAGTGCACACCAACTGCAAGTCTTTCTTATTTGGAACTTATGGTGGTTGACTTGATAAAAAATAAAGGAGAGGTTCTCTAATGTCGCGCAAATTGCCAAGTCCTCGCTCTCCGAAAGTCATGAACACTTCTGGCCTCCATAAATGCAGGAGATGAGGGGGCAAGAAGTGGCATTCCTGCAGGAAGAAGCCCCCTATGAGTGATTCTACACCTCTTCTACATTTCACCCGTAGCAGATACTGTGTGTACTGCACATCCCTCTCTTCCTTAGCAAAGCAAATCTAAGCATTCCAACTTTCTTTCGGTACAGTCTTAACTGCTTTTATGTCGCGCTCTTTTCATCATGGAAGAGAACATGTCTGAAAATCAGGAAATAGTGCAGATTTCACAAAACAGCATAGTCAGGATAGTTAAAAAGAAGTTCAGATTGTGGCATTTACATCTTATGCCCCTAGATTCATATCTTAAATGACAGAAAAATAACTAATGTCACTAGTACGGACAAGCTATATCAGTTGGTGTCTTTGAAAGATCACTCTTTTTCAAATGAGTCGATTAAGCCTCAGTTCTCGGTCGTTATATTCCTTGCGATTATAGATCACGTAGTTTTGTTAAAGGTTGACCATTTTTGCCCAGAAACAATGGATTATCTCAAGGGCATCGGCTATAATTTACCCAAGATGGATGAGTTTAGCCATTCAGGGTCATCATTTCTCAAAGCCATAAACTGGTGTTACAATCCATCTAATCTGTCCTCATCTCCAATTTCCAATTACCTGATGTTGAAACAGTAATCCAACTTTTGAGGATCTTATTGGGACGAAACATATCGCCGCAAAGCCATGTTCGCGAGCTTAATTAATGGAGCTTACATCATGGAAATGAATTGCCGGACAGGACGGCAGGGATCCCAGTCTCATGCTCCGCTGTGGTGGGAGTTCTTCAATCTCGAGTTACATCAGGTTCTCGTAGATGAGGATGGTTCCACCATTTTCGGCACCGTTTATAAGTTCGTGCTTCCAGATCAGGCAGGAAATGCCCCAGCTTATGTCAGCAACCCTCTGAGGGCGATGCTTAGGCCGTCCACGTTGATAAAAGATTTCAAGCTAGTTTTGATGCGCCTCTTGCACACGCTCGATAGGTGCTTCCGCTTCAAGTCTGCTTTACGAATGGTGGAGCATCTCTTGAACTCAGTCGGGCCAGCTGATGTGTGGTTGGCTGGACATTCTCTCGCAGCTGCCATCTTGTTACTGGTAGGAAAAAAGATAGCCAGGTAAATTTTTCCTCTCAAGACATACCTATTCAATCCCCGTTCGTGATCGCACCACTGGGGCTTATCAAGGACCGCAACTTAAGAGACAGGCTTATGATCATGAACACGTTCCTTAAAGCTGCAGCTCTCGTTGCTCAGAACCCTCCCACAAATGAGCCTCTAGTACCTGACAAGTTCGAAGTCTTATCTTCTTGGGAACCCGCCCTATTTGTGAATCCTGGAGACGATCTCTGTTCAGGTTACATATGTTTCTTTGAGCTTCGAACAATGATGGAATCTATCGGAGCAGGGAAATTAGAGTGGATTGCGATGCTATAATCACTGATTATTGAGAAGGATTTGAAAGCAGGAAGAGTCGACCTCGTCCCTACGGCATGTCTCACTATCTGTCACACCCCAAAACTACAAAGAATGGGGAAGAATGGAGATGACACGGCCGTCCTTCTACATGAAGGACGCAGCCTCAAATACAACCAACAACCTGATATCAACTTTTACATATATATATATATCAAACCTATATATACATATCAGATAAACCAACAGATTGGTTGCAACATCAGAGTTTCTATAATCCACTAAAAAGAAATAAACAATTAGAACTCAGCTAATCCAACCACTAGCAACAACTATGTATACCATTTCTTTAAACCATACCAAAAAATAGAACTCCCCAAAAGTTTCCCACCGACGATGCTCTCACTCTATTCGCCGCTAACCAAGGAACTTGAAAAGATTAAAGAACGAGTAGAATGAGCAACAATAGCTCAGTGAGTAGTACATATCTTCTAAGTAGATCGAACAACTACTATGCATGTATACAAAACAATACCAAACTTCATAACGCCAACTCAATATATAAAATACATATCGAATCATATAAGAGTTATTTCTTATCATTAAAGTCTTATACTAATATGAAAAACTCATTTAATCACTATCAAAAGTCAAGGATCAATGGTCAAATCCATTGAATAATCTCCATCAAATATCACATATCAATGGTCCATCCATTAATAATCTATTGCTCAATATTCTACCATGGTCACGACACAACGCTCGGTGACAAGGCGACCAAGATTTCCCCCTTGGCAAGGTCTCCTCCACCTACAAAGCCGGTGGCTCGGCCCAGAAGAATATCCTAAATCAGATATGCATACCCAAAAACCCTGCACTGGATTCACAATCATATTGAGCATAAACAATCATCCTCCATTACCAGAATTTCAATCCAGAAATCAGTATCTTAAACCAAGCAAATAACATTTTGCGACATAACCCATCATCCATTTCCTATCCATTTTTCAAATCATCATAAACACTTCCATAAATCAATCGCAAAGTAATTTATATATATACTTCAAAACATGGTTTTACAAAACCAAAGAAGATATAGTACTACTCACCTCGTCGTCTACGACCAAACGGCAAACGATACTCGTATCGTCGAACTCACCGCCCTATCAAATAACTGAGGAATAACGTTAAAATCAAAATAAAACTCCACCTCAACTACGAAACGATTAAACTACGCCTTAACTCTAGCAAAAAGACTCCTATGCGCTAACAAATCGCATACCCAAAGCGATTATTCAAACCATTCGCAACACGGAGTTTAAGCGCAAAACTTAATTGCGCCTTAAATTTCTCGTCCGAACCCCGATCTGAACGTACTTATAGTCAATAGAAAGCCTTTCAAACATACTACAAGAGTCCCAACTTGACCGTCCCAAAATCAAGCCAAAAAATGACAAAATACGGGCCCAAAGTTGTTGGACACGTACTGGTCACTGCGCACGAGAAAATTTGAAATTATGTTTCGGACAAACCATAAACTCAAATCACGATCTGTAAAATCCCAAGACTCCACAACACCCTAAACTATCATTCCTACAAAAATGCACGGCTCAACGACTCCAAAATCAGACTTCGCTACTCGATTTTCCAAAAATTTCAAATTTAAGCCCTAAACCCATAAATTACTTCAATTGGACGAACGAGGGGCCTAATCTCTTACCGGGCGCTGCGTTATGGAGTCGAGTTGGCTTGGCAAGGCATCCGTGGCATGCACGTTCCAAAACCCCTTTCCTTTCTTCCCCTTCTTCTTCTTCTTCTTCTTCTTCTTCTTCTTCTTCTTCTTCTTCTTCTTCTTCTTCTTTTCTTTCTTTTCTTTCTGGTCGAGGGAACTCTCAGCTTCTATTTAGCCGAGCCCTCTCCCCTCTCCCTTTTTCTTTATTGACTTTTCAACTTCTTTTTCTTTTTCTTCTTTTGGGGCCCACTAGCCTAATATTATACTATTAATCTGAGTCCATCTCAAAATTTTAAAGTGGCGCATGGCATTGAACAGTGGTGGGATGATCGTACTGAATGCTGGTCCGTGTTGCATAAGTTATTGCTAAAGGAAATGAAGTTCGAGATGATTGAAATGCATCCGATACACTCTCATTAAAGGCACAAGCGAAAAGTTATTTCGAAACATTGAAACATTGAGCTCCATGCATACGGAATCCTGTTATAACATCATTCTTAACCGTCTCTTTTCACTCACTATGCATTCAACCAAATTTTAGAATAATGTGCTAATCTGTGATTTGTATTCGTTACATAAGTAAAAACTATGATGATCCGTTTCTTTTTCTTCTTCTCTTCCAACCTCCTCTCTTGATTAGAGTCCTTAGCATAAAAAGAAACTAAAAGTGGAGCATCAAAAAGTGATGGAAAAGATAATGTTTGCATTAGCAAGAGATCTTTTACGTTGTTTCCAGCTTCTCATGGAGACATATTGTTGAAATATAATATGCAGAAATAACAGGATCTTGCAATTTACGTCAAGCGAAATCACTAGAGAAATAAACGAGAAATAATAAGGATACTAAAGATTTTGTTGTTCGGTCTGAATATTAGTACTTACATCCACGAGAAGAGTCAGCAGCAAATAATCTATTATAATCGAAGAATCAGAATTTACAATCGCTTACACACTCGAGTGTTCTCGCACCTAAATTTAAGTCCAAACCCAAAGTGTTTATAAATAAACAACTCAGTTGAACTTAAACTCACGGCACAAAATCACCGTGCATTCAAGCTCAAAGTAAAACGTTCTACGTATGCCAAAAACAAGAACTTCAGTATTCGTCTTTTGCTTTGCACACATACGGCTTCGCGTTCTTGTTCAAGGCTTCATGCAGCTTGACGCTTCTTCTGAACGTGCAGCTTTGGAAGAGCTCTCTCCTATTTTGTTTCTCATTTGTGATTTTTAGGATGCACGTGTGAGTGAGTCATGTGAGAGAAATCCCACATCAGAGAATTGGTGTGCTATTGAGTAGTTAATATAACTTAGGTGAAGGTATCGGACTTTTGCTGCGGGCTCCCAACAAATGGTATTCGAGTCGATGGTTGCGGTTTCCGAGCAAGTAGGGTGTTGTGATGTAGTAATGCGAGCCCGTAAGTATGAAATTGGGCTAAAAGGATACCTGAATTAAGAGGGAATAGACCTAACACTGAGCTTGCACATGAGAGAGAAAGAGAGAGAGAGAGAGAGAGAGAGAGATTCACGTGTTAGTGAGTTGTGTTAGAGAAATCCCACATCAAAGAATTGGTGTGGTGTTGAGTAGTTAATATATCTTAGTTGACCCATAACTTACTGACTTAAGCTTTTGAATGAAGATATGTCCAATTGGATATATTAACAGGCTCGGATTTGGACTCTCTTTTGACAATCTCCCTAGGTGAAGGTATAGGACTTTTGTTATGTGCTTCCAACAAATAGTATTAGAGCTAATGGTTGCGGTTTTCAGGCAAGTAGGGCGTTGTGATGTAGCAACGCAAGCCCTTAAATATGAAGTTGAGC
Organism: Eucalyptus curtisii; assembly: GCA_017140595.1. Lineage (NCBI taxonomy): Eukaryota > Viridiplantae > Streptophyta > Magnoliopsida > Myrtales > Myrtaceae > Eucalyptus > Eucalyptus curtisii. The sequence continues at coordinate 16,185,870 of CM029494.1, forward strand.
CAGAAGGACACCCGAATTAATGGGGAGCAGATCTAGTGCTGAGCTCACACGTGAGGGGGAATTTTTCGAACGTATGTGTGAGTAGATTGTGCTAGAGAAATCCCACATTAAAGAATTGGTGTGGTGTTGAGTAACTAATCTATCTTAGTTGGCTAATAACTTATTAGCTTGAGTTTTTGAATGAAGATGTATTTAACTAGATATATTGATAGGCTTGGATTTGGACTCTTCTTGACAATCTCCCCAGATGAGGGCATTGGACTTTTGCTGCGCTCTACAAACAAATGATATTAGAGCCGATGGTTGTGATTTCTGGATAGGTAGGGCATTGTGGTGTAGCAACGTGGGGCCAAAAGGATACATGAATTAATGGAGAGTAGATTTAACATTGAACTCACATATGAGGGGGAGATTATTAGGATGCACGTATGAGTGAGTTGTATTAGAGAAGTCCCATATAAGATAATTGGTGTAGTTTTGAACAGTTAATCTATCTTAGTTGGTCCATAACATATTAGCTTAAGCTTTTAAGTGACAATGGGTCTAATTGGATATATTGACGGGCTCAGATTTGGACTCTCTCTTGAAAATCTCCTCAGATGAAGGTATCAGACTTTTGCCGCGCACTTCCAACAAATGGTATTAGAGCCGATGGTTGTGGTTCCGAGTAAGTAGGGCATTGTGGTATAGCAACGTGGGCCCATAAGTATGAAATTGAGCTAGAATAATATCTGAATTAAGGGAGAGCAGACCTAACACTGAGCTTGCACATGAGGAGGAGATTATTAGGATGCACGTGTGAGTGAGTTGTGCTAGCGAAATCCCACATTAGAGAATTAGTATGTTGTTGAGCAGTTAATGTATCTTAGTTGACTCATAACTCACCAACTTAAGCTTTTGAGTGAATATGAATCCAACTGGATATATTGATGGATTCGGATTTGAACTCTTTCTTAACAATCTCCCTAGATGAAGGTATCGGATTTTTGCTGCGCACTCCCAACCAATGGTATTATAGCCGATGGTTGCAGTTTCTGAGCAAGTAGGGCGTTGTGGTGTAGCAAAACGGCCCGTAAGTATGAAGTTGGGCCAAAAGGATATCTAAATTAATGGGGAGCAGATCTAACACTGAGCTCACACATGAGGGGGAGATTATTAGGATGCACATATGAGTGAGTTATGTTAGAGCAATCCTACATCAGAGAATTGGTGTAATGTTAAGCAAGTAATATATCTTAGTTGGCACATAATTCATTGACTTAAGCTTTTGAGTGAAGATGGGTCTAACTTGATATATTGACGGGGTCGGATCTAGACTCTCTATTGACAATCTCCTTAAGTGAAGGCATCGAATTTTTGCTATGCGCTCCCAATAAATAGTATTAGAGCCGATCTTTACCAAAAAAACAAAAAATAGTATTAGAGCCGATTATTGTGGTTTATGAGCATATGGGGCATTGTGGTGTGGCAACGTGGGCCTATAAGTATAAAGGTGGGCCAGAAGGATACCTAAATTAAGGGGGAGTAGACCTAACACTAAGCTTACACGTGAGGGGGAGATTGTTAAGATGCACATGTGAGTGAGTTGTGTTAGAGAAATCTCACATTAGAGAATTTATGTGATATTGAGCTGTTAATATATCTTAGTTAGCCTATAACTCACTAGCTTAAGCTTTTGGATGAAAATTGATCAAACTGGATATATTGAAAAGCTTGGATTTAGACTCTCTCTCTTAATAATCTCTTCAGATGAAGGTATCAATCTTTTGCTGCGCGTTGATAGTTGGGGTTTCCGGATAGGTGGGGCATTGCAGTGTAGTAACGCGAGCTAGTAAGTATGAAGTTGGGCCAAAAGAGTTTCCGGGCAAGTAGGGCAACGTGAGCTAGTAAGTATGAAGTTGCGCCAGAAGAATACCTTAATTAAGGGTAAGCAAATCTAATACTAAGCTCACACGTGAGGGAGAGATTGTTAGAATGCACGTGTGAGTAAGTTATGTTAGAGAAATCCCACATTAGAGAAATGGTGTGGTGTTGAGCAGTTTATATATCTTAGTTAACCTATAACTCACTAGCTTAAGCTTTTGAATGAATATGGGTCTAGTTGAATATATTAACGGGCTCAAATTTGGACTCTCTCTTGACTAAGTCCCCAGGTGAAGGTATCGGACTTTTGTTGCGCACTCCCAACACATATATCAGTGGGAGAATTTATATTAATTTCAACAAATTGCTGCTGATATTGTTATTTGATTAAATAGCGCATAATCTCTTTTTTTGGCAAGTCAGTTAAGCACCCAAATATGATGAAAGATGTTGAGTACTTGATATGTGTTTTCCGAATACAATCATCCGGTCGTCTTTGTTTTCTGACTTCGCATTAAAATTCGCTTCTGCGACAAATGGAAGTCTTTTGGGGGGTACCATAGACTTCAAGATCCGTCAGAAGTGGGCTTTTGATATCCAGCGACCTTCCTAGTTCCTGCACATCTTTTCTTTTAAAATTTTAACCTGCACATGCATCTGATTTAATGGCCAAACGTGCACCTGACTTGCGAAAGAATCATAAATGGCATGTGTTCTTCAGCTTCAGCCCTGGCGCGCTTCATGCAGACCGAAGTCAACCATCACAAGCTTCTGTGATACATCACAAAACCAAATGCAATTCAGATTGTGGTATGACTTGAAAAGCTATTTAATTCCTCATGCAGAATTGCCACTTATGTAGATAGTCGTGAGCTTGTGCATCTTCCTTAAATGCAGGAAATGGAGGACAGAAAAAGTAGCGGGTAGTGGAGAGAAGCTTGGTTAAGTGAAGCTGCACGTCCTCCACTTCCTCTGTACTCTTCTTAGTTTGCCATCTAAACTACAAACTTCTCTCTCTCTTTTTTTTTTTTTTTAGGTCGAAAGATTCCTCATTTCATTTCAAGTAGTAAAATTAGAGGAACAACCCAAATGGGCTTCAGAACAAAGAACATCCAAAAGAGATTGAGGGGGACAAGAGACCCAATTCCGAGGCAGAGGTTGGCGAAGATGGGCTTTTGCAACCCAATCCGTGGTTTTATTTAACTCTCTCGGCTCATAGATCAATTTTAAACCTGGATTAGAAACGAGCACAGCTCGACCCATATGGACTACGAAGTTGACTTCCCAAGGGGAGGATCTATCCCCAAAATCGTCTGAACTGCTGTGGAGCAATCAAACGCAACAGCTACCCCACGTGACCCTTCTTTCTTCCTGCACTTCACTGCCATTTCTAGACCTTCACAAACAACTAGGGTTTCGACATGCAAGGGGGATTGCGCTTTAACTGAACGAGCAAAACCATCGAGCAGCACGCCATTCTCGTCCCTGCACACCCCTGCTATAGATCCGTCGTTAGTCCCTGGTGTGAAGGCTCCGTCAACGTTGATTTTCACCCATCCCGGGTCCGGCGGTCTCCATCTTGTAGGTTCTGCATTATTCCTCTCGGTATTTTGCTGCTAAGATGGAATTTGATCTATTAATTTCTGCTGTGATGTGAGCATATCAACCACTACACCCTGTGGATCTGGCTTTCTTGCTCAGAAAACTACTGCGTTCCTCTGTTTCCGGATGAGCCAGAGGGCTTCGGCAACTATTTCGGGTTGGGGAGCTTGAGACAAGTGGCTTTTATACTCCATAAACCAGCGATCTATGCTCCTTAATTCTGTACTTTGTATTTGAATCTGGAGGAGGTGATTTGACCATATTTCACGGGTCTAGGGGCAAAGTAAGAACAAATGTTCTACTGATTCGGGGGACGCTTTGCACAGGGGACAGCATGGCTCAGGTAAGACTCTTCTTTTGGCTAGATTCTCTTTAGTAGGAAGGGCATTTTGACATAAATTCCACATAAACACTCTAACTTTGGGGAGGGTGCGTCAACTCCAGATTTTGCTCCACAGTTCTTTGGGTTTTTGATATGAAGATGAGGGTGATGTGTGGTCCGAGTGGTCTTCTAAACTTATGAGTTGATTATACCCACTTTTTACTGAATAATTGCCTGATTTAGTCGCCATCCAAATGTATTTATCTGCCTTTCTGTCTGATGGTAAGGGGATGGCCAAAATTTTGCTTACAATTTTGTCTTCGAACAAGTTTTGAAGGCTTCCTTCCTTCCATGTTGAACTGTTCGTATCTATGAGCTCGGCTACCATCAAGGGGTCGCCTCGATTAGCTGGGCCAGGGATTGTGCCTCGCTTTAACCATCTGTCTTCACATATTTTAATTGATGCACCGTTACCTACTGCCCATAGTGCTGAGCCTGAAATAGCATCTCTACCATTTAGTAGACTTTTCCATCCCCATGATGATCGATGGCCTGTCTTGGCATGATAGAAATCTGTAGAAGGGAAATAGAGTCCCTTGAATAGTTTACTCCATAAAGACGAAGGGTTTTCTATCAATCGCCAAGCCTGTCTTCCTAGCATTGCTTTATTGAATGTGATTAGATCTCTAAAACCCATTCCTCCCTAGTCCTTCCTCATCTTCAGCACATTCCAACTTTTCCAATGAATTTCAGCCAAAAGGAAGCAATTTTTTTCTCTATAGCTTTACAGATGGAGACTGGGATCTTAAAGATGGACATCGCGTATTGGGGTAATGTTTGAATAACTGCTTTCAATAGAATTTCTTTCCCAGCTTTGGACATCAACTTTTCCTTCCATCCTTCTAACTTCATATTCACTCTAGCCAATATCCAAGCAAACATTTGTTTTTTAGATGTTCCCCAATCCAACGGAATGCCTAGATATTTCCCTGTTTTATCAATTCCCGGTACTCTCAATTCCCATGTCATGTTTCTCCTTAAAGTCTGAGGACAACCCGAACTAAAAAATATTCCAGACTTGTTCAAATTGATTGCTTGACCAGTAGCCATGCAGTATTGGTTAAGAACATCAGCCAAATTTTGGCATTCCTTCACCTTTCCATCCAAAAAGAATATCGAGTCATCCGCAAATAAGAGATGAGATAGTGTTGGGCAATTGCTGTTTAGTTTTATGCCTTTCACTCTCCCTTCCCCAACTGCTTTTTTCATAAGAAGTGATAAGACATTTGCTACTAGTATGAAGAGATAAGGGGAGAGGGGATCACCTTGACAAAGTCCCCTTGATGGCTGAAAATAAGGTAACGATTCTCCGTTAAACTTGACACTAAAAGAGACTGAAGTCACACAATGCATGATCCATGAGACCCACTTCTGACAAAACCCCATCTTCAACATACAAGCCTTCAAAAAGTCCCATTCAATTCTGTCATATGCCTTCTTCATATCAAGCTTCAACACAGCTTGAAATTTCTTTTTTTTTTTCCTTATTTTGAGCTGGTGAAGCACCTCCTGAACAGTAAGAATGTTGTCCTAGATTTGTCGCCCTTTAACAAACGCGCTCTATTCCATTTCGATCAATTCTAGTAAGAAGGGGCTTTAAGCGATTTGTCAAAACTTTAGAGATGATTTTATAAGTAAAATTGCATAGGCTAATTGGTCTATACTAATCCAACGTTTCCAGGTTTGGGACCTTTGGAATGAGGACAATTTGGGTTCTATTAAAGTATGGGTTGAACTGATTTGTCTCCATAAAATCCCCTACTAACCTCAATAGATCATTCTGGATGTCTATCTAATGATGGAAGAAAAACTGACCACTTAAACCATCCGGCCCTGGAGCCTTGATGGCTTCTAATTGAAAGACAGCATCCTTTACCTCCTATAGTGTAACTTTTTCTATCAATGCTTCATTCATCTCCTCCTGGACTAGTGTTGGGCATTGGTCTATCACTAGGTAGAAGTTATGGGGACCAACTGTGCTGTATAAATCAGAGGAAAACTGAACTATCGCCTCTTTTAATTTCCTGGTGTCTCTACACCACTCACCTTTTGGCAGCTGGAGCATGGAGATTTTATTTCTTTGTCAACGTTGTATTGTTGTGGCGTGAAGGTATTTTGTGTTTCTAACGCCCCACTTCAACCACATGATCCTCGAACGCATTCCCCAATACATCTCTTCTCGTTTCCACAGTTGTTCAATTTCTCGTTTGATGCTTTGGGCTCTTCCCCTTTCGTGATTAGGCTCTTGATTGTTTGTGATGGATACTAACTTAACTTTGAGAATTTTGATCTATTTGTGGGCATTTAAGAATTTTTTACTCCATTCCAGAAGGGTTCTTTTAACCTTTTGTTGTTTCTGTTCCCAACTCAGGTTTTCTACACTGGATGCTGCCAAAGCTGATTTAACGATGTCCTCATATTCTATGTCTTCTGCCCAGAAAGCTTCGTATTTGAATTCCTTTCTTTGTCTCACCTTTCTAGCTGATAATGACACCAATAGGGGACTATGATGAGATCCTACTGCAGGAAAACCGAAAGCTTCAACCTCAGGGTAAGAAACCCCCCATTCCATGTTGCATAAAGCCCGGTCAAGTCGTTCTTTGATATAATCCTCTCCTTCTCGATTGTTTGACCATGTAAATGTACAACCTTTTCCCTCCAAATCCATCAATGATCAATCATTTAGAACTTCTTAGAATGCCAGCATCCGGTAATGTTCCACCATTCTTTTTCCAACTTTCTTCCAATTGTAGAGTACTTCATTAAAATCACCTACACACACCCAAGGAAGAGAGTTGCAAGACCTGATATGTCTTAATTCATCCCATAACCTCATTCTCATCTGAAAAGTATATGGGGCATGGATTAGTGTAAGTCTCATAATTGTTTTGTTTGCCTCCCATCTACAGGTAGCATTAATAAAACCAGCAGCAAAAGAATCGATTGTTACGGTTATGTCTTCATTCCACATTAGCACAAGCCCCCCAGCAATACCTTCTAGATTCACAACAAAAATAAATTGGTAATTTAACCTTTTCTTTATCCTTTGCACCATTGGTTCCCTGTTTTTTATCTCCATTAAGAAGACTACATTGGGCCTTTCTCGAGCCACTAGGGCTCTAAGTTCTTGAATTGTCAGGGGGTTGCCCAACCCTTGACAATTCCAACTTAAGGTTTTCATTGGTACCGCGGTGGCTTATTTAGGGCTAGCCACCAAAGCCCATTAAGCCTCTCCTTTCACCACTTGAACAGGGGTTTCTAACAGCTAAGTTTCATCAATTAATAACTGCATATCATTTTCTGGAGCATAAGGGCTGAATCTTTTTTGCTTTTTAGCACTTAGTTTAACCCTTTTTTCCTTCTACTTTCTGGTTTGTTTCTGTAGATTTTCTTTCTATGTTGGAAATAGGAGCTTTCCCCTTATCTAGCCATGTTAGTAGCAAGAAAGGGGGGGTTACCACTCGTCTCATTGCCACCTGAACTCTCGCTGTCCATCTCCTTTCTCTTCTCAACTCTATCTGAATGACTAGGTTGGGGGTATGCTGGTTGGATAATCTCCAGTTGGTTCGAGAGGTTTTGAGTTTCAGGTACGAATTCCTCAGCTGCCCTGTCCTCCCATTTATCTTCATAAAATAGCTTCCAAATTGGACTAGACTCCCTAGCTTCTGCTTTCAGCCAGAATCCAAACCTTAGGTTCTCCATTTTGTCTTCATCAACCAGAATTTCAGTGCAGTGGGTGGTAAAATGACCCAGTTTGCCACATGCATAGCAGTAGTGGGGTAATCTCTCATATTTGTACTCAACCCAAAAGTTTTTTCCAGCACGTTTGATTACACTCCCCTATTTCAGAGGCGCATACAAGTCGAGCTCCACTTTCACTCTGTCCGATGCAAATGCCGCAGAGCCTTTTGTTTCTGTTTTGATTTCTATAACATTTCTTAGCTCTATGGCTATCTTTCTTACAGCTCTTTCATTGCGCCATTCAACAGGTAAGCCATAGATATACACCTAGAAAGCTCCTCTTGTGAAATCATAGCAACGAGGAGGTGTGTTAGGTTCCCATGGTTTCAACAAGAGAATGTGGTTGGCAAAAGACCAAGGACCCCCATCCAGCACTCGTTTAATATCCATAGCAGATTTGAAAGCAAACAGAAAGTGACCTTGTTCCAACAGAGTGATTCTGACATTATCTATTTTCCAAGCCTTTTTCATTGTACTTTGGAAAGCTTGGAAATTAATAGAGGGGCTTGTGAACAGCTTACCGATCAACATCAGTTTACAGTCCTTTTCTTGTCCAGAGGCATCCCTTTCTTCTAGATCAATAATGTCATTTCCTGACCACATATCTCCTAATTTATTGCATAGCAGCTCCAGTCAGGGATCAGCTATTCTATTCTCCATTTCTGAACTTCAGTATTCAGTTAGGCAAAACAACAAACAGGTGGAAGATTCAGCTGCAAAAAGCCACCAGTGCCAACCTAAAACAATGTTTGAGATTAAAGATCCTTACACGTTGCTTCTATACCCAAAGACTCGGCGACTAGACTAAGATACGAAGGGCTTAAGAGATTCGGGAGCTACTTGGTACTCATCGACAACATGATGGAAGATCAGATGAAAGGAGACTATGGGGATTCCGAGCGGGTAGGGTAAGGCAGGTTGAAGATGTGGGAGCTTGGCAATGGAACAGTAGTTGTGTAGAAACCTTCCATCGCAAAGATAGTTGTTTATTTCTAGAAGTGAAAAGGGGTTTCGTTGAGGAGGGTGGTTTTAGGGTTTAACAAGTGAGCGTGCAAATAAGGATATGTAAGGCATGGGATCTGGGGATGGTGAGGAGATTAGCTAAGGTTTTTGGAGAGGAAGATGATAGGTATTGAAGAGATGGAAGAGGTAGCTACACCAAAGGTAGAGAAGCTCTCCATGCGAGAGAGAAAATTACTCAATCTTTTAATTTGAACGTTACAAACTTCTCTCTTCTTCCGCGGAGAAAGATGCCAAAATGTCAAAAGTCAAATTCAAGTGAACGCTTTTTTTTTTAAAGTTGTAGCGATAAAGTAATCGTTGTACGTAAATTTTTGGTTTATGCAGTGTCCTTTTCTTCTTCTTCAGCATTCACGTTGGAGATTGCGACTCTCATATGCTACCATCTAACTACAGTTTTTCTTCGTTTTTTGTCCCAAAACTAGGAAGATTGCCTTCATTGAATGATGTGAGAAAGGGGGCCTTTGTATTTGCGCGCTTGATGTCTCGTAGGTTCCAATTTGATGAGGTTAATAACAGCAACTTTGATATCTTTCAAATACTATTTGGATAAAAGCAGTGTACTCTGATCGATCTATCCCTGTTCGTTGGAGATCCTGTTCCTCGAGCTTTGTGTCACAGGTAACCATTTTTAAAGAAGTAATAGGAGTTACGACAAATCATAGTGACATTACTATTGATCCATCCAGGAGGGACGGGTTTAGGTAGCCCAATCTCACCTCCACATTCCCAGAAATGCAGATCCTCGAAAGGTAATTGACAATGGTTCTTGCTGGAACGAAGCCTAGTTAAAGGAATTCATGTCCTGGAGTATGACCACGATAGAGGACGGCATGGACCTCAGGCTCTTGCTCCACTGTGGTGGGGATTCTTCGATTTTCATTTAGAACATGTGCTCGCAGATGATTTGGATTCCACCATCTTTGGTGCCATTTACGAGTCGCTCCAGCCCAACCACAGGCTCTCCCTTTTGTACCGGATGCCCAGACTTGCACTGTAGCCTTTGAAAGGCACAATGCCTCAGCAGGCCAGTGTCAAGGGACTTCATGCTGGGCATGATATGCCTCTCGCGCTAGCTCTAAAGGACGGAAAATCTCTGGCAGTACACTCTCTTGGAGCAGCCATCGCGATACTCATGGGTTTGAACGTGGCCAGGAAGGGTATCGCTTTTCGAATGTACCTCTTCAATCCACTCTACGTGTCTGCACCGCTAAGAGCCTAAGACGTATCAGGAAAAGCAATTTACGGGACGGGTGTATGATCATGAGCAGGATACTTAGAGCTGCAGTCGATTTTACCCCTAACTCCCCCGAAATAAGCCTCTTGCAAATGAGAAGCTTGAAGCTCTAACTTCAGGGGCACCACGCCTGTTTGTGAACCATGAGGATGATACATGTTCGGGTTACATAAATTACTTTGTGCTTCGTGAGTTGATGGAATCAATCAGAGCAAGGAAGAAACAAAAGATGGCGATGCGACATTCCCTAATTCATCTGACAACCGATGCTCTTTCAAAGGATTCAGAATCAGAACCGACGGACATCCTCCCATCATCTAATCTCATTGTGAATCCGACCCCATCTCCAGATTTCAGACGGGCGCACCGCATTGAGCAATGGTGGGATCATCCTACGAAATGTCCGTCCGTGTTGCACATTTCCTTGTCGAAAGCAATGAAGCCCAAGACGAGCGAAATGTCTGCGACAAAAGCTCTGGAAAGACGCCCAATCCGACATGTGTTGGGAAGCTGTGAATTGCCGAACTCTGTGCCTAGAATCCTTCGTAACAGTATTCATTGTTCATCAATCTTCCTTTAATCACGGATTCCACCACAGTATCATTTGCTAAACTGAGATCTGATTCGTCCAGTTCTAAATAAAGATCACATGGTAGTCAGACAAAAGATGACTATACTCACCAAGCTGCTCGTGAATCAACTTCTCATAAGCCCGTCAAGAATACTCTTACTTCCGAAATAGATTGGAAAACACCATGGAAATTCAATTCAAAAAAAAAAAAAAAAAACATGTGTTTATTGTTACCAGAATCACCATAGCCCACTTGGCTTTAGGAATCACTTATTGCCTCGTTGTGGCCAAGAAAAAATTTCTTGGAATTAATACCACAAAAAACTTCAAACTGTTGCACTTATGACAATTTTATCATAAAACTAAATTTTTTACTATAAAAAATCCCAAATTGATATATCTGTGATGATTTGCCCTTCATTGGTTTGCCTTATATTTTATCGTCAACTTACTAAGTTTGATAATACATGACAGTTGACGGGTGTACTAGTTTAAGATTTACCTACCGTTTTTGCAAATGTATTAGTTTGTAGTTTTTTCTTATATTAATATAATTTAACGGAAATTAATGGAGAGTAAATTTGTCATAAATTTACCATTTTAGAGTTTTTTATTGTTAAAAAATTTTAGAAGTTTATTTTATATATATCAATTTAGAATTTTTCGAGATATTAACCCAACTTTTTAAAAGTGTTTTTGAGAAACATAACCCCTGGATTGACCATAGAGTACTAGACCCTGGAGGAGCGTTTAGGCTTGGGCCAAATTTGGCTTTTTGGGGTCGATGGGGTTGAGCAATTTGCTCAATCGGAGGCACGTCGGACCCCAAAATGTGTAAATCTGGCTAATCCGAGCCCAAAAAATTTGTCAAGGATCTCTTTGGGGTCTCAAAACGGTGTCTGTTTCAGTTTCAGGAACTTGAGTACGACAGTACTTCTCACGCTGAACTCAATTTGATTTACGTGACGCTTGAACCGGACTGATAATATGCTCTTTTTTTTATGCTTTTATGCTGTTCAATCGCCAAGTAGATATACATCAAAAGGAAGCATTGGCATTATGGTGTGGCGTCAAAGTCTTGCCATGTAGGGCACGACCATCGTGGCAAAGAAAAACACAGACAATATCAACATCACGCTCTTCGATTTGTCTCCTAATTATTAGAAACTCCCAAAGATTGTAAGTCGAGGAAATTCAGATGGAGAAAACTCTTCTTTTCTTTTTTCCCAGATTGTGTGGCTATTAAGCTATTAGAGCCGATGATTTGCTGATTATGTTAATGAGTGCACGCACCCATCTAGGGTCCATTGTCAAATTCAGTCGGTTGGGTTGAAATCTGCTTTTCTTTATTTCATGTTTGAGCGATAACTTTTCACCCCCTAGTCACAGTCCCCATTAAGTTCAAAAACCCTATTCACGCGACCAGTTTTGAGCCCGCATCGTGCCCATAATACAAAAAGTTTGGCGTGGGACCTTCGTATCGTGACCTGATGAAAAACAACAAGTAACGAATTTATGAGAATAGGGGTTTTCTTCATTTTCTTTCACGAGAACAGCGTGAGGACACGGTGAGAACCCTAGATAAATGAGTATCCAAAACCGTCATTATACACACCTATATATTGTTGGCACTAGGGTATGATGATAGATGTCGAGCATTTGATTTACGTTTTCATATAGAATACAACAACCTCATCATTGTTGTTTGCATCCCCCCATTGGATTTTGCTTGCAATGTTGAACGAAAGTGGAGGGGTATCAAGGAGACTTCAAGTCACCTAAAAAATAATTGTGGGCCTCTAATCATATCTTGGCCAGTAGCCATCGACCTGCATAGGGTGTGGATCAGGGAAAAAAGGGCGTCAACGCTTGCTAGCGTTGGCTTTAATGTGTCATGAATGTGTGAATTATGTACAATGATACTGTTGGAGGTCCAACACCTAGTATTCCTAATGGGAAAACTAGTGCCTCATATCACTAAGTACTAAAAGATAATATGTATCATTAAAGTAGTTACCTAATCAGTCTTAAATTTATTGTTCAGATGCCAATTCAATCATAAGTTTTTCAATTTTGCCAATTTAATCTTAAACTTTTGCACAAAATTTCATTGTAACTTTTCTATTCAATTTTCATCAGAAAATGCTGACATGACACGTCTAGTTATTGTCAATCACCCTACATGACATATCACCACGTCAGAGATATCCGATAAAAATTTATTAGAATGACTACATTGGAATTTTATACAAAGGTTGAAGAATAAATTGATAGAAATGAAAACTTTGGGACTGAATTTGCATTTGCATAATAGTTTTAAAACAGATTGGTTAATTTTTCCAAATGACAGGCATGCTCCAAATGTGACGAGGACATGTTTGGTGATTATGTTACACTAAGTTGGATTATTAGTGGGCATTCTAACAGATAAACATCAAGATCAGTGCTCTCTTATGGTGCCCCTTTCATCACATCTTACATGATTTAGTTGCTTTCTTTTCCAGTTGTCCGAAAAGACAAGAGCCCACATTGAATCATTGCAATCCCGCGAGACGAGTGCTTCTTTACCTTCTAAAGTTCATAACTTTTTTAAGTAGAAAAATGAGTGATGAAGAAGATAGCATGATGATATCAGCAGGGAGGATGCTTGAGAAGCCCACGGCAATGGCTAATCAAACTGATCTAGTGCTTGAACTTAAAGTTAGTGGTCCTCCCCCACCAATGCCTATCCACTCCAACTTGAGCATAGGCCTTTAGTTTTTACAACCAATCCAATCTCGAGTCCAATCCTCCTTACCAATCATCTGGTGATTGGGTGATTAGTACATGAACCGTGGCATCTAAGAGGATCGTAAGCTTGATTAGGTACACAAACGCACTGCGCGAAACAATTATTTGGCTGGAGTGATCACGATCACAAACCTTCCCCATCAAATTCAAAATCTTCGTGGGGATCAGCTAAGTAAATCACTTGTCTAATTGCATGGTCCTTTCAATAACTTCTGGTTAGTTGAGGCCCCGAGGCATTAAAGAGTCGAAAAATTATGATGATGTTGATGATGCTGATATAAGTTGCTCAACAAGATCATGTGATCTCGGATAGAGACTACGACCATGTGTGCCCTCCCCACCACCGCCACCCTACCCTCACCCCCACCCATGGAAGATATGCACGTGCCTTGTTGCGTCGGTTCGTGGCCTGAATTCGTCGGTTCCTCGACGAACTCGCCACCTCGCCATCACCCCCTGTCAACTTGCCCCTCCTCATTCGAGACAACGATAGAGAAAAGTATGTAGAGTCAACGAAATATGTCCTCTCGTCCCGCAAGACGTTGGCGACACTGTTGAGAGGGAAAAAGAGAGGCTAATATAGAGTTCGATGAGGACGATCATGTGGTGAGGGAGGTTACCCGAAAAAGGCTTTCGACAATTCACGTTGCCAAGATTTATCCTTCAAAGCGAACAATGTCTAGCTTATTTTAGGATGGGTCTTGAATTGAAATTGATAAACGATCGTGGAGGCACTATGAACCCAATATGTTTCTCCCCTTTTTGAGTGTTTAGATATGGTTACCCAAGAGATATGGAGACTCGCTTACAGAAATAATTGATGTAATGATGTGGTCAATAATTGACGAGGATCATAACATAAATAATTCATGAACTTTGACCCAATATGTTATATGATCTTTGAATTATTCATTTCTTCAATGTGATTCCTAAACTTTAGCTCAATGTGCAACGTGATCCCTAAGTTTTTAATTTGTTCAATGCGATCCCTAAACTTTTTATATGTTCAATGTAATCCTTGAATTATATGAAAATTTGCATATAATTTAAAAATTAAACCAAAAATATATCCAAAGTTCAAGAATTACATGAAACAAAATAATAATTTTATGGATCACAATACACATTGAACCAGTTCATATATCCACAATACACATTGAGCCAAAATTCATAGATCATTTATGTCATTTTCATATTTGTGAATTAATTATGTGAACCAAGTTTTACTATCCTCAACACTCTTCTTTTGAGTTTGTTCATAGCAGAAGTAGTGAAACAATATAAACTTTACTTCTGATAGGAATATGATTCGTATCTTCTCCAAAATGGGGTATTCATGGTATTTTCGAGTATACGACGACGATAATCTGACATTTGGTGATCCCTTGGATTGAACCCAAGAAAATTATAGATCTATGTCATTAGAATTTTGAAATAATTGCATGTTTATGTACAAGGAAAAAAAGGATTAATACCATGAAAATCACAAACCAATATACCTATGATAAATTCATCACAAACTAATTTTCTAATCACAAAAAACTCTATTTGTGATAAATTTATCTTATATCAGTTTCCTTTAAGAAAAAGTACCAAAAAAATCATAAACCTATCACATTAGTACTAATTCAATCTTAAACTTTTCAATTAGACTGATTTAGTCCTAAATCTTTTCACATTAGTACTAAGTGAGTCCATCCGGTCAATTTTTATCAAAAATTATTGACATAGCCGTTGATCATCCTACATGGCATGACTAGTATTGACGCGTATATTTTTATATAATTTTTAATCTTTTTTTTTTTGAATTTTTTTGAATTTTTCCTTCTTTTTCTTTTTTTCCTTCTCTTTTCCTTCATTTCTCTTTTTTTTTTTCCTTTCTTCCTCATTTTCCTCCACCCACCTCCGGCTGGTGAAGGTTGCCGGCTGCCAGTGAGGGGAAGTGCTAGGACACCCTCGTTGGTCTTTGGCGAGGGCTAACAAGGACTTGGTAAGGCCGCCGCTTGCCAAATCCAATGAGGGGACACTCGCCCAGCCTTTGCCAAAGGCCGGCAAGCGATGGGAAGCCCTTTTCGGCCTTTGGTGACAACCGGCCTCGCCTAGCCCTCACAATCCTTGCCAAAGGCCGGCAAGGGTCCATCTCACCTATGGTTGATGAGGGTCCATCTCACCTATGGTTGATGAGGGTGTCCTAGCCCTCGACCTCACTAGCAACCGACAACCTTTGCCAACTAGAAGTGGGTGGAGGAAGATGAGGAAGAAAAAACAAAGAAAGGGAAAAAAAAAAAGAAATGAAGGAAAAGAGAAGGAAAAAAAGAAAAAAAATTAATGAAAAATTCAAAAAATAAATAAAAATTATATAAGAATATCCACGTCAACATCGGTTGCGTTACGTAGGACAACCAATGTCCATATCGGCAATTTCCAACATAAATTGGTCGGATGGATTTACTTGATACCAATATAAAAAAGTTTAGGACTGAATTGATATCAATCTAATATGTTTAGGACTTTTCTGATACTTTTAAGGTTTTCGTTAAATTAGATAAATACCACAAAAAATCACAAACATGTACATTTATGAAGTAAAGTTTGAACTAATACACCAATTAGTTATCACGTGTCATCTAACTTAATAATTTGTTGATAAAATTTAACGTTAACTAACGAAAGGTAAATATGTCACAAACGTACTAGTTTGAAGTTAGTTTATGGTAAATTTATCATATATATTAATTTTTGGTTTTTCGTGACATTAACAAAAAAAAAGAAAGTAAGATTCTAGTCTGTTTCCTAAAATTCTTTTTTTTTTTTTTTTGGTGCAACAAATTTGGACGACATAAATCAGCGTACAGCAGGAAAGAAAAGCCCACAGGCACGAACGACGTAGGTTTTCGTCGCCAGTTGCATTCGCGACGCTACCAGTGTCGCTGAAAAGGTGTCGGTGAAGGCCCCAGTTATAAGAAAAACACCAAGCGCGCGCCGGTAGTCAATAAAGGCGAGAGATCAAATCATCCCATCGATTTCATCCGTCTGAATTAGCGATGCTGGGGACTGGATAGAACCTTCAAGCAACTTGCAATCCTCTGTTCAAGGGATGATTACGGGGGGCCGTGGGACTTGCCTACTGTGTGTCGTCAGTGACGGCCGGTGTCAATTGAAAAGAGACGGTTGAATCGATTGAATTAAAAGCCCGAGCGAGTTACGTGGAGCTTTGGATCCCTGGAGAGGAGGAGCCTGGCATCGTCTCGATCGAGAAGGTGATTGATCCAAGATGGGGGAAAGTGGGGTGGCTTTATGTCATTCGGCCGGTGTGCCCGGATGGCAATTTCCCCTTTTGAAAACCGCACTAATTTCGAACAATATTCAAAGGGGTTGAACGGGCCGTCACCAATACGACTTTTCGTGGCTGGATGTATCGATGGATCCCCGTACGAAAAAAGCGATGCGTTGAGGACATGTGTAGGACGATGATTCTTCTTCTATTCTTTTCCCTCCCCCTTTTCCCCCACTTTGAAGCTATTCGGAGGACCGAATGTGAGATGGCACCCGAATGATTCTCGCTTCATAAGATTGACATCCTTTAGCAAAAACTTCTACTGACTTTGCCACTAAACGAGCACATAACCTTGCTCCAATATGTTCGGATCTCGTCATGTCATCACTTGTTTTGGTCGAGATGGGTCCGCCTATTGACAATCTGCTTGCTTTACCGTACACGCATTGTCCATAAAGTCATGCTCATCTCTCTCTCTCTCTCTCTCTCTCTCTCTCTCTCTCTCTCGTTCTCGATAGAGTATGTATACGCACATACAAAAATAAATATTGATATTAATATGTCTAAGAGTGCATTTAGTTCAGCTTTCCTAAAGGACAAATACTACTTCCACTTAGCGTTGCAGCATTTGCAGAATGCTAAAAACTAGGATTAAAATATTTTTTCCTTCAAGAACTACCCTCACTAATTTTTTAATTTTTTTGATTTTACCATTCTTTGTAATTGTTCATCTTCTTCATGCAAGGGCAGCCAGCAAAGAGTCGATGGGGGGCTAACAAGGCTAGATCTACCCAATGAAGGGCTGGCGAGGGTCACATGCCCAAGCGACCTTTGCTAGAGGTCGCAAGACCTCGGGCGACTTCCGCTTGGGTCTTGTGCGACCCTCGCAACCCAAGCAACCTCCACCAATAGCCACTAGCGTCAAATTTAGCTCATCGGCAACCGTAGCCCTTCATTGGCTCTCTGACGAAGGATTTGGTCATTTTTTAATTAAAAAAATATAAAAAATACACCTAAAGCTCATTATACAGGTTTTTTTTGCCAAACACTACTTGAACTCAAGGTGCATTTGTAAAGAGTTTTTACCAAATACAATTTGCGTTTTCTTAAAGGGTTTTGGTGTTGAATATTTGCATTACAAAGTTGAACCAAACTCACCATAATTGTTATCAAATCTCACAACGACGCACATACATTCTCACGCTAAGTGTATGGGGCATGTGCGGCAGCCGAAACTGAGATGACCCTTTTGCCTTGGAAGTTCATGCCCTTTTTTTGGGAGGGAAAAGGAAGGGGAAAATAAACATTCTCACAGGATCTATAACAATGATAGGAGAGAAGGGATTTATCCAAATCCGCCTATTTTAAGTACAGGAATCCAATTTTAATAACGAATTGGATAATATAACTTAATCTTGTACACTAGTTAAAATACACATTTCTATATTTTGAGAATCCCGGGGGGTGACGCCAAAGGACGAAAATCTCCCTTGGGTGATGGGCAAAATTATTTATTTAATCCGGTCGACGGACACTTAGGACTTTCCGTAGGCGAGAGGACAGTGTAGGGTTGGTAAGGGACCAAGCTTCGTCGTTGTCAATCGTTTAATCCTTTTCGATTGGGCACATGGGTTTTCGCTCGTAGAAGTACTAAGATCAGATGAGGGGTCGAGAACGAATTACGCGTTTCCGCAGGCCCGATGTCGCCTCTTAAAAGTCGATCTGTTGCGAAAACGGCGTCTAGCGGTCGATGATCGGAGCATTAATGGAATTTTTTACCCTTAGGCGAATGAAACAATGAAGGAATGTTTGGAACCTAAGTGCAAGATGTCAGAATATAGGATGCTTTCTGAAATTTACATGTTGCGATATTTCGCATTTAAATCACGATAATACCCATAACTGGGAAAATATTCCGAAGGATCATGAGCAATCTTATTTTGGGGGGTGACACTTATTTAAACCCGAGTCTATTTAGGTAGAGTTTCTTGTAATAGATTATTACAACAGTTTTGTGTGAAACCCGATATGAATTTCGTAAAAATCGAGGGTTTATCTGAATTGACTTTTGTTTTTCGCTTTTGTTTGGTCAAAATCTAGCCGGTGGCTACCTTCAAACATATTTTAAGGGGGGTTGTTCACAAACTAAAGTGAGTATTACACTTTTCAAGAGGTTATAAAACATTGAAAAGGCACGTATTGTAAGGAACTTATTTACTTCAAATGGAATACTTTGCATCTCCAAAAATATAATTAATTAGGCGAGCTGAAATTTGAGTAATATTTTGAATTTTGGCAAGAAAATATAAAATACTATTTGACTTTTATATACATGGACACAGGGACCCGTCAAACGGTTTTGATTGCATTATAAATTATGGTGCATTAAATTCTGGAATTGATTTGGTACGAAGGACATTTCAATGCTTTCGATTTAGAATTTGAGGGTTGTGGGTTCGATTTCTACTTCAAGAAATTTAGATTTTTTTCAGGTACCACAAAATTTTAATGTGCAAATGATAATCATTTTATTTCAAAAATCAAGTGCTAATCAGAAATAGATTTTTTTTTGGATATTTTAAAAAAAATGCGTATTTAATGACAACATAAAATTTCTCTCTTTCAAGCTGTCAATAGGAGATAGCAGCGGACCGCGAGGGGCAGCGAGTGCCTTAAGGTATTGTGCCAGTTGTGATGGTCCCTCCAAGTGGATGACGTATTACAGTCATGGTTTGAGTCATAATATATGAAACGTTTTCCCGTATTCCCTGGGGAGGAAAAGGGAAAAATCGATAAATGAATAGTTGCGTACCTTTACCGTCCCTAGAGTTCAGTGCTACAAAGTAGTAGAAATGAGCAGAGGGCATTAGTGAGTAGAAGACAGCTCATGCATCCCGACACAGACCCCCTACCCACCACCGCCCTCCTCTCCTCCTCCTCCTCCCCCACCCCCTCCACCACCATCTCGACCGCCGCCGCCACCACTTCCCTCCACCATATAAGAAGAACCCCCTCCATCCTCCCACTCCCCACTCCCCACTGAACCAACGCACACCACATCAGTAAAGAACCCACCACCCTCTCTCTCTCTCTCTCTCTCTCTCTCTCTCCCCGCCGCGCCGCCGCCTCCACCGCCGCCGCAAATGAACTACGGCAGGCTCCGACCCTCGGACCCCGGCGGGTCCGACCGCTGCGACGAGCCCGACGCCCCCAACTGCCGCGGCAGCACTCTCCGCCTGGTCCTCCTCGCCATCCTCTCCCTCGCCCTCCTCCTCGCCACCGCCGCCTCCGCTGCCGTCCTCGTATTCAAGCTCCGACCGGGCGGCCAGCCCGGCCCGAAGCTCTCCCCCAAGAGCGCTATCTCCCGCACGTGCGGCCTGACGCGGTACCCGGCCCTCTGCCTCGACGCGCTCGCGGCTTTCCCCGGCGCCGAGGGCGCCAGCCAGCAGGACCTCGTCCACATTTCCTTCAATGTCACGCTGCAGCGGTTCAGCAAGGCCCTCTACGTGTCGTCGACGATCGGTCACGTCCAGATGGAGCCGCGCGTGAGGTCGGCGTTCGACGACTGCCTCGAGCTCCTGGACGACTCCGTCGACGCCCTCCGCCGCTCTCTCAACTACGTCACCCCCGGCGGTGCCAAGTCCGCCTCTTGGTCGGCTCAGGTAAGGCCGTGAACTGAACTCGCGCTTCGCTTGTCGAGTCAAAGTCTGTCGGTCGGGAGAAAAGTCAGAACCTGACGGCCCTTTTGCGCGTAGGACGTGGTGACGTGGCTGAGCGCGGCGATGACCAACCAGGACACGTGCGCGGAGGGGTTCGCCGACGTGTCCGGGGGAGTGAAGCAGCTGATGGCGGAGAGGCTGAGGGACCTGTCGGAGCTGGTGAGCAACTGCCTGGCTATATTCTCGGCGACGGCCGGGGAGGACTTCGACGGCGTGCCGATACAGAACAGGAGGAGGAGGAGGCTGATGGGGAGCTCCGACGGCAACGGAATGCCGAGGTGGCTGGGGAGAGAGGAGAGGAGGTTGCTGCAAATGCCGGTGACGGGGATACAGGCGGACGTGACGGTGTCGAAAGACGGGAACGGGACGTGCAAGACGATCTCGGAGGCCATCAAGAAGGCGCCGGACTACGGTACCCGCCGGTTTATCATTTACGTGCGAGCCGGAAGGTAAAAATAAACGTCTTTTCTTTTTTTCTTTTTTATTTTTGTTTTTAGCCTTGCTACTTAAGTGAGAATGTAGATATAAAAAATAATCCCCAAAAAAAGTTTCAGAAATTCTATTATTACTATTATTTAGCATTTTGAGCGGTGTTTTTTCTGGGATTGTCTTCCCAGTCGTCGCTATCATTGTTCTTCTCAATTAACTTTTCTTTTTTAAGTTGCTTTTGTGTTTTTTTTTTCTGGCAAGAGGTCCTAAGATTTATTAAAAGTGTGTACGAGGCGTGTGGAGCGTTTGTTAATTAATACCACTAAATATATCGTGTGAGAATAAAATCATTATGTTTGCATCGCCAGATATTAATATTATTAAAATTAATATTTAATACGTTGCGAACTTACATACTTTTCTGAGATATTCATTATTATTTTTATACAATTAATTTTTATTATTTTCATAAATAATTCCAAGCAAGCTACGTCATCTCCTTCCAAACTTGTTTATGATAAATTTTCCAGTCATAAAGGGTGTTTTTAAGGATCCTAATCCGACGCTCGTGGACCAAAGTTAGTCTCCTTCTACTTTCTTTTTTCGGTCCCTCAATTGCTATGCCACAAATTGCTCACATGTTATATTTTCCTCAAATAATGCATATTAAATTACTCAAAAGTGAGGCCTGATTTTCTCATATCGACGGTTCCTGAGGTTACCAATTCAATTCTCGAGTCCAAAAATCAGGGACCTATTCTGACCTGTAAATTTCAGGCTCTTGATCCAGGCCTGGGCCTACTTACTTTGGATTCCATCACCACTAGCATTTGATTGACTTCACCATTTGGACCGGCACTGCGGTCTTCTTTTTTACTCTGTAGTCCTGCAATTATGAGGTCCCCTCGTGAGCTCGCCGCTTTCTGAGTTTTACCTTTTTGGACTTTTCAACTTTCGAAACTCACTTTGGTAAAACTTCTGTAGCCTTGGCATTTGGCATTTCGCATAATTGGATCAGTTTCCTTTTTCGGATGGTGGTGGTGGTGGTGGTGGGGGCGGCGGTGGATGACAGCGGACGATGCGCCTTGGCGCTTGTCTCCATCCGTCTTTCTCTTTGTTTTAACGGTTGCGATCGCCGCCGGTTGTTACGTTCACGGGGGTGCTCACTTATCTCGATTTTCCTGTCCTGTGATCATCTTGAAATTTAGGTACGAGGAAAATAATCTGAAGGTGGGGAGGAAGAAGACGAACGTGATGTTCGTAGGGGACGGGAAGAGCAACACCATCATCTCCGGCGGCAAGAGCGTCTTCGACAACATGACGACGTTCCACACCGCGTCCTTCGGTAATAAAATAAAGAAAAAAAACAAAAAGATCCTCCCTTTCTTTACGTTTCGGTCACTGTATTTTGGTCGGACTTGCGTAAGCCACCCGCGGATTGGAAAATAGTAACAAACGACGACGACGACATAAAAATGAGAGAGAGAACAAGTACAAGTGGTCATGTGAGGCGAGTAAAACGCACGTGGACTGTCCCTGGGGGTCAGAATTGCTTTCCATCTGTTTCTTTTTTCTCTTTTTTTGTCGTTGATTGGATGTCCTCTCAACGTTTTGTCCGCATTCGAGAAATTTCCCCACTAAGGCTGAAGATTCGCCTGTGCATAAGCAGACGGGCAGTGCGCAGCAATGCCTCATCGCACGCCAGTCCTTCAACGTAGAGATGATGAGATAACGAAACAAATCACCATTTAAAATGATTTATTGATTTTTTATATATATTCAGTATAATCATTAGATTATATAAAAATGTTTAATATTAATTTAAGAAAAATATTAAATATTTTTATATAATTTAAGTATTAAATTGAACACGAGTCAAAAGTTCAGAATTATATTAGATAAATTAAAAATTTATGAACTATTTATATTATTTTTTCCTTTTTAACAGCATGAATTGTCAGCTTTTGTGCGGAGGGAATCGAGTTCCTCTCACCAGTGAAAGTAGAGTAGAATCCACTATGGATAAAAAGGAAACCTACTAAAGCTTATGTAGTAAATGCCATGACGGAGAAATCAGAATGTTTTTTCCTTTCCATCTTCTCAGTCCCCACGCACGTTCATATTCAACCTGAATAGGGCACACCCCCATGTTTCCTTGTACTGCACGACCTTAATATCATCAATGTCATGAATGCAAAGTCTCTCTTCCTCTTTTTTTTTGCCTCTGTTTTTTGAGTGGATGTCATGTTGCTGGTCCCAAGTTGGAACCTGAGAGGCCATAGAGGGAAAAGAGATTTTGAGAAAGGAGACACGTTCTTCTCGAATAGGTGGGACATGGTCATGATTCCTTACACAAGTGTCGCTCAATCTTGTCTTCACTTAGATGCAAACTGTCCTAGTGATGAGCTCAGATGAATCGATGACCTGAACAGAAGGTTGTTGACATGATGAGTGTTTGATTTCCCGTGTGATGTGCTTTAATATATGCCGTCTGCAGCTGCCACCGGAGCTGGGTTCATCGCTCGGGACATCACGTTCGAGAACTGGGCTGGGCCGGCGAAGCACCAGGCCGTGGCGCTCCGGGTCGGGGCGGATCATGCGGTGGTCTACAGGTGCAACGTCATTGGGTACCAGGACACGCTGTACGTCCACTCGAACCGGCAGTTCTTCCGGGAGTGCGACGTCTACGGGACTGTCGACTTCATCTTCGGGAACGCGGCCGTCGTGTTCCAGAACTGCAGCCTCTATGCCCGCAAGCCCATGCCCATGCAGAAGAACACCATCACGGCCCAGAACCGCAAGGACCCGAACCAGAACACGGGCATCTCGATTCACGCGTGCCGGATTCTGGCCACGTCGGACCTCACCGCCTCAAACGGGAGCTTCCTCACGTACCTCGGCCGGCCCTGGAAGCTGTACTCGAGGACCGTGTATATGATGTCCTACATCGGCAGCCACGTCCACCCGCGAGGCTGGCTCGAGTGGAATGCCACCTTTGCGCTCGACACGCTCTACTACGGCGAGTACATGAACTACGGGCCCGGCGGGGCGATCGGGCAGCGGGTCAACTGGACCGGGTTCCGGGTCATCACGTCCCCAGTGGAGGCCGGCAAATTCACGGTCGGGCAGTTCATATTCGGGACCTCCTGGCTGCCATCCACCGGCGTGGCGTTCCTGGCCGGACTAACCGTCTAACCAACCAATTTCAAAAAACCAAGAAAAAAAAATTAAAAACCAATGTGGGCTGTGTCTCGTCCCTGTAATGTGATGCGTATAGTTTGGGAAAGTTTTCTTCTTTTTTTCTTGGGTTAATTTTTTGTAAGCCGTACTAATAATAATTGTATGACGCCGCTGCCAATTTATTGCCGCTATCTTTAGCGTTCAATTCCCATTTCAAGAACCTCCGTTGGATACGTGACGTGCTTCTCCACATCCGCATCTCGCGAAACACAAAATCCGACAGCAGCAAAGAAACTTCCGTGGGCAAGATCGAATCGGAGAGGGAAAGGGCTTGCGCAAGTTTGACTCGTGCATCGCATGAATTTTGTCGGGTTGTGCGACCCGCTTTCCCGCCTCGGAAACGAGAGGTCTGCAGCGCGGGGGTTGTCGGTTGTGATGGGGAACATTGAATGCTGCTAACAACCTTTTTCCCTCGATGACCCACCACCGCCCCTGTTTCCTGTTTCGGACGTAATCGATGCGATCTGACCAGGGGAGCGAGAGTGCATTGAATTCCTGGGCCTGCTGGACCTGCTGGTGGGGACAACATGGGGGGTTAAAGTCAAGCCACCGACATTTACTTTCTTCACGGCCGAGAGCCAAGTGGGTTGCTGATCTTTCTCAACCACTCTTGATGGATTTGCATGGTTCTTGTGGTCTGGAGATTTTATGACTGAAATTTGCCGTAACTTATCGAATGAAAATATCTGCCGATGAAATTACATAGAGCTTCGAGCCCGAGACTACTTGTCAACTTATCTCGCTTCTGTTTTCCGGACCCGATCGTGTTTGAACTCTTTGGTATATGCGCAAACCGAGCCGAGTCATTTCTGTACCAGTCGAAGCCGCCGGCTTGTCGTTTCCATTTGGTTTTGATTACTTTATCAAAATCGCGAGCCGTGAAAGACTCATGGACAAGAAACGTTCACCGTAAGTTCGTAGAATTCTGAGTTTTGAAGTGTTTGCGGAACAAGATTTTGGAGCGCCGAAAGAGGAAACTAGAAGCAGCTTTTGGAATGTCCAAATACGCGTAGACAGCTAAGAGTCGTGCCATCAGTTCTTATCTCAATCACATGGTTTTTGCAGGTTTGCAGCTACCCCGCATATTCAGCCAACCCAACCGGTCCCTACTACGTTATTGATGATGAGAAACCTCGGTCTACCCCCTAACATACGACAGGGTATCCATCGGGTCGAGCTACCGCGACAAAATATCCAAACCCGAGCGGACTAGAACCCGAGTCCCGTATCTAACTGCAGAATGCTCGTTGCAGCTGGCGTCTGACCATTTTGAGCTTCGGTATGATTTTTACTTCAAGAAGTAGAGAAGTTCCTTCCTAAATACTGAGATGAACACATCCCGATGAACATTTCCCTCCGTTGTAAAAGTTAATATATACCAAAGAAAAACTTAAATATTTTGTGCAAATTATTCTTCTAGAAAGATTTTGACAGACACCTCAAAGCTTAAAACTGACTGATGGATATGGAAAGTTGCTAAAAGTTGGTAATGTTCTGTAGGTTAAATTTCTTCACAGCAACTTATTAATGGCTAGGGAAAATAATTGATTACTAATAAGGATATACCCTTTTTTCCCTTGAATGAGACTATAAAGAAAGAGCACTTCAAATGCTTTGATACACTGATTTTAGATTACTTCCTAATCATACCAAAAGTTAGTAAATAATCCAAGGATTGATATATGTAATCCTCATGAAAATTTATGATCACGAGAGCAAACCAATAAGCAAATGAGATAAAAAAAAAACTCGCTTTCCAATATCAAGGTACTGCGCATGATATAAAACAAGACTTGGGAATACAGTTAACTTCGACATTATTGATGTTTTTGCAACTTCCCCATTAAGCTCCTTAAAATTACAAGGCAAGAAAGCCGCATTTATATGACATGAATCACTTACACCCTCACATTCCATGTATAGCACCTCCGGAGAGCTCACCTTCATCTGCAAGAGGCCGGGATATCAACACTGGCTGATTGACTGATGATTCAGCGACCGTGCCGGTCTGCATCGTGCTAGATGCTCTTTTTGTGCCAACAACAGATGTCGTCCATGTTGCTTGAAATCATTCATGGCGGTTAATCGATAAACTTCGCTATGCGGGTACTATCTGAAGCTTACACCTCTGAATCTTCTACCTCGGAACTAAGCACAAAACTCGGGAAGGCCAGTGTAATGTCCCTGCAAAAAGAAGGGAAACTATTCAAGAAATGCCTCGCTAAGAATTATGCCAACTATTGTACAACTACTTGACGCCAAAATCTCAAACACCGCAAGGTGAACAAGAAACAAGTGAAGTGGTTAGTGGGCATGAATGGGACCTCGCCATGAACAAGGAAGTGCTTAGGATGATTAGGAATTTGTGAATGTGAGTTTGTGCCTCGCGTAATTCGTGCATTATGATGACAGGTTTCAGCAGAAAGATGCAAAAACCAAGCATTTCATATAGATTTAGTTAAGTGTGCAGTCTATAAGGACGCACTTCAAATACGGTAGCGTCATGTTCCTGATCAGCGAAGGGTTCTTGGACACAAACTCCTTCCATTCTTCCTGGTCGATCTTCCCATCACCTTTCGCATCTGCTTGGCTGAATGTCTGTTGAAAAGAATAAATAATCAGCAAGAATCTTTCATTTGACCTCTCTATTTGAAGAGAAACAGAATGTAAGAAATATGAGCACCTTATCCACAATTGTTTCAACAAACTCCTCTGAAAGAACCAGATCTGATTCATGTAGAAGTGCCAATACCATCTCCTTCAACTGTCCAGGCCAACCGCAAATTATATGAGCAGAGAGATGTAAAATAGAAGATGCTCATTTCTATATGAGGACATCGGAAGGCTCAAACAGATCAACATATATTGGAGAAAGACATTCAGATAGGTTTAGTCTCCTTAAACCAAAACAAAATGAAAAGGAATTAAAGGAACACGATTGTCCCTATTGGAACTATTGGCAGCACTCACCTCCTCTCGCTCGATGTATCCAGTGTTCCTCAAGTCGTACAATCTGAAAGCAACTGATACAAAGATCCTCAGAGATTAGCCAAAGCACATTCATTTGACTACATTAAATGAAGAAACTATAAAACATTAAATTAGAATCAATGGGAAAATGCAACTCCTCTTACATGCAATTTTGTCTTCTATTGGTGCATTTGGATGAAAGACACCCAGAGATCTGACAAATTCTCCAAACTCAATGACACCATTTCGCTTCACATCAAATAGATCAAAAATCTGGAAAATATCATCAATATGAATGTATTTAGATAGAGATAGAACACATGTGTCACGTACATAACCCCACGTCTAACAAATCAAAAGCAGGAAGCCAAGACCAAGTTAAAACTGCAGCCACGTCAAACTACACTTCCTCTAAAATTTAGCACTCAATTCAAATGCAGCAAATGAGATATTAATAGTATACCATTAGCCATCTATTCATTTCTTTTGTACTCATTTCAGGGGATACATCATTTTCATTGTCAACAACATACAAACTTAAGTCTGAAGAATCATAAAAGAAAATAAATGAGACAGCACACAGACCCTGTCAGCGAAGAGATTCCTCTTATTTCTGTTCCTGAAAAGAGCAAGATTGAACTCTTCCTGAAAAAGTTATGATAAAGAAAATTAATCATCCAGTTCTACCAAGCATGAATATGAGAGCTTTAATTGCAAACTGATTGAATGGACCTATTAACGAGATAGGAACTACAACCAACATTTATATAACTCCCACATTAAATAAAAGCACACCTTGTGAATAAGGCCGTCATCAATAATTGAGCTGCTTAGCTTCTTAAAGAGCTCATACAACGCCTCCACTTCGCTTACGGTAACTGGAGTGCATAAAATAAAGTCACAAAAAGCCATCAACCTTATGAACACACTGATATAAGACTAAACCAAAAAAAAAAAAAACGATACTTTATTAGATGATACTGACTCCTAAGAGGATGAACGAGTAAAAGAACTAACAATATCTTTAGCAAAAAGAATGCTGGCCAAAGTTAATATTTCCTTAGGGATAGAATCCCTAAAAGTGGCTGTTACATTCAAAGAACATTAAAAATCAGCAACTCCATATCCATGCACTATTAAAGACCACCAATTTTTCTGCAAGACCATACCATGAGGCCGAAAGAAAGTGCCCTTCATTATTAAAAATAGTTGGGCAGGCCAACACTTGGATCTCGAACTCTGTACTTAACATATATATATAAGTCCAGTGATCTAAAGAAGTTTCCCTCATCCATTTATACCAAGATTATGTTCCACATTGAAGATACATTGAGAATTGAGATGGATAAGATTCGACTCAGGTTGTATCCTAGCTTGAAGTAATGCTCAAAATGAAAATGCATGTTCCATATCAAGCCGCTGTGGCCATTTAACTCTCCAACATAAATGCATACTCACAAGGTGTCTGAGCAGCCAGAACAGTAGGCTCCTCGTACCCAGGCGTCTGCTTAACACCTTTTGAACAAAAGCAGCCCATGTACTATGTTTCCATCAAAAGTATGACAACTGTGCTGTAGGACTGAAGAAGGAAACACCTGCGAATTCCAATATATAAACATTTAGTCTGTTTCCTGAAAAGGAAGTATAACAGAGCTTAAATTCCAGCCTTTCATATCAGTCGTTTCTGTAGACTCTGTGCTCCTGATAAGCAAAGGAGAAACCGGGACTGTCCACAATAAGAAATAAACCAAACAAAACAAGGAACCTACGATCACATCCAAAGCGGAGTTTGGATGTAATATCTAGTAATGAAAAGATGAAATAGTATGCATTATTTACAGAAAACAAAAGTAAATAATAAAAAAAAAGGCAAGAAAGCTATTGCATGCCTCTGCAATTTCTTAGGTTGATTACCAAACCGCAACAAAGCCTAAACCCAAACTCTTCATGCAGGTAAGTGCGATGGACACAGATAATTTCAAACCCAAAGAACGAGGCTTGAGCAACTGGCTGTGCATCACTAGGTTAGACAGCCATTGAATACACGTATTGTGGTTGTATATTGACAAAAAGACAACATGTCCATAGAGACACTGAAATCATATAAAAGAGACAGCCATGGTAGAGACCACCACCCAGTAATGTGGCGCCAGTTATAAGTTACTGGCTCAATGGGACATGTAATCCAAATGCAGGAAAGAAAAACAACAGAGTATACAGTTAATAGGAAAAATGGTCAACCCATCTAAACATCAAGTAATTTTTTGAGCATGAGCACGAGAGTAAGGTAATACTCTTAGGAGTTGTTACAGCTACTTTTCAAGTGATGGGCGTCGCCTGCACCAGTCTTTAGTAGCATATTTATAGCCAAAATGAAATAGATTCGGATCGCCAACAATATTAGCAGCAGTTACCACTAAGATCATTTACTGAAATTCTTAAGCGGAATCAAGGAATATCTCCTTTTAAAGGACGAGTCCCAGGAGACCATAGAACATCGTATCACTACTATCTTAGTATATTTTAAGAATGAGTCTCTGGTATCCAGTGCATAAATAAAAGGACAGGTTGGGAAATTTCAGACTCTTGCGGGCGACAAAGACCAATATCCTTAACAATAAACGAGTTGTCACTGGCGAAGCCTCCTAAACAGATCGGACCTCCCTTGATTAACTCCTGAAGTAGTTCTACAACCCAAATGGTTACGCCAAGAAACAAAAATACCGACACAGGACAACAAACGAGCACAAATAATAAATTCACAAGACTCACTCTTATTCCAGTGAAGCAGACAAGAACCCAGATTCTTATATAGAAGCGTAGAAAAATTGATCAACTCCAGAAATTTTCACGTTCAGTAGCAAACAGACAGAATGTGGACTGGTTTTCCATAAGACAAATAAGAGATTAAGAAACGCTGTCGTGTCTCTGAAGGGAACAAGCGAGGCACATTACGCTATACAAATCGTTGATTTGTTTTCTACTCAAGTCAATGTAAGACGTCCCAATCCTCGATATAAAAAAAAAAAAAAAAAAAAAAAAAAATTCGTTGCTGGAGATGAAAACTGGTGCAGTAAGATCTGGGAAACGGCGGAAGGGAAAAAGAAAATGCAGAATGCAATGTCCTTCTAGAAAAACGTCGGATACCCACTTGTGAAAAAACATTTTAAAAACAAGACTTCGCTATTCTTCCCCTCTTCCTAAACGTTACGACGAGGAGTAAAACAAGATGTTGCCTCTCATCAGCTCGGACCCAGAAATGATTCGAGTGATGATACTGTCCCACGAAGGCAACGAGGCGTGCAATCATTTCCCACCTCAAAAAGCAATCCATGGAGAGCCCAAGAAAGCGCCCCCCCGACACAAAAGGCAATCTCGCTCGTCCACATTCTTTCTTTTTTTTCTTTTTAGTACGAAAGAAAAGCTGCCCGCTTTCCATTTCAACTTTGCACAGAAACTCCGAACAGAACACGGGGCGATCGAACGCGCGGTCGAAGAACAGGGAAAAGAAGACGCCGAATTGATAAACACGCACAACCGGCGATCGCTCGCCTACGCGTCCCAGAAGAACGAATTCGCGCGAGAGATGGGCCGACGACTCACCTGACTTGAGAGAGCGCGCGGGGTTCCGAGCTTCCGGGGCTTCCTCCGTGCAAATCCCAGGTGGGTTCCGCGCCTCACCACCTTCTCCGTGGATCTACCGCAAGAGCGGGAGGGAAAGATTCGCTGAACGAAGGAAAGGTCCAGAGCTTTTCCGATGAAGGTGCTGAACTGGGGAGGTACGATGAGGGAAGATCGCGTACTTTATAGACAGCAGAGAGACAGAGAGAGAGAGCGGTGTTTGACACGTTCCCTTGGAGTCCAAGTGTCCCCACGCCCGCTCTGCTCCTCTCCTTTTTCTCATTTTATTCTCCGAAATGCGTGAAACTTACTTTCATTTTTAAAAGAAATTTACATATGGTTTTGGGGCCTACGTGAATTCTAAAAGGGCAAAAAAAAAAAAAAAAAAAAAAAAGATTAAGCCTTTAACTATATATCACTACTAACACTTTATGGTCCCGTGCAGTTTTTTTTTGCCTTTTCTTAATGTCATAATCATTAATTGACGACTTATGTAATTCCTAAAACATTAAAACCTTTCATGATATATTACTACCGACATTTTTTGATTGGGCCGATTCTCTTAAAAAAAAAAACCCAACTTTAGGTCCGATTTTGCCTAAAAAAAAATCTTCGACTTTTACTCGAATCCCGAATACGCCCATGAGTCCAAAAATCACCAGGGGGCTTGTTATTGTTTAATGCGAAGATGAGAGTTTTAATGAAGATACGTGTTCTGATTATGGATTTTTAATTGACCCGATATCGATTTTTACGTGTAAAATTTGGGACTAGAGTGAAAATTGAGGGATTTTTTTTTTTGAAAAAAAAAAAGAAAAAGAGGGAGTATAATTGACATTGGACCTAAAATTAAAGATTTTTTTATAAGAAATTGGACCATTTAGGATCACATGTAGTATTTGTTTTTTTTTTTTCCTCATATGAAAAATTCAATAAGTGGGTGCTCATAAAGGGAAAAAAAGAGCTCTTATTTTTTTATTTATCATATTAAAATACCTTTCTATTTATGAGTCTAATCAAATAGGCATGTGTAAAAATGGACGAGAATTCAATATCGTTGCAATTTAATGTTGCACAAACTATTCAAGTATCATGTCATCAATAAGGGTACATTAATGAATTCTCTTCCTCACAGCGTTACGGTGGTAAATACCAAACTCAAAAATGCTAAATTTAGGATAATAACTGTAATCCGCGAGTGACAAATTCAACACTTAAAAAGCGCAAAAACAACATAATCAAATTGAATATACAAAAATCAGTTCATTAAGCGATGTGGTGGGGCTTCATTGGATGGCGTCACATACAACTCACTTATTTATCGCAACAATTATGATCCGTCGCATTATTTAGTAAAGTGATTTTAGCATATCGATTTAGTAAATGTTAATCATTGGCGGGCCAAGTAGAAGATGCCCGGAAAGGAAAAGTCTGAGAAATGGGGATCTCGCACTTGCAGTTTCATTGGATTTGGTACTTAAGTGGACGCCAATTTTGACAGCAAAACCAGCAACTTGCTCAGTCGCTCTTACGTAGGGGGGATTTTTGTTTTGTTTTTTCCTCTTTTTTTCCGAATGAAGATAAAAGAATGAAAAAAAAAATGCCATTCAGCAAATCATGTAAAAAAAAAGGAAAATCAAATATCGATATTTGTAACAACTTGCTCAGGTAGATTAAATTTCCGATGAAATAAGTAAACTAAAAATTCTAAAACTTATCAATAAGTATAATTGAGTACTGAAATTTACAAAAAATGCAATTACGTGATAAATATTGTCAAATTTGTGGCAATCAAGTATTTATATCAACTCTGTTCAACTTAGCCAACAAAAAATACCTACGTTTGCTTTTTTAAAATATTTTCTTTCTTCTACTTGGTAATGGCGTGATTAAAACATGAAACATAATGTTAAAACAACATCGTTCAGATCCAAATCTGATTTTTATATAAATTCATGTAAATTTAATTAAAAAGATAAATTTAAAATATTTATATATATATTAAAAAAAAAAAAAAAAAAAGGGAAGAGGGGTTGAGGAACCAGGCAACTGAGAGCTACGAGCCCAATGGTCGCCTACCATCGGTCGACGCATGGCGACCCTTGATAATTATTGTTTCCTTTCTTTGGCCCTTCCTCATGATGCTGGGGGGCGACATAAAGAGCTACAAATCTCTCACCTCCTCTGTTTTTTTTTTTTTTCAGAAAATTATGTTATTTTTAATTTATTTTAAATAAAATTTGCATTATATAATAGATTTAGACCAAAATGATCTCATATTAGCCACATCATCACATAGAAGAGAGAAAATACTACAAAAAGCCACATTAATATTTTTTGTTAGTCAAGTTGAATGGAGTTAATTAAATGACTTAATTGCATCAATTTGATAAGTTTTTTAAACTTGATTATATTTTTTTACAAATTTTAAAACTCAATTATACTTTCATGACAAAATTTAGCATTTTCTAAACAGTCTTGCAATGTAATAATCAATCGAGGCGAATGTCACTTATGAATAAATATCCTATGATGATGCCCATCTGATGTAGGGATGATCAGTTTTTCGATGAGCCGGTTTTCGATCTAAAAATGGGAACTGACCTTGGGACTCCCAGTCCCAAGTTTTTGGAATCTCAATTCTAAAAGCGAGGAACCAGCTCAATTTTTGTTTTCCGTAGAATATCAAATTATTATAGTAAAATATAAAAATCGCACCGTTTCGTTGCAAAAATATGTGTTTTTTTTATTCAAAAAATTTGTGCTATTTAAGTGGTTATGTTTTTTTCTTTAATGTGGAAGGTAGTGTTTTGATTTTTGATGAGCAAAAGTGAAAGAGGCTCCGAAATTAATTCAATCTAGGAACCAAATCAATTGAATCAATCCTAGGTCAGATCTAGGTTCGTAAAACTAGAACTGAATTGGTTCTCTATTGAACCAATCAAACTAAGTAGGACCGATTTGATTTCTGATTAAATTGGATTTGATGCACACCCCTAATTTGATGTGAGATTTGATATTTCCAAAGTTAGGCTAAGGCTACTCGACCATATGAAAACCTCATAAAGTGAAATTGACACGAAATTGGACCTAAAATTAGAGATTTTTTTTTTTAAGAAATTGGACCCCTCAAGATCACATGTAGATTTTTTTCTCATGTAGAAAATTCAATAAATGGGTGCTCACAGAGAAAACGAAGAAAAAAAGAGCTTTGACCTTTTTTATTTATCGTGTTTAAACACCTTTTTAGTGATAGGTCTCATCAAATGGGCACGTGAAAAAATAGACAAGAATTCATTATCGCTACAATTTAATTTTGCACAAATGGTTTAAGTATGATGTCATCTAGAAGATTACATTAAAGTTATTGTTCACAGCATCACGGTCTCAAAAAAGCCAACATTTAGAACGGCAACCATAACCTACGCGCCATCCAAATTCAACACTTAAAAGAGCAGAAAGAAAGAATTTGATCGAGTGTACAAAAATTGGTTCATTAGGTGATGTGGCGGGACTTCATTGGATTTCGCATATGACTCGCTTATTTAACAGTGCAATTACAATCTGTCGCACTATTTTTCATTAGGTGATGTGGCGGGACTTCATTGGATGTCGCATATGACTCGCTTATTTAACAGTGCAATTACAATCTGTCGCATTATTTAGTAAGGTAATTTTAGCAGATTGAATTTAGAATATTTATCATTGGCCGGCCATATAAAAGAAGCCCGTAAAGGAAAAGTCCGAGCAACAGGGATCTCGCAACGAATTTGGTACTAGTGGACGCGGATTTTGACAGCGAAACGTACAACTTGCTTGCTTTTGTCAAAAAAAAAAAAAAGAAAACGTACAACTTGCTTGTTGCGCTTACGTACGAGGGGATTTTAATTTTGTTTTTTCTCCGTTTCTTTTTCCGAATGAAGAAAAAAGAACCAAAAAAATGCCATCCAACAAACCACGAAACAAAAAAAGGAAAATAAGATATTGATTTTGTAACAAGTTGCTCAATTAAATCAAATTTCTAAATAGATAAATAGAAGTCCTAAAACTTATTATAAAAGTACAATTAATACTAAAATTTATAGAAAGTA
Organism: Eucalyptus curtisii; assembly: GCA_017140595.1. Classification (NCBI taxonomy): domain Eukaryota; kingdom Viridiplantae; phylum Streptophyta; class Magnoliopsida; order Myrtales; family Myrtaceae; genus Eucalyptus; species Eucalyptus curtisii. Next base: position 16,220,423 of record CM029494.1, read on the forward strand.
TAATTAAATTTTAAAACTTGTCACATTGATACAATTGAGTCATTCCATTAAATCCATTCAAGTTGGCTAATAAAAAATGGTAACGTTGCTTTTTTTTTTCAAAAAAAAAAATTATCTCTCTTATATGGCAATGGTGAGACTATAACATGAAAACTATCTTGGTTGGGTCCAAATATGATTTTTTCAAATTTTATATAAATTAAATTTAAAAAATAAGCTAGATTTAGAATTTAAAAAAGAAAAGAAAGGAAGAGGAGGGTGAGGAACCAGGCGGTTAAGGGCTACAAGCCCTTGCCTACAGTCGATGAGGGTCATCAGCCACTAGCCAAGGGCTGGCAACCCTAGTCAACCATCTCTCACTCATCGCTGGGTGGTGAGCTAGTGGTGGTGAGCTAGTGGTTGCAAGGGTTTCTCACTTCCTCTTTTTTTTTTTTTTTAAGCTTATTTTTTAATTTACTTTAAACATAATTTATATTAAAAGTTAGAATGGGACCAAAACAATGTTACTTTAGCCACGTCATCATCATGTAAGAGCGAGAAAATACTTTTAAAAAGCTATGTCGGCATTTTCCATTACCAAAATTGGACGAAGTTAACGGAATGACTTGATTACACTAATTTAATAAGTTTTAGGACTTAATTGCTTTTTTTACAAATTTTAGACCTCAATTGTATTTTCGTGATAAGTTTTAAGACTTTCAATACACTTATTTCGTTTTTAAATAAAGTTCTTTATATAATTATGCAATGCAATAATCATTTAGGGTGAATTTCACTTATGAATAAATATCCTATGATGATGCCTATATGATGTGAGGGTGACGGGCTCTTGGATGGGCCAGTTTTATGGGAACTCATCTTGTGATTCCCCCAAGTTTTAAGAATCTTGATCGTAGAACGAGGGGATCGGCTTACTTTTTGTTTTGCTTAAAATATCAAATTCTTATAGTAAAATAAAAAAGTTGCCCCATTTCATCGCAAAATTGTGTTAGCCATGTAATTATGTTTTTTTTTTCTTTCTTGTTTATATCAAAGGCCATGTTTTGATTTTTGATGGAAGCAAAAGTATTTTTCTTTTCTTTTTTACACGAAAGAGGCTTCAAAATCAATTCAATCCGAGAATCGAATTGATTAAATATGTCCTAGGCCGGTTTGAGGTTCGCAGTTGGAAACCAAACCGGTTCTCCATTAAATCAATCGATCAAGGGAGGGATGTCTAGCTCAATTTTCAATTAAATTGGATCTAATACACAACCTTAATTTGACGTGAGATTTGATATTTTCAATATTGAGTTGAGGCTACTCAACCATATAAAAACTTTATAAAGTGAAAGTTAGACGAAACAATGTTTTCTCTGTTATGTAAACTTGATAATGAGCTCTAATTATTATTATTTTTAATATCATGTTTAAATACCTTTCTATTGATATGTCTAATCAAATGGTCGCATGGAAAAATGGACTAGAATTTAATATCGCTGCAATTTAATGTTGCACAAAGTATCATGTCATATGGAAGAGTACATTAATTAAATTTCTTGTTCACAGCATCACAATGATGAACATCAAACTCAAAAAGGCCAAAACTTAGGACGGCAATCATAATCTGCTCGAGCTCCAAATTCAATTCTTAAAAAGTACCAAAAGAAAGAATCAAATCGAGTGATAGAAATCAATTCATTAAGTGATGTGGCAGAGCTTCATGTTGTATATGCTCGCTTATTTAACATTGCAATTATAATCTGTCGCATTATTTATTATAGTGATTTTAGCAGATTGAATTTAGAATATTTATTATTGGCCCGCCAAGTAAAAGAACCCCGGAACGGACAAGTCTGAGCGATGGGGATCTCGCGCCCGCCGTTTCAATGAATTTGGCACTAGTGGACGCGGATTTTGATAGCGAAACCTACAACTTGCTCTGTTGCACTTACGTACGGGGGATGTTTGTTTTGTTTTTTCTCCTTTTATTTTTCCGAATGAATAACGAAAAAAATGCCATACAGCAAACCACATGACCAAAAAAGGAAAACCAGATATCGATTTTGTATAGAGAAAAGTGGAATCATGAAAGTATAATTAAACTCTTAAACTTACAAAATGTGCTATTAAATTTTAAAGCATGTCAAAAATGTGCAATCGAGTTTTTCTATTAACTCCATCCAACTTGACTATCTAAAAATCCTAACATGGCTTCTTTTAATATTTTCTCTCTCCTAGGTGACAATGACGTGACTAAAATATGAAATATAAGGCTGAAACAGCATTGTTTTGGTTCAAATCTAATTTTTAATATTTTTATGCAAATTTAATTAAAAATAGGCTGGATTTAAATATTAATAAAAATGGGTTTGAGAAACGAGGCGGCTAAAGGCTGTAAGCCCTCTGGGCTCGCCTACAGTTGCCGAGGGTCGCCAACCACTTGCCAAGGCCCAACGACCACCGTTGACCATCCCCCACCAATTGTTGGGGCTGTGGCAATGAGGGTTGCAAGTTTCTCATCCCCTTTATTTTTGTTTTGTAAGAATTTGTATTAAAAATCAGTTTTGAACCAAAATGACGTTGTTTTTGCCATGTTATCACCATATAAAATAGAGAAAATAGATTAAAAAGTCATGTAATCATTTTTCTTTAGTCAAGTTGAACAAAAGTTAACAAAAGGACTTGATTGCATATTTTGCAAATTTTATGACTTAATTGTACATTTATGACAAGTTTTAGTAGTACACTTATCCTATTTCTAGATGAAGTTCTCTAAACAGTCATGCAATGTAATAATAAGTTAGGCCGAATTTCCCTTATGAATAAATGTCCTATGATGATGTCCATCTAATGTGGGGATGATTGATTCCTTGGTGGGTCACTTTCCAATTTTAAAATGGGAACCGACTTACTTTTTGTTCTGCTATAATAAAATATAAAAGTTGCACCATTTCATTGCAAATATATGTGTTAGTCGAGTGGTTATGTTTTCTTTTTTATGTTGACGCTTGAATTTTGATTTTCCATGGAAGCGGAAGTTTTTTTTCCTGCTGAAATAGGCTTCAAAATCGGTTCAATCCAGGAACTAAATTGATCGAATCAATCCTAGGTCGATTTTGGGTTGGTGGAATTGGAAATCAAACTGGTTCCCATTGAACTTATCGATCCTAGAAAGTTTGATTTAATTTTTGGTTAAATTAAATTAGGAGCACAACCCTAATTTAATTTGAGATTTGATATATCTAGTCTTGAGCTGAGGCTAATCAATCATATGAAAACTTCATGAAGTGAAAGTGAGACGACACGATACTTTCCTTGTTAAGTAAAATTGTTTATCTTTAAAATTCAGAATCTCATCTCAGTCTGCGTCCATCTATATTGTCGGCAATCCCCGTTTATATTCAAACTCCGTAAATTCAATGAAACTCCGCTCGATTAGCTTTCGAACGCTGGCGAAATGGATGATTTATGTCACAACACCCCAACCCAGAACTTACTAGTCCTTAAAAATTAATGAATTTCTTAATAACCCCGCAATTTAATTCACTCTAAAATTCTGTTATTTCAGTAGAAAGTATACTGACAAAAATATTCAAAAGAACAACAGAATTTTCCTGAAATTTGACCAAAATGAGTTAAGACAAGCATATCAGACATAGTGACATACCCCGTACAGGCATATAACTAAATCAATAATTCTTCGAACCTAGACATTAAAAATGCGAATTATTCAGTGCAAACAGACATAAAAAAGAAAAATAGTTGCATTATCATCAGATTCATGAACCCCACGCAATCAACCCAAGCAAACCGGAGCTGTATTGCCTCGCATAAATAAAACAATCATTTAGATTCCCGCGATGCATAATAGCAGAAGTTGTCTCTCTCATGCTGTAAAATTGCAAACACCTGTGAAATTCAAAATTAATTAAGGATTATAATTCAAGCATGAAGTAAAGAGAGCACAAGATCTGGGGCCCTTGGTGGAGTTGGGTTTGAATCAGACAGCAGGCACCTCACATACGACTATCTTAGAAGTGAGCTGCCCAGTTGCTTGTTCATTTGCAAGACAGGCTCTGCCCAAGGTTGGCCAAGCATCATAGTCAATTCGCGAAAATGACACAAATGATCTCTAAACATTAATTGATGTGCAATATCTTTCATAAATTTTAATTTGTTTAATATGATCCATCAACTAGTGATAAATTTTCAATGCTGTCCTTAAATCTGTCAAATGACAAATCGGACATTGTTTGATAACGTGAATTATTATAGGCTAAGTTGGATGGAAATGAGGAATCGACATGTATCTCTTTTTATGCATCTACTTTAAAAAAGAAAAAGAATATAGTGGGGAGTTAACATTCACATCGTTATTTGATGATGCTAATTATTATATCTTGTTTTGAAATAACTATCTTACTTAGATAATCTACTTGAAACTCTCTCTTTTTTATTGTCCAATATTTGAGCTTAATGTATTAGAAGCCACATCAGCAAATTCCATTAACTTGAATTAATGAAATGACAGCATCGGATATTTATCACATATTCTCGGGGATTAAATTGAATATTTAACAACAATTAACAATACCACATCAAACAAATTAAAAGTTTGAAAAATGTTATGAAATACATGAATGAATATTCATTATATTCATCTTATATAATATACCTATTATGGAATATTTGTATCATACATTCTAAGTACATCTCCCTATCCAATGAATATTCATCTCCATATCCAATAGATGTATTATTCAATACATTAACATTAATAATAAGTGCATCATTGTTTTCTTATAAATAGGAGCTTAGTTTTGTCATAGTTGCGATAGAGTGAAGGAAAGAAAAATAAAATAATAAAAATAAAAATTTCTCCTCTAGCTTTCTTTACAATCTTTGGTATCTAGCTCTCTCTACTATTTTTGGTGTTTATCTACTTTCTCTACTTAATCTCTCTCTATTTTCTCTATTATATATTTGTAACGCAATATTTTACAACATGTTATCAGCACAAAGATCTACTAATTGAGTAAATAATTTTTGCAAGGTAAGTGTTCTTTTTGTTTTCATTAATCAACTTATACTTCATCTTCTCCTATCAATTCTTCATTTTTCTTTTTCTTGGCCTGAAACCAATTTCAAATCTAAAAATATCCTTCTGCTTCTAAAGTGGCGGTGGATATTTGGAGATCATTCTAATTAATTTAAGGATTTATTTTTGCGAGAATTATGGCAAATATTGAAAAGCCTAAAGTCTACATTTTGGAAGTGAGTAGAAATAATTATCTATCTCGGTGCCTCGACATGTATATGCACCTTCAAGAGCAAGGTCTTGCTAATGCAATTATAGAAGATGGAACCTCAAACGTAAAAAATAAAGCAAATGCACTGATTTTTATTTGTCGTCATTTGAATGAGAGTCTGCAGACTTAATATTTATCCATTCGAAACCCTTAGACCCTGTAGAAAAGGTTGAAGGATAGGTATGATCATACCAAGACTGTTATCCTCCCTCAAGTACAATATGATCGGCAAAATCTCATACTACAATATTTTAAATCAGTGTTTGATTATGACTTTGCTTTATTTGATATTGTTTCTCAGCTTGAGTTATGTGGTATCAAGCTCACTGATGCGGAACTGTTAGAGAAAACTTTCTCCTCCTTTCATGCTTCGAATTTTGTATTGCAATAGCTATACCGGTAGCATCAATTTGCCACATACTCAAAATTAATTTCTATGCTCCTCACTAATTAGCAAACTAATGAATTGCTGCTAAAAAATTATGATCTTAGACCTGCTGGCTCAAAAGCATTGCCTGAAGCACATGCTAACTTTGAGAAAAATACTAGCCATTTTCAGGACTATAAGCACAGGCAAGAACATAATCCTAGAAGGAATAGCAGGAAATTTAACCGCTCTATGAAATCTAACTTTGGCTTGGATCATTACAAAAAAAAAAAGTCAAAGAATATGACTAATGAAAGTATTTGCCATCGCTGTGGCATGACTGGATATTAGTCACGTATATGTTGTACGCCAAAGCACTTTGTTAATCTATATCGGACATCTTTAAAAAATATGAGCAAGCATGGCGAATCTCACACCATTGAAATCAAACCTATTGTCGTAACCACTATTGATGCCAACAAAATCTATGTTGGTGGGACTCCTTTTGCTCCTGAAGTAGCAAATGCATCTCTGGATATCTCTGATTTCTTTGAGAATCTCTAATTACTCTCATGAGGCATTAGACTGGTAGATGACAATTTAGACTTCGAATTTTATGATTCTAATAATTTCTTTTCTAGTTGCTTTTATTTAAATATTTTACCTTTTATTATTCTCTAATATGGTTATTTAATGAAATGCTTATAAACCATATATAATATTTTGAAATTTTGAAATTTTATTTGACTCTATAACTAATACGCAAATTTTATTATACTTGACACATGAAGTTGTCAACACAAATGCAAATGGAAAATACTAAGAAAAATGAAAATATTTGTTTGCTTGATAGTACATCAACACATATCATATTTCATAGTAGACACTTTTTCTTGAGTATGATATTGCGTAAGGCACATGTCCATACAATATTAGGTCCTATCTCGATTATTGATGGTGTCGAGAATGTCATAATTGTTTTGCCAAATGGCATCATTCTGCATATTGAGGATGACGTTTCTAAGCAGTAGATCAAAAAGGAATCTGCTCAGTTTCAAACATGTATGCCGTAATGGTTACCATATTGAGATTATTTATAAGCAAGATAAGGAATATATTGGCATTACCTCTTATAAGATTAATCTGAAGACCATCCATAAAAAGCTAAAAGTTTCTTCTATGGATTTGTATTGTATCGTGCTTAAGGCCGTTGAAAGCTACGCCACCATATCCCGAATATTGGTAAACTCTGATTAGTTTTGACTGTGACATGATCGCTTTGGTCACCCTGATGCTTCAATGATATGTAGAATAATTCAGAATAAAAAAAAAATACACCATTTAAAAGATATAAAGATATTGTTGTTCAAAAATTATAATTGTGAAACTTGTTTAAAATGAAAACTTATTACCAAACCTTCTATAACAAAGGTGAATCTTGAATCTCCCTTATTCCTGCAAATAATTCAGGATGATATTTATGGATCAATACAATCACCAAATGGACCGTTTCGATATTTTATGGTATTAGTGGACGCATCTTATAGATGGTTCAATATTTGCCTATTATCTACGTACAATGTCACATTTGCATGTTTACTTGCATAGAATATAAAGCTCCAGGCACAATTGTCTAATTATCCAATTAAAAGCATAAGAATGGATAATGTTGATGAATTTACATCAAAGAGTTTTGATACGTATTGTGCCTCGCTTGAAATCGAGGTTGAGCACTTGGTCGCATATGTTCATACTCAAAATGGATTGGTAGAATTCTTGATTAAACATATCTAAATCATTACCCACATTCTATTATTTAGAACGAATCTCAACGATATAGCATGGGGTCTTGCGGTTTTGCTTGTGGCAGCCCTAATAAGATTGCGCCCCATTGTTGTCCAAAAATTATAATTGTGAAACTTTTTAAAAATGAAAACTTATTACCAAACCTTCTATAACAAAGGTAATCTTGAATCTCCCTTATTCCTGCAAATAATTCAGGATGATATTTATAGATCAATACAATCACCAAATGGACCGTTTCGATATTTTATGGTATTAGCGGACGCTTCTTATAGATGGTCCAATATTTGCCTATTATCTACGCACAATGTCACATTTGCATGTTTACTTGCATAGAATATAAAGCTCTAGGCACAATTGTTTAATTATCCAATTAAAAGCATAAGAATGGATAATGCTGATGAATTTACATCAAAGAGTTTTGATACGTATTGTGCCTCGCTCGGAATCGAGGTTGAGCACTTGGTCACATATGTTCATACTCAAAATGGATTGGTAGAATTCTTGATTAAACATATCTAAATCATTACCCGCATTCTATTATTTAGAACGAATCTCAACGATATAGCATGGGTCTTGCGGTTTTGCTTGTGGCAGCCCTAATAAGATTGCGCCCCACTGTTAGTCTTTTACAATCTCCCATTCAAATGATTATTAGTTATGAATATGATATTTCACATTTACGCATTTTTGGTTGTGTAGTACAGGTGCCTGTAGCATCGCCCAAAAAGGATGAAAATGAGTCCCTAACGCCGTTTGGGTATTTATGTTTGGTTTAATTCACCATCCATCATTAGGTTCTTGGAACCAACTATTGGTTATCTTTTTACTGCAATATTTGTAGATTGTCATTTCGATGAGATTATATTTCCATCAATTGGGATACTTACAACTTTCATGACTGCAAAGCAAAAACCAGTTAAGGTTTTTTCTTGGAATGAGAAAATTTTATTTAAATTAGACCCAACAACTTTGAGTGCGAAAATGAGGTGCAGCCCGTAATCAATTATAGACTATGGCCAATAAACTCCATGACGCATTCAGTGATGCTACTAAGATAACAAAATCTCATATTCTAGCTGCAAATGCTTTAGCTGGGATAGATGTTCCAAAAGGACAGGCTAAAGTGGATCAAAATCCCTCATACTTGAAGTGTGGTAGACCGATATGATCAAAAAACACTATTTCTCGAAAACAAAGGAGAAAGAATCGGGAATCCACTTCAAAAGAGCATGGTGTTGTGCTTACTTCCAAAGATCTTATTGCTCCTTAAGAGGTGCAAACCCATGAAAAGAATACCAACCTTGGGAATACTGAGAATTTTATTACATATTATAATGAGATTTGAGATCGAAATGAAATCATCATTGATTATACTTTTACATTCTCAGTTGTTCATAAAATTATGGATGATGATTGTGAGCCGTAATCTATCATTAAATGCCATCAAATGCAAAATTGGTCTAAGTGAGAGGAAGCAATTAAGGCTGAATTAGCTTCCCTAGCTAAACAAGAAGTTTTTGGCCCGTAACTCGAATTTCCAATAATGTAAAACCCATTGGATATAAATGGATATTTGTCTAGAAACGAAATGAAAAAAACGAAGTTGTTGAATATAATGCCCAACTTGTTGCCCAATGATTCTCTTAGAGACATGTGATTGATTATGATTAAACATATTCATCCGTGATAGATATAATTACATTTTGCTTTTCCATTAGCCTGGTACTCTCTAAAAGATTGGAAATGCATCTTATGGACATTGTGACGGCATATCTATATGACTTATTAAATTTTGATATTTATATGAAAATTTCTGAGGGATTCAAAATGCCTGATGCATTCACTGCATGCAACTTATTCTCAATAAAATTGCAAAAATCTTTATGTGGGTTAAAATAATCAAATCGCATGTGATATCAATGCCTAAGTGAATACCTAATTAAGGAGAGGTATAAGAATGATCCCATCTGCGTGTTTATTAAGAAATCAAAAATTGGATTTGCTATTGTAGCAGTTTATGTCGACGATATAAATTTAATTGTAACTCCAAATAAGTTAGCTAAAACTACTAAGTATTTGAAAATGGAATCTGAAGTTAAAGATTTGGGTAAAACTAAACTTTGTCTTGGTTTAGAGTTTAAGCATAAAGCAAATGGAATAATCGTCCATCAATCAACGTACATTGAAAGAACTTAAACACTTCATCATGGACAAGGCTCATCCATTGAGCACCCCTATGGTTGTAAGGTCTCTAGATCCCCGAAAGGATCCGTTTCGTCCTAGAGAATCTGATGAAAAAATAATTGGTCTTGAAGTACCATATCTTAATGCAATTAGGGTTTTGATGTACTTTACACAATGTACAAGACCAAATATCATTTTTGCGGTAAATTTATTAGTATGTTTTAGTTTTGAGCCAACTCGGAGACACTGAAATGGAATTAAACATATTTTTCGTTATCTCCAAGGAATCATAGATTTGAGATTATATTATTCCGAGGATTCCACTACCTCTGGTTTAGTTGGATATGCTGATGCTAGATATAGATCTTATTCATATAAGGCTCGCTCTAAAATCGGTTATTTATTTTGTTATAACAATACCGTTGTTTCTTGGCATTCTACGAAGCAATCTTTAGTAGTTACATCTTCTAACCACTTTAAGATTATTTCTTTATATGAAGTTGGAAGAGAGTGTGTTTGGTTAAAATCTGTTATAACAAATATTCACAATTCTTGTTATTTAATATTGATTACAAATTCTCCCACTATAATTTATGAAGATAATACTACTTGTGTTGCACAAGTTAGGAGAGGATATATCAAAGATGATAGGATCAAGCATATTTTGCCGAAATTTTCATATGTTCAAGAACTCCAAGAAAGTTGACAAATCAATATTAAACAAATCCAATCCATAAATAATCTTGTAGATCTTTTTACCAACTCATTGCCAATGTCAACTTTTGATAAATTAGTATATGACATTGGTATGCACCGAATTAACAAGATGCAAGATTGACTAGCCCCAACAGTGGCTATATGGCCCAATTAAGAGGGAGATATTATGAACTATGCACTGCATTCTTTTTTCTCTCTATCTGATTTTTTCCTACAGGTTTTTCTGGCTTAAAATTTTTAATGAGACAATTAATGCATCCATAAAATGGAGAGATCATAAAATTTGTCCACTATACTCTTTTTCCCTTTTGTCTGATTTTTGTCCCATTGGGTTTTTCCGGCTTAAGGTTTTTGATGAGGCGGTATCATACAATGCACAGTCATAATATAATGAACACAATGAATATTCAAGGGGAAGTGTTACGAAATACATGAATGAATGAAATACATAAATGAATATTTATTATATTTATCTCATCTAATGTATCTATTATGGTACATTCAAATCCTACATTCTAAGTATATCTCCCTATTCAATGAATGTTCATCTCCCTATCCAATATGTGTATTATTCAATATATTGGCATTAATGATAAGTGTATCCTTGTTTTCTTATAAAATGAAGCTTAGCTTTGTCATAATTGTGGGGGTAAGTACACTATTAGTGCCAAAAGTTGTGTCCGGCGCTCATTTTGGTGCCAAAAGTTTCCGTCAGATCACTTAAGTGCCAAATCGAAGAAAAAACAATCACTTTGGTGCCACTAGCGAGAGATTTTGGCCAAAATGATTATGTGGCTTTTATATTTTAAAAAAAAAAAAAAAAGTTGACGTGGCTTAAAACTGTTCACGGTGGATGGCATAAAACGACACCATTCTCCTTTCTTCGTAAGAAACGACGCCGTTTTATACCATTCCACATGGATTCACGTAAGAAACGACGCCGCATTGCTCTACGGCCAAAAATGGTGTCGCTGAAGGGAGAGTAAAATAAGGTTAGTATACAATTCTCGCTCGAAGCCGGCCATAGCTCATTCACCCATCGTCGTTTGCTCGCCCGCCGTCACTTAGCCACCGTTATAGTTGTGCCGTTGTTCACGGTTGTTCGTTGGCTGCGTCCCCAATCTCGCTCACTAAGGTTTGTCATGTTCTCTAGATGGGTCAATTTAGTGAAAAATTTAGGGTTTCGACGGGCAAGTTAGGGCGCGGAGGGCAAATTGAGAGCTCGGCTCAGGGGGAAAGTGGTGGGGAAAGTGGTGGGGATCTCACTTTTATGGGGACCGAATAGAAAAATTAAGGGTTCCGTCGTTCGTTCACTTTCTTTTGTGGGGACCGAATAGAAAAATAGGGCGCGGAAGGGAAAATGGGGACTCGACTTGGAGGGAAACGGTGGTGGGACCTTACTTTGTTTAATTAATTGGACTGCTTCTGTGGGGACCGAATGTGATTGAATTGAAAAATGGGTGGTGGGGACCTCACTTTGTTTGTTCAATTCGATTTCCTTTGTTTCTATAAAGGCATCAAATTGAATAAATTGGTTGCATTTGTTTCTTGACAACAAAAAGACAAGGACCTGCATGTGAAGTTGTTAATTCTGTCATGTGGTCCCAAAAAGTAATGACTTTTTTTTTTCATTGGGTGCAGCATTGACATGGACGAGAATCAAGTAGGCGTCATTGTTTACTATAGTAGAAAGTTTGTTATTGGCACCAAGGATTGGGAATATACTAGTGGAAATGAAGGTACTATCTATGTCAATGTTCGGAAGCCATCATATATTGATTTTCTAAGGGATTTGGTGTATTTTTTACGATACAAAGTGCAAAAACTACATTAATGTGTTCCTGGAAAGGAATTGAAGGATAGCTTGAGATTTTTTAATGACGATAATGGTATTAAGGATATCATTTACTATTATCTTCACGGCGAAGAAGCTAGGATATATGTTGAGTATTATAGTGATAATGAGGATGAGGATGAGGATAGGGATGAGGATGAGCAGACCACCACTGAAAGAGAAAAAGTGAGGGATCATATTCAAGCGAGTAATCAAGTTGGGGATGAGTTTAGGTTAGATGAAGAGCAAAATGAGAGGGAGAGAAGTCATATTGATAGAGATGAACAAACAGGGAGATGTTCTGAAATCTTGGGTGAAAATGTGGGCGATGAAGACTTTATTGGATTAGAATGGGAAATTGTTATATCCGGTGATTGGAAGATGAATATTTGACTTTAGTAAATTTTCCAAGTGATGAAGATGATGATGAACTCGCATGGTCAAGACAAAAGCAAAGGGAATTTCTTAGAAAAAAATTTGCAACTTCAGCAAAGAGGCCTGAGCCAATAAATGGGGATGGAGCTCCAGCTGAAGGTAATAGAAGTGAAGATAAAGAAAGCTTCGGTGATGAAGTTGCTAGTTTGGAAAATGAGCTTGACAATGATGATGAAGAACCTGCTCGTGGAAGAAAAAGTAAATACCCTTGCTATAATCCAACTGTTGATAAACCCGTTTTGTCTGTGGGCATGAGATTTGACGATGCCAAACAATTCAAGGAAGCTGTTATCAAGAACTCCATTGCTGAATAGAGGAGCGTTGAATTCATTAAAAACACGAAGGAATTTGTGAGAGCTAAGTGCTCACAACCCAATTGTTCATGGAAGCTCTTTGGCGCGTTGAGTAAGAATGGATCATTCCAGACCTTCTAGGAGGAGTATACTTGTCCAATTATACTTAATAATAAAAGGGTAACGAATGTGTGGTTATCGAAGCATTTTTTCAATACTATCAAAGCAATGCCCTAAATCAAGAGTCCTCAATTTCAATTGTTAGTGAAGGAGCAATTATGGGTTAATGTGTCAAGGAATCAATGCAAGAGAGCTAAGATGAGGATGATGAAAACATTGATGGGTGGGTATAATGAAGAATATGCGCAGGTATGGGATTATGCTGGCGAATGCATGTTTTAAAACCCATCTAGTAGGGTATATGTAGAAGTTGTGGAGAGGCAACTCCCTGATCTTGAGTCTAGATTTGATAGATTTTATGTCTGTTTTGATGCATGCAAACAGGGCTTCTTGGCTGGTTGTAGAAGAGTTATAGGATTGAATGGATGCTTTCTAAAGGGTTTATGCAAGGGGGAGTTGTTGGCTGCTGTGGGGAGAGATGCCAATAATCAAATGTTTTTGATAACTTGAGCGGTGGTGAAAATAGAGAACAAGAATATTTAGTCTTGGTTCTTCAAAAATTTAATGACTGGCCTTAAGATAACTAATGGGGAGGATGGACATTCATGAGCGACCAACAGAAAGTAATTCCATTGTCAATTAATTCATTCCCTTTTAATAATAATTACTTACATATTTTTCCTGATTTGTATTTATTAGTTTGAATTTTTGTAGGGACTTATTCTTGCATTGACTGAGTTGATGCCACATGCTGAGCATAGAATGTCCGCGGGGCACATATATGCAAACTGGTCAAGGAACTTCAAAGGAGATAAGCTGCAAAAATAGTTATGGCAGATCGCGAAGAGTACCAACATGGCTGATTTTAGATTAACCAAATAGAGATTGTTGCAGCTGACAAAGGAAGGTTTTGATGCACTCTTCCAGACAAAAGCTAAGCACTGGTGTGGGGCCTTCTTCAGCAAAGAGTTCAAATGCGATATCATTGATAACAACCTCAGTGAAGCTTTCAATGGCAGAATTTTAGAGGCCATGTGTAAACCAATCATCAGCATGCTTGATGATATTCAAGTTATGGTCATGACTAGATTGCATGGGCAAAGAGATGAGGCTACGAAGTGGACTAGAGACTGTGGTCCTAGAATTGTGAAGAGATTGGATGCAAACATTGCTGCTAGTAGGTTCTGACATCCAGTTTGGAATGGAGATAATGGATATGAGATTATTCAAAATCATGATAAGTATGTTGTCAAGATGGATCGAAGAAAGTGTTCATGCCGAGCTTGGCAACTGGATGGAATTCCTTGTGCCAATGCCATTTGTGCTATTCAGATGAAGCAAAAAAACCCAGATGATTACCTAGATGATTGGTAAAAAAAAAAAAAAAAAAGACCCCATACCTTGCTTCGTACCAATTCATAATGCAACCTATCAGAAGCAGCAAATTTTAGGAGCCAACAAATCATGAAAGCCCTCTACCTTTGCCACTGAAGAAACAAATAGGAAGGCCAAAAAGGAGAGAAGAATGAAGCAAGAAGAGGCATCAAGTCAGAGGATGAGTAGGACTGGGGCAAAGATGAAATACTCCTATTGCCGCAAGGAATGGCACAATAAAAAAGGTTATGAGCTGAAAAAGCAACATCAACAGCAAGATGTAATGGCTGATTTAGTGCTAAGGACATGACCCCTATTGAAGGGAGGACAGAAGGCCCTGCTGTAATGCCTACTGAAGGACAGACAGAAAGCCCCACTGTAAGGTAAGTATCATCTTTGCCTCAATTCAGTTCATATTCGATAGAGTTTTATGGTTGACCATGTATACTGGCTTCTCTTGTGCTTTTCCTCTGTCATGCACTTGTAATTTGAAAAGTTTTCTCCATTTGTTTCCACCATGAAAATGAGTAGATGTCTAATTATTCATTATAGTTGGTCATAATCCTAATACAGTACATTGTTGTAAGGCCTACCAAAGGACCAAAACAAGGCCCTATTGTAGGCTCAAGTGCAGGGACATGGACTAACGAGCAAGACAACAACAACAACAATGAGCAAACGAGAAAAAAATTTCCTATAAGTTGTACATCATTGTGTTTGTTTTTTATGGGCTGAAATTTAAATTTGTTATGTGTTTCTCAGGTGAGAAGACGAGCAACTACACAAGTTGCAGAGGTTGCTCCTGTTGCTGCTGAAAATGATGCACCACAGCGAACAAGAGGGGCTCTTGGAAAAAGATTAAGGCAATATGGTCATGGGATTTACACAAATGAACGTACTAGAATAACTATTTTGAATGTAAGATTTGTAGGCCTCATGCATTTAATTTGTTGTACTTCAATTCATTTGGTTGACAATATCGTTATGTTCTTGTAGCTTGGGAGAACTTCGGAGGTACTTCTCTCTCAAGGTAGGCCAACTCAAGAATCAAGGGCGCAGCCAAAGAAGAGTACTCCAAAGAAAAAGACAGCGGGTATAGCTGCAAAACAGCCATCCAAAAAGAATCCAGCACCAGTTCCATCTCAACCAACAAGTGGGAGCAATAGTGATCATATGAACCAACACATGACATGTGCTAGAACAAAAATAACCGCTGTCAAGAACAAGGAAAAGGAGGTGACAGAAAGCTCAGTTAAAGAACCTGCACATCTAGTTCGAAAGAGTACTCAGATTATGAATCAATTCAAAGCTCCAAGAGGAAAAGGAGTTTGGGGTGTTGTGCATATTGACTGATGGGAGGGTGCTGGATATGGTCTCTTTTTATATGGTGTTGGACATGGTCTTTTTTATGTTTTCTTTTAGGATGATGCTGGATATTATATCTTTATTGATGGTAGTTGCTGCCATTGTTTTTTTAGGAGGGTGCATATTGCCATTGTTTTTTTTTTTTTAAGAGCGTGCTGAACCTTTAGTGATTGAGGAGTGAAGTTAGACATGTTTTTCTTTTGTAAACAATCAATCAATGTCAATGGCAATAGCTATTTTTGTTATTTTCTCTTGTGTTGGTTTCGGCTAGATGTGTGCATATACTGTTGTGGGAGCTAATGAATCAAAATGTTCTTATGAGATTGATATTATTTTTAGATGTGTGCATATACTATTGCTAGTTGAAGTTGTGGATGCTAATGAATATGTGGGTTCTGGTTGTATGTGTTGTGCAAGAAAAAAATACACGAGCTCGCATTTATGTAGTTGTGGGAGCTGCATCTTCTTACATGAGCAATTTTTTGTGCTGGTGCATCTTGTTGCATCAACACTTGTATGTGCTGGTGCAAAACCGGTAAAAGATGCACCAGCAACCCAACCGATGCAAGATGCACCATGACTAGTGCAAGTCAAGTGACATTAGAAACTAACATGTTTTTTTTTAAAAAAAAAATTGTGCAACACAAGTAATCACTTTATAATCGTGATTGGCACTTAAATGATCACTTTTATAAAAACTTGGCACTCAAGCGATCACTATTTACAACTTATGGCACTGAAATGGTTATCAAGAATTTGCCACAATCCCTTAATTTCGCCATGGTTTGCTATTGCAGCAAACCATTACTAAATAAAAAATGCAGCAAACTATTATATCTGAAGTAAAAACTAACCAAAACAAATATTGACAATACACAACTAAACAATAAAACTTTTAACTGCTCACAATTAATGCATTCCAACTCCAACCTTCCATTTCTACCATAGATTACAACAAAACCTTATGCTCCATACAAAAATTGCAGCAAAGCAAAAACACATTTTACTTCCATTTCCACGTCTTCGACTATGGTAGACATACAAACTTCTTCTCATTACTCACTTCACATTTGAATAAACTACACAAGAGAATAACAACACAATCAACGCTCAATAAAAGTTTCTTTCAATTTTCAACCTTGAAACCTCCCTCTTCAAATGGTCGATCAGAAATGTTAAACCCTTCATATGAGCTTGCATTGAGTTGACATCCTCCAACTTGTCCATTAATGTAGGTGGAGGTTGATGTCAACCTTCAAGTAACTCCAAAATCACCTATGTCGCTCGATAAGAGAACTTTCTATCAACCCATTTGAAATATTTGCTCTGCCGCACCCATGGAATCTTCTCCCGGGATTCAACCGAGTCCACGATGTTCTTCTCGAACTCAATAACCCACAATAATAGTAACGCTCACCATCTAATTCGCTTTTTTTTTTTTTTTTTAGGAATATGAGCCGTTGCTGAAACTTCTGCCCTCCATTTACAAGAGCGAGCTGATAACTTTCGGAGAAAATCGAAGTATGCACTCGAATTGGTCGAATTGGGGATTTAGGGTTTTCAACTTCCGATTATGGTCGAACTTGGGGATTTAGGGTTTCTTATTTAGGGGAAAAGACGTTAAACAACGTCATTTTGTTGTTTGTATGCTGATTATACTCTCTAGTGATCCACATCAGCTTCAAAAATTAATAAAAAATTGTCACGTCGGATTTCCGGCTAACCAGATCGGCGTTGGCACTGAAATGATTGTTTTCAAAAGTTTTGGTACTTAAGTGATCCGACGGAAACTTTTGACACCAAAGTGAACGCCATACACAACTTTTGTACTTACCCCCATGATTGTAATAGAGTGAAGAAAAGGAAAATAAAATAGTGAAAATAAAAATTTATCCTCTGGTTTTCTCTACGATCTTTGGTGTATGGCTTCCTCTACCATCTTTGGTGTTTATCTACTTTCTCTACTTAATCTCTCTTTATTCTCTCTATTATATATTTGCAATGTAATATTTTACAACAATAACGATATTATACATTGAATCGAAATTCGAAAATTGTTTGTGTTATTTTCCTTTCGCGTTCTTATGTTAACATATGGAAAAGGACAACTGAATTTCGCTCGTTAATAAGAACCTGTTTGACTTGCCAAAACGCTATTATTTTCTTTTTTCTTTTCTTTTTTTTTTGGAGAATTCAGATTGCGTACATCTAGTCATAATATTTTGGACGATGATTTTCTGGGTATGATATGGTTTTCCCATCATTGGTTTATGACATATGGATAAGGGGGGCAATTACGATGTGCCATCATGCGACACTAAACAATGGTCCCCAGGCAATAATCTGTCTAAAAGTAATATAGCTACATCGCATCTATTTCTAAAGTCTTTCTTGACATGATATTTTCGCAATTTGCTTAAATTTGTTTTGCTCAACTTTTGTGTCTTGAAAATAAATAAATTATAATGTACTCATTTTAGCAAGTTCTTTTTAAAAAAATGAATTTGTACAGTACGTGAGTTAGGCACACAGATCTACAGAGACATGGAACATTAGGTGCACTTTATATGTGATTAGATCTGCGCATTCTTCTTATGGGGACTGAAACTTCTTTACCACTCGATTTGTGGTTAGAAAGAGGCTGTCCTGTCAACCATTATCTCCACGATGTACTTTTGGCTTTCAGTTGCCAGAAAATGGACCTTCGCCCAAGCCAAGCCACGAAAACTAATTAGATGAATTACTCCTAAAGAGTTAATATTCGAATGACGCTAGTTGATAAGAATTACTTCAAAAACAAAATAAAACAAATGATATGATTTGCTTTTTTTTTTTTTTTCCTGAAAAATTCAAATTGTAGAGACCTAACTTTTCGTGAGAATAACATTATTGTTATGGCTGTTAATATAAAACTAATCGAGTTCTATGTGTTCTAGAATTATGATCATGTTATGTTACACTATTTTCATGGTATGATTTGGTATCTCATCTCCACGGCATTTTTTATCTTGGCGATTTCACAATTAGCTTTCATCCTTCATCATTTCGCACGTGACTTGATAAATTGTGCTACACAATCAATTGTAAATCAATTCTAACTTCAACTGATGTGATCCTAATTAAAAGAAAATGAAATCAAGTCCTCTTGGCCAACGGTAGTTTCATGCTCAGGCCAAGATGGGAAAAAAGAACAGCAACCAGAAAAGGAGAAAAGAAGAATAAAAACAATGTGGAGAGAAGCGAAAAAAAAAAATAAAGTTCCAAAATTCAACAAAATAAAATGTTTCGTTTAAAATTGTTCATGTTCACATCGCCGATCACGATTGAACTATCATGTCAAAAAATTTAAGAGATACTTGGCTTCCACGTGATTGTATTCTAGTTAAAAGCTTACGACTAAATTGGTTCAGTTGGAGATTTACGATTGAATTCAAATCCATATGATACGTTTACAATCTATTATGAAATTCTCCCTCTAGAGCTAGATCGTAATTACAAGCTACCATCTATGAACATTTTGAGGATTGTATGACTCAATATTCTTCTTTTTTTTTTTTTTTTGAAATCAAACTCAATTACATCTCTTTTTCTTCATTTTTGGCCGGAACTTAAAGTCCTAATTTATTTATCAACTTTCTAGTTTCTATGTTCCCATTAGGCCAAAGAAGATTGAGTTCCTCAAACGAAGTCGAGTGAAAAGACAAAAAAAAAAAAAAGTAATATATATATATATATGCTGAGTTGGGCCGCACGAGGAAGGCACGAACACCCAAACTATTTTTGAAGTCAAGAATTAAAAGGAATTGCACTTTATGAACATGTTAATTTTGGTCGTGCGTCAGCAAAAGGCAATTATGACGTCACATCACACGACACCCCAACAATAATTGCCTAAAAAATAAAACACATCCATGCATCTTTTACGACACGTGTCATCACATACCGAGTGGGATTCGTCTACCCGACTTTCGTGTCTAGAAATAGAAGGGTACTTTCGACATGAAAAAAAAAATATCCGCTTTAAATTATCATTGGTAGAACTCGTGCTTAACTGATAAGAGTAGAATTTGATCAATTATGATTGTCAACTCAAGTCACCAAGGAAGTCATCGACAACATCGTTAATATTATTGACGTGAACTTTTCATCCAAATTTGAGAAAATTGGTCGACAAAGTAATCGATGATGAGCAATCGGTATAAAAATATAACCTCTGGATGGTAATGTCTATTCCCACTTATTTAGGATTTTTTTCATACCCTCGGGTAAATAAGTATGCTGGATAATAGGAAATTGTTTATCTTCTTGTAACTACTAATAAGATTAGGAAGTTGTTTGTTTATTATCAACTTTAACAATCATTGTATGTAATCGTCATTAAAGGGTCATAAATACCCAAGTGTACTTTTTTAAGAACCTTAAGTCATGCCGGTGAGCAATTGACATAAAATTATAGCTGCTAGATAGTTATGTTCAGTATCACTAATTTTAATTTTTTTTTTTTTTTGTAATTTCTTGTGGAAAAGTGTGCTAGATAAAAGGAGATCAGAGAGAAGAGCAGTGAGAATGTTATAACTTTCATACAGCACTCAATTGAATGATGTAACTTTTTATTTTTGCTTATTTAAGTGTTACATTAAAGTAAAGTTGAACATTTAAGTGCCAATTCCGGCAAATCATCCTACTTTGATTTTTAAATTTTTTTTTTTGAATTCTTTGTTTTCTTTTCCCTTTTTATTTTATTTTATTTAAGGTTGGCGATGGTCACCGATGACCCTCGCCGACTATGCAATCCTCACCCAATCTAGGCGAGAGTCACCTCACCCTTGACCACAAATCGCCAGACTTAGGTGAGGCGACCTTGCCCATGTGGGCAAGGCGGCCTTACCGGCAAGGTTGCAATGGCCTTGCCCAAGCCTTTACGGACATTGGGAAAAGTTCACCTCACCTTCAACCGTGAAGGCCTCACCAAATCTAAGCAATTGCGAGCAAGGCCGCCTTGCCTAGATCTAGCAAGGGCCTTCATGGCCTCGCCCATGATTGGCAAGGCTGCAGCCTCGCCTTAGGCCTTCATGGCCAAAGGTGAGGGTTTTTTGCCGACGAGGGTCACTTGCTAGCCATAAAAAATATATATAAATATTTTAAAAATTATCAATGCCGGTGCCAACGAAGTCATATAGGATGACTGGCGTCCAAATTAGATTTTCTGGCACGGAAATTTGTCGATGGTATTCAAATGATCAATTTTTCAAATTTATGGTACTCAAATGAGCGAAAAAAAAAATTATAGCCCTCACATGAATGCTGTACAAAAGTTATGGCATTCATATTGTTTTTACTCCTAGGAGATCATGTAATCTGTTGTAACTACCAATAGGACTAGGAATTATTTGTTTATTCAACTTTTATATATGATTTGCTAGGTATATTCCTGGAGTTCAGAGCTCAAAAACTTGGCGGGCCCCTAGTGGACCCACATGGAGGAAGGGAGTTTCAAACTCCCCACCTCTCCATTCCCATGTGGGAATGGTAGCCACTGAAGCAAGTCCTAATGATTTACTTAATTAACTTTAATAAGCATTAAATGTAATCGCCATTAAAGGGTCATAAATACTCAAGTGTTTTCATTGTAAGAACCCCAACTAAGCACATAACTTAAGGATATTTGCAAATTTATCTTCTTCTTTTTTTATGCAATTTACATGGCCGACTGCAATTGCCTCCTTCTCCATCCCTTTAAATTACTTGTCATTTATTTTCTTGTACAAAATAAATAAATAAAAATGACACTTCTCAACCTTTATCAATATATTTATCGATCTATCCACACTTTGAAAAGTTTTTCATATTAATTTTTTGGTGAAACAATTTTATAACAAGCATGGTGTGACACATTTTATTGAGCCAAGGAAACTACAATAACAAAAATTAGAAATCAACAAGTGCCTAAAAATATTATTGGCAACAACAATCTGTTACCTCAAGCTAGTAATGAGATGGTTGCGCGTTGTGATACATTGGCCAATGAAAGAGCAGTAGAAGCAAATTGACGTGAAGAAATTGTTCTTCCAAGACATCTTACCTAAGAGCAATCAAGGAATGTTGTTCTAAATTCTAATAAGGTATCTACTATAAAAAGAATGTTCGAAGAACAGCAAAACCATATGACTAACTACATTGTGAGTTATATATCCGATGTGATCAAGCGAATCGTCATAGATGCCATGAATGATGGCTTCTTGAGATTGGAATCATTCAATAATATATGTTAGAGTAATCAATCCCCTATAAGAATTATGCAAAGGCCCAAATCTTCTACTCAAGGTTAGAATAAGGGAAATAATCAAGTTAATGTCGGTCAAAATAACTAAATCGATAACAGTAATGATTATTTGAGAAATCAAATTGGTTAACAGGCTGGTCAACTACCAAATGTTGAAAATGTAATTCTAGTAGCTCATTGGTACCACCCAATATGAATCTTCCTGTTCGGTCTAACATGCCGATGAATGTAGATAATCCAACAAGAGTAGGATCACCACCTAAGGGGCAAGGTGGCCAACCAAATCCACACTTAAATTCTGTGTAGTTTGCTGAAAAAGTTTGATAACATTGGCGTGAAATAGGGGTATGATCATATATATTTGTGGGAAACCACATCAAGAAGTCTTATATTTATCAATCCTTAAAGCTTGCCAAAATGTTTATATAAAAAAAAAAAAAAAAAAAGCTTAGGTTAAAGACACTCAAGTTTACTCATTCGACTTAATAAGTTGGACAAAATCTTCAATTTACTCTTAAAAGATGGCCTCATAAGATTAACGAAAGAACAAGTTATGTCGAGTAGAGAAGATTTTGTAAACAAAAAAATTGCAAGTAGCACCATTCATGGATTAATGGTATCAAGAAAACAATTCAAGAAGCTATTCGGCAATGGAAAATTAAATTTTCTTGATGACAAGGGTGCACATGATAACTCTTGATTATCTAATTTAAAACAATTGAATGATCGATGAATCGTTCCATTTTTTTTTTAAGGAGGCAAACATTGACACACGAAAAATGATCAACTTTTGATTATTATCAATAAATATCAAATTGAATTGATGAGAGCAAAGTTTAGTCAATAATGAATATACCAATCAACAACTCGTTAGGGAAGTCATTGAAAATATCGTGAAAGTTTTCAATGAGAGCTTTCATCAAGACTTAAAAAGTTGATTGACAAAATCATTGACAGCGAGTAATGGACATCAAATATAATCGTTGGGTGGTTATTTCTATTGCCACTATTTTAAGATTTTTCAAAACTCCTCGTGGATAAGTGTACTAGACAGGAGATTGTCTAACTTCTTATAACTAATGGGGTTAGTAAGTTATCTCTTTATTCAAATACAATTACAATTATATCTAACCATCGGTATAAGGTTATAAAAACCCAAAGTATATTCATTGTAAGGACCCTCAATCAATCATAGGACTCATCGCCCTTATGCAAATTTATCATTATTTGAAATTTTCGACAATTTACATGACCGGTCGCAATTGTTCAAGTCTCCGTACTTTTAGATTCTTACCTTCCTGCCCAAAATCAACAAAGACCCTTCGCAATTTTAGTCGGAGTACTTTAATTGTTGACTTTCAGTGAAAACAGGTGGTCTTCGTAAAATATGTAAGCAAAGCACACAGAATCTAACTAATATACGACGTGCAGATAATCCTCCACCGTGAATTTCACAACATATCTTTCACCATATAAAAGCGGTTCTGTCGAGGAGTGCAAAAGGTGTTGAATTTCCGACAATTTACATGATGGGGCGCAATTGCCTCAAGTCTCCATACCTTTAAATTCCTACCTTCCCGCCAGAAATCAACAAATAGCCTTCGCAATTTTTATCGTAGCACTTTAATTGTTGACTTTCGGTGAAAACAGGTAGTCTTTGTAAAATATGTAAGCAAAGCACACAAAATCTGACTAATATACGAGGTACACGTAATCCTCCACCATGAATTTCACAGCATATCTTTCACCATACGAAAGCGGTTTCGTCATGTTGGACTTTACAGTCTCCTCTCGTTAGTTTAGTGTTGAGCCACTCAAACTTATCCTTTCTCTCTCTCCTCTCGTTAGTTTAGTGTTGAGCCACTCAAACTTATCCTCTCTCTCTCTCTCTCTCTCTCTCTCTCTCTCTCTCTCCTTCCTTTGCCTTTTGCTTTGCCTTACTCTCTCTCTCTCTCTCTCTCTCCTTCCTTTGTCTTTTGCTTTGCCTTAGTTGCCCGTGAGGTGGCTAGATAACCAATTGTTTTTACGAGTGGCAAATTATGCCGCCCTTTGGAACCGACTCTCGAGCAATAACATGACACTTATCTTCCATTTATCTGACCGAACTTTGTCTACGACACTGTCGAAGGGGTTATTTTCTTATGACATGACCTCACAGGTCTCTCTCGAGGCTTGAAAATTCAATTGTTTTATCCAGACTTTCCGCCTATTACATTTTTAAAAAAAAAAAATCTTATTTTAACTTCAGTGTCAATTTTACTATAAACTATTTTTGTACTGAGATTGAGATGCTCAAACAACTCATACTTGAGAGTTTTTCATATTTTGATTGTCAAGAGAAATTTGAGATGGAGGATTAGTGAGGTGGAACACAAAAAAAATAGGGTAGAATTGAAATTAGACTTAAAATTAGAGATTTTTAATGGGATAAAAAAATTAGAGTAGAATTAGGATTGGATTTAGAATTGGAGTTTTTTTTAGAGTAATAACCTCCAAATTTTGTGAATATTCTTATTTAACTGGGCCCTCCTTCCCGTACTCTTTCTATTATCTGTATTCCCACTGTCCGAAGCTGTCACGCAAGCGAGTTGGCCATGCCAGCTTCCTTAAAGTTCTGAAAGAGACAGGCTTCCGATAGATGGATGGGCCTATGCAGGGTCAAATAAGGCTGTCTGTTTTGGGAACGTTGCTTTTGACTGAAGCACTAATACAGTAGCTCAATGGAGATTCTCCAGGTCCCATTTGCATCCTTAGATTTGACCCATTAGGTGTTGAAGTGGGACCTCTCTTCCCACTTGCCCTGAAAAATGAAGAACTCGCGTGCCGAAAAATGAAGAACTTGTTCACCAATTTATTAAATTTTAGAATTTGATTATATCTTTTATAAATTATAGACTTTAATTATATTTTTGTGGCAAATTTTAAGACTTCTAATATGTTTATTTCATTTCTAAGTGAAGTTCTTTTTATAGTTATGCAATGCAATAATCATTTTGGGCGAATTTCACTTGTGAATAAATATCTACTGATGATGCCCATCTGATGTGGGGGTGACAGGTTCTTGGGTGCCGGTTTCTGATCTAGAAATGGGAATTGACCTTGTGACTCCTTGTTCCAAGTTTTAAGAATCTCAATTCTAGAACTCGGGATCAGTTCACCTTTTGTTTTGCTGAAAATTTCAAATTCTTAAAGTAAAATAAAAAGGTTGCCCCATTTCATTGCAAAAATGTGTGTTAGTCAAGTGGTTATGCTTTTTTTCTTTTTTGTTTTTATTGAAGGCCATGTTTTGATTTTTCGATGGAAGCAAAAGTATTTTTCTTTTTCTTTTTTTACATGGAAGAGGCTTCAAAATCGGTTCAATTTGATAATCAAATTGATTAAATATGTCCTAGACCGATTCTAGGTTCGCAAAACTGGAAACCAAACTAGTTCTCCATTGAACCGATCGATGTAGGCAGGTTTGACTCGGTTTTTGGTTAAATTGGATTCGGTACACAACCCTCATTTCATGTGAGATTATATGTATTTGATATTGAGCCAGGGCTACTCAACCATATGTAAACTTTACAAAGTGAAATTTAGACGAATTGATGCTTTCTCTATTATGTAAACTGATAATGAGCTATTTCTTTCTTTCTTTCTTTTTTTATCATGTTTAAATACCTATCTAAAGATAGGTCTAATCAAATGGGCGCGTGGAAAAGTGGATGAGAATTTGATATCGGTGCAATTTAATGTTGCACAAACAATTTAAGTATCATGTCATATGGAAGAGTTCGTTAATTAAATTTCTTGTTCACAGCGTCACGCTGATGAACATCAAACTCTAAAAGGCCAAAACTTAGGATGGCACCATAATCCGTGCGTGCTCTAAATTCAACCCTTAAAAAGCACCAAAAGAAAGAATCAAATTGAGTGTACAGGAATCGGTTCATTTAGTGATGTGGTGGGGCTTCATTAGATGTTGTATATGACTCGCTTATTTAATGTTGCAATCACAATCCATTGCATTATTTATTAAAGTGATTTTAGCATATTGAATTTAGAACATTTATTATTAGCCGGTCAAGTAATAATCATTCTATTTCTATTCTAGAACCTTTTTTTTTTCGAACTTATTTCCAAAACAGAAATCCATTTGGCAATACAATTTCATTTTTCTTATTTTGGAACAAATTTTTAATTCAGAAATAGGTTTGGAATATAAATAATAGGTACAAATTTTCTACTTCTCTATTTCTAGAATAGAAATGAAAAATGAAAATTTTTCTCATTACTTGTTTTCACTATTAGCTGGCCCCCCACTTGCTACTGCCACCTGCCATCCACCATCGCCGTTCGCTTGCCGCTACCGTCAGTTGCTATCTGCCCGCCGCTGCCACCCACCGTCCACCACCAACTATTGTCCGTCGCCACCACCGCCTGTCAGCCATCATCGCCTGCCAGTTGCGGGTCGGGGGGTAATCCGTCGTCACTCAGGAGGAAGAAATTCTGTGATTTCTATTTTGGGAGTAGAAATTTTGTGATGTTATCAAATGCATATTTTTGCTTAGAAATTATGAAAAATCTATTTCTATTTCAAAAATCAATGTCTAGCCAAAACGATTGTCATTCGCGCTCAAAAATTTTGAGCAATGGGTTCTCGGGCTTGCCATTTCAATGAATTTGGTACTAGTGGATGCGGATTTTGATAGCGAAACCTACAACTTGCTCAGTTGCTCTTACGTACGTGGGGATGTTTGTTTTGTTTTTTCTCCTTTTCTTTTTCCGAATGAAGAAAAAAGAACGAAAAAAATGCCATATAGCAAACCACGTAATAGAAAAAGGAAAATCAAATATTGACTTTGTATAGAGAAAAGTGAAATAAAAGTTCTAAAATTTGTTACGAAAGTACAATTGAACTTTAAAACTTACAAAATGTGCCATCAGATTTTAAAAATATCAAAAAGGTGCAACTGAGTTTTTTCATTAATTCCGTCCAACTTGACTATCTAAAAATCTTGACATGGCTTCTTTTAATATTTTCTCTCTCCTAGGCAGCAATGGCGTGGCTAAAATATGAAATATTAGGCTAAAACAACATTAATTTGGTCCAAATCCAATTATT
The DNA here is from genome assembly GCA_017140595.1 of Eucalyptus curtisii. NCBI lineage: Eukaryota > Viridiplantae > Streptophyta > Magnoliopsida > Myrtales > Myrtaceae > Eucalyptus > Eucalyptus curtisii. Next base: position 16,247,599 of record CM029494.1, read on the forward strand.
TTTATGTAATTAATTAAAAATAAGCTAAATTTAAAATATTAATAAAAATGGGCATGAAAAACCAGGCGGCTGCGGGCTGCAAGCCCTCTCGGCTCGCCTATAGTTGGCAAGAGTCGCCAGCCACTTGTTGAGGGTTAACAACCACCGCCGACCATTCCCCACCCATTGCCGAGTCAATGGGGCGATGGCACTGAGGGTTGCAAGTTTCTCACCCCCTCCTCTTCTTTTTTTAAAAAAAAGCTTATTTTTTAATTTAACTTTAATAGAATTTGTATTAAAAATCAGTTTTGGATCAAATGACATCAAAAGAGATAAAATATTTTAAAAATTCATGTCGGCATTTTTCTTTAGTCAAGTTGAACAGGAGTTAATAGAATGACTTAATTGCACATTTTGCAAGTTTTAGGACTCAATTATACATTTATGAAAAAATTTACTAGTATACTTATCCCATTTCTAAATGAAGTTCTCCAAATAGTCATGCAATGTAGTAATCATTTAGGCCGAATTTCACTTATGAATAAATATCCCATGATGATGTCCATCTGATGTGGGGGTGATCGATCCATCGGTGGATCACTTTCCAATTTAAAAATGGGAATTGGCTCACTTTTTGTTTTGTTATAATAAAACATAAAAGTTGCACCATTTCATTGCAAGAATATGTGTTAGTCAAGTGGTTATGTTTTCTTTTTTTATTTTAAAGCCTGAATTTTGAATTTCGATGAAAGCAAAAGTTTTTTTTTAAAAGAGGTTTCAAAATCGATTCAATCTAGGAAATAAACTGATTGAATCAATCATAGGCCGGTTTTAGGTTCACGGAACTAGAAATCAAACTGATTCTCCATTGAACTGATCGATCCAAGTAAGTTTGATTTGGTTTTCGGTTAAATTGGATCCGGCATACAACCCTAATTTACTGTAAGATTTGATATATCCAGTATTGAGTTGAGGCTAATCAATCATATGAAAACTTCATAAAGTGAAAGTGAGATGACACAATTCTTTCCTGTTAAGTAAAATTGTTTATCTTTGAAATATAGAATCTCATCTCATTCGACCTCCGTTTATTTTGTCCGCAAACCTCTGTTTATATTGAAACTCCATAAATTCAACAAAACTCGGCTCGATTAGCTTTCGAACTCTGGCGAAATGGATGAAATATGTCCCAACATTCCAACCCAGAACTTACTAGTCCTTAAAAACTAAATAATTTTCTTAATAACCCCGCAATTTAATTCACTCTAAAGTTCTGTTATTTCAGAAGAAAGTAAAATGACAAAGATATTCACAAGAACAACAGAATTTTCCTGAAATTTGACCAAAATGAGTTGAGACAAGCATATCAGACATAAGAGAGTGACATTCCTCGCGCAGGCATATCACTAAATTAATAATGCTTCGAAGCTAGACATTAAAAATGCGAATTATGCAGTGTAAACAGACATAAAAAGGAAAAATAATTGCATTATCATCAGATCCATGAACCCCACATAATCAACCCAAGAAAACCCAAGCTGCATTGCCTCGCATAAATAAAACAATCATTTAGATTCCTGCGACGCATAACAGCAGAAGTTGTCTCTCTCATGCTGTACAATTGCAAACACCTGTGAAATTCGAGATTAAATTAAGGATTATAATTCACGCATTAAGTAAAGAGAGTACAAGATCTGGGGCCCTTGGTAGAGTTGGGTTTTGAGTCAGACAGCAAATGCCTCACATACAAGCTGTCTTAGAAGTGAGCTGCCCAGTTCCTCGTTCATTTGCAAGACAGGCTCTGCCCAGGGTTGGCGAAGCATCACATTCAATTCACGTTGGGAAAACGACATAGATGAGCTCTAAACATTGGTCCAACATGAACAATATGCAGTGCTATTTTTAAACTTTTAATTTATTTAGTGTGCTTCCACAACTATTGATAAATGTTCTATATAATCCTTGAGTGATGACAAATCGAACATTGTTTGATGACGTGGATTATTATACACTAAGTTGGATTTTTAGAATTGACATTTTTATGCGTCTGTTTAGGAAAAGGAACGATAAATTGGGGCATTAACGTGTTCATTGTTTTTTTGATGATATTGATTATTGTATTATGATTCGAGATGCATATCTTACTTGAAGAATGTTGGAAAAATACTGCTTCGAATAGGGTAGAACAATGAAATCGGATCGAGTAAACAAATCGAACTTTGAGGCGTGATATCACTTTCTTTAAGGATTTATTTGCCCCACAAAGTTCTTAATGGTCACCGGCAAAAATCCTCCGGGATACAACAAAGTCTCAAAATCGAGAATACTAGATAGCAATTCTAGTATTTCTCTAGGGTCTCTCTAGGAAACAATTGAAAGGAAGGAATTTGTAGTTTTTTCTCGAAAGAAGACTCGAAAAGATGAAAAATGATCACTTCAATTCTTTCTCGATCGACAAGTATATATAAAATAGTCTTAAAAAAAAACGAAGACAACTCTTCGTGAAAAGTTGCGAAATGAACAAACACATTCTTTCGAAAATTTGCTCAAATGAACAAAGATGTCCATTTATAAGAAGTTAAAACCGAACAAATACAACCCTTCGGGAAAGGTCGCGAAATTTTATTTTTTCTTTCAAAGGTTGTCTTGAAAAGACACTAACAAAAATTCGGAATAAAATAATAATTATTATTTAATAAATAAAATTTCGAAATTTTATTTATTAATTAATTAATTTCCGAAAATTCTCAATAATAAAAAACAACCTTTGAATTAATTAAACTTAATAAGACAGCCGTACGAAAAAAAATAAAAAGACAAAAGGATTAGTATTAGTGCTAATTAAATCGGCGCGCAAAGAAAGTCTTAAGTGCGCCAAATAATCAAGACCAAGACGCGGGTATGGGGGTCTAGCCCCACCTAATCATTCCTTTAAATATATAAAGGAAATCCCACACTTTTAAATTAGTTTACTTCTTCCCACCTTTCCTACCACTTTCCTTTTGTTTTAACAAACAAAACTCCAACAATGAATCCACTTATAACTCTCTCTTTTTGTTTTCAATATTCAAGCTTAACGAGTTAGAAGCCGTATCATTAGATTTCATTGACTCGAATTAACAAAAAGGTGACATCATTGAACATTTAGCAATAGTTAAAAGAATCACATTGAACAAATCCAAATCTCGAATACGGCATTACATTTGATCAAAGTTAAAAAATTATTTGTGTCATCTTCCATTCATGTTTTCATGTTAAAATATGGAAAATGATTGTAATAAAGGACAATTGAATTATGTGAAGTGCTCGTAAATAAGAACCCTTTTGACTTTCGAGAACCCCGTTATTTTCTTCTTCTTTTTTTCTTTTCTTTTGCTTTGGATTCAGATCGCAGATACGTAGCTGTAATGTTGTGACGGTGATTTTCTAGGTGTGATGAGCTTTTTCCATCATTGGTTCATGACATAGGGAAAGGACGCGATTACGATGTGCCATCACACGACACTAGACAACGACCGCCCCTAGGCACTGACTGATCGGTCTAAAAGTATTCTAGCTACATCATGTCTAAAGTCTTTCTTGACATGATAGTTTCGCAATTTGCTTAAATTTGTTTTGCTCAACTTCTTATGTCTTGAAAATAAAAAAAATAAAAAAGCAAGTTCTTTTTTAAAAAATGAATTTGTACAGTACTTGAGTTAGGCACGCAGGTCTAATCGCATATAAAGTGCACCTAATATTTCAAGTATCTGTAGATCTCAACAAATACTTTAACCAGATTTCTCAGAGTACTCATTAAATGGAACCTTTTTCAACATTGTGAATGGCATTATTTCTCTCTTTTTTTTTTTTTATAGAAAATCTGAATCGTAAAACCCTAATTATCCAAGAACATAATATTATTGTTGTAGCTGTTATTATAAAACTAATCGAGTTCAATGTATTCCAAAGAATTATGACATGTTAAGGTGCATTATTTTCATGGTATAATTGAATTAATGTGATTCTAAACTTTGAGAGAGAAAAGTTTTCTCGGCTGGACAGTAGCTTCAAGCTCAAGCTGAAACGGAAAATAAGAAGTAGAACAAGCAAAAAAGGAGATAAAAAAAAATAGAATAAAGTTCAAAAATACATCAAAATAAAATGGTGCCGTTTTGTTTAAAATTATCCATTTCACACTACCGTCTGTGACTTGACCACTATGTCAGAAAATTCGAGAGACACTTCGCTCGAAGGACATGATTGCATACTTTTTAGAGGTGTGCAATAGGAACTGCCCAAATTAGGAACCGCTTGGACCAGACCGAACCGGCCAGTTCTGGGCAGTTCCCAAATAAAACAGTCCTATTCCCGATTCCTACTTTTGGAATTGGTGGTCGATTGGTTCGATTCTCAGTTCCAAGGTAGGAACCGGACAGACTGGACCGGACCTATTAATTTTATATAAATATATAATATATGTTTTTAAATTTCTTAAGAAACAAACCTTAATTTCTCTCAATTTCTCCTATTTTTCATTTTATTTTTGGCCAAAAACAACAAATTTACCTATTTCACCGGGCTAGACTGGACCGTTAGTCGGTCTTGTTCTTGGTTCTAGGACCAATCGGTCTAATTCTCAGTCCTGGAATCTGGGAATCGGTCCTCCCGGTCTGGTTCCCGGTTCCACGAGACGGGAACCAATCAGTCCTAATACTTGCCAAAAGTTTAGGATTGCATTTAGTTCAATTGGAGATTTAGGACTAAATTCAAATATGTATGATAAGTTTACAATCGATTAAGAAATTCTCACTCTAGAGCTAGGTATCGCAATTACAAGCTGCCATCTATGAACATTTTGAGGATTGAAAGACCCCAAATATATATATATATATATATATATATATATATATATATATATATTTTGTTGAAATCGAACTCAAGTACGTCTCTTTCCTTTTTTTTCATTTTGTCCAGAATTAAAGTCCCAATTTGTTTATCAGCTTTCTGTGTTTCCCATTCCCGCTCATTGGCTTGGGCCAAAGAAGATTTGAGTTCCTCAACCACGAGGAGTGAAAAGACAAAAAAAAAGTTAAATAAGCTGAGTTGGAGTACACGAGGAAGGCACGAACACCCGAACTATATTTAAGTCAAGAAAATAAAAGGAATTGCACTTTACGAACATGTTAAAATTGGTCGCGCGTCAGCAAAAGGCGATTATGACGTCACGACGCATGACGCCGAATAATAATCGCCTAAAAAATAAAACGCATCCACGAATCTTTTACGGCAATAATTGCCACTAATCGGTCTTAAAGTATCAGCTAAAACACATCCATGCATCTTTTACGACGCATATCTTCACTTAGCGAGTGGACTGTTTTACCCAACTTTCGTTTCTAGAAGATAGAAGGGTACTTTCGGCACAAAAAAAACCCTTTGGAGTTATTATCGACAAGTATCATACTTAATCAATGAGAGGTGAATTTGTTCAATAATGAAGAAAACAATCATCAACTTCAAAGAATTGATAAGTCGCCAAGGAAGTCATCGATAAGATCGTGAATGTTATCGACAAGAGCTTTCATCAAGATTTGAGAAGTTAGTCGATAAAGTCATCGACATCAAGTAATCGATATAAAAATATAACCTCTGGATGGTATTGTTTATTTCCATTGATTTAGGATTTTTTGGTAACTTCATAGGAGATTATGTAACTTCTTGTGACTATTGATAGAATTAGGAGGTTGTTTGTTTATTTAACTTTAACAATCATTGTATGTAATCATCAATAGAGGGTCATAAATACCCAAATGTATTTTTTTGAGAAACCCAAGTCATGACAGTGAATAATCCACAAAAGAATATAACTTTCTTGTGGAAAGCGTGCTAGATAATAGGAGATCATGTAATCTCTTGTAACTACCAATTGGACTATGAAGTTATTTGTCTATTCAATTTTTTTAATGGTCTGTAAGGTATATTCTAGAATTTGGAGCTTAGGAGTCCGGCGGGCCCTTAGTGGGCCCACATGGGAAAAATTCCATAAACACATAAACCCTGAAGTCCTCACCTCTCCATTCCCATGTGAGAATGGTGGCTACTAAGCCAAATCCTAGCAGTTTGTTAAATCATCTTTATTAAGCATTGAATGTAATCATCACTAGAGGGTCATGAATACGCAAGAGTGTTGATTGTAAGAACCCCAACCAAGCACATAACTTAACGATGCTTTGCAAATTTATCTTTATCTTTTCTTTTATGCAATTTACATGGCTAACCGCGATTGCCTCTAGTCTCCATCCCTTTAAATTTATTGTCAGTTACTTTTCAAACCAAAAAAAAAAAAAAAAAAAAAAAAAAAAAAGGATACCTCCTAACCTTTATCAATTCACTTAATGATTTATCCACACTTTGAAGAGTTTTTCATATCAATTTTTCAATGAAACAATTTTATAACATGCCTAGTGTGACACATTTTATTGAACTGAGGCAACTAAAACAACAAGAATTAGAAATCAATAGGTGTTTGATAATATTGTTGGCAACAACAATTTGTTATCATAGGCTAGTAATGAGATGGCTACGTATTCTTATACATTGGCCGCTAGAAGAGCATTAAAAGGAAATTAACGAGAAAAAATTGATCTTCTAAGGCATCTTACTGAAGAGGAGTAAATAAAGGTTGCTCTAAGTTCTAATGGGGTATCTACTATGAAAAGAATGTTTGAAGAACAGCAAAATCATATGACCAACTGCATTGTGAGTTATATATCTGATGTGATCAAACAAAGTGTCATAAATGCTATGAATGATGGCTTTTCAAGGCTAGGGTCATTCAATTATGTTGGTAAGAGTAATCAACCCCCTATAAGAATAATGTAAAGGCCCAAATCTTCTAATCAAGGTCAGAACAAGGGAGATAATCAAGTTAATGTTATTCAAAATAACCAAATTGATAACAACAATTTGATAGATCAAATTGGTTGACAGGCTAAGCAATTACCAAACGTTGAAAATGTAAGTCTAGTGGCTCATTATTACCTCCCAATTTGAATCTTCCCGTTGGTCTAACATGCCAATCAATGTAGATAATCCGGTAAGACTAGCATCACCACCTAAGAGGCAAGGTGGCCAACCAAATCCACACTTACAATCTGTATAGTTTGCCGAAAAAGTTTGATAACACTGGCATTAAATAGGAATATTATATATATTTATGGGAAACCACATCAACAAGCCTTATATTTATCGATCCTTAAAACCTATCAAAATAAAAGAAACAAAAATGACTTGGGTTAAAAACACTCAAGTTTACGGGTTCAACATTAATAATTAGGACAAAATCTTCAATTTACTATTAAAAGATAGCTTGATAAGATTAACAAAACACCAAGTTATCTTGAGTAAAGAAGGTTTTGTAAACAAAAAATATTGCAAGCAGCACTTGGATTTATGGTATCAAGAAAACAGTCCACGTAGCTATTTGGCAATGGGAAATTAAATTTTCGGATGAGAAGGGTGCATATGATGACCCTTGATTATCTTATTTAAAAGAATTAAATGATTGATAAATCATTCTATTTTTTTTACAAGGCATATGTTGGCACAAAATAATGATAAACTTTTGGTTATTATCAATAAGTATCAAATTTAATCGATGAAAGTGACGTTTAGTCAATAATGAACTGAATAATCAACAACTTATCAAGGAAGTCATCAAAATATCGTGAAAGTTATGACGAGAGCCTTTATCAAGACTTTTTTTTTTTTTGGTCGGTTACCTTTATCAAGACTTGGAAAGTTGATCAATAAAGTCATCAATAGCGAGTAAATGACATAAAAAAAATATAGTTGTTGGGTGATTATATCTATTGCCAATAATTTAGGATTTTTTAAAACTTGTTGTGGATAAGTGTACTAGATAGGAGATTGTCGAACTTCTTGCAACTACTGAGAAGATTTGTAAGCTATCTCTTTATTTAAATTCAGTAACCGTTATATGTAACTATCCGTAGACGGTTATAGATACCCAGGATATAATCATTATAAGGACTTTCAATCAATCAAGAAATTTGCTCTTTTTTGCAAATTTATCATTATCTATACTTTCCTACAATTTACATGATTGGCCACAACCGTCTCTAATCCCCACATTTTTAAATTTCTCACCTTTCCGCCCAAAATCAACAAAGGCTCTTTGCAACTTTTGTTAATTCACTTATCGATCCATCCACTGGCAAGGGCTTTTTCATCGTCGGCTCTCGATGAAAAGAGGTGCTCTTGTAAAATATTTAGCAAAGCATACAAAATCTTACCATTGTCTGAGGCGCACGTCATCTTCCACTATAAATCTCCCAACATATCTTTCACCATACACAAAAGGAACTCTGTCGAGGAGTGGATGAGATGTTTGCCCTTTATATTCACCCCTCATTTGTTAAGTGTTGGGCCACTCTAACTTGTCACCTCTCTCTCTCTCTCTCTCTCTCTCTCTCTCTCTCTCCCTTGCCTTTTGCCTTGTCTTGCTCTAGAATCTCTCGTTAACTTTTCGTCCAAAATCGCCTTTAGTAATATGACATTTCCACGTCATTGCTCTAGTTGTTTCCCAATTTTCATATCTAAGAAGACGTCTTCTGGAGATGATTTCTATTTTAGCCCTAACGACATCTTATTGAATTTGAAATTGGGATAAAAACTGGAGCAATTAGGGTTGATTATTTTCAATTGTTATTACCCTTAAGAGAATCTCCGCTTTATCTCGCTAGAGGATTTTTGATTTTGTGCTCAAACTTCAATCTCTTGTGGTTAGGAGTCTTTGATCTCTCATGGTCCAAGAGCTTGCACTTGGGATACTCGGCTTGGGGCACTTGAACATCACACACTTGAGAGTTTTCCACCTCTTGATTGTCGAGAAATCTAGTACGAAGAATTGATTAGGGTAGATTTGAGATTCGAGTAAAAAATTATAATTTTTTACGAGATATAAAAAATTATAGTAAAATTGATATTAGACTTAAAGTTAGGGATTTTTAATAGGACAAAAAAATAATAAAATAATTGAGACTGATCTTAAAATTGGATTTTTTTTCAAAGGTACTAGACCCCTGTTTTTGCGAATTATTATTATTTTTATCTCGGCACTCCTTCCTAGGCTCTTTCCATCCTGTATCTGGACTTTCCTAAGCTGTCACGCAAACCAGTAGGCCATGCCAGCTTCCTAAAAGTTCTGAAAGAGATAGGCTTGCAATGGATGGATGGCCCTATGCAGGGTCAAATACGGCTGTCCGTTTTGTGGAAAACATTGCTTTTGACTAAAGCACTGGCACAGTAGCCCGATGGAGATTTTCCGGGTCCCGTCCGTATCCTTAGATTTGACTCCTAAGCCGTCGAAGCGGGTCCTCTGTCGCTAGACCTGAAGAATGAAGAACTCGTGTGCCAAAACTGGAGGAGATGAAGCCAAATTTGAATGTGAGACCTCAGCCCTTTTGAAGCGCGGAGTTCACGCCACTTTGTTAACTCGGCTGACTGGCGGAGTCCTGCCAACCGTCTCGACAAATATTTGTATCGACAAGCAAAATAACCTACAAGCCTCAAGCCAGCAAATCAGATAGAGAAGTGAGAATTCCTGAGGACTTCAATTTGCAATATGTGGTGTACAGCTCTAGCCTCTAGGGCCTAAATTTATTATTCACATAATGATGATCGAGATGCTTATCATCCATTTAACACCAGGAGAGAGCTCAAGAGACTTCTCAAAACTTCAATAACCATCACAACAAGCAGAAAATTTTTCACAGGTACAACAGGGGCTGCAGTTTTCCCAAAAACTCTAATTCGGAAAATTGCATCGAAAATCACTTTTGGTCTTAGCTACACAAATTCGGTATGCAAACTCCAGTCTCTGGGTTTTGTTGCTCCTTCCATATTCGCCCCGTCACCCGTAGCTTCAGCTCCTTCCTATCCCCACCCGAGAAGAACAGCGCCATGTTCCGTTGGATTATAAGGCCGTCATGACTATCCCTGACCTTCCGGTGGCTATCGCGAATGCTTCGTGGGGTCCCCTCCCATATGAGTTTCCGGCCATTCGCTCCAACCTCCAGGCTGTAGCTATAATTGCGGGCCTCGGTCTCGTCACCCATGAAACGGAGAAACGCCATGTAAACAGGGGCCATGCCGAGCTGGAAGGCCTCGAAATGGAGGCAGAAGTATTGACCAAAACAATGAAATACCTGACAAAAGATACAGATTCTTGATCAGATAAATAGCAATGTAATGTACATCCGCGAGTAAAAAATTCCAACACTACGGAGAAATGATGCAAAGTCCACAGGACAACGAATACCCAGGCAATCATCTATTCAACAAATGTGCAATGTACTCGCTGGTTTCAACAACATTCTTCAGATAAAGATGCAAATAAGCTTGCCATACCATATTCACGACACGTGAGGAGAGTTGTTCTAAAACGATAGCTTTCACAACTATGCAGAACCACACTGACAACAAAACTAAACCTTTACCAACTAGGCAAGAACCACGCTACAAGTCATTTACTCCACAGTTATTGGAAAAGAAGGCTACTCCTCCATAAATGAAAAGAAAAGGGGATAGTATGGCTTAGCGAACAAATGAACTCTAGCAAAAGATCAGAGGGCAAAGTAAAAACTCACAGTTAGCATCCACGTAGCATTTTCTACTTCCCGAGGATTGGATTTTACATAACGATGATTAAAGGTGGATCCTGTGTGCATGTCCACCTTGTGATCATCCCTCAGATGTGTGACCAAAAATGGGATATCGCCAACGACAGAACACTCTGATCCAGCATATGGGCAGTTGTAAGGCCTAAAATTGCACAATGCCTCATGCTTGAGTTTGCTGTAGTATGGAAATATCCCTGGGCATCCCAAAGAATAATACTTGCAGGGGAGCTCAAGTGACTCAGCCACCTTCTCCAATGCTAAACACCTAATATCACCAAGCTCTTGTCTACAGGTAGGGCAGCGGTTATGCACCCTTGTTTTACAGGTTGAGCACAAAGTATGTCCATTATGGCACTGCCAAAAAGAAAAAAACCAGTTTCTCAGATCAAAATTCAAAGTCTAGGAGATGCAACCAACTAACGTACACTAACAACGTAGCGTCACTAACATTAAATATAGGTTACTGGGAATGGCCCCCCAGACTTTATCAAAACAGCCAATGCACCAACGAACCTGGCAATGACAACTAAAATTTAGCAAGCATCTCTGTACGTTTGCTTGACTTTGGGTGAAGTTTCTTCATGCAATTGCACAATCTACAACTGATGCCAAACTTCTCAACACTTTGCAATGGTACCTTTGCATCACGAAAGCCTCGACTGGTGCAAACTTCAGTGGTTCACTTCCCCATAAACACGGACCAAAAGTTCATGACATAACTTGTGGCCCAATCAGCAAAATTAACGTAATGGTGAAAAGTTAGGAGAAAGAAGCCTTTCAAGTACTCAGTTTCTTTAGAATTTTAAAGAATGAAAATTGTATGACCCTACAATGGGAGAATATATAGAAGTATACGAGTTATGTGTCATGCCGACATGGTATCACCAATCTAATCATGCCTCTTCAAACCTTCAGAATTTTTATAACCATCTAGTCGTAAAATCTCAAAAGTAGGAGAGTCAGGATTGGCTCATACTTGATAAAACCACCAGAGCCCGACACGTTTTTTTCTTGGTCCAGGTCTTCAAAGCCTCGTGTTCATATTAAACCCTCAGTCAAGAATTAACATTCGACCTCCTCTCCTCCGCCTCTTATAGATGCATGTGATATGGAGGTATGAAACACAATATCCAGGCCATGATGACTAAGCGAAAAGCCTAAAAGCGAAGGTTGAATTAAGACAACACAGGTGGCAACGTTGATGTATTAAGCCTGTCCCACCGGAAGGGGAAAAAAACGAGCTCAGAGCAGTCAACTTACACGGCGAGACGCCACTTCAATATAGAGACCTATTCCACTACAATTCCCTCCAAGGCATTTGACTATACTTGCAGCCTAACTAAAAAGAATTTTGAGCGATTCCTTTCTGAAGACCTAAAACTTCCTACAAAGGCCAAACCAAAAGGCACCAATTAGCCCCGTGCACAGCAACCAAGTTCTAAACTTGCCATCAGTATCGCTTGATTTAGGCCTAGATCTGCTTCTGCTCGTAGTAAAAAACGGGAATTCTCTGAATCGCCATGCCTGGCATGATCACGCCCGATCTACTCCGAAACAAATGCGAAGCAACACAGATTCTCTGGCAATCCAACAAATCCGAACCCGCCATCTAAATCGCATTGTCTACCAGCACCATCGCCCTAGAAACCAAGAACACACCGCAACGACATCAACCACGAAGAGCGCGATACATTCAAAGCGCGAGGTCATCGGGTAGCTACGTGATCGAACCTGATGAATGGGCGGGTACATGGAGTTGGTGCACACGGGGCACTCGAGCAGCTCGTGGACGCTCGTGGCCGGGGCGATGGCGGCGGCGCCCAGGACGCCGTTCGGGGGCGGGCTCGCATTGAGGGGCTTCGACGACGAGAACGGCGGCGGCGGCGATGGCGGGTGGATGTTGTTCTGCTGGTGGAGGTGGTGGTGGTGGTGGTGGTGGGGGTGGTGGTTGTGGATCTCGCTCTCGTCCACGCCATCCGCGATCGACACGCACTCAATGTTGTCCAAATCCATTCATAAAGGACAAGAACGAAAAGGGCAAAAAGGAGCAACACCCACGACGCCAAAATGCAGGAAAAACACACCCACTTGCTTCCCTTCACCAATCTCAAACAGAACCGGAACCCACTCCTCTTGGGCTCCTCCTCTTCTTCTTCTTCTTCTTCTTCTTCTTCTTCTTCTTCAACTCCCTTTCTCGCTCTGTAAATCGTTTGAATTTTCCGGGAAAATCCAGCGGAAGGGAGAAAGGCAGGAAAACGATGGAGAAGAGGAGGAGGAGGAGGCAACGGACGGACGCCAAAGCACCAAAACGCTCTCTCTCTCTCTCCTCCTCTCTCTCTCTCTCTCTGCTCGAGAGGAAAGGAGGTTCCTTTTCTTCGTTGGCTCCTTCACATCTTCTCTCTCTTCTCTCTCTCTGCGCGCCTGTGGGGTAACAGAGGGATGTGGACGGCCGTCGATGTTGCCAGCGGCGATGATCGGACGGCCAACGGTTCTTATGTTTCCTTCTACGCTTTTTCGCCCGCTTCTTTTTTGATAATCATTATTTGTTGCGAGGACGGCACAGTGACATGACAGACGGGAAGGTGTGACAGAGAAGACCAACTTGGTCATTTTTATATTTTTATTTCCTTAACTTAGGTGAAATTGCAACATCTTCTAGTGTACAAAAAATTCACCCCTCAGCACTTTCTGGCTACTTGCTTACATGATTAGAGATATTCCGTTGACATAATTATTGATCACGAGTGGATAGTTTTTCTTTTTTTGTAATATAAGTGGAAAAAAGGAAAAGAGAAAGAAAAACTAAAGTGGTACGTCTTTTTTATAATAATCTCCACTTGTTACCACTCTATAATCGAATTACTTTTATAGACGAGGATCTCAACTGATTAAAAGACTAATTTGTCCATAAGGCATGGATGATACTGGGTTCGAAAAGCCCGTTAAATATTATTAATTAAGTCCCAAAGTAAGTGGAGTGTGTTAGTATTAGCTTGTCATTTCATTTAACTTCATTAAAGTGTATGCCTTTTGAATAACAAGGATAACCTTGTTGTCGAACAAAAATGGTGTGTCGACGAGATTTGATTTGATTATAGGGTTTTTGGCTCTAAATAGAAAAATGGGTGAGACTAGGCAAAAAATCAAAGGGATTTGGAATATTTGGGGCTTGGTCAAGGTGTTAGTGTCCAATCACAAGCCAAATTAAGATTAGTAGTTGAGATTTCCAATTTTAGGTGGTTGACCGCCACGAGTTTATTCCCCTTAATATGGACAGCGAATGTCTGCGCCCCGCAATATCAAATAAGGTCTCGTTAACATTTCAGAACTTCTTGAGGTGTCGCCTCATTAATTTTTTTTTTTTAATTAAGGACAGGGCCGCAATTGACCGACCATTTGAAAGGGAACCGGTACATTAACCCACCACCATGTCCTCCTTGCTCAAAGTTGGGATTAAATTTTGCAATCACCAATTACCGAGTCAAAAGTATGGAAAGGCCCTCACCACCGGGTTTATCTCGAGGTGGGTAAGGTGTAGAGCAAAAGGAATTAATATCGCTTCAATTCACTATTTGAATTTCAAATAGAAATAGACATAAAAGAAATTAAATGGACTCTTCATTCACATGCTACCCTAAGACCAATATATATGGTTGCAATTGTGGAGCTTTTAGAGCAAATGACATATAGAGAGCAAAATCAAATAAATGGTTCGGATGAGAGGTGAGTGTTACCCAACTCTCACCATCCAATCGAAAATGGGTAAGTTGCAGAACTAAGACTCTTCTCCTTCCTAATGAATATAACCCTCCCTCTCCTTTTTTGCTTCAATTATTATCTTTTCCCTTTAAATGAAAGCAACTGCGCCATCAGCTAACTTGCTTATAATCTCGTCATTTTCACACTTTTAAGAACCCCAACCATACAGCGGAGGTTACAACCATGGGGGGATATATTCAAGCTTCACAGGTCAGCAACCTGAATTCAAGATTTTTTTTTTTTTTGGTAAACAAATTAAAAGATGACATGAAAATGTGAAAAAAAAAAAAGGTGGTAAGGCATTCAAAATGGGCTTTCGGAAAGGGAGAATAAAAAAGAGATTTCCATGAGATGGGTGATTAGGGAATTTTTTTTTAGAGGTAGCTAATGGAGTAGATATTTAAAAATATATATATCTTAGGAAAATTGTAGATTTTTGGAATTAATCAATTATGTTGTCGGCACTACTTTGAACGGTCCATTTACCTCTAATCTTGTACAATACAGATAATGCTTATGAATTTCACACGTGCGAGGCTAATGAAAGCAAGATGTCTTATACTCCACTCATGCTCAATCTAACAAACAACACGAGTCGATATCACATTAGCTAATCTCGCATTTCACTCAATGCACTTGCAAGATCCCTTCACTCTTTTCTCTCGGAGGATTAACTATTCTTTAAAAAGAAAAAAAAAATTAGGCTACACTTATCTCGCGAAAACTAAATAATTTAGAAAATAATTTTTTTTTAAAATGATAGATGGCATCCCTTAAAATAGCTAGTCAATGAGAAACATTTTCATTACCAATAACAATTTGTGTTTAAATATTTTCGAGGACGACGAAAAATATTTTTTTAATTATTCATATGTGCAAGGAATATAAATAATTATTTTTAAAATAATGTTTTTCAAATATTCATTTTCCGCGACATAAATGGAACCTTAATGTCTACGTGATTGGCCTTAAAAAGTTAGAATTGGTAGCTTCAATATCTACATAGAAATGATGTAATTATCCTCCTGCTCACTCGTAATTACAAGTTTCCAAATAAAGATTATCTTTATTTCCCCCCCTTTTTTCTCCCTTTCATCAGATCAAATCATAAAGCAAAAAGGGCTCGCGATGGGGGAGTAACCACAGGAGCAAATTTCTCTCCTCAATTACTTGACATAGTCTAGGTAGTAAAATTGACCAGAAAAAAGGATCTAGAAATAAAAAAAAAAAAATGAACAAAATTGCTATTATTCAAAGATAGACCGTGGTTTTTTTTTCTTTTTATTACCTCTTTGAGGTAATAAAAAGGTAGACCATTATTTTAATTACCACTTAAGGGGTAATAAAAAGACAAAAACATGGTCTATCTTGCGCTTTTCTCCTAAAATAAAGATAAACCCTAGAGAGAGAGAGAGAGAGAGAGAGGAAAAAAATCAATTACCGTGAAGAGAATAATTGTGCCAGATTGCATACGAGAAAGGCAAACCTGCGTGCCCGCATTCAAAGTGCAACCTCTGTCGGATTTTTCTCCCTTCTTTCATTTTTCCTTTTTTCTCCTCTCATTTTGCGCTCTTCAAGATGACTCAAAGCACCCAAAACAAAGGGTAAGTCGGGGGCCACGCGTCGGCCGCCCATTGGCCCCTGGCCCTCGATCGCGTCCAGGTGTGCGCGCGCTCGCTCGCTCGCTCGTGACCCCGATAAATTCTGACGGCGAATGCGCGGGACGGCAGTTACTGCTCTCACATACCTTCCTTGTTCTTCCCTTCCTCCTTCTCCTCCTCCATCTTCATCTTCCTTCTCCTCTTTCTGCTTCGCTAGAGATCTAGATGAACATGTCTCGCTCTGCATGCGCTTCCCGGATCGGAACGACGGTCCATGTGCACGTGAAATGAGCGAAGATCAGTGCCTGAACACGTCGAGCCGCTCGATCTCAGGTACGCATCGTCTCGCCTTCTTGCGTGAATTCCCATCTGCATTAGGGTGTTTGCGGAGAAGTTCTCGGTTCGGTCGAGTTTGGAGAGGTGGGGTCGTCGCGAGTTCGTCTCTTTTTGAGCTCTTAGAGCAAATAGGTCGTGATTTTCTTTGATGGGTTTTGTTCGGTCGCGGGGGTTCATGCGACGCTTCATGATGTTCTTGCGCGTTTCGTTCATGCAGTAATGGTTTTGGACGCAACTGTCGCGTGAACTTAACGGGGAGCAGAGATTTGATCTTTTCTGGGGCAGGAGATGGGAAAGAAAGGGAGCAGCTGGTTCTCGTCCGTGAAGAAGGTCTTCAGATCTTCTCCTTCTCCCAAGGAGTTGCCTCCGAAAAGGGTAATTCGAATTTTTCCTCCATTTAAATCGCTCGACGTGCTCTGTTTCGTCCATCCATCGCAGTCGGCGAGCAAAGCTTAGAAAACCATATGATCTCCTTTTCGCGCTTGAATTGTCGCTGGTTGTGCTTTCGCTTTCGAAAACCGTCCTCGTGCTGCAACACGGCAGTCCGAAAGTGCGGAAGGAAATCCTATCGTTCTCGTACAATCTTGTGGGGTGAGTTAACGTTTTTTCTTAACGCATTCATGCCGATTAGTCCTTCCGCAAAACAATCCAAAAACAAGAAATCCTACAGCTCCTGGCAGTTTCACGGACTAGGAAACTGTTCGGATGTCGGAATCAGGCCTTTGCTCTAAAACAGGAGCTTTGTATCTTTTAAAACGGCATGTATCCCAATTATAAACCATATTAACATCTAATAATCGAATTTATTAGCCAGTGATCTGCTTAATAGTCGATGATGGTAGGAAGATTTTTTTTTTTTTTTTTTTTTTTTTTTGGTCGGGTGTCTTTTATTTTTATTTTTTTCCCCGTGGTTCGGATCATCAATGACTATCTTGCAGAAGCAGCATTTAACCATATCACCTACCATGACACAGTCTTTTGAGGTCATGGGAGCATGAGACCTCCCATGGTCCCCCTGCCATGAAGCTTTGCTGTCACACCACCTAAAAGCAATCCCAAAAAAAAAAAAAAAAAATCGTATTTTTCCATCTTTCATGTGCTTCCTCACGTTAGATCGCCATCGACCCGCTATCAATCTTGCATCCTTTGGAAGTAATTTGGAACTTTAGTTGAGTCGCGGCCGATGGACATAGTTGTCTGTGACAATGGTTTTTTCGGTTTTGCAGAAAGATGGCGGCACTGAGAAGTGGCGGAACGACACGCCGGAGGTGGTGTCGGTCGAGCATTTCCCGACTGAGAGCTCGCCAGACGTCACCAACGACGGAAGCGCGACTTCGACCCCTGTGACTGAGGATAGGAATCATGCGATCGCTGTGGCAGTGGCGACCGCTGCAGCAGCGGAAGCCGCCGTGGCAGCGGCCCAGGCTGCGGCGAAGGTGGTCAGGTTGGCTGGTTACGGACGGCATTCTAGGGAAGAGCGAGCCGCTACTCTCATTCAGTCCTATTATAGAGGCTACCTAGTAAGATTAATTTCACGCATCTGTCTCTCCCATACGGGTAATTAAAGTGGTTGACTATTATTGATAGCATGATTAGTGAACAGAAAATCCTGTAGGTCTAATCTAGTATTAGGTTAGATCCATCTGTGTGAACCTTTAATTGGTAGGAAATTAATTTGGTTTTACGCTCTTCAATCGCGATCTCTCGCCCCAGATATCTTGATGATGTGTGGTTGTAATTAGGCACGACGCGCGCTGCGAGCGTTGAAGGGGTTGGTGAGACTACAAGCACTAGTGAGAGGCCACAACGTCCGCAAGCAAGCGCAGATGACCATGCGGTGCATGCAAGCCTTGGTCCGAGTCCAGGCCAGGGTCCGAGCCTCCCGGCTTCAGCTCTCCCACGACAAGCCCATCCACGGCATGACCGATGATGATGGCGAACGGCGAGCACCGATGGGGGCGGGCCCCAAACCTTACAATAGCAGCCCCGTCACGAAGAGCAAGTACCACGAGGCGTCGGCGGACAACTGGGACGGCAGGCGCCGGAGTTCCGAGAAGATCAAGGAGAATAGTTCCAGGAATAGTGAAGGTGTGATGAAGAAGGAGCGAGCTCTTGCTTATGCCATAAGCTATCAGGTTCGTAGGGGCCATATAGCTCATATGTCTATGCTTAGACAATTACATTTTTACTTACTCAATGGTCCTCAATGGCTCTTTTCGTTCTTTTTCTCTGCAGCAACAACAACAACTAATGCAACCGGAACCGAGCGACGTCGACGAAGGACTTTATGCTAAAGAAAGGGAAAAGGCGCAGTGGGGATGGAACTGGCTCGAGCGTTGGATGGCCGCGCAGCCGTACCACGCCCAGCAATTGGGGGTGCCGGACCACGCTTACATGGCGCTTCCCACCATCACCAACGCCACGACCGCAACCGACGACTTGTCTGAGAAGACGGTGGAAATGGACATGGTGGCCCCGGAGAACATGAACTTGGGCTTTCTTGGTAGGGAATCCGGCGACACTAGCCCGTACTCGACCCGGCATCAACGCCAGCCGAGCTCGAACATCGTCCCGAGCTACATGGCCCCGACTCAGTCTGCCAAGGCCAAGGTGAGGAGTCAGGGCCCGGGTAAGCAGCAGTATAGTCCATTAGGGCCGCAGTGGAACCCTTCAACTAAGAAAGGGCAGAGCGCCGATAGGGGCGGCGACTCCTCGAGCTCCGGCGGAGGGACGACGACCTACCAAGCAACGAGAAGCCCGATTAAAGTTAGAGGGCCGCCGCACGGCCAGGCCAGGAGACTTGCGGGCTACAGTCCTGAGCATATGGGCACTGATGACTGGACTCTACCCGTCCTTGGGCGCACATGGAGACATGATTTCGGTTGATTTTGTGGTGTTCTTGCATGTCTGGGTGTCGAGATGAGTAATTATTGTTTATTTGTCCATAGACTTCAAATTTATGGTAATGTAAAAGTTTATGGGTTGACGTTATGGGACTTTTGTGTTAAAATAAGACGCAGTGTCTTTGCTTTTCCACTCCCTCTATTGTAGGTTTGTAAAATCAAATGAACTGTGTTACGCAGCTAATAACCATTCTATTTATAGTTAACATTGTTCATTAATTCTCAAGCATAGATTTACAACATAAATTCGTTTAATAACTTAATTTTATTATTCTATTTCTAAAATAAATTATTAGTCCAAAAATAAATTTTAACTAAAAATAAATAATAAATTTCTATTTTTCTATTTTTTAAATGAAAATGAGAAATGAAAACACTTGTCATCGCTACTAACCAATCGCCCACCTACTACCAATCACCATCGGCCGACTGCTAGTCGTCTATTTGCCGCCACTTCCCGAGAGGGAAAAATTGTGTCCTTATCGAAATAAGTTCTATTCGGGAAATATAAATTTTATCGAACGAAGTTCAATTCAGGAAATATAAATTTTGTATCATTATCAAATGTATATTTTTCCTCAAAAACTCATCTAAGAAATAAATAAATAAATAAATAAAATAAAATTTTTATCCAACCCATATTTACCAAGAAACAGTGCTAACCGTTGCAACACATGCAGGCGAGCTCGCGTGAGGGAGAAGATGCAACACAAGCTGAAGGTTTGACGACCTTTGGAACAAGCTCGTACCAAATCACGCTACCCAGCAACACAACTCTTGGAAAGGCACAAAAAATATCTTACCCGAAACCTGGATAATTTACAGAGATGTTTCTCTCGTCTGCAAACTTACAAAACTGAAAAGGAGAGGTGTTGTTCAGACATGCAGGAGATGCTTCACCAGCAAGAGCGGTACCGTAGATTGGATCCCCCCACATTCACCCGCAAGGTGTGAGTTTCTTATTTCCTGCCCCACGAGGATTGTCGTCTTTCCAGTCGTCCCAGGCTCTCGCCTTATCCTGAGCAGCATCGTCGTCTTCGTCCTCATCTTCAACTGGCCCTGGCTGTTTCCTCTCCTTGTACCACGCGGAATTAGCCTCTTCCATGAACTTGGCAGTTCTCTCTTGAAACTTCTGCATCATCTGCATCTCCTTCAAGCCAGCTTCCTCTATGCTCATGGTTGGCATCCTGATGCATGCAAACAAAATGATTTAATTCAGACGGAAAACCACACCGTAGGTACTCAGCAGGAGGAATATACACAAAAAGCAGTATCATTATTTGAGGACTCAGACAACATCCAAGGATCCTCTAATAGTTTCATAAAAGAACAATATAAGATAAATAACAGGAGTGGTGCATACCTGTGACCTGGCTGGAACACTTGTGCTGCCATTCTATCCCTCTCGCTAGTCAGACTCCCATTTACGAGGCTCGCAGGTCCAAATATCAGGGGTTGGTGTTTATGTTCATGAGCATCTGAAACGTTTGCCCTACCTTCCAAAACATCTTGTGCAAAAGTAGCACATGTAATAGGTTGTGCCGGTATAGTATATCGTGCACGAGTTGCGGCATTACGGTGCCAAGCTTCAGCAGTCTTCGTGCGCTCATCCAGAATAGCACGAGAGAACTCCTTTTCCCCTTCCTGTGAATACAAACCACTTCTTTACATCCATCAAACGCACAAAACGTATTATGCCTGCAACTGGGAGAAATACAGCCACCAATGTTGTGGTCCAAATTCGAAACCTTTGCTTAATTATACAACTCGGCCTGCTCCCCAGTTTTAAACATGTATGAAGAAGATCCAAATGAACGAAGAACAATATATCACCCTTATTTTACTGTTTGCAAATCTTTCCTTTGCTTCTCTGTGTCAGCACTAACAATCTGCATCAAGGTGGTGAACCTTGAGACTAGGACCAGTGGGGCATGGTGGTACCCTCAACTATCGCATGTTCAATCAGTACATGCTAAACAGGAAACAAAAGGAATAGGGGCATGTCTTCTTCACCACTAATAAAAAATAAATGATAGCAGGAAGTAACATGATATGCTCAAAACAATGGAATTGGGAATCTTAACACCCAAAAAATAAATTTCCTACATGAAAATCCGGCAACTATGTAAGATGGAAGAACTACTAGATAAAACAGCATAGCAGTGCCCCATTAGCGTCTAATAGGAAGTTCTCATTTTTGTAGGGACTGCACCTGCATTGCACATCATTTCAATGTGTGCAAATATTATTTAGGTAGCAAAATCTCCAAAACTATACCTTTGACTGTTTCTCTTTGATAGCAGAAAGCATCCCTTCCTCTTTCTGCAGCATTTCTAGTAAATCCAGAGCCTGCAATGTCAATAGCAAGAGTATATTCATCACACCAATGCGTAGGCAGTAAACAACCAAACGTAAAGTATCTAATAACCAAACATGACCAAATGGCCTTAATGACCCATTGGACGAAGCCAACCTTACAAATCGCTAGAGAGATTGTAGTAAGCCAAGCCTGCGATAGAACATTCAGAATAAAAATATTAAGTTTCACCCCAGTGGAAGGGTAAAAGAAGAAATGCAATCGGATGTCAAATGTTAATTAACCAATCTCAGCATTGACAAAAAATAAAAAAGATAATCTATATCAGAAACTACTCGCTAGTTCAATTGCAATGTCAAGATCACGAAATATTGACCATGAGATTCGTGATGGACTTTCAAACATGAGTATTTGGCAACCAACATGATGATTAGCCTCATTTCGTATTTTAAAGTATTGAAATAAGTAAGTGCAATAAGGCAAACTTTCTACAGTCATGTGATCTGAGTTTCTAGAAGATAGTTTGAGAAGCTACTATCTCAAATACAAACCAACATATGCATAGAAACAGTAATCTTAAGCAGTAACGCAAACTACCTAATGCGCTAATAAGTTGTGGAGGACATATGCTGAAAAAGTGCATATAGGCATCTTTAGCTTTTGCTCACAAATCGAAAATCTAACTGCCATATAGAACCAACCTCACGCTCTTCCTCGCTGTCATCATCGACCATTTCTTCTTCTCCTGCCTCCACAGGAGTAGATAAGGCAGCTGCTTTGGTTGACCTCCCACGCCGCTCTTTCCGTTCCTTGATTTCAAGCAACTTTGATTCAGCAGCTTTTTGACGTTTGAAACGTGCTATCTGCCAAAATATAAAAGACATACTCATTATTAAGAGTGTTCATTCTTTCAGCTGAAGGAAACAGTATTTTGGGCATTGCTACTAGCCCAAGAGTACAAGACCCATTTCTTCTAAGGAATACATCACTTAGCACAATCCAGCCAATGATCTACAGCTGGGTCAAAATGACTCTATATAATTTTCTAGGATCTTACAATCGCTGAGCAGATCCAGAATTCCAATCCTCCAAAAGATCCTACTTAGAATCCCGATCCTGACAAACTTGATTTCACCGAAAGCACCATTCGTCCTTGCCTACCAATTGCTTCCACGTGCAATGGACCGAGTACAATCTCAAACAAACCAAGTACACCCAGTTGCTACTGTGCATAGTGTGCAACAACAATGAACCGTCAAGTTATAAATTTTCTAAAATCTTACGATCGTCGAGCCAATCCTACTTAGAATTCCAATCTTCAAACAATTCCAAAATATCCTACTTAGGATCTCAAGCCGAACAAACTTGGTTTTACCAACAGCACCATTTGTCCTTGCCTCCCAATTGCTTTCGTGTTTGATGGACCAAGTACACTATTAAACAAACGAACTACTCCCAGCTGCTACTGTGCATAGCATGCAACAACGATGAACTAAAGAAAAGCTTTTAAATGAACCAAACTCCCAACACAATATAACCAAGACAAGAATACAGAACTAATTCTCCAAAATCAAGCTTGTCAATCCCGCTGTGAACCATATTGACACTTATGCACAGAGTAATCCAGCAGTCAAGATATGATACACCAAAAACACCTTATACTTCTCTATGACTATAGTTATCACTTTTTAATGTACGAAGTATCCTAAAATTATTCAGCACCAGAGAAGCACTCAGCTCCAAATGTCTGAAAATTTTAATCAATCTTATCCCCATTTAAAGAAGCCAAGCAGTGCTTAGTAAAATAATGGGTGAGAAAGGATATGCATCGGTACCTTTCTAGCTCTTCGATCTACCATTTGATTCGAACCTCCAGGTACAGATGTCTCTAACTCTTCCTTGGGTAAAAGTTCCATCGCTTCACAAAACAACACAAATTCCTGCAAATCATGGCACCCATAGTTCATCCTTATCGTGTACCACTGCTCCAGCAAGAACTCCAGAAAAAAAAGTAACAAACGCAGCAAAAGTCTCCAATCTCAAAAGTTCCTCCACGAAGAAGTAAAATAAAACCACAGAACCAAACCTTTAGTTTTTCTTGAGAAGCTTTAAGAATGGGTACCCTATCATCAGCAGAAACCTTTTCCATCAATTCAGCCAGATAAAAAGGGACCTGCAAACAAGAACACAAGGAAAATCTCACTCAAACATTTCTACTCGCAGCCCAAAACAACAGCACCGCAGCCGCCACCCCCCGCGGAAACTCAGCACGCAAATGAATGCATAATCACCTCCTAAGCATGATAGATGACGACTACAGTCGCAAAATTGGTGCTTGTCTCCAACAAAATGTGAATATCCCCTATTCATCGCCAGCTCCATACATGCTTATGCGCTAATTCGTAAATGAAACGTCAAGTACACTTCGTTTTAGCAAGATTTAGGATAAAAACTGTCGATGAAGATAAAACAAACAGCAAAAATAAAATAAAATAAAATAAAAGCAGAGAAAGGCAATTGCTCACCAAAATGTACTTGAGATTCGAAGTGCTGATATCCTCCTTAGTCTCGTTGGCCGAGAACAATCCAAGCGTACTTATCATGTTCTCGCACTTCCTCAAACCTTCGATTCCTCTTCTCACAGTATCCTAAACAAATCAACGTCGTCACCGCATTCTTCAGAAAAAGAGATCGCGAAAACGAAATACGCCCTAAAAAAAAACAGAAATCGTCACGCCGGAGATGAATCGGCTCACCTGATCGACGGCGGACTCCGTGGCGGCAAGGTGAATCTTGCGGGACTGCTCGAACAGAGACGGCAACGGCATGTCCTCCATGTTCAATTCCCCCATGGCGAACGATTCGAAAACCTACCCCTCTCTCTCTCTCGATTGGTTCTCTGCCCGAACGAAGACGAGAAAGAATCTGGAATTCAGTTTTCGCAGATTCCTGTCGATTCTCTGCACGAATTGGATGGAAATCGAAATGGAGTTTTTGCTTGGAGAGAAAATCAGAGGGCGATGGAATTTAGAGGGAGTTGGAAAACAGGAGAAAGATAGAAAACGGGTTTTTAGAAAAATAAATAAATTTAGATTAAATCAAGAGAAGCGATGAGAAAGTTCTGGGTGGGCTTAGAAGTTTCGTCGCGATTGGGCCCAGGCCCAGATCAAAGTCAAGAGTCGGTGGAGAGGACTATTTCATTTTTTATTTTTTATGACTTTTTTCGATTTTCGCGTTTCATATATATTAATTGGAGTCTCCGTTTAAAGTCTTCGAAAATTTCTTAAAGATAATGCTACACTCCACAAATGTTAATTGAACGGATTAATTATTAAAAAATCGATGGATGAAAAAGTAGGATACTAATCATAAAAGAAAATATCATGAGATTATTTTATATATAAATTGAATATCATGAGATTATTTATATATAAATTGATTTTGTTGTTGCTTTAAAAAAGCCATGAAAACTTTTGACATGCAAATAAAAGAGAGGCTCTAAAGTTCCTTGCAACGAGAAAAATATTTACCTATTCCTTGAATGCCAGATGCAATGAGATAGAAGTGTCACGTTAGTCTTTCTCAAGCCAACTGAATGAGACATGCACAAAATTTCTTCATTTTGCTGGGCGTTCAAAAGAGTAAACTTCTATTTTCTTTTATTATATCTTCCAAACCCTGTAAAGATTTTTTTTGAAAAAATCATCTTCTCTGAATAGAAAAAATATAAAATACTCGCTGAGGCTCGAGCTTTTATCATTACTCGTCAATATTGAGTCAGTATATCTCTCCTTCTCTCTATCTAGAATAGGAAGTTAAATCCTTGCTACAATTTCCAAATTAATGAATAGTGTTTAATGTATAACTTCACATGTTGTGTAGTTGACTGCAGATTCTTCATATTCCCTCTCGAGCTGGGGACGGTTATTTGAATTCGATTGGCCTTTGTTTAATTGTCTCTGGAAGTTTCGTCTTGGAAATTTAGTGAATTTCAATTTTTAGATAACAATCTTCAGCATTTATGAAATTATGTTCTATCGGGGAAATAGGGCTCTTATGTACCGTAGGATTCTTACATTTTTTTCATTATCAAACTAAGTTGAGGGTCGAGATTTGTTAAAGCGTTGCCATGGTGTCTGGGTTCTCTATAAATTAAGGGTCATTTTTGCAGTGTCTGAAGTGTGTGTTCTGCAAACTCGCGGCCTGTATGGAATTCTTTCCATCTGGTCTTAAGTTTGTTGACAAGAAAATTATTCCAATTTGTTCAGTAAAAAAATAAAATTCGATCTTTGAATATCATAGTTCTATAGTCTCTTTGGTGAACACAAAAAATTCTGTCACCCCAAGATTAAGCTCACCTAATCAACAGGATAAAGTGAATGTTGCGAGTAGCAACGCAAGTCCTACACTTTCAATTAGAGGCGAGTATGGTTCAAGTTAGACTGAGTTAGGAACCAACTAGTGTCAGTCCTCAATTTTTAGGATCAGCGACCAACCCCTATTAAGTCTAGAACTAGATTGACCCTATAATTTGGTCCGGTTCTAAGTTGACTCGCGACCAATATATTCTCAAGAAAAAAATAGCTCAAATTCCTCACATTTCCACAAAGCCTTATTCATCTCCTCACAGTATTCTAGAAAAACTCAACACTACATTCTTAAAAAAAAGAGCTCACGAAAACGAAAGAGATCATGAAAAAACTCCGTCACATTGGAGGCTAAACTCACCTGATCAACGGTTAACTAGTGGTGGCGTGGAGAATCTTGTGAGATTGCTCAAACAGAGACAAAAATGGCATGTACTCCATTTTCAATTCCCCTCGCAAACGGTTGTTCCACGTAAATGAAGACGAGAAAGAACTCAAAATTTAGTTTCACAGATTCTTGGATTCTATGCAAATTGAATTGGAAATCAAAATTGGATTGCTTGGAGAAAAGATCAGAGGGCTATGGAAATTATAAGAAGTTGGAAAACAAAGAAAGATGAAAATGGTTAAATTAATTTAATGGAAGCGATCCAAAATTCTCGGTGGGCTTAAGAAGTTTCATTGTAATTAGGCCCAAATCAAAGCCTAGAGTTGGTGGAGAGGACTTTTTATTTTATCATTTTTTTGAGTTTTCATGTTCCATATATTTTGAGTTTCTATTTAGAGAATTTGGAATTTTTTTCACTTTACGAATATAAATTGAATGGATAAATTATTAAAAAATCGATATGTCAAAAAGTAGGATGATTTGAGAGAAATTAGAGGAGATGCAAGTAAGACGGAGTTTTTTTTTTTTTTTTTGGGGGGGAAGAAAGAAAGATAAAAATGGTTTAAAAAAGTGAATTTTTTATAGCTTAGCATTTTCATTGTGATTAGATGAAATTCCAAGAGTATTTTAGCTTTCACATTTCATATATTTTAACCAGATCCCTCCGTCTAGAAAGCTCAATTTTTTTATGGTAGCGTTTCACTTTTACAAATGTAAATTGAACCGATTAATTATTAGAAATTTATCATTAAGAGGGTAGGATGCTAATTATAAAGAAAATGTGAGTATATTATCATAAAAATATTGTTCTCGTTGTCACTTAAAAAAATTAAAAAACTTTGATAACTTTTGACTCGAAAATAAAAGAGAGGCTCTAAACTTCCTTGCAACAAGAAAATTATTGAGTATTCATTGAATGCCGCATGCATTTACGCAAATCTACTTACCGGTTTCGATTTTTTTATCTGACATATAAAAATGCCACTCGTTTTGCACAATTTAACTTGAAGAAACTTGCACAATTTAGATTGGATAGTATTAGGCAGGTAGAATTTTTTTTTTTTTTTTTTTTTTTTTTGTCTAGTCCTATCATTTATATTGTTTTTTATCGATCCTACTCTAACTCACAACTTACTCTCGGACTTTTGCTCTGTCTCTTTGAAAGTCGAATCTCACATCTCAAACTAAACGCTCCCACTCCCAACCCTTGAGAAGGTGGGAAATCGAACTCTCCATTTCTCTCTCCCATGTGGGAAAGATGACCATTGAGACAACTCCTATAATTCATCCTATAATTCTAACTCCATATTCTCTCCAAGAAAAACGCAAGAATTCTACCAACTTGCTATCTTTTTCCCTACAAAGTTTACTCAGCTCAGCAATGCAAATGGAAGACAAAATCACACTACAACTTCCCCCCATTAGCTTGCATTCAAATCGCTCCTACACAGACACGACACATGCACTCATAGCATTGACAAAATCACCGTCAATTTATACAGAACCCAACACTAGATGACATCGTGACATCACCTTCAGCAATCTCAACCCTCATTTGTGTTTGATAACCGAAAAAAAAAAATGCAAGAATTCTATGGCATATGAGCCTTACTTTGCCAATACCACTTTGGTTTTGCCAAAGTTTCGTACCTGGAAACTGAAATTCACTAAAAGTCCAAGGCAGTCCTCTTCAAAGGCAATTAAACCAAGCTAATCAGACTAGTATAACAGTCCAAAACTCGAGAGAGAACATGAAGATGTTGGATGCAAATTGCGCAATCCCAAGATCTCCATAACCAGAACAAGAACATGCATAATTGAGTAGAAAGATTAACACACATGTTTTGGGATTCATCGAACATAAAGCGGAAGCAGAAAAGAGATTACCCATTCATCAAGGGGATCCACGCATCAAATCCTTCTCCTCTATTGCCCTCTGTATCACTGGCTCAATGAGGCGGCCCCCCTCATGTTTAGCGTTAGGTAAACGCTCCTTAGGTGAGGATACATGTGAGAATTAGGGTTAGAGGAGAGACTTTAGCACTATTTATAGAGTTTCCAACCAGGCCCCCTTATTACGGGCCAGGCTCAACTCGGCCCACATTAGCCAGCCCTATATTAGACTAATTAAGAAACCTTCTATCTCACCTTAGACCAATCCCCGTAAAATGGTAACCTTTAAACGGTAAATTACAATATCAATTAATGTAGTCCACATTAGGAAAACTCTTATATTCTCTCACTTGAACTATATTAATTGAAATCGTACTGTATGCTCGCACATTGGTCTAGAGATAATTCTTAATAGTCAATCCTATCCCATAAAGTCTTAAACACCGAATCATGGCGGTAACTGCATGTATTCACACAGAGCCTTCCGTGGTCACAAGTGCTTTCAACTTTATTGATATGGATTCAATATGGTAGTGTGTTAAAAGGATAACATCTCTCATAAAGAGATACCATTTATTAGTCACAATTCTCTTACCTTAAGTGTCACAAAAATTTGTGCCACTAGAGAATGCCCATTCTCTTACTTTAAGCATCACAAAAAACTTGTGCCACTAGAGAATGTCTTTATGGTTCCATGAACCCACATATGTCTTGTCCTTACGGTTAACCATTCTTTATGTATAACAAGACATATGGATAATGCTAATAACCGGATGCCCCTAGCCTTCACTAAAGGTTTATACAGTACCTTGAGACTTTATCAATATGTATTCAACATAATAACAACACATTCAAAAATATTTTATTGAATGCAAAAGTTGATACATATCAAACCGTTACTAAATGTAACAAACACAGATGTAAACTTTATCTGAGTAAAGCCAAAATAGCTCCCACTAAACAACAGCATCTCATGATGCTCCTAGGCCCATGCTAATGACATGTCGCTTAAATACACATGGGCGTAGGCCTTTAGTTAGTGGATCTATAATCACATCATCTGTGAAAATATGCTATATTATAACGTCACATTTCTGTACCATTTCTTTATGGTCAAAAATTTTGACGGCCATATATTTAGACCCCTTGAGACCTCTGTAGTAAATAAATAATACTACAAATTTATTGTCTCAATATAACCATATGGGTCAATCTATAAAATTAAAAGCGGCCAACTCCTTAATGAGGTTTCGGAGCCTAATAGCCCAAGTAACAACCTAAAAGAATGTTACTAACTCTACTTATATAGTAGACATAGAACTTTATTTACTGCACTTCCTGCTAACATAAATATGTATTCTATTATTAATCTCATGTCATCATAACAGCCAGCAAAGTTTACATCTAAATACCCTACTAGCTGCAAGAATTGAATATGTCTATAAGTTAGTATATAATCGCTTGTCCTATTTAAGTACCTTAAAACCTTCTTGGCAGCAACGCAGTGATCGCGTCTTGAATATAACTGATATCTGCCTTGGAGTCCCATCACAAAGACGATATTTAGTCTAATGCAAATTCGAGCATATATTATACTTTTAAGTGCACTGACACAAGGTACACCCTTTAACTAAATTTTCTCAATATTTAAATAAGGACAATGTGATAGATTCAGTCCATCACCCTTAACAACATGAGCAATTCCTAGCTTGCATTGATGTAAATTGAATATTTCCAATATACAATCAGCAAATGTCCTCCGAGAAAATCTAATATAATATGGCAAAAACAATCCTTACAGACCTCAATACAAAGGATATAAGATGTCTCAAAGTCACAACTTGTAAGCAATATCATGTACATAGAGTATGAGGAAAAATAAATTTCCTCCCACTGACCTTGCAGTATATTGAATTACTTTGTTCCCAATTGAACAAAATAACATCACTATGAAACTTTAATAATATTGTCTGGAAACTTGCTTAAGACCATAAGTTAAAACTTTTAAGTCTGTACACAAGTTTACTTGAATCATCTGCTGCAAAAACCCTCAAATTGCTTTATAGATTTTATATCTATTTGGCGTAACTTTATATCGAAATAAACTATTAATGCCACATTCACTTTGAAAGAATCTTTAAAAATACTAGAAAGAAATAATTATTTCTTCACTATTAAATATCCAACCCTCTTTCAGAGTGAAGACTTTATCATTTTTTATGGCATCTAATCACATACTTCACTAAGAATAAAAAATGACATTTATATATATGTCGCTAAATCAACCATGTAGTGGATATTGTATTCATGCTCTCACAAATAGACTATATAGTTTGATGGTATAACTGATCGTCTTTCCCTAACAAATATCCTGATACAACCACTTCATTTTACACTTGAGAGGTTTGAGAAATTTCATCATAAACTATATCAAGAATCGTATCTTGAACCTCAACAAGTTTAGTCTATGATATAGGAGATTCCACAATTGTCTGTAGCACAATTGTCTGTATAGGCAAAGACAAAGACACAGTAATCTTCCATCATACTATTATCCTTAATAGTCTAAGAGCAGTTATCCTCTACAATTACATCGAACTTTAGAAACTTTAATGTATGTGATTATATAATTCTTGTACCTTTATTAGGATCATAAAATCAATACCCCTTTGAACAATCTAAGTAAGATACAAAATAATTTCGAGTGGATCTAAATTCCAACACACTTAATATTGGATTAGATAACCTCACTTCTACATGACACCTCTAAATTTAATATAATTCAAGTAATTTATGTCCACTCCATAACTCAAAAGAAATTTATGAAACAACGTTGGTAAGAAAACACCTTTTGTATGTGAAAAGAGTTGCTTTCAAAATATCAACCCACAGAAGACCGGATAAATTAGTCTTACTAATCATACTCATCACCATGTTCATTATGGTGCTTCATCCCTTTTAGCCAAATCTTCTTGTTAGGATTTTCAGGCATAGTAATTAAATTACCACCCCAGAATTTATCAAGTATTTGACAAATGACCTTTTAAGCAATTCAATATTATCACACCTGCCAAAATACTTACCGCTACTATTAGGCCTGACAACCTTCAAGACTAATTTTAACCAGTTCATTCTTTATCTCGGCCATTTTCCTTAAATATAAAACTTTTGAAAACAACCTTTTAACCATATACTAGATGTATATGTCATTAGGACTTAAACACAATCTGGCAGTTTTGTCCTAAATTTGATAAGACATAATTATAAGCCACTATGGCTTCCATCATTTTATAGCAGTGCAGTCCGCAGACAAACCACTTTTCAAGTGTTCCAGAATGGAACGCTTCATGGACAGTAAGCAAATTCTATTGCTCTTTTCTCAAGCAACAAATTATATGTCCACAATTTAAAATTTGTACCAGTAAAAACTTCAATAATAGTGGAGTTATTAATTACAGAAAGGTGACCGGAAAACAAGCAATGTATATAATTAGTATCATGTGAGTACTGTGTAACTTGACATACAAGTACACATTCAGAGAGTTACACGCATAATCATATAATCACCTTTGGGCAGAATACATGACATGCAGTTATACACTCCCCACATGATAGCGGTTATGAGAATATATTCCAATCTTCGTGAATTCATCACCTATGGGCATATGAACCACTAGGATCAGACACTCTTCCACCACATTATCAAGTATCCATCCATGAACTAATACATAATCACCTCCTTTGAGAATATAACCATGCATTAGACCAGGAGACATCCCAATCAGCATACGAGACCGAAATTTCTCAAACCCAATCAAGCGTGCCACTTTGGTGGTCACTACTCCATTGAATCCTTGAAACTCTCTCATACCAGGGATATAAACCTTACTGCTCACATAACAAGCAATGTGTGTAATTAGCATCATGTGAGCACTGTGTAACTTGAAGTACAAGTACACATCCAGAGAGTTACATGCAAAATCATATAATCACCTTTGGGCAGAATACATGACATGTAATTGTACGCTCCCCACATGATAGCGGTTATGAGAATATATTCCAAATTTACGTGAATTCATTACCTTTAGGCATGTGAACCACTGGAATCAGTCACTCCTCCACCATACCATCATGTATCCCTCCATGAACTAATACGCAATCACCTCCTTTGGGAGTATGACTATACATTATACCAGGAGACATCACAATCAATATACGAGACCGAAATTTCTCAAATCCAATCAAGCGTGCCACTTTGGCAGTCACTACTCAATTGAATAATTGAAATTCTCTCATATTAGTGATATAAACTTTACTGCTCACATATACCATATATATGTGATTTTAACTTTAGTGACAGGGGCAGTAAATCACCAAAATCACATATCATGCTAATTACATTGCTTTATTCATTAATAAAAATTAATCAAACATATATATATATATATATATATGTAAATGATCTGAATGACAGACTCCAATGAGATCACTGATCACATTAACACAAGAAACTTCTCATAATATAGAAGAAAACATCTCTTGTGCACCTCGATTACAGATTACCAGCACGTAAAGGAGTATGCTTGAGTAACAAAAGTTTTATAACTTTTACTGTCTCTCATAACCTCAATACATACTTCAAATACTTTCCCATAATGGTTATATCTCATTAAGCCAGCTTCAGTTTACAATAAAGTTTAATTTTTATTAATGAATCACACCTTTATAATGCTTATGTGATAACATACCTATAACCCAATACTTGTATTTCCAAAATCACAGAAAATACAAGAAAAATACACTAAAAATACACGTATTTAGGGTTCTGTGTGTATTTTCACATCCATAAAATTATCAAACATGTAAAATAAATTCACCACAAGATAGAGGACGGCCATACGAATCCAACGCCGCCAACTACGCGCCGAACGGAGGCTGCACGCGCCCCCACGCGCCGCCTGAGTGCGCGGCGCGTGGATCGCACACGTGAGCCGCGCCTCGCACGTGAGGGCGCGTGACCGCGCATGGGGCGCGTCTCCGACGCCCTAGCGGCGCGTGAGGCCTCCCCCGGCGACGCACCACCGACCGTCTTGCTCGTCTCGTCGAGCCCAGTCCGAATTTGCTATTTAATTTTATTTTTATTGAACAGAAAATCTCGAAAATCACAAATTATGGCAAAAACTTTATGCGTTCAAGTTCTAGGGTTATGATTGCTCTGATACCACATGTTGGATGCAAATTGCGCAATCCCAAGATCTCCATAACTAGAACAAGAACATGCATAATTGAGTAGAAAGATTAACACACCTATTTTGGGATTCATTGAACATAAAGCGGAAGCAGAAAAGGGATTACCCACTCATCAAGGGGATCCACGCATCAAATCCTTCTCCTATATTGCCCTCTGTATCACTAGCTTAATGAGGCGGCCCCCCTCATGTTTAGCGTTAGGTAAATGCTTCTTAGGTGAGGATACATGTGAAAATTAGGGTTAGAGCAGAGACTTTAAGATCTTATTTATAGAGTTTCCAACCGCCCCCTCATTACGGGTCAGCTCAACTCGCCCACACTAAACAAATGCCCCATATTAGACTAATTAAGAAACCTTATATCTCACCTTAGATTAATCCCCGTAAAACGGTAACCGTTAAACGATAAATTACAATATCAATTAATGTAGTCCACATTAGGAAAACTCTTATAGAAGAATCTGTAGCGAGCTGCACTACATGTATAACTACAGATTAACAATATTCACCAATTCGAGGATTGTAGTAAAAGTGATTCTACGAAGAGAGAAGCTCCGGTTTGAGGGCCTGAGTGTACTTGATTTTCTTTTCTCTCTTTGGAGGAATGATTTTGTAAGGGAAATCTTTGAAAGAGTTTGAGAGATCGAGCAAAAACAAATGAAGAGAAGTTTGCTCTTCTAAATAAAGCACCGAGGAAGAAGAGCAAAAGGAAGAAGATTTCGTGTAGAATTTTTTTCCTGAAGCTGAAGAAGGGCTAAATGTAGTTCTACTTATCTTGTATTATCATAGCAGCTTCGTCTTTTAATCCAAGTCGTGCACAATTGATTCGCTCAATTTAAATTATGCAGAACGGATCTCATTTGACATTTACATCTTGAATAAAAAAATAAAACGACTTGGCCTAAATTTGTACACATGGCAACCGATGAATGGCTTTGTAAAAATCCCATGTGGCAATCAAGGGAGTACCCAACATTCTCGGCCTTGCAACTCGTGACTATAGTATTATTTAGAGTTTGGTTGGTTAAGATTTTTTCTTTTTGGAGTTCTCATAATTTAGCTTTTATTTCACTTGTCGATTGTGATCTTCATTATAAAAACCTATTGAAGAAAAGGAAGAAGCAATGTTCCCCATTTGTAGTACAACCATATAAGCCGTCTGAAGAAAATAATTTCCTTTGTTTTTATTCCCCGAATTTGCTCCTCACATGAACCAAGAGAAATTGAAAAAACAAAAAATTCCCAACTTGATAGGCGATATTATCATCTTAAATTGACTATTATATCCCATGATAGGGAATGATGGAGACTCATAAATTATTGTCACAAAATAGGGACTGGCGGGCAATACAACATTGCTTGGATTGGATCGACCATCTCAATAGGTTGACCTAGTCCTTATTCCAATCCGATAAAATCACATAAACTGTTCTGGTCAGATGCCAATCAAAATCACAAATGCATTCTTATATCACCGGATACAAAACCACACCCTAGTAATCGTATAACGCGTGCAATGAGAGGATCAACGTGCGCGAAGGGAGCTGAATCTAGTGTTTGGAGAATCTCGGGTATACAATCAGACACATCGATGGTCCTAGGAATGCCATTCTACAAGATGGTTGGGGACAGAAAAGAGCCAGAGAGAGAGAGAGAGAGAGAGAGAGAGAGAGAATAAAAGGAGATCGGCACATGGACACCATTCCATGGGATCACGGATCGCTTCCGACGGCCCGGTTAAAGTCAAAAGGGGGCGGGTACGGAGTCCCACCGCGGGGGGACGTTACGAGGGCGAGCGCACATGCAAAATGGACGCTGAGTTTCGAACCGATCACGCTCGCAGCTTTCGGTTCCCACGTCTTGTCCGCCTCCCGACAATTTTTTACATTAGGACTCGGACCGGTTCGCCGTCCCGTCGCTCGTCTTGTGGTCACCGTTGCTCCTCCCTCCTTCCGTCTACTCATTTTAAATCAAATCGAAGGTTTATGAAATTTTGTCAAATTTATAATATTATTTATTTTTTTTAAAAAATATGAAAATAATTGCATATATATATATATATCTATGTGAAAGTCTCGCACATGTCAAGTTAAAATAGATGTTATGACAAAACAAAAGTTAAAATAGATGTTATGATACTTGAGTTGCGAGATTGTTTATTAAATAATAAGCAAAATGTGAAAATCAAGCCGATATCAAATATTCATCCGTCAACTTGATTGATTAGATGAGCTAATTGTTTTTTCTACATATTTCCATGATTAAACATCATTAAGTCAATTCATTAGGCATGTGACCTAATGGTAATAGGAATTGGGCAGGATAAAAATGTTCATTTTCAGGTTTAGGATTCGACTCTCACGCTCTAAAGACAGATAAAAAGTACGAGAGAGATGAGAATTCAAGTAATAGGACAAATAAAAAAATAAAAAAAAAAAACATCATTAAGTCCGATCGGTACAAACTTCATGGTGTGGGAACGTGGGGTATCCCCGCACCGGATCCCAACACCCCCACCACGGAGTTTTTATTTTTATTTTTATTTTTCCCTTTTTCTTCTTTCTCAAAATTTAAATTATTCTTTTCCCTGGAAATATTCATGAGTGGAGATTGCTTCAATTGCTTGAAGGGGCTGCTCAAAAACCATTTTTCTATAGTATAATTAAATGATGAAGCCAGCGAAACAACGCCCAGATTTCAAGGGCGGATCTCAGGCTAACTTAAAAAATTCAGAACAGTGATGGAATATTGCAGACCGATTCTAGCACCACCACGAAAAAATGTTTCAATCTCTCTCTTTCTCTCTCTCTCTTCTTGGGTTTTTATGGCGATATTAGGCAAATGATTATATGCTTCATGTACCAACTTTCTCGAGCAAGTCCCTGCTTTACAGGGCCTCCCCAGCAAAGGAGGCAACTTGAAGACCATAAGAAAATGGGGCTCGGTCGCTCCGGTCCCATGGAAAACCTGGCCTCTCCGGGTCCTCACATCCATCATGACGATCCCACTGACAGCGACCTCTTTCGTGCCCCTCTCCCCTATCCTTAAAAAAACACCAATCTTTGCGTCTCATGATGATCCTTCCCCTTGAGAAATGTGGACCTTATGCACTTAATCACATGACAAATTCCATCTACTTACGTACGTGGAGGGGTCCTTCTTCGAAACTTCTGTCTTCCCTTTTCGACGTCGTGTTCATCAATTATGGGAATTGGTTTCCGCGTAGCATGCTCTCGCCATGGGATCACGGGACCCTGCCGGAGAGGAAGATGAACGAAGGCGAAACCGAGATATAATGTTTGCGATTGTCTTTAGCTTCGATGAGCTCCGGTGTTAAAATGCTATTTTTGTGCTTGAGGAGGGTGGTGGTAGCCTGGTAGGTAGGTGCTTAGCATTAAACAGAGGGGTCGCCTAAGAAGTCTTCTCCATCATGGGATGTCTCCGAATTTGTCTAGATTTGCTATAAAGAAAAGATTTTGCATTTGATGCTGGTCTCACCGGCATGATGCTGCCGATAATGTGGTCCAAGGTCGTGTCATTGGTTTTTTATGCGGTTCATTCCCCTTGACATCATCTTCCGCAGATCATTTTCCTGAGTCCCCAAGTCTAGCTGGTGACCAAAGATCTTTTTCAATTCTGCAAAATATCACCCCTCCTGTCGTTTTAAGCCGAAATTCCAAGGAAAACTAACGAGAAAGTGGAATTTGCTCACTCTTGTTGTAGTGTTGCAGCTTGTTCAAGAACATTATTTTATAGGGGAAAGAAAGAACTTTCATGCTCTACACATCTGGGTTTACTCGGGTCATCCATCCTGGAAAAATTCAAACTTCCTTGGACTGTTCTGATGAGAAAGTCTCTCTCTCTCTCTCTCTCTCTCTCTC
Organism: Eucalyptus curtisii; assembly: GCA_017140595.1. Classification (NCBI taxonomy): domain Eukaryota; kingdom Viridiplantae; phylum Streptophyta; class Magnoliopsida; order Myrtales; family Myrtaceae; genus Eucalyptus; species Eucalyptus curtisii. The sequence goes on from CM029494.1 coordinate 16,284,957, forward strand.
TCTCTCTCTATTTCTTGTTTTGGGATCAGCCCTTTTTTCTAATCAGTAACGTTGACAAACTAGCAGGAATCTAGTGCCTTTTGCTTCCTGCTGTTGCAGTCATGACTCACGAAGAGAAAGATGAAAGAGCAGACGAATTTTTTTGGAGGTGGGTCAGTTCTCTCACTGAAAACCAGGGAACAGTTTCTTTTATTTCTTTCATGCTTTCTTCTGCTTAAAGCACCTTTTTTTGAGCAGATTTTGCAGTCTCTCACACGTGGAAACTCCACTCAACCCTCATGCTTTTGTCATTCTCTTGCTCATTTATATAATTCACTTCTGCATCACAATTTCTCTGCAGTTTTTTGGCCCGGCTGATGCTTGAGATCTACTCCTGATGAGTCCTCCTGAATTGGGTTTCAATTGAAGCCTTGAATCTGTAGCTCTCGTGAGTTCTCTCTTTATCCCTTTTCACTTGCCTCATTTGTCTCTGCTTTTGCATGGGCTTTCCTTCGTTAAAATTCTTTTGTCTGATTTTAGTTGTTTGTGCCTGCATTTGCCAAAACCGGGTATCTAGTAATCATGTACAAATGAGTGAATTGCTCTGTTGTCGATGCCAACTGATTGAAATAATGCTTCTTCCTAACCAACTTTTGACTTTTGCCTCCGTCTTTCATGTTTCTCAAGGGAGAAGCAGCACGTCCCTGCTCTTGATAAATGGACGAGAGGAAGACTCCAGATTCTTGTTTGTCATCCTTGTTCTTATGCGAAGAAAAGGTCAATGACTGGTATCCGATGTACTTTGGTGTGTCATGCGCGTTCTTTGCCCTAAGACTCTTGCCCGGTCGAGAGACGGATGACGACAAATGGTCCAAGGTATGGAATACAATACTCCAAGGAAGCGCTCAGTTGTTGGGTTTGCTTGTGTGGAAAGCTCAGAAAAAGGGAACTGATGAGGGAAAAGGTGCGCTCTTGGCCAAGCTAGAGATGACCGAGCGAGAGAGAGACGAGTTGAAGAGAATTAGACAGGAAGATGCAAAAGCCAACGAGAAAGTAGTCAGTATTTTTGCGGCGCAAGAGCAGAGATGGTTTAATGAAAAGAAAAAGCTGCAGCAACAGACCAGAGCACTCGTGAATGGTGCGAGGGTCCTTGGGAAAAAGAAGGATGAAGAGATTTCTGGGTTGAATGAAAGATTAAAGGAGATGGAGCTTCTGGTCCAATCAAAGGATAAAGAATTGCAAGAAGAGGGACTAAAGAGAAAGGAATTGGAAGAAAAGCTCAAGAAGACCGAGAATACTGCGGAAGAATTGAGGGAGAACGCAAAGCGAGAGGCTAAAGAGCATGCCTCTGAAATTTGGAAGCACAAAACCGCTTTCATCGAGCTCGTGTCGAACCAACGACAGATTGAGGCTGAGATGGGTAGGGCCCTCAGGCAAGTCGAGACCACAAAGCAAGAGCTCGAGTTGGTTTTAGAACAGAAGGAGGAGTCTGACTTGATGGTGGAAAAATTGTCTCTGGAGATTGTGAAGATGCAAAAGGACCTGGAACAGAAAGGCGATATTCTGTCTGCAATGCTGAGGAAGTCGAAGTTGGACACGGCGGAGAAGGAGATGCTTTTGAAGGAGATGAAGTTGTCAAAAGCTAAGAGGAAACAGGCAGAACTAGAGACAGAAAGATTGAGGTCTGTGTCCGAGTCCAAACATGGGGGACACTCGTTGAGAAGTATGTTGGCTAACCAAGTCAATCTAAAACTTGAAGGTGTATATGGAGCAAGAAAAATGAATTCCTGTGCGACAGGGTCATCTCTCACTCGAAAGGCCAGGCTGCAGGCAAATAATCTTCTTGAATACGAGAATCCCAATTTCTCTGGGGAGATAAAGGCATGCTCTCCTGAGTATGATGGCTATTCTCAAGAACAAACTGAGGCACTAGGTAGAAGCTATACTCTCTTTCCTGGCTTTCTGTGAATTTCCTCTTGCTAATTCTTGAAATATGAATGACATATAGCTCATCATGAAATTCGTCGCCACTCCTTCTAAATACTTGCTAGTATGATTTCTGTCTGCTTCTTCTGCCTCTCCTTTGATTTTCTAATTTTTTATCTGTTCTGGTCCTTGAAGCTATCACAACTGATGTTAAGCGATTGGAACACTGGGTACATTCGGAAGCAGAGAAATATGCGACTCTAGTCGAGGAAAGGCATCACCTTGAGCTAAATGCCTTTGTGGAACAGATGAGGCTCAAAGATGAAAAATTGGAAGCTTTTCGTTGGCGGATGCTGAGCATGGAAATTGAGTCCAAGCGTCTGCGGTCCCATGTTGAGGGTTTGACTAGAGATATATCTCAACTCAAAAACACTAATACCAAGTTGGAAGCCCTGTTGCTTGCACGAGAGGACGAGCTCAGTGCTTTGAAAGAGCAGCTCGCTTCACAATCAAATCATATTAATTTCCAGAGGCCTTTAAATGATCCATCTATCCATGATCGCGAACTAGTTGAAGATACCATTTGGTCTGAAGTTAACATCGTTAAGAGAAGACCAGGGCATAAGGATAAAAAGGCAGATAAATTGGCAGCCAAAACTTCCCAAGAGGAAGATGTAGAAGTAATAGTTGAAACTGCATTAGTTTGTCAGCCCACCGAAGTGACGAGGGTCCAATCTCCTCAGAAAGTTTCTGAAGAACAGAAGGATATTGGTGATTGTGATCCTAAAAGAGAAGCAAGTGGAACTTCCGCAGATTTGGTCACTCTCCAAAATTTACCATCTTTGAGCCAGATTTCAAGCAAGACAAAAAATTCTTCCTGGAAAATGGACCTTCATGCTCTTGGAGTTTCGTACAAGATCAAGAGGCTGAAGCAGCAACTTCTCATGCTTGAGAGGTTGATGGGAAAGCAAGAAAGCAGTGAAAATGTCAAAAGCAAAGATCATGGACCCAATGCCGTCAAAGATTTCCTGTCGCTTGTTTCTTTGTTGACCAAACAAGTCGGACGGTATCAGTCACTCCAAGAAAAAGCCGATGATCTGTGCAAGCGAATGGTAAGCTTCTCCTATAGATAATGCACTCTAAGCTCATGGACTTCGTACTGTCAGAAATATCATATGGTGAAGCCTAATCCATTGAAATATGTTAATTGATTTTCCCATTGGATGGTTGTTTCATTGCCAGGCAATACATGAATTGTTTAGCATCAGCAACAGCAAGTTTGATATTTGCGCTGTCATCCGAAAAGATTCCAATTTCCATTTTTATCTAGCGAAGAGATTCCAATTGCTGTCTTTATCTAGCAATAGATTATTCTGACAAAACTAACAAACCAAAAACGAAAAGAGGGAGGATTTCTATAGTCCTCCCCTTGAAATCTCTACAGTGGTTTCTCTTTTTTGCCTCCTCTATGTGCTTATTTTAGAATGACATTAGCTGTAATCTGATCCTAATCTAAATTTTCAGCATGAAAACAATCTGGATGCAAGTCGCGTGGATTCCAATGCTACGAAATCAAGGGGAAGGACAAAAACACTAGAGAATTTTCTTGAGGAAACGTTTCAGCTTCAACGGTACATGGTTGCAACAGGACAGAAATTGATGGAGATACAATCAAAGATTGCAATCGGATTTGTAGGAGCAGCTGAAGAGCTCGCAAAATCTGCCAGCTTCGACATAAAGCGGTTCGCCGATGGCGTGAGGACTCTGTTTCAAGAAATCCAAAGAGGCCTGGAAGTCCGAATAGCTCGCATCATCGGGGACCTTGAAGGAACCTTAGCTTGCGATGGGATAATACATCTGAGGAGATAACCCGATGAGACGAAACAGAGATGAGCTTTAGGTGAACTGTGTTAGAGGGATCAATTATTTCTCTCTCATATTTCCCCTTTCTTTAGCCTCTTTACCTTCTGTAATATATGTATGTAGTTACCCTCGAGATTGTATAGGATCATGCATAGTTCCAACCACAATAGAAATTCATCTGACTGGATATATTCTCAACCTGAGGAGATACGTCAGCTTATAAAAGCAACCCTTTTCGAAACTTATTTTGGGTAATTAATCACTTTAATCTTGCCTCTGGTGACTTCTCTCTGAAACATCAGGTCGCTGTAAAACATTTTGTATGGTATTTAGTTTCATATGAAACGATTCTTGAGAGAGAACTCGGTATCCTTAAAAGGGACAGCATAAAAGTACGTGGAAAGGCGACGCTTGACTTGGCTTGTGAAGCTGAAAGAAGCTAGGCATATGGGTATATTCCAGAGGCATATCTGGAATGTTTCCTTGTCCAAGAAATATTCCATGGCATATGGCATCTTATTAAAGGACTTCTTTGCTTACCTTCTTCCCCCTTCTCTCCATTCTCCTCCTCCTGCAACTGCAACATCTCTTCACAGAGGTTCTCTCCTCCCTGAAATGGTATCAACCAGGCAAGTCTCCCTCCCTCTCTCTCTCTCTCTCTCTCTCTCTGCAGTGTAAATTTTACCAAGTTTCTTTTTACAGAAACTCCCGTCTCCCACGGTTGTGTTTTGTTCATAAGTTAGACGTCTCGTTTTCTGGTGATATTGCTTGTAGTGGCATGCATGGCCTCAAAGATTAGCAATAAGATGGACAGGAGGGGCTGTATGAAATTTATGAGTTTTAACGCATGGGTCTTGAAAAACGAAGTAAAACTTCAGACGGACTCATATGCGTCGGCACCACGTTCTTAGGGAAATAAGGCGTGGGGAATGGTAGCCATCCATCGATCTAGGACCTCCCATGTCTGGAGATCTTAATAACAATGGACCATCACCGGACCATCCGTTTATCCAGAAAAGTAGAAACAGGTAGATAGCATTGTCACTTCAATTTTTAACAATCAATGGAAAAGAAACTGAATGTAAACACCGCTCTTTTCCCGGAAACCTTGTAAAGGATGCGTTTTCTTTTTTATAGAACTTGAGAACTCACTAGGGATTTCTACTTTTTGTCAGCGTTATTTCCATGAATGATCAAGCACTTTCTTGTTATTGGTCATGCACACGCAATAAACTCAAGGTCTTGGTCATTAGGAGCACTTCCACGAGTGGGGAAGCATTTTCCAGTTTCCATACAAGACAGACCGAGAAAATTCATTGAATATATTAAAGAAACCGCATCGGTTCATTACAGAAATTAAAAATAAAAAATCCAGTGTTGAAAGGGAGGGGTTCAATTCTCACATTTGTCTCCCTTTTTGCCTATCCCACAGAAATCTGCCTTAAAAGTTGGCTTCTCTCTCGATGGGCTTGACAATTCTGTCAGTCTCATTGCATAGTCAAATTCTTCTATTTTCAGTAGGACCATGTTACAGGAGCCACTCTACTCTGGTGAAGGAAACTCTGCAATGTAAAGGGAGCAAAAAAACAGTCAATATTCATTTTCCAGTACCTAAAGATTTTACTATGCCTGCATGTCTTAAGAAGAAATCCGGTCTTAAGTTGGAGACAGAATTGACATTACCAGGCAGAAAGAGGGTCCTGCGCATTAATAGCTATGTGAATATGTGAGGGCAGATTGGACCTTGATGGGCTTTAGGAATTCTATTGCCTTTCTTCCAGACTCAAATCCCATCATTAACCAACCAAAAAAGTGCCACAGGAGAAAATTTAGCCTTTCGATAACGCCATTAACAAGACACATAAGTAATTCTCCCTCTGCATGTGTTCTTGTAATAGACATGCTTGTCTCCGGCAATCCTGTAAAAGGATCAGTAGACATCAGCGCTTGCAGTTCTTTCAGAAATGAATAAAATATTTAACCTAACAGATATTGTAGTGCAATTCTCATTTTTGTTTAGATAAGATCAATGCCAATGAATGTGGGTTAGGCTTGGCCCATATGATCTTTTACATGAAGCAGGTCACGTGTGTGTATGGTATATGCACGCATTTATATATACACATGTGATGTCACGCACGTCCAACGTCCACAAAAGCATCAGAGAATGAATAAATGAGACCAGGAAATCATTCTGAGCATGGAAATACTCACCAGAGCTTTTGTTAGACAAGTCAGTCCAATCATGCTGGACAACCTTCATTTCCGATACCTTGATGAGCTCGAGAAGAACTTGATTAACCTGAACATAAGCATAACTTCAATCCATCTTTTGCAGCTCAACAATCAAGCCCAGACAATTAAATTAACTTGTATTACCAAAATACCAAAACAGTTTGATGTGATTTCCTCGTTTTCTAGAGACTCTGGACTGCAATAATATGTTCAAAAGCAACATCTAATAACCTCTCAAGTCTGAATAAACTCTACAAATTCCTTTTGATCTCATTCATACACATAACAAGTAAATTGAATAAATTAAAGTTCATCCATTTCATCAATAATTAGCACAAAACCTACAAGCACTAAGCTAACCATCTAGTATAATTTCATCCAACTAATTCACATGCTTGTCCAGTGCACTTGGAAGTAACTAGCTTTCCAATTCTTGTTCCAAATAAAGTACCTCTTTTGTCCTCTCATGACTCACTAGGTGCCCTCCATCAAGCTCTATCATTCTAGCAACAGGCTTTAATTTCTCTGCCAGATTTCTTGCATGACATATTTGAGCAACAACATCATGCCTGCATACAACAAGGTGAACATACAGTAAAATCGCCAACATTCTACCAAATGACACTGCAATTGAATATAATAGAGAAATCTTAATCATCTCTGAAGTAGAATGACACTGTTTGCGACAAGCATTTGTAAATATCTGAGGAAATTTAGAGTTGAGAGAACACCACTCAAACCATTCCACTAAATCAGGAACTAATACTTCTCGATAGTGATAACTGATTCTGTCAAATCACCTATATATCTTGGTTGGCCCTTGTGAAAATGTGATGAAAGCAAATGGCTGATGTTGGAAAACCCCCAAAGGTGCTCATGCCCCTCTATCACTAAGGGGATAATACTGGGGGAGGCATAATCAAGTTACATATTGATTGACTAGGAGAGGTAAATATCAACATTGAGAACATTGTCCCATTGAATTTGTTTCCTTAACCTACTGCAATGTTCTAATCCAATGCTTTTACAAATTTCCTGTTGAGCTGCCACTATCATTTGCTATGTCAGTTCATAAGGTTAGTCGTATACCTTCCATGAATGATTGATACAAGAAATCCGGCAGAACGGATTAATTCTATCTCTGTTTTTGCCATTCTATGATTCCAGCAAGCATTTATCTGACCCTGAAAGCCATAGTCGGACTGCAGTCCTGTTGTTGCAATACTTTTAACATATTCCTGCAGGTGAGAGGATCTAGTCCTTAGTGAAGTTATCAATGTTACACTACAATTATAAAATTAAATTAGTCAAAAACCAATTATTGACTTGACACAAAGTAGCAATTATTAGTGAAGTAATCTCTTACTAAGTTCATCCAGTTTCAATGAACTCAAAGCAAATGTGAATAATCATTAGTGAAAAAAGTTGCCAAGGTAAAATACCATATTTCACCATGGTTATTCAGAGGTAGGTCCATTTAACTGTGAAAACCAAAGCAAATGCATCACTGGAAATCCTACTAAGGATAGGAAAACTCATTGATAGTTCGGCACTTGTTTATACAGCATTGTTGTGCATTTAAACCTGGAACACACTCGTAGACATAAACACTTGCTAAACCTTTAAGAACCCTCAGGAAGTCTCTAAAAAACACAGAGTCACTAAGATGATGTAGAGTTTGCTCCATTATGATAATGCTAGACCAAAGAAACTTGAGATTTTTCAAGATATCTTACTTGGTGGAGCACTGCCCTCCGGGTGCTAGATCCAACATATTCCTCGAGATATTCCTGCACATAATACATTACTCTTCCATAAGAGAAAGAAAAAAAGACCGATGGTTTTACCCCGTGGATTGCTCTCTACACACACACACACACACACACAGATTATCTGAAACTTTTGTCTGTGGAAGCCTAAAACACCAATGCACTTCCATGTCCCAAAAGAAGACTCCAATCATAAGAACACAGTTGAATTTACTTGGAGTCCTTAATTCATACTATCACAGAACTGCCGATTGTTTGCCTGAAATCCTCATTTCTTTCGGGATGGAGAAAGATTAAGTACGTCTTCTTTGACAGGGATGGAAGGAGGATGCAGGGGATTTTACAATGATGATAAGTACGGCCTACCTTTGAGTAGTGGATATCCAAATCAACAGCAGCCCTTTGCTCCGGAGTTTTAGCCCTAAGAAAGCGGGTTGCAATTGAAATGGTTCGCCAGTCAATCTACATGAATCAAAAGATCGCTGTTAGACCACTCAAATAGTGGTTCAAGTGCAATATCAGCACTGCGTTCAACATTTTTTTTTTTTTTTTGGTTTTAAGTGACAAAGCAATTGCAGCATCCAAACTAATTTAATTCACATGGTAAATAGCACAACTAGTTACTTAATACAAGTACGAGAATTTCTTTGGGAAATTAATAATGAAACCAATTTTCTTGAGGAGAGTTAAAACAGTTTCCACTCCCTGATAACAATGTTCCATCATATGGTGAGGTCAAGGTACAGAATATGAATGGATTCAAGTGAACAATAAGCAGTTTCACCATTAGAAGGCAAACTATGAGAGGACCCTTTTTTGCCTAGATGAAAACACTGAATCATCTCAGGAAGAATGCAACTGCAATGCAGAAAGGCTCCCCCTTGGCATTGATTCTTCTCAGAATCTCTAAAAAATCGTTGTTCCCACACAATATCCAAGGTTAAATCCTATGTCTCTACATTGCTTCTCATTTTCACAAAGAAAAGGACTCTGTAGCTAATCAATGAGAGATCTTTTCAAGATTTTTCAATCTATTTGATTTTGTGTGGTAGCTATGGCCAGGATATTCGAGTGATGCAATGAAAAATCTTTTGAAGATTTTTCCATCTGAATGATTTTGTATGTTAGCTGTGACTGGGACATTCGAGACATGCAAACTGTGAAAGCAACTTCAGCTACCAAGCACAAGCATTCTTTACAAGGATTAAAATGCACAAGTAACCAACCAGCAAAAGATCATAACGGCTCCCGCTAAGCAGTATGGTAGTTCAAAAAAAAAAAACATTTCCTCTTGTTGGTGTGGTTAAAGCAAAGGATAGGAGCATGGAACAAGCTCAGCAAGCGATAAAACAACAACCTGCCTGTAAACTACTGCACAGTGAACACCCACTCAAACAAATAGCGCTGATAATGATATAAAAAAAAAAATAAAAATGGAAGAACATTTTTTCCCCTTTTAGTTTGCATTTGCAAGGAGAAAAATGCCAATCTCTACTCAAAGGAAGGACCATCGCATACTGAAATGGATGCAATACCTTCGGGAAACATTCAAAACCTCCACCAGTCACATTAAGCAATCCTAAAGATAAAACTCTGTCGGGTACCATGGCAGCCAACTTACAAGCGATCATGCCTCCTGTTTTGACAGCCAAAGAGGGCAGTTAGGTACCCTGAAACAAATAGGAACCTGATCTCGACTCGCAGGTAGACATGTCATTAACGGAATTTGGTTCAATTATTACATGGCCAGATGAATCCAGGCATCTAGAAATTGCCATCAGAATGGCTGTTTCAGAATCTCATGAACCCCGAAGCCGAAAAAGCATCCATAAAATTTGGGTCATTAAGAACTCACCCATTGAATGGCCAACGACATGGGCTCTTTCCCAACCCAGGTGATCAAGCAAAGCAATCGCATCTTTCGCCATAATCTCTGTCCTGCTCCAGCAATCACATTCAAAGTCAAAGACAATTTTCGTTATTATTATTTTTTTTTTTTTGGAACAGCACCAAATTATCATCAAACTAAAAGACTAAGAAAGCCATCCATCGTTCCCGATCAGTCCAAGGAAAGCTGAAGTTCGCATTTCAGCTCTGCACCAACCGGCACCCATTCTCACTCCCGATTCAAAAAACTACCATCTCCTAACGAAGCACGCCCTCAAAACAGGTGGAAAGCACGGTAACGCCTCGATCGGGACTCACGTGTACTCCGACTTGTCGGCGGGCACGGAGCTCCGGCCCGCGCCGCGGTTGTCGAACGCGCACACCTCGACCCCGTCGCCACCACCGTCAGCATCGCCGGCTCCTCCGTCGTTGGGCCGGTCGGTGCCGGCCAATCCTCTGATCTGGGGGCCCCAGGAGTCGTGCGTCCCGGCCAATCCTGCTCATCACCCATCACCAAAAACATCACGCCCGGCGAAAACAGGATTTACCCAGAAACGAAAGAAGCACACCATCTTCAAAATTCCAAGAAAGCAAACTTTTTGTTTTTCTCGTTTTTTCTTTTCTTTAAGGACCTATGATGAGGAGGATTTTGACGGGGCCGCCGCCGTAGGTGCGGTAGAAGATTCCGGTGGCGCCGCGGCCGTCCACGGGGCAGTGCGGCATTGTGCTCTTCTGCCCGAGCGAGCGAGGCCGATCGACGACGGAGAGAACGGAGAGAGAACGCGATCGAAGAAGGAGAAGGAGGATGCAAAGATTGTCGGAACGTGTTTCTTCTTCAGCGCGTGTGGAGAAACTGAGGAGGAACGGCGTCCTTTCTACACAATACACGGAGGAGAGAAAAAGAGAGAGAGAGAGAGAGAAAAGAGAGTATAGTATTTATTATATAAAAAGAGGGGGTTGAAGTTGAAGATGCGGACGTGGCGGATAAGCAGCGGGGGATCGCCACGTAGGATGGTCGGGGCGGGCCGAAAGTCTAGAAATTCGCCGGGACTCCTCGGGATCGGGACTGGAAGGCGCTGGAAGGGAGGAAGGGATATTTTATTATTATTATTTTTCTTTTGTTGGGTCGATGTAGGGAGGAGGATGGACCGAAACGGATATCATGGGGATTATGTGCATTATTTCCAGAGTTCTTGCCTCGCTCGTGTATATCGATTCCATCGTGGGCAATATATTTATTGTCTATGTGCACCTCCTCCTCATGAATGGGCCCCTAGTCATTGTGGTTGAATCAGCAAAATCATTTAAATTTTCTAAATTTTAGAGAGTTCAAATCCCGAAAAAAATCCTCCAACTTTTGATCACATTCCAATTTGACCTGAACTTTCTTGTTGTTAAAAAAACTATTTTCATTCTAGTCCTAAATTTGTCCATGCTTATAAATACAACAACTAATCTCCATACGAAGGCGAGGAGAACGTTGATAAAGATGCGAGTTCTAATGAAAAACCTCTAAGTAGCCCTAATGGCGATTATTTGGGCATGCGAGCAAATTTAGGATTTGAGCGAAATTCTGAAAATTATTTTTAGACAAAAAGTTCTGAGAAAAATTAGAACTTAATCTAAAGTTAGGGAATCTTTAGAGGATAAGACCTAATTGTATATCTGTCTCTTAATTCGAGCTAAGAGAGATATGGCTAATAGTTGCCACCGACAGTTTCTTCCTTGCTAAGCTCCTTCACCACAAAGCACGATCCCAATAGCAAAGACTTCAATTCGAGCGGTGATTAAATTAGTCAATTTGCAGTGGCAGCAACAACATGTCTCCATGTTCATTACTTGATCTTTGGGAAAGTCAACGATTCATATAGCATGTTGAGATTTACCCCAAAAAGAAAAAGAAGAAATAGTAAGTTGGGTATGTACTATTTAGCAATGGGATCGTAGGAGGACCCGTCGACTATTTCTCCCCCAAGCGGAAGTCCTAATTGGCATGATAATCAGCGGCCGTACACGGATCAGATCCAATCATTTTGCATAATTAATGCTTACGAAGTTTCTCCGTAGCCAACTCGTGTGTAGCCAACTCGTGTGTTGATTTGACCCATTCAAACGCGTTTACATACGAAACACTGAACCACTAAAGCAGATTTCGCTTTATGAAATTGACCGACAACGAAAGGCAATGATGAAACAAGCTGCATTAGATAATGTTGATTTATTATGTATGTACATAAATATATGTGTGGAGAGGAGAGCTTGGGGTAGGCTTCGGCCGATCAAAATTGGCATACAGTCGGATCCTGACTATTTCTAGAACCCAACCGATCCAAGCTATAAAGAGGAAAACAACAAACCAAGTCCAAAGGCTAGGTCGTCACGGCTGCCGTCATCATCGTAAAAGAACGTGGGAACAGGAGAGTGACCTAAATGTCCATTCTGGGGTCAGACATTCTGGTCCAGAACTCGAGACTCTTCCACAACCAACCAACTAATACCGCATGGATCAGCCGCCAGGAAGCAAGTTCGGTAACCGAAAAGCGTTTGTTAACCGGTATCGGAATAAAAAAATGCCCCAACATCAAAGATCGCTATTTGATAGTTGGTGTTGAAATGGGTTTGGTACTAGACATGTCGTTGAAACACACCCACATGATCAACCAACTAGTCTTCAGAATCATCACGAACGATTTGATCTGCGTGCATGACGTGCTCAAGCACATCATGGTGATACAAAGCAAGTGAATCAAATCATGTCCAAGAATTCTTATCTGACAAACTGTTGCTTAAACCTTAGAGAGGATAATCGACAGGGAGGATTTCAAGTTCGTGCCCGACAATTGTACTTCTGGGTGCCGGGCACATTCAACAAGCATTCTCAGGGAGGAAAAAAAGGCGAAGAAAAGAGGCAATCGACCGTCAATAAGAATTTAAATCCGACAAGACATTGTCTGGGGGAGAGTATCTGATATCACGAGTGAATGTCAGAGGATCTCGGAATGAATTCCAACTCACAACTCATATTAATTGACACTTCAACAAGATAAGTCAACTCTTCCCAGCTCCCACCAATTGCATCGCAAGTCAGCAGAAAGCGGCTTCTTCACTGGAGGCAAAACATTTCAAATGACATCAGTAAGAAGGTAGGACTTCAATCTGAGCATTGGAACTATCTCTCCCGCTCTTTTCCTTTCAGTGTCATCTGCAGACTACCATCCAGGACAGAGTCCACGCATTTTTATACAGTAGCACAGTCCACGGGCAGCTACTTGGAAAGAGCACAGCCCCATTCTTTGGAAAAATAGTGTGGACACTATAACCACTTACCACTGCAGTTGAGACTGGCTCCACGTGGCAGTTATATGTAGGACGATGAAAATTCACAATTAGCCTCCATGCCCTGTAGCTGTCAAAACATGATTCCTTCTGCTTCCCTAAGTTGGGTTGCACAAGTATCCATTTCAACCCCTATGTCAAGTCATAAGTACAAGGCGTTTTCTGTACAAAGAATAGGTGAAGTTCGATCTCAACTGTTGTTCACTATGATTAGCATCAGTCCAAGGTTCTCTAATCACTAGTAATTCTCTTTTTAAAATGAAAAGGTGAGAGGAGCAACCAATATAGCTACCTCCCTTGGGCATAACCATAGGGACTCCACACATGCCACAAATTATCGAGTTGCGAGTCCGCTGAGTCTGACATTGCATCATCAGTAATGATTATGAAGAAGGTGGTGACTGTCGTATGTAGGGACCTATTTTTCGGATTGCCATGGTGAGCTACTTGTTGCCAAGCAACCCCTGTTGCTGACATCGGTTTACTTCTGAAAGGGGATCAAAGAGGCAGATAAATGTTTTAGCAAAATTTACAGGGAGCTAACAACTAGCAGAAGTTATTTCTATCGATTACTTGTGTCAAACATTCTTTCATCCGTGATCAAATCATCTGAAATTAAATTTCAGTATTGACATTATGGTTTCTTTTGAATGCCAATTACTTCAAAAGCATGACGATCTGAGAACAATGTGGAATCACAATATAGACCATAGTATCACAGTACTAGCCATCAGAACAAGGTGTCAATCATCACAACAGTTCAGGCAACTTAACACATGAATACTGCACCATAAATTTAAATATAACTATATTTTAGAACTGCCTGCAGCCAATTCAGCAACCTCCGCTGGACATATTTTTGTTGATAGGGGCAATAAATATATATATGTAAACTGATGATCGATTTTGCATGAAAATGCTCAGAGAAGTATTTTTTTTCTGATTTCGAAAAGAGAAATGTTAACAAGGCATCACTCTTCCTTTAAAGCCTTCTCACAGCTGTGATCATGGATAATATGTAAGCAGTAATTAGAACAGATCAAGAAAGGAATCAAGTGCTACCTCAATGACCAATAGTTGGATGAATTGGTTCTTCTGTCTCTGTAACGACACTGCCGTCTACATAGAATGCCCATCCCAGTCACAGGCACCAGTAATTGAATGAATCTTCTGGTAAGTTGCTTGAGTAAGCAGGTATAAACTCAACAACTTTGACCTGATTCCGATCTGATGAGGCAGAATAGGGCATCTAGCTAAACCACGAGTTCCTGATAATATCATGACATTGGAATCATGTGGAGGTATTCACTTGATTTTTAACCAATAAATAGTCAACCTTTTGGGCCACTTGTGCATACCAAATCACTCAGAAGGAGTTGGATGCCAACGTGCCAGGAAACTAATAATGTATCATTTGCTTGTATTTCATCTTGAGTACAGACAATCTTTTCTGCAGCTTAACCTTTTCATCCCTTCTTCCTAATTTTTCCAAATAGAACACAATTTTTTTCAGGGTTACTGTGACTTCTTCACTCTCATAACCTATCTCTTTCTCTTGGATTTTTAAAACTCTCTGGAGAAGTGCCACTAACTGGTCATCATCCTTTCCCATGCGAGTCTGAATTGATATTAAACAGTCAAGAGCCTCCCCTGCAAGACAAATCAGAAGGGATTACTATAAGCTGCCAGCCTGCGATAGAATAGGGAATTCCCAATGTTTTCAAGACGGCCATAAAAGCCACCCAGTCCATTTGTGAAAAGATTAACGTAGCATAATGTAACTCCACAAAATAATGTTTCCTGTGAAGACAGAGACGATGCATGGAGATAACATTAATGAAGACAATAGAAAAACTAGAGTTTACCAACTGGTAGAGAATCTTCTCCAAACTCTTTCTCACGAATCAGTAAAGCATCCTTGGCAAGGTCCTCAGCTTCTTCATCCCTTTTCAGATGGTATAGAGTCACTGCAAGATGAAGCATGGGAAAGCTGATGGATGGATCATCAGGCCTCAAGGTCCTCATCATTACATCTAAACCAGTTCTTAGCAAGTGCTCTGCCTCCACAAAGTTTTTTGAGCGAGAATAGGAGGTTGCAAGATTTAGAAGGTGTCTAACATAATCTGGATGATCCTTTCCTTTATATTTTTCAGAAATTAACAAGCACTCCTCCAACAGCTGTCGCCCTTCATTACCCCTGCAAGTGCCACATCGAAAATGAAAAAGTCAACTACTAGCTGCCTTCACTTGTCCGGAAAATAGCATTGGTTTCTTTTAAAGTTCATTCTGTGATATCTTAAATGCATGATCAATTATTATACACTCAGATAACTGTCAGATTCGGAATGTTTTCTTCATGATTATTCGAATAAATACCAAGAGGGTACTAACCCCATTTTCATTATCAAGAATTCCAAATTAAGCACGATGAAATACTGATTAAAGGACAAACACCATAAAGCCCTGACAACCATAGGCCCAATAAACCCCTCAACATGCCCCATTCATAGGCCAAGATTAGACAATTCACCAGAAAAGATTACAAAACAATAAGAGCACAAAGTAATTTGGCCAGATAAGAGTAGTAAATGTAAACCTTCCAGTAACATGAAGTAATTCGGCCAGCTCTATTCTCATCTTCTCCATCATGGGATCATCCAAAGCCATAGAATTTGAATCCTTGATGATCTGAAGGGCACTTTTGTATAAATCAATAGCTTCATTGACATCTCCTGTTAACATGCAACTTAACATTAGTTAAGAAAAATATTTATTAGAAAAATTAGTGAGAAATAGGATGGTCATGCACAGAAAAACTCGCATTCTAGGGGCAGGAAAGCTTATATCAGAAAAGGACTTCATAGTATCACCCGCTATTATTGCTTTCATTTTTCTCAAAGCATGGCCCTCTCATCACCCAGACTGATCTACATTAAGCTTCGACTATTAAAAGGCTAGTGTCTTGAAGCAAAGTAAAATATTACAGTGGAAGTAAGGGGAGATCCATATTAAGAGTAAGGAGAGAGTGAGAAATAACCTTTTGCACATTTCACATGGGCTAGAGAAGATAATGCCATTCCAACTCTTCCATCTTTGTCTCCATATAAGGTTTTATATGTGCTCACAATTCTAACAGAAACATCAAGGAAGGCAAGGTAAACATATATCGCAGGGTTCATTACTGCTTGATAAGTAGTACATATCAGCAAGCAGAATTCAGTGCAAACCTAAGAAAAGGACTCTCCGCATCATCAACCTTCCCTTCCGTTATCAGAAGATTGCCAAGACCAGATAAAGGAACTACCAAATCTTCGCTTTCAGGGCCTCTACTTAATTCTAGAATGCTAATTGCACGACAGTATATCTCTGTAGCTTTAGCTGTTCTTTGAATAGAGCCCAGAGCCTTTGCCATTCCCAGTAATGGCGTGACAAGAAAGGTACTACTTTCACCTACAGTTCAACATATAGAAATAAGTAAAGAACAAATACTGATATCTAACATTGCTGCTCTAAGTGAACTCCAAACTGTGAGAAAGATTAGAATTGGCATTATACAAAATAGCAACAGAGTTCGAGTGTAAGAGCACCGTGCATTCATCACAAGTCTCATGTTTTTGTATTGACAGAAGATAATCAAGGTAGTTAAAATCGCTTTTTTCTCTAGGACTGCTAGGGTGCTTAAAATCATATTGGAAGATCACATCATAAAATCATAAAGAAGCTTAGGAAGTGCTATTGGAATCATAAACACAGTAAAAAACACCTTATAATGATTAAATGATATTTAGTATCTAATACATTGAACAGAACAATCCAATGGACATGTCCATTACAAATGTCATAACAATAAGGAAACCTAATCTGAATTTTTTTTTTTTTTTAATGCGTATAAATTAGAATATCAAATTGTTGACTTTAATACCAACATCCCAAACGACAAAAAGTAGTATGTTTACAATATCAAGATAATGTTTCATCGGTAGCAAAGACTCGAAAGGGACCCAGTTGACAACGAAACAATATCTAATTTCTTCAAACACCAACGGTTTAGGTCAATGATTTTTTAAATTTGTGATGTATCACATCTTTCATTAATCACCTCAAATAACTTCAATTTGAACAATCATAACCTCAGACAAAATCCGAGATATTACAGAGACATCACAAACACACGGATGAACATGGATTCGGGTAAATTGCACTCGATGCAATGCAAGTTCTTGCCAAATGATAGATAATAGCAATTCCTTTTACTTCAAAAATGTGAAATGGCATTCAAATCTCTTCACGTCGATATAATTAAGCCCAAGATGAACAGATAAAATAGACAATCTGCCAAACATATGATTATAACAACTAGTTCATGCAGCTGCAGTCAACATTATGGCCACCCTGTTAGCTGCTTAGTTCAACATAGTCCAGTCAGCAACATGACCATCCATGCAAGACCAACAATCAGAGCTATCCTATTAGTCTTTAAGCTAGATAACATTGCGCGTACCGTATAGCTGTTCAAGAATGCTAATTGACCTTTGGTACATGACTGTTGATTTCTCGAACTTCCCCAAACTTGAATACATACTTCCCATATGCATAAGTACTGATCCAAGAAGACGTCCATTGTCATATATATCGCCAACAACTTCATTCATCTGGTCATGCACGAAATACAACAACAGATAAGAGAAGAATCAGAGCCTCAAACACTTAAGAAGAAAAACATCCTGATTGATGTGCTTTAGCATCCAACATCTGGCTTCAGATCTAGTTGAATGCATCACAACATCATCATTTCAAATTTGAGATGAAGAGATTAATCACAAGGGGAATTAGCCAGGCAATAAGTCGTTGAATCAACCTCAAACAACAGCGCAGTCAACCTCCAGAACAACACAGACAAGAAAATACAACAGAAACATACATAAGTTATTGTTGATTATTTCTTTTAAGAAAGGCATCTGACAAATTATTGCATACTTAGGCGCCACCTTTTCCCCTTGTAACACGAAAGAAACTATAAATACACTATCTCAAATTCATTCCAACGCTCCGCCTGATCAACCACCCCTCCCCCGGAGGCGGGTGCAATACCCTTCAACTGAGCAATTATTAAAAAAAAAGGGCAAAAAAAGATTACCAGCTCCAGTAGCGTCTCGACCATTTTGTAGTCTCCAATGCGCATGTACCCCAAGGCTACAACGTCAAGAACAGCAGCTTCTTCGACGCTTCTAGAACCCGCATCGATTTCTCCCTTTACAGCTTCGAAATTCGCTTGAAGTAGGCTCACGGCATCTTCATGCTTCCCTCCGGCAATCATATTCTTGACTTCATCGAATAACCCTTGCAACTCCCTCTCGAACTCATCCGCGCCTCCCGAGGAATCCGCCGAGGGCTCCGACCTGCCAGTTTTCACGCATCGAACATCGACCGCACTCGTCACGCCTCGGGCACTCCCAGACCACGCACTCTCGCGACATTTTCTAAATTACGGAATTCCAAACAGTCAACACAGTATCACAGCCGAGAATGAGGAGATAGACCCTACCTCCGAAGGTCGGCCGCCGCTCCACCGCCTCGATCCTTACTCGTCACGCCGGAGCTAGCAACGGCCCTAATCGGACCGGCGACGGCCCCGCCCCTGAATGTCCGCCTCCGGAGACCGGCAACCGGGGGCGCGGCGGCCGTCGGGAACGGCAGGCGCGTCCTGGAAAACCACGGTTTCGAGGCATCGGATAACCAAACCATTACAACCTCGAAGCAGCGATTCGGTCCCTCGTCGAGGAGAGAAGAAGAGGAATTTTACCTGCGGGCGTTGGGAGAGAGAGGAGGGAGAAGAGGAGGCGTCGCCATTCCAGTTAGAGAACAGAGGAACGCCATCTTCGCGGACGAGAAATTCGAGAATCGCAGCGCCCGAGGTGGTGATGGTGGGAGGATATTGGACTGATGAGTTTCTGATAAACCACTGCGCGGGTCGGACCGGACCGGACCGAGCTGACCGTGCGGTTCGGTTTGAGCTTTGAAGAACATGCTTTTGCTCTGTTTGCCCATAAGTTCCGGGTAATTAAAGATGTTATTTTTAAAAGAATTCATTTATCATCATTAAACATGAAAGGAATATAGAAATATTCCACCCAAACTAAATCCCAAAAGAGATTAAAAACAAAACAAAACTTAGAATATAAAATAGTATATAGCTTGCGATTATAAACGCATTATCATCCTGACATAAAAAAAAATAATCCATCACTAACCACGGAACTGTTAGTGATAAGCTACTTATGCATACTGGTGTCTACAATACCATGACAAACTTTGATAGCTAAATTTACATTGAGAGAAAAAAGCTCCCAAATTTATATCTACACCTAAACTGGGAAAAGGAAAGCTTCCGCCAAATCTTGGAGAAATCAAAGGGCCATGTCCCAAATATCCTATTGCCTAAATTGGTGATGAAGTTCTCACAAAATTTTTAACTACAAATAATTTATTCACCACATCGAGTGAAAAAAAAAAAAGCAACAATGACGAGTGAAGGAGAACACCAAATGAGGCGAAAAAAACCTACTAGATTAGATTGGGAGAAAATAAGGAAATAAAGGCCTAGAAAAGAGAGAAAAAAATGGAAAAAAGTAGGCTCTCAGCTATAGATTGCAAGTGAAGTTTCTTTACGGGAGGACTTTTTTTTAAGGGAGAGGGGTTCCCGACTACCTGTACTTCATTCATATTCATTTTTAATTTTTTTTGTCGGATTATACGTATCTAGTTAGATGGATTTTTTATTGCATATTGCATTTCATAAATTCAAATTCGCTCATCATATTTTTGGAATTTTTCTGCAAACAAAAAAGTTCAAATTTATTAGAAAATTTCGGGGCAGGGCGGCCCGTCTCCTGGGCTGGCACGGCCCATCATATTTCTCGTGGGCCGTGGCCACTGGCCAGCCCTCCCAGCACCGAAACCAAAAGGATGACTAAAGTGACAGGGCGAGCATGTAAATCCAAGTGACAGCCGAATGGCGTCCTCCGTTTTTTCCACTGCTGCACGAGAATCTCCTCCGTCACTGCAAATCAGTTACAAAAAAAATGTCAGTTAGCGGCCAAGCATCCTTCTCTTATCTCTCCAAAACCCCCACAACCACAAACGAAGAATCTCTCTCTCTCTCTCTCTCTCCCGAGCTTCGCTCTGCGCAATTCGCCGGAGCCGGGACGAGCTCGGTCCATCCATGGCGCTGCTCAGCCCGCAGCTGCAGCGCTTCCTCTCGGCCAAGCTCACCTGCGACTCGGCCTCCAGGTCCCCGCCCAGGGCCGCCGCCGCCGCCGTGTCCGCCGCCAGGCCGAGGAGCCGGTGCTGCTCCGCCATCGCGATCGATGCGCCGTCATCGCTGGCGGAGGTGTCCGGCGTCCGGTGGGGTTACGCCAGCGTGCAGGGGGCCCGGGAGGAGATGGAGGACAGCGTCGTCGTGAGGCCCGATGGCCTCGACGGCTTCTCGTTCGCCGCCGTCTTCGATGGCCACGGAGGTTTCTCTTCCGCCAAGTTCCTCAGGTTAAGATAGCACGCCATTGTATTTTCAGTCTGTACTTTCCTAATGGTGTACGCTTCCGTGCTGATGAAACTCCGGTTGGTTCCGACGATCGCAAGTGCCAATGAAATGCTATTTACTTCTCCTCGCGATTATCTGGTGGCGAGAATGTGTTGTCTGGAATTGGTGCTAGAGTTAGCTTTCATTTGTTGTTCCTTTCCGAGCCTCAGGGGAGTGAATAGCACACGCACAATTCACTCTATGAGCTTAGTTCATCTAAGTGCCAATGCTGTCCGTGAAATTACCATAACTCTGTTTCGCACTTTAGTCTGAATTGGCAACGATGTCGTTCTGAGATAGATACGCTTTCAATCCAATCCTTAGCTTAAATTTGATGTTCTGAGTACAGGGATGAACTGTTCAAAGAATGTGTCATGTACCTACAAGGTGGCTTGGTCCTGAGTAAACAAGACCTCAACTCCATCCAAGAGGCACTGCGGGGGGCTTTTGCAAATGCGGATGCGAAATTAGTGAATTGGTAAGCATTGTTTCTCCCGGTCAAGAAAATTTGGTGCAGCTTAGTCGATAAAACTTGGTTCAGTTTTAGTTGATAACCAATGAGAATAAGACCCTATAAAGCATTTTCAAGTCATGGCATTGTAAGGTTTGTATAAACTTTTATTTTGCGAAGGCTTGAGACAACAGAAGAAGAAGATGAATCGGGTTCAACAGCCACTGCTATATTCCTTGGGAGTGATAAGGTCTTCATTGCACATGTTGGGGACTCACGTGTGGTAAGTATTCTTTTCATAAATATGTAATAGGTCATAATATCTCCAGATCTATACAGTACAGAATTAAAGGAATTTAATGTATTCCAAAATATGTATCGAGCCAATGTGAAATATGTATTAAGTGCAGGGCTGCAGTTGCTAATGTTATAGCAAATATCTTGAACGAACTTTGCATTTCTGCCTATAAAGATGTCTCGCACAAAAGCGTTTAATTATGATGTCATTCTTTGTTTGCTTGATTGCATCAACCACAACGAACCCGCTGAACTTCTGCTGCAGGTCCTTTCCCGTTCTGGAAAACCGGAAGTTTTAACAAATCCCCATCGACCATATGGAAGCAGCAAAGTTTCTCTTAATGAAATCAGAAGAATCAGAGAAGCAGGTGGATGGGTGTGTTTTTCTGTTCACCATTTTGCTTTGTCTTTCATTGATAAGTTCTTTTTCTGTGTCCCACAATTAGAGCATAATCTTGAACTCAGAAAGTACCTACTTAGTGGTAAGCAGATTTGGTTCTCTAGCTTTATCATAGTTTTATTTCTCTGGTTATGAGTTCTTAATTAAGTAATACTTCACGTGATCCTCTAGATAGTAATTCGAAGCATCGTGAATTTCACATAAGCCATAGATGACTTTCAATGCGATTCTAGATTTTGTGTTTTTCTATGCGGTTCTCATAGTTACTATACATTACGTGGATGATGACTCTTGTTCATGGCGACTGTAGATTAGTAATGGAAGGATATGTGGCGACATCTCCATCTCTCGAGCTTTTGGTGACATACGTTACAAGACAAAAAAGACAGAGTTAGTTTCTGCAACTCTCTTTTTTTATATTGATTGTGTTTGTGCAGTATTCTAAATAATGACCTCTTATCATACCTCATGACATTTTTACATTTTGATAATTGAACAGGATGCTGCAGAAGGGAGTCAAGGAAGGTAGATGGTCAGAGAAATTTATTTCTCGGTAGGTAACAACTGTTCGTTACTATTCGCTCCCCCTGCTGAAGAGAGGCGGAATGCTTGGGGGATAAAATTTCCAATGA
This sequence comes from Eucalyptus curtisii, assembly GCA_017140595.1. Lineage (NCBI taxonomy): Eukaryota > Viridiplantae > Streptophyta > Magnoliopsida > Myrtales > Myrtaceae > Eucalyptus > Eucalyptus curtisii. The sequence goes on from CM029494.1 coordinate 16,307,311, forward strand.
ACTGTCTTTTTGTGAATTTACTCTATAGCGCCTCTAACCAAACAAATGGCATATCCAAAGAATTGATCTTGAAGTTTGTTATTATGCGACACAGTTGAAGCGAGTTGGTTGGTTCATTTCACTGAGAGCTGCTTTTAGGATGAAAACGTGTTCTGATGCTCTCAGCCAATCTAGTGTGCCTTTTGCCCTAGTGGCTTAAGGGTATCATCACCTTCATAAACTTATAATGCAACAAATGCTCATTCATTTTGATGAACAATTGATGAGGACAGGATGTTAGATATGCCATAATGCTTTTGGTAGTTGTAAGCTTGCGACAGGTGTACATGTATATTTGGACTGTAACTTGTCCAAGTTGCTAACGGTTCAGATTTCATATCTTTGACCACGGGCACAATTAATCCTGTTTCAGCATTCAGTTCAATGGGGACTTGGTCATTGCGTCGCCAGACATATACCAGGTAGTTCTTGGTTCTGATGCAGAGTTCATAGTGTTAGCATCTGATGGCTTATGGGACTACATGAATAGGTATTGCTTTTTATTTGTTGATGAAGTACAGTTATACCATAAGGTTCTTTTTTTTCTTTTTTGGTTTCTCTTTCTTCCTAGGTTAGGAGGTAAAAATAACTTTCTGGCGTTTGCCGTTATTTTTTTCAGCTCAGATGCCATTGAATTTGTCAGAAACCAACTACGGCAACATGGAGATGTTCAGGTAATTACGTTATGTTGTTTCAATGACGAATTAGCCTTAGACTCCTCAGTATATTTAATCCACTTTACTTACTGATCATCTCCTTTACCTATCATGCTTGATAGTTGATTCTGATCTAAGTTCCTTTCTTTTCATTAATGCAGCTGGCTTCTGAAGCACTTGCAGAAGCAGCTCTGGTAATTATAACTAGCAGCATAAACTATTCCATCTCCTAGGAATGATCTCCAAGGCAGTGCTACTAACTCGATAATACATGCATTTGCAGGACCGGCGCTCACAAGATAATATCACCATTGTGATTGCTGATTTGGGGTACACGCATCTTCGATCTGCATGATTCTAGTACTTACTTAATTAGCTGGATTGGAATAGATTTCGACCAGACTACAAGAAAAACCATGCCCTGTTTGATTAAAATCAAATCGGTTCTTGACTACCTGAGCCATCAACTTGAATTAAATAATAAAATCTGTCGCAGATTCTATTTTGCATATCTGTTGTAACCTTCTTATTGATAAATCTGTGTAGGCGAACGGACTGGCGCAATTTACCAGTGCAGCGACCAAATGCGGTTTATGAATTTGGCCAAGCTTTTGCCACTATCGGTCTCGTGTCTCTTGGAATTTGGATGTCTTCCCTGCTTTCTTGATGAAATTGGAGCATTCTCAATTTCCCACATGTATATAAGTCAACATAGAGCTTCAATTTTTGCTCTTTTCATGTGATATTATTGTAGATAACCTCACTTCGACCTGCTAGACAGCGCATCTTTAGAGTAATACAATACAAAATTTTTCAAGCAATTTTTTGATGCGTTGATAGTGTATTTATTGTACGTGGTCCATCCTATCCTACAGTTACAGATCACACTTTAGAGAAAGCTGGAATTTAGGCGATAAATCAAGTGTTCTGACAGAAATTTTTTTTCCTACCCGGGAATTGAAAGCTGTGTAATTAATGCTTTTGTTAGAATGTCTAACTAAAAAAAAATTAAATGGATAGGTTAGGGATATTACATGAACGTAAAACCCATTGAAACTCCATAGACAAGTTAGTTATGCAGGATGCTTTTAAGAGATCAAAAGGGCCCTGAAAATTATGATTCGTCCCGAAAGAAGGTGAAATTACGGCAGGGATGTCTCCCCGAAACAACCATCAACTCTCAAAGAACGTAAATCATCTCCGTCAAATTCACACGGGGTAGCAGTTTTCTAAATTTGACAGATTAATTGCGGGGAGAAGTACTAGTTTGTCGTCCACGCATCTAGATTCAGGATTTGTTACTGCCTTCCATAATTCCTAAAGCCATGACAACGGCCAATGTTGATGAAAAATCGACGAAGAGAACTATGCCACATGTCTCGTATTCAGTACTGGGGACAGTTTGTATGATCGATCACCACCACTATGAATAATGTTCTTGTTCTTGTCCATCTTGTGAACCACTTCATGTTTCCAAGTATGTCTTGTACGTATGCACAGAGTCTGGTCCATAAATTTATAAAGGAATTTCGAGTTTTTCAAGTAATTGGGTAAATTTTGACCGATTAATAATGATTTAAGAAGTATTATTAGCTTATATATTGTACAGATATGCAGACTCAGGATTTCTAACTACCATCGGGAGAGGGAGAGAGAGAGAGAGAAGGGAGAATTATCGAAGCTAGGCAGTGAAAATCGACATTTATAGATCCTTCGTACATAGAAGACATTACAGAGAGGTACACAAACGCATACAGGCAACGTACGGCATATGGGGGTATCATTGCACGCCCGAATTATTATTCATCGGGGTCGTTTATTGTAGCATGCCTTGCAAAGCATGTATATATTTAGAGAGAGAGAGAGAGAGAGAGAGAGAAGGGGAAGTTGATGATGTGGGGGGAGAGTGAGAATGATGATCAGCGTTAAGGATTCCTGCAACCGGGTTTCTTCCATGGTTCGTGCTTGTAGTTGGCACAGGGGTCGTCGTAATCCAGCATCGCCGCCTGCCCCATCAACTTCCGTCCGTGTATCCCAGCAACAACGCCATCCTTTAGAGAGAGAGAGAGAGAGAGAGATGCTTGTTAGCAGCCGAAAGCAACGAATTCCCAGGACGTTATATTCACCTTTTCTGGCGATATGGAAAAATCCCACTTTTGACGAAGGCATGCATGGCATGCATGCATCTGTACCGTACCCCTCATGATTCGTGAGTTCTACCTTGTGCAGCGCGTGATTCGGAGGTAAGCATTGCATCATTTCAATCCATAGGAATGAGTAAATAAATTTGAAATTTATCATTCATTTATTGAGAAATGAGAAAATTCATAACACTTGTCACCTGACAATCGGTGTGAGCAGATGACCGCACTCGACATTTGAAAATAACTATATCTTATATCCCCAAGATTTAGAGTTCCAAACATTTTCTACTACCCGAAGTTGGAATGGCTTAATGGGGTAGTAGGATAATTTAGGCGCACGCAATATTTGTTCTTTTTTTATTCTTAGCAATGAAAGTTACCTTATGAAGTGGAGAGCCAGAGATCTTGTCATCCAGTTCCGACCTTCCTGCATTCGAGAAAAGACATAAAACAAAGGATGTTTAAACTATGTGCAGCAAGTTTAATCTCAACATGATCTCCAACTTTACTGACTAATGAAGGGTTTTGACTTTGTACCTGAAGAGAGAGCGCTCATGATCAGGAGGGAAGCGAGGAGGGCAGCAGGGAAGGCCTTCAGAGCCATGGCTTGTGCAAATGCAATCTCTCTCTCTCTCTCTCTCTCTCTCTCTCTCTCTCTCTCTCGATGTTCTCTCGATGTTGAATCGTGATGGAGCTGGCGATGGTAAGGGTTTTCTTTTATAGGAACTCAGTAGTAACACCGAAAGCTGTGGTGGTGACTAATAGTCCCCCCACTAATCTCCAACCCAAAAATTGGTATTTCGACCCCAGTTGCAATTTCTTGCTCTTCTTTTTCTTTCCTTCTTTTAGTCACAGACAGCTAAGAGTCAACTACACTGTTCTCACGTTACATCACCATGGAGAGCACTTTGCATAGTTCCAACCTCACGCTGATTATGTTTCCATTACTATTATCTTGATGTGCAAACTTGATAATCGTTTATCGACCAGTAATCGCATTTTCGAGTCTATTACTTGCACGCCATAGATAGAGAAGACTCTCGGAATTCCCACCATAAGACCTTTTGACGCTTACGTCAACATATGTAGACAGATGCAAAAGGGAGCTAATTGAGTTAGAGAGAGAGAGAGAGAAGGCACCATACCTCACATCTTCTTTTCTCTTTGCCCCGTCCATGACTCCATAACTTGCAATTGACCAGCACCTAATGAGGAAGAGTGTGGGCTACATGGTGGGACTTGGATTATGGGCCAATTTTTTCTCTTAGGTCAGCGTGAAAGGGCTCAATAATAGTGGTTCAATGACTCGACCATACCTTCATCTCTTTCCTTTTTCATGTCTTGAAGCTAGCCAATCATCTAATTTACTATTTGATTAACTATATTTAGTTCATCCATTTTCTCTGAAAATATGAGGCTAATTCCCTAAAAAAAACTCCAACTTTAGATTTATTACTAATTCAATCATGAATTTTTTCTTGTCTAAAATTTTTTTCAATTTTCACTTTTAATCCCAAATTTGCTCACGCATCCAAAAGTCACTACTAATTTCTTCAAGATTATTGACAGCGGGAAGTTATTATTGTTCCATATGAAGGTACAGGTGCTGATGAAAATGTGGCATCTGATAACGAACCTCTAACTAGCACTGATATAGATAGTTTTAAAGAAACTAGTGGCGACTTTTGGTGGCATGGGTAAATTTGGGTTAGAATGAAAATTGGAGTTTTCTTTTTTTAAGATAAAAAAAAATTTTGAGATAAAATTATGTTTGTGCCTAAAGTTTGTTGTTCTTCTTTTTTTCTTTTGTTGATAAATGAGTGAGGCACTAAGGGTGAAAAGGTCAGTTTGACCTTGGGCCTAACATGGCCTTCCATTCAAGCTGGTCTACCTGTGATCCTCATATTTAGGCTTCATATGACATTTTGAGAAAATAATAGTTGGCATCGATGGGTTACAAATACAAATGACAAAATCAAAGGGGAAACCTTCAGGAACATAAGTGACGATCACTCAAATTAGCTAGTGATTTGAAACGAGAATAGAATTTATAGTGTTGATGTCCCTTGAAATCGCTTGACACTACTCCAACGAAACTGGTACATTTTATGCTCACATATTTCTCCTTTCAGGGTGTGAATTTATTTTACTAAAAACTCCATGATAAAGGAAAATATTTATCATGAAAATCATATTCAAGAAGAATGGCTAATTTTTATTTGTTTGATGGTTTAGGAAAAGTAATTTCTTTATTATGAGAAGCGGAAGCCATTTTCTTCCAAATTATGTTTGTTGTTTTTGTTCAATGGAAAACATTTTATGTAAATTGATTAGTTTTTCGTCATCCATGATACTAAAAATCGAAAAATAATTTTCCCAAAATAGTTTTCCTTCAAACAAACAAATCCTTAATGTCATTTTAAAGTGACAAAAATAACACAAGCATTGAAAGTTTGTAGCAAGCAAAAATCTATGGAATGCATTAACGAATAAGTAAACCTATCAAAATGGATCATAAACTCATTTCTCAACTCACATTTGATGGGCCTTATATAAGTTAGTGATGTTCAGTAAATAGATTACAAACAGGTTTAGAATGGCAAAACCCAATATATATATGCGCGTGTGTGTGTTAAAAAGTTCATAATATACTCGACCTCAACTCACCTTTGCGATTCCTTCTTCACTCTTTATGAGAAAATAATGAACTCTTTGGACTATTCCAAGTTTAGAGAAGCCTTGGTGGGACCACAAGATGGGCTCAACATCACCCTTATTAAAAAAATCAAGATCGCTTCTATTTTTTCCTGTTGTCTTTTATTTTTATTAAAGTTCCGTTTGTTAGTTATTGGAGTATATCTTTCCTTGGTTGCATTTGGCATTGTTATTTATATATAACATTCTAATCTTTGTTCTTGTCATTACAATCCATGGTCAGTGTAAATTATCTTCTTCAATATCTTACATTCTATTTAATTAAAATTTGAATTCCTGCATGTTATTTGTTGCTGTAATTTTATGAATTTACTTTCTCTTATTCTTCGTTGTGAATCAAAACAAAAATTGAAAATTCTATGCAATGTTGAAAGCCAATTCTTTAGCATCTTATAATTGAAATAGCGATTTTATCCAAATAACATATACACATGAAGAACTTAAAATGACTTAACTAGGTGGATATGGATTTTCATAGGTTGGATTAAAAATGAAAGTATATTAGTAAATGGGTCGGGTCGAGGTCGGGTTACTAAATTTGTATTGCATATAAGTAGGTCAAAATGGGTTAAATTGATCAATTTAGATTAGACCATTTTCGACGCGACCGGCCCAACCTTCCCCTTTGATGGCCCTAATGATAAAGGATTTGAATTCTGAAAATATTATGTTTTCCGAATTAGAAATTAAGAATAAACCATCCCCTAAGTATACATTGAGTTTGTACATTTATTTTGCTGACGGTCACATCAATCCAAGCTGACGAGCTATGTCGGATGAATGACATGTACACTAAACATTCACCTTAATTAGCCACATAAATGGACCTCCGTGGGTCGTCTTCGTCGTCATAACTTAGTTTGTATACCCGCGACGTTTCTAATGGACTTCTGTTCTGATTTTTTCTTGGGGCGCATACTTTGCTTGTAGTCAAATCCATGCCAAGCCGACAAACAAAGTGATGCGAATTGGACAAAGCAGATGGTGCGCATATATGTGTGCAAAAGAGAGCATAGAAAATGGCAATGGCAACGCCAACGCACGCAAGTGAATGGTGAGTGCTATTCACTTCCAAAGCTGACTCAAGAAAGAAAATTTAGGGTTTCTCTCTCTCTCTCTCTCTGTATTCCTTTCTTCCATTGAACGTCCCAGCTTTCTTCATCCATCTCTCTCGCGCATAGATGCAGCATGAACTGACATGAAATAAAATTCAATAAATGGAAACTCGAAACATAATGGGAGCAACGAAACTGAGCCATAAGAAGTTCCAAATTCATCCAGAAAAACCTAGTTAGGTTGGTGGCATGAAGGTGTCATATCACAAAAGCGACGAGCACACCGCAAAACCACGTTCTCTGAACCACGCCACTGAATGAGGGAAGACCGAATTCGCGTCCCTTTCCCTTCCATGTTCGTTTCACCATACTGATGTGCGCTCGGCTGTAGCAGTACTACTGTGGGACGAGCGCCTCACTCGTTCTTGCTTCTCTATTTCTTTCAATTCGCTTCTGCCACGTAAGCGGACGACGTCGACGTCTCCCACTCGCACCCCACTTCTCTGTTGCCCTTCCTTTCGTCGAGCTATCATGCCCGTCGCGTTCCGGGACCTCCTTTTTCCATGCGGAGCCCAGGCGGGAACGATAATGCTAGATTCAGTAGAAACTCAGTTGGCAAAGTTGTGATACGAATATGCGTTTAGGACTGGATTCATGCGGATTCCAACATGAGTCATTGCGTTCTCTCAGTGATCTGTCACCTTGGAAGACGACAGGTCATATTGATCCTAAACAGGAGCGTTGAGGCTTCTGTGCATGTTTGAGGACAAAGTTTCGAGGGAAAAGTACCAAAATTGTCCTAAATATTTTGTATTGGTACCAATTCAGTCCTAAACTTTTCAATTGGACCAATTTAGTCCTAAACATTTTCATATTTGGACCAATTCAGTCCATCCAGCTAATTTAAGCCGGAAATTGTTGATGTGGCCGCCGGCGGTCTTACGTGGCGCCACGTAGATAAATTTTATGATTTTTTATAATTTTTTTCAGATTTTTAAAATTTTTTTTTCCTTTTTTTCTCTTTTATTTTTTTTTTATTTTTCTTTTCTCCTTACCCTTGGCCGGCGAGGTCGCCGCCGGCCGGCCGGCCGACCATCGCCGGCCACAGCCGGGGCTGGTCGGGCGCGGGGCCCCGCGCCCTCGCCGGCCACTAGCGAGGGCCACCGCGCCCTCGCCGACCACGGCGAGGGCGAAACCCTCGCCCGTTGGCCGGCAAGGGCCTGCGCCCTCGTTGGCCACGGGCGAGGAGCGGCGGCCCTCGCTCATGGCGGGCGGGCGGGCGCCCGATCCGAGCGAGGGCCCTCGTCGGGGCGAGTCTTCAAGCGGCGGCGACGGAGAGAGATGTTGCGAGGAGAAGCGCGCGGCACGGACATGCCCTTGTTGCGAGGAGAAGCGGGCGAGGGCGCATACATGCCCTTGTTTGGATCGGCGAGGGCCGCCATGCCCTCGCGCGCCACGGCGAGGGCGCGAGGCCCTCGCCGGCCGAACGGGCGCAGAGCTCGGCCCTCGGCCGGATACGGGCGGGGTTTCGGCCCTCGCCTATGGCCGGCGAGGGCACGACGACCTCGCCGGCCGAGAAAAGAAAAATAAAATAAAAATAAAAGAGAAAAAAAAGGAAAAAAAAATAAAAAATATATATAATTTAAAAAATCTGAAAAAAAAAATTATAAAAAATTATAAAATTTATCTACATGGCGCCACATAAGACCGCGGCGGTGACCACATCAGCAATTTCCGGCTTAAATTAGCCGGATGGACTGAATTGGTACCAATGTGAAATGGTTTAAGACTAAATTAGTCCAATTGAAAAGTTTAGGACTGAATTGGTACCAATACAAAAGGTTTAGGACTATTTTGGTACTTTTCCCAAGTTTCGAAGCTGAACATGCGTTTTATCTTTTCCCTTTCGCATTTCCGAAGGCAAGAACATATTCTTGACGGAGAGAGCGGGAAAAGTGAAAAGGCAAGTCCTTATGCTTCATCGGACATTGGAGTTGTTCCACTATCCTATTTTCAAAGGAAAGGGAATGTTTCTCTTTTCGCATGTTTCTAGTTGGTAAGTGCGAAGAAACTGTATTCGTCATTCATCAAATTCCGGAAGCAACTTACCAACACTTTCAAAAAAAGAAGAAATACCATTTTTTCTTAGGTTTTTCGAATTAGCAACTCTCTTCTTTCAAAAAATATTCTATTTATATTTCATACCGACACCTTAAATTTACTTTAGTCTGAATTACCGACTTTTCTCTTCCTTGACCAAAAAAAACAAGTTATTATCTTTTAGTAATTTTAAGTTACTTCTTAGTAACCCCTTGAAGTTACAAACTACGATATGAAATTACCGACTTTTATATAAGTAGATTACTAGCTTTTTTCCCAATTAAGTAAACCAATAGAAAAGTTGGTAAAAAAAATAAATAAATGTTGATAGCTAATTCATATTAGAATTGGTAACTCAAAAACTATTCAATAATTTAATTGGAGAAAAATTGATGATTCACTTAAACTAAAGTTAGTAATTTCATATAAATAGAAGGTGTAATTAAGAAGTACAATGTAAAAAGTTTGTAAGAGATAACAAAAAGTGGCAATTGAGAGTTTGGTATCCGAGGCAATGAAAAGTTGATGACTCATTAGCAAAGTTGGTAAAAAGAATTAAACATTGGTAAGAAAATGATAACCCAAAACTAGCTGACAATTCAGTATGATAAAATTGATAATTGACTCTAATTAAGGTTGGTGATTTCATATAATAATGAGTAAATTCAAAGTTTAGTAAGTTATGTAAATAGAAGTTGGTAAATTAATAAAAGAATTAGTAGAGATAAATACAACATGAGTCTTATAACTTGTCACGATGATGTACTTAAGTCCTTAAATTTTCATATCATGTATTTAAGTCCAAACATTTATCACGGCCATCCATTTTAGCCTTTCTGTTAGCTCGGTTATGTACTAGTAGACCGAAAGTCTATGTGCCATTATTTATTGAACTGCCACATAGGACAAAAGAATAGTAGAAAAAAGCACAGAGTTCTTTTTCTTCACTTGAAGGATTCAACGAAAGGACCTGATCAAACTTACAAGTTTTAGGGTCTAAATGCTTGAAAATAAGTGTTTTAGGATCTCAATACATTATGGTAACAGATTTTAAGACTTGCCCTGTAAGTGACTCGAGTTAGGAATTTTCAAACGTAAAAGAGTTGGTAATTTCATCAAATTTGGTAAGTCAAGAATTAGCTATTTGAAAAGAAAAAAATCACTAGTCATTTTCTTACCATGAGTTTTTCAATATTTATCAATACTTTTTGAAATTTACCAACATAAAAATAGTCCATATTTTCTGGTGCAGAAAATTAGAATAATGCGAAATATATATTTTCCTTTTCATGCACCAATATTTTCATTTCAAGTGCGTCTTTTGTTTCACTTCTCCTTATACTGCTGGTCCCTTTGCCAGTCAATTGTGATTCCTCTAATTCCATTGAAAGCAATCGATTGAGAATTCAATCTAAGATATGACACCTACACTAAAGTGAAGAACAATAAGAAGAGATTGAATTGAAGAAAAGTTCCATTGCTAATTGTATTGAGGCCGGTCCAAGATGGCTGTTGTCATAACGAGGTACACCACCAAAAAAAGTCGTCATGACTACTCGAATTGAGCGGCTCGAGACCATTTTGCCAAAAGAAACAAGAAGTGTAAATTTATGACTACGAATTACAAGCAGACTCTTAGCATTTGCCTTTCTAACTGTCTTCAATCTACCGTGAAAAATAAAATGTGAAATGTAGAGTTTAGAACTACAGAGCAGAACTAGAAGAGAGATGCAGTTGTCCCAAAATTGGAGAAGGAAAGAAGATGGATGATCTATCTTCTTCTTCTTCCTAATCTGACGAGCAAGAAACACCATCATCCGTGGTAGGTGCATTTTCCATAGCCTGAAAATGATAAAGAAGCAGAACAGTCAATAAAAGATCAATGAAAATCTATCTTGCCCTGAATAATCAGCAATAAGGAAGCCCAAGGACTAACTTGGATCGATGGCGGTAACAGCTCCGGTCCCTTTGAAATCGCAATCGTAGTTGTTTCCTCCCATGGCTTGGTAATACGCATTCATGGCATATGCCGCGTGAGCACGGACCGTGTTAGGCAAAAAGCACGCGCCACCTTCTTCTATCGGTCTGCATTCCAACCCGAGCCCGCATACATAATCGATATTTCTCTGCAGAGCATCCGGGTCTGCTCCTGTTTTGGGCAGGCACCATTGTGTTCCCTTGGGTGGTGACATGGATGCCGGACTTGTCGGCGGTGTCATGGAGCTCGGGGCTGGAATGGGATCGATTGGCACCGATGATCTAGCCTGCCATAGCCAAGTGGACAAAGCAATCAAACAAGCATACTTATAAGGGCGATGACTAACAGGAACAAAGGACGGTAACTCTTGGCTGCGGCGGCTACCGTGGGCCTCAAGATCCCAGCATCATACACCGGGGTCATGTCCGGCCTGAAGAGTCCGAAGTTCCTCTCGCACGTCGGTCCCGGCTTCAAATTCTCGTTGAAGAGAGCAAAAATGTAGGTCTCAAATGTCCGCTTTGGCATGAGGGGCGTGCCAGCGCCCGACGATACATGGCGGATGAGATTACCGTTGTAATCTGCCGCCGTCTTTGCATCCACACCGACTTGGGTCGAGTCACACAATGAGGGCCATCCTGTTTCGGCTATCACGATCTCGATATCGGTGAAGCCCAGCACCTTCATCGCCGAGTAGACAGCGTCCAATTGCCCATCCAACATGTTAGTGTAAACAAGTTTGGTATTCTCATCCATCACCCCTGCATTCGGCCTGAACACCGCGTAATCGAGAGTGTCCTTGGAGAAGCCGAAAAATGGGTACGGGTTCACCAAGAAAGGCGAGCCGGTCTCCCTGAGGAAGTTGAGCAGCGGCCTTAGAATGTGCACGTCGTAGCCCTGCCGGAACTTCCCGCTCGACGGGGGGCTCGAACTGGACAAAATCCCTAAGGAGTGAGGCGTGGAAACCTTGATCCTACCGTCCAGTGACGCACCAGCAAGGGCAGCGTGCAGCATCCGCATCGACATCACCAGGTTGCCTATCAGCAACCTGTTTGCGGTCGCCAGCACTTCGTTTCCCACCAAAATTCGGACAATGTTGGTGGCGGGAACATAAGGCTCGACGTTAGTTCTCACCCAATCTTGGGCATTGCTCAGCTTGGCAAGCTGAGGGATGAGATCATTAGGGACGGTGACGGTGACGGCGATGCCGGTGTCAGCGAAGGCTTTCAGTATGTCCGGGTCCGCATCGAAGAGCCTGACGCGATCGATCGTGGTGGACTCAAGGAGGAAATGGGCCACTTGGGCGGGTGGAGGTAAGTTGTCTGCGACTGTGCCATAGTTGACCCCAATGCCAGCACGAGCTCCTGAAGACAAAGATGAGAGCATTTGGTCAATAGTCAAGGGTGCTAAATTAGACAACCTTTGGTTCTAGAAAGAGAGAGAGAGAGAGACGGAACAGACCTTGCATGAAGAAGGATGAAGAAAGAAGCAAGAAGACAATGTCGAAGACTGAATCTGACGACATTCTGGGGATGATCTTTGACATCTCCGTGATCATAAAACTTGCAAATGTGGAGGTGCAGAAGATGAATGAAGGCGCAGCACGTCAATTTGGGAACGGCCAGTTTGATCTCCATTGTCTAAAAGCGAGAAAAGTATGACTCGAGATACTTTTCTTTGCATCGAGTGTTTCTTGCTGATGCTTGGAGACAGGAGCTTTTGTTCTTTTGAATTGGGAATTTGCTTTAAGAAGATTTCGTGAGCATCTTCTTGAGCTTTTCTTAAGCATCTTCTTGGTCAGTTTGAACCTGTCGCCGGCCCCCTTTTTTTCCGGCGGGATTATCGTGAACTGTACTCAAAAGTCTCCATGGAAATCAACCATATTTCTCAAATCGTACTGGACTTCCAAACGAGATTCTTCTATAGTCAATTATCTTGTATGGTCATCCAAGAATTCCTAATTTCTCCACTTCGATGCCACATTGAACCGTCAAAGATTCTTAACTTCTTGCCAGCTCGCTTTTCTCATTTCCAGATTACATATGTATGTGGGCATAGAGCGTCAAAATGGGTCATGGACCCATTTTTGGACTCATATTTTATTTATATAGGTTGTATATGGGTCATAGGCTTTTAAAAGCCTAACTAAAAATGAGTCAAAAAAGTGAGTCTGATTTAACTTGGATAAAAATGGTTAGAATTTGTGACCCATTTTCGACCCATTTAAAATATCAAGTAAGTTGGAACCTTAAAACCCATTTCTAAATTTCCAATCCAAGACCCACCCAATCTTTCCCTCTTTAACTTTGTTTTTTTTTTTTTTTTATAAAAAATCGAAATTATAATTATTTTTCATAATTCAATTTTCTTTTCTTTTCTTTTTTCGTTTTTTTTTCTTTCTTTTTCTTTTTTCTCTCTCTTTCCTCCTTCCTTAGCCGGTGGCCGGCACGGCGACGGCCGGCGACAGGCCAAGCGAGGCTCGAGCTCATGGTCACCGGATCTAGCGAGACTCGAGCTCACCGGCGTCGGGCGGGGCCTTGGCCTCGCCAGATTGGCGAGATCGAGCCTCGCTGGATTTGGTAAGACTCAAGCTTGTCAATGTCGGCGAGTTGATCTCCCCTGTGGCCGGTTGCCGGCCGTCATCATGGCCGATGGCCGATGAAGAAGATGACAAAAGAAAAGAGAAAAGAAAAAAATAATAATAATTAAAATTATATTTTAAAAATAAAAATAATAAAAATTATATTTTAAAATTAAAAATAATTTTTTTAAAATAAAAATAATTTTGATTTTTTTAAAAAATATATTAAAATAAATTTTCTATTAAATTTAAATTTGTATTGCTTAAAAGTGTTTTAGCAATACTTTTTTTTTTTATAAAAAGAATCATAAAAATGAGCTTTCTTAGGTTTGGTTAAAGATTTTTCATGTTATAGTTTTCAGTTACTCAATAGTATGTTCACTTCAAACAGGAGAAGCATGTGCATGGTCTAATTCTTTATAAATATTTCAATTTATAGTTTTTTTTTTTTACTTTTTTTTATTTTATTTACTATTTTTATTTAATTTAAAGTTTTAATCCAATTAGCATATAGTAGATGTGGGTTTTCCTAGAATATTAATATGTTTTAGCAATACGGGTCAGGTCGGGTATGGGTCACTTGATTTATATTACATGAATATGGGTCAAAATACTCAAAACGGGTTAAATGAGTAAATATAGGTCGATCCACGACCCAAACCCGACCCGATCCGCCCATTTAACGGATTTATGTGGGCATTGCTCTCTACAATGGGCTTTCACCCTCTGAACTCTAGTTGAAGTTGTTGTTCTAGGCCCATCAGTCGGAGGCCTAACAGGTGCTGCTCCAAGCTTGTCCCAAGGAATGGCTAACGCCCGTTTAGACTTGCTTTGCCAAAAAGGAAATTTTATATATGTATATAGATCTTCTAATCACCCTCAAGCACCCTCTTGTCTTCATACTTGATCTGAATGAATTTAATAATTGATTAAGATCTTGATCTACGGCAATCTTGCTTCGACAAAAATGAATAGAACACCCATGTTTGTTTAATGGAAAGCTTATAGTTCTATTTTATGTGAAGCAGACTGCTCTAACCCAACTTATAGATGGAATAACTCAGATATTCTTACTCTTTCTCATTTCGTTTTTCTCTTCCAAAGAGTTTACCAATCGAGACCGCGAGATGTTTGATATTTGGATCTTTGGATGCTTGGTGCCCATTCTCTCAAGTCAAAAGCGACGTATCAAATCACATCATTATCCCTTAGCCACCCAGTGAAATGGAAGGAAATATACTCTTTCGAAAAGCACCTGAATAATAAAGCATGTGATAGCCAGCCATTCTTTGCGTACCATCAGTGGTTTTCGATTGGCTTTTGCATTTCACCTCAAGAAAAAGAGAGGAGAAAGCTACGTTTGGTCGCGTGGCATCCCCAGCCTTTCATGTGGCTTGTGTCCGTCCCTTTAATGCCTAATAATGATGCTATGGACTTGTATACTGATGCCCGAGAAATGCTATTCCCTGAAATTGCTGTTCTATGACCACTCACATCAAGCACGAAATCATCGATCACGCCGAAACATCGCTAACATCGTCCATCTTTTTTGATAGCTCTTGTTGTAAAATTTGATCCAGATTCATGCCCATGATTGCTTCTTTATTTGCTTCGACTGTGACTAGACAAGACCCCAGTATGTAATTACAAACGCAGGAATTCAAGGCAAATGGACACCGCTTTAGCAGAAAAATTGCTGAAACTCTTCTCTTTCACCTCTAAAGGTACAAGCATATACAATCCTTCTTCACTGCACAAAATTTTTTTACTAGCTACATGTGAATAACGTCGGGATGTAAGCTACACGGGAAGATATTCCCCCTTTACTTACCGGAATAGGAAAAAAAAAAAAAAAAAAATCTATGTACTTGGAACTATCTAAGAGAACATACATCCTCGATTTAAGTTAGCCGAAGCTCCAGCTTATTTTGGAGCTTGTGTGGCGATGGAGGTCCGGTCCTCTGCTTGCCTAAACCAAGAAATGAATCTGTCCGAGCATGGCCCAAGATATAAGCACTTCGACTCTGAGACGAGCCAGCGACCCCATTTCTGGACAAGATCCGGTGCAGTTGACCCTACGCTGAAAACTGACTGGAATGGCAGACAATTGTTTCAATCAATCAGACCAGCCAGCATGATATCATGGTGACCTCCCCCACCATTTTCTTTCGAGAGTCAACTCCAACCACAGATCGGGATATGCCCTATCTCGATCTTCTTTAAAGGGGCATACATAAGGAAGAGATCCTAATTTAGGCCCCCACAATCATAGCACATCCATCCATGATAACCCAACGATATCTGGAGATGGCTCTTGGAATGCAGTACTTGGAATTTGCACGTCTTTTCAGGGCCGCCTGGACTTGACCTTTCAGATTAATGAATCAAAAGAATAGTGAATTAACCAAGCGATCCAAGTAGCCCACCTCGACCACTTGCAGATTCCCAGCTTGATTATGAGTGCAACCACTGAATTGTTGCCACCTGTCGTAGCCAACTGGGATTACTATACACTGAAAATGTGCTTAATTGGGTCCCGAACCTGAACCAGCTGACACCAATCATTTGAACATGCAGAACAAGGCATTGTCTACCAAAGATAGACCATGGACATGAACAAGCCAATTCAAGGGCTAATCATAATGCTTTGAGGGATTAAATAAGCTGCTCAAAATCTCAACAAGGGACGGGCAATCCATAATTGAGAAAAGATCTGATCCTTCCATCCCAACCAGCAGTCACAATAACTAATCCCCATGCGTGGGCATTGGATGTGCTCTGGCAAGAAGTCCTCAGAAACTTGTACTGCGTTTTGTGCATAGCATGTGATGATGGCCATGGGCTTGAAGTGGGAAGCTTCTCCTCAGGCCAAGTGGCGGAGCCCTTGGGAAAAGACTCCAATAAAAATTCATGGCCCTGGTAGAAACACGCTGGTGAAGAAGAGAGAGCTTCCAGTGACTTCGTACCCAAATCATCCAACTTCAATCCATTGGGTGAATTCTTGTGCTTGAACCCACACCATGGTATTGCCACTGATGCATTAGAGGAGAAACGTTCACAGGATCTGATGACTTTCGCTTCAGAAGGAACAGACCCTTTTTTATCAAGGCAATTCCATATATACACACTTGAGTCCTCAGATGCTGAAACGATATGCTTCCCATCTGACGTCAAAGATGCAAAGTTTTGATTACCAGCACCACGGCAACCTGCGATCAGCAGAGCATTTCATGATCTCATATTTAGAAATCAATGATTCATTGATGAACGAAATACTACTGTAAGACAGCAAACGTGTGAAGGAATAATCTTGCATCCAACATTTAAAACTCTGTTTTCACAAAAGCTTTGGAAGTAACAACTAAGCAAGATCTGTCAGGTATGCAATTATACAAGAATCTGTAATGTGGCTCCTAGAGAGACAAGCAAACATAATAAGAAATGACCAATAAATAAAATACTAAAAAATGAAATAGAAAGAAGTCAGCAAAAGGCATACCTCTGTATCTGCTGATCACATTAATCCCGTCTAGAATTCTTATCTGTGAATCCGCGGAGGTAACCATTACCTTGCTTGAATCATGCGGGAAAAACTGGATGGAATTGCACGATAGATTTAAACACAATCCCACAAAATGCAAGACACGGAATGAACCAGAAGCAGCAAGGAAGCAAGCATCACTACCTCAAACCCCGTTATCCTTTTACAAAGTGACTTCTTCTTACTGCACAAAAGTATACCATCCTCCAGCTGTAAATGACTACCTGATCCAGACAGAAATAATTATCTCATCAAGCAACAGTCCACTGAATGATGGGACCAAAAGGCACCATGAATAAGAACTCCATCATAATACAGCAAGACTAGAACGGTTTCATTATCCCCAGGCTAAAAGAAAACTTATCAACAGACCATTGATATTGAGGATTGGAAAGGACTAAAACAAGAAAAGCCAAAAAAGCCAAAACGCACTACCCTCAATCAACACTTTGAGCTAACACTCATTAGTTAACAAAATTTTCCTGAGCAATGAAGGGGAAAAAAGTTCTGGCAAAAAGAAACAAAAAAATAGCAGGGTAAAAGAGGGGTTAAACAAGATGCTGCCTGCCATGACAAACCTAATGAAAGAATGAAAAGGCATCAGTAATTAAAAGGGTGTACCTGACACGCTGTAAAAGCGGCAATTTCCCGACATGCACCCAACAATCATCCCCTGTTGAGATGGAACATTCTAATATGAATTTCTCACCTCTATATTGCAATTTATCATTTCTTCAAAATGAGAGAGAAAGAGAGAGAGAGATCTGTACCTGTCCATCCGGGCGATAGGAAACAGCAGTCACAATTTCTCTAACATCAGTCCAGTCAACAACTTGGCAATCATGAACTGCCCATATGCGCACTTTTCCATCTACTGAGCCCGTGATGAAGTGGTTATTGTCCACAGGATTGAATTGAACACCAGTTACTGTACCATACAAGCAAAAAAAGGGGGTAAAAAAGACGTCCTGAGCCTTTGATTCAAACAAAAAAGAGGAAATCAAGAGTAATGGAAGGCGGGGACAATGCCAGATACATCTAGGTGCTCACCATAATTTGTATGTTTAAAGACTCCGAGGCAGTTGTCAGACCCTACTTGCCACAGACGAACGGTATTGTCCATGGAAGAGGAAAGCAGATGCTGTACCATTAATCAAAGAATGAGTTAAAGATAATTTTCGCCAACTACTGTCTTTCAATTATGACTGTCTACAATTGCTTACATTATCGATTGACCACGACAGGTCCAATATTTCGCCTTGGTGACCCCGGAACACATGTAATGGCTTCTCCAGAATCCGGAAAACTTTTGGAGGGAAAATGACACAGGCGGAGTCTGATGTCTTCCTCAAACTCCTTGGTTTGCCCATTTTCTCTTTCTCAGCATAGAGTGGACTTAATTCAGAGACATGATTCACAGTGAAATATACACATGATGGGTCTATTTCAGGAATGTCTAGATCATCAGATCTGTCATCCTCCACCACTTGCCATATTTTCACGAGCCTGTCCTCACCGGCACTTGCAAGGAACTGCCCATCAGGACTGAATTTCATCTTTGAAATTCTACCGCTGTGAGCCTGAAAGTCTTGCCCATTGAACAATGCTGACAATTCCTTCAATCGCTTCCTGCAATGCCGAACCTTCACCCTCCGAACTCTCAGACCTTCTAATGCATCATTTTTGCTGGAGCACACTTCTACCTGCCCATCCATGACACAAGTCATGGAACGCAATTTGGTAAGCCACCTCTTTCTAAGTTTCTTCATAACCTCCTTCGTGCCATTCACTTCTGCAGGTTCACTCTCCTCGAATTGGTTTGCTAGTGGAGATGAACTGGTTTGGCTCTCAGTCTCTTTCACCCTATTTAACCAATTTGAACCCATATCCTGACCTTCGCTCATCTTGACATCTAGATCATCTACATCAGCTTCCCTTGCCCCATCCCCATTCCCTGCTCTACATACAAAATTTTTCTCCTCTATAACTAACTCTCTTGCCCATTCTGAATTATCACTAGATGAAGACGACTCTGAAGATCCACTGGAACAAAGCTCATCCTTGAAACCAGAGTTCCTCAACATGGCCCCACTACTCCCTCTAACTCTATCATCCATCGGCGGATCCATACCTACATCTGCTGAACTTTGACGCGCAACGGAATCCGAACGGACACCCATCCAGTTCAAGAATTTAGTCCGCCGCTCCTCTACACTGCAGGGGCTACGCATCCAAACATCAGACGTGAAAGTTGCAGGGACACAGGCACCAGGGGAATGACGAGAACAAGCAATCTCGACACCACGAAAGCAATCACCATGTACATTGTCTACGGATGAAATCTCTTCGTGGGCATCGAAAAATTGATAATCTTCCTCTTCCCCGAAACTCCCCATTGTTCTCTGAGTTCAACCCATGAAACCCCCCACCTCCAACCAGCTTTTAAATACCGAGGCAAAGTGCTGCTGCAACCAGGAACCTCCTCCACAGACAAGCAAACCAGCAAGACTAAAAAAAAAAAAGAAGGGGGAAAACAAGCAGGCACAAATCCCAACATCAGTATTTGCAGCAGGAATATATTAAGTCCCAGCAACAATTTCGAATTCGCCCATTATTAAAAAAACAAAACTCAATAAAGATCCAACATAGATCCCAATCCAGACCCATTGAACCTAGTCCTCCCAGCCATGAAAAATCGTAATTATACGCAAGAACTCGGCAATAAAAGAATCACTCACGAAAAAAAAAATAACAATAATAATTTTTGCAGCAAACAAGGGTGGTGCACCCATCACTCCCCACACTGCGAGGATCGAAACCCACGCGAGCAAAAATGGAAACCCCGCAGAATTGCAAACGAAGCAAGAAATCCGGAACCCCCGAAAACAGCAAAAGAATGTCAACCCCCATCCGAAAGAGCAATGCCGGGTTTCCCCAAGGGGAAGGATTCTCCTTACGCGAGTTTTTCGTTCCCTTCAAGACATTTCCTCGGGCGCGACGAGGAGAGCGTCGCGGATCGAAGCGTCCATTCGCGTTCTTCCTGGCGAGCTTTCTCTCGGCCTCGCTCCTCTCTCTCTCTCTCTCTCTCTTCTCTCTTCTGTCTGTGGAGGCCGAAGCAAGGAGAGAACACTGAGGACGAAAACCAATGGATATAAAAATTTCGCTTCGGAATTAAAAAGGACGAGAGAGAAAACGATGCGGGGGCAGGGGCAGCGGCAGGGGCGGGGGCAGGGGCAAAATAGGAATTTCGCGAGTAGATGTTCGTGTTTTGTATGTTTGGCCCTCGATATTTACCATACTTATTCGAAGATCGTTTTTGTTTTATTTTTTAAAACTACTTTATTATGTAATGAGAAAATACTAGCAGGCGGTCCGCAAAGTAGTAATTCTGTGCACGTTTTCTACGTAATTTAAAAATCTTGCAAAGTAGAAAGTTACAACTCTTTTTTCTAATATCGCAGTTCTGCGATTTGCGCGTTGCGGGGAGGGAGTGCGGCGGATCATTAGGCGATTTAAGCGTAAGCGTCGATTCTCAAAACGTCGGTCTGCTCTCCTCCTAAAAAAAAAAAAAAAAAAGTTGCAACTCTTTTCTAAATAAATCGGATTAATTGCTTCTTCTAAATAAATAAAATAATAAGGACGACTCATCAAGATGAATATGACAGGATGACATTAAACCCACCATCAAAGTTTGGTCACCTTCGAACATCTCGTAATTTTTTAAAATGATACTTGGTATTGTTCTTTTTGGTTGGGGTGTAGAAAAACAAGCCCTTCCTATGTTTTTGAAGGGGTAATCGAACGAATGGTCCACAAACTTTTGTTCAATATGTATATTGTCTCCGAATATTTAATTAATACAATGTGATCACTAAAAATTTTAATTTATTCAATATTGAATGTAGTGCCTAGATTTTATAAAATAAAATAAAAAAAGCAAAAATTTAGAAACCACATTAAATAAATTAAAAGTTGATGGTGCGTTGGACGTTGGATCAAAATTTAAAGATCATGTGAGTTATTTACCCAACAAAAAAGGTGTAAAAACACTTAATCAACTTTGCCTACTTAAAACTCCATAGCAACATGCTCTGTCGATTACTTAAGATGTCACGAATTCGAACTAATTATATTATTCAGCGCATGAATTTTATATCTATTGTGAGTAAATTCATCGCAAGTTAGAAGGCATCGCACGATCCCACGGATTGTTTTAACAAAAGATTTTTAGTGTATCTAATATTGCATCCTTTTGTACAGAGACATAAATTTCTTTTAGGCTTTCATATTACTTTCCCTTTCTTTTTTCAAGATTCTCCTTTCCAGATTCGCCCCGTGCAACTACTGCCTGATCAGGCCGCTCAACTAAGATATAACTTTAATAAATTTGTTTGTTCAATTAATTATGAATTTCACATCGAAATTTTAGATGAAGTGCTTAGGCCAGCTACCACCAGAATCGCTTTGTTTAGATAAAGACACGTCAAGGCTGAACAGCACATATGAGAAACCATATACCGACCAAAGCACGGCCTTTTCTTCAACCAAAAAAAGAAAAAAAAAAAAAACATATTTATCATATTTAACTCCGCACGTTCCGCACTCATCTAAAAGTGATTATTTACGAGCATTTGCTCAAGTAATACGAATCGAGCTGAATATATGAAACTATATACTAACTATAATGCAACTATATGTACTATATATGATTCTCTCTTTAATATATAAAAAGAGAGAAATGATTAATTTGGGCAGTGGCGACATTTTAGCAACTTTACGAATGCGGAAGCGAGTCAAAACTGTCGAACTCGAGTGCGGGCGTTGCGAGATGAGACCAGCAACTAGGTGGGCACGATGGACTTTGCGTTTTATACCAAAAGCCAAAAGAGCTAAAAGCAAAGCGAGTGAGTCCTTCTCTCTTACTAGGGTCAAGCGTCAAAATGTTGACTCGGAATTCACGTTGAACGGAGATGGATTAGGTTGGGTACATGTACCTACGTATGCGCGCCCTAAGGACGGTTAATTGCTTTAATTATGATGCATTTCACGAGGCATAATTACCGGATTAGTCGACCCAATTATTGGCCCTTCTCCTCGTGAAAACCAAACGAAGAAAAAAATCCTAAGTTCTCTTCCTTTCTTTTTTGTTTATTTTGGTCGAGAGAAGCTAATTTTATTCATCAACGAGTAAAAGGCAGAACAAGTTGGACAAGGTCTAAACAATGGAAAATCTCAAAGGGGTTTGGGGGCTTGGCAGGAGGCAGGGATCCTTTTCGATGGGCTCTTGCGATCCAATTATCCACTTGATTAAACTAGCAGGGGCAATAAACAATAGAGGCTCCTTTCAGATAGGCCAACAAAGTCCGACATTCGTTATCTAAAAATTAGCTGTGATGAGGAGGGTGCGGGGCAAATTGAAGCTTTCGAGCAGCCAAGTTACATGCTCATTGACATCGAGTTATCGAAAAATTAGAAGAAGATTTCGACAATAATTTTTTGGATTAATATTATGAAAAATTCTAAAATTGATACACTAACAATAAATTTATCCTAAATTAAATTTTTTGATAGCCAAAAATCTCAAATCGGTGTACTTGCGACAAATTTATCCAAAATTAATTTGACCACCAAAACCCTAAATTAGTACATTTGTAACAAATACCATGAAAAATCACCAACCGATACATCATGATAAACGAAGGTAAAACTCCAAATTAATACACCCGTCAACAATCACATATCATCCAACTTAGTAAAATCTAACAAAAACTAACTGAGAGTAGATTTGATACAGGTGTATCAATTCGAAGTTTTTGAGATAATATATTAATTTAGTGTTTTTCATTATATTAATCTTAATTTCTTATCAAAATTGAATTATGTTCCAAAAATCTCAAATCAGTGCACCCGCGATAAATTTATCACAAACTAATTTGACCACCAAAATCTCAAATTAGTACATTTGTAACAAATTTACCATCTATTAATTTTCGTTTAATTAAATTAATATCATGAAAAATCACAAACCGATACACCGTGATAAACGAAGGGTAAAATCTCAAACTAATACACCTATCAACTATCACATATCATTCAACTTAACAATTTATCGATAAAATCTAACAAAAACTAACTGAGAGTAAATTTGATACAGGTATATTAGTTTGAAATTTTTTGTGATAATATATAATTTAATTTTTTGTTATATTAATCTTAATTTCGAATTATTTTCCAATTTTCCGGTAGAGGGCGTAAACCTCAGACCCAGCCAACAGCATTAGCACGGCGCAAAATATCCGGTGACAGATTTGTCCCCGTGAATTTCCAAATATGCCCAAAATGACACCCCTCCTTTGCCCTTGTCAAGTCAAAGCTTTCGCGTCGTCTTTTTCCAGGGCATGGGCTGGGACGCCTCGCCCATCCACGTCCTCCAGAACGCGCAATCATCGAGTCCTCGTTTAATGTTCATGTCGCCCGACGACATCGATAGGACGCTACATTAATCGTTCCTTTTGAATTTTCCAAGGCATGTATGTGATTATCCTCGTATCAATACTTAGTTTAGCAAAAACACTTAAATCGATTAGTGATACCCAAATGACATTGATGCTTAATATGATATCGTGACATACATCCATCCAAAAGCATAATCCAACAGAGCTAATAAAATGCTTAGCAAACCACGAATGGCCCGTTTGATTGGTGGATCGATTTATGGTCTCGTTCAAGAATGATTAGCTATGCGATCCTCATGAATGATCCTAAGCGACCAATCATTTCGTGCCTTTAGTCGGGACCCATGATGGCCGGGCCGCCAGCAGACACAGGCCCCACTTCGACGTCAATGGTGGTGATTTTTCCGGACGGTCGGCCGCAACTTTGTCGCGATTATCAATTTAAATTTTCCCGGGGGGGTGGTTTTCTAATAGGAGTTAATCATTACTGCTAGTGAAGTCAAGGGGGCAAGTTAGTTGTGCCACCATTAGAGTCACACAGCAAAGAACAAAGTTAATAAAGTGGAAAGAGTGAAATAATTAGCTCCTCTGTTCCCGATTAATCCGACAATTACTTTCACCGGTGTCTCCTATTGATAGTGAAATTGACTCAATAAAACCCCCAATGTCAACAAAACAAATCAAAGAGACGAACATCTTCACCTCTCTTTTCGTGCTTGCCTTCCATGACGTCACGGAGTTCATGCGTAGACGTCATAATACGAACTTAAAAGGAAATCTACACCGAGATGTGTACAAGTTCAAAAGATCTAATGCTACGTTTGGTCGTCCGGATTTCTAATCGGGATAGAACTGGATAAGATATGTTATGAAATCTTAGGATTTTTTTATATCTTGTCAATTATTTGGTGAATCGCAATATATAAGTCGGATATATTTACATCATATTATGTACATTTTTTTTATATAAACGACATATCATTATAAATAAACCTAAATATTCATAAACGAAGATGGTGAAAATCTCTCGTAACACTATTTCTTAATTTATTTTTATTTTATTTTTCCTCTTTTTTATATTATTTTCTTTATTATTTCTTTTTTCCCCTTCCATCATTCTTTAATAAAATTTTATCAAATAGTAAACTATACTAACATACCTAAAATACAAAAATACCTAAAATATATAATAAATATGAATATAAAATTTATAAATTGAATGTTTATTATACGATAGAATTAAAGTTGAATATATAAATTAAAATATGATTAATTAAAAATAATTTTTTTATTTTTAATTTCTTAAATTAGAATTCAAATATTATTTATATTGAAATATAATTTCAATTTTATTAATTTAATAAGTTTGTTATTCAAGAAAAATAACTTTTCTATTATGGATATTAGAAATCATATCCACATTTATCCCACCTCACCCATAGGATAATTTTATCATGTCTATATCCCCCTTATATCCGACTTTATCATGTTCTAAGCGAGCACCAAACATATGATAGGATAAATCATATCATATCCCGAATTTTATCCCGATTGCCAAACGCAACCTAAGTCTCTAAAAGGCTTCATCCCAAGTCTTGTCCAAACCTCAAGATTATTGGGATGTAAAACAACCAAAGGGAATTCTATCTCCTCGGGGAAGAAAAAGTATATGGAAAAGGAAGGCTCTAAGCCATGGGAAAGTCATACATATTCCATAACTATAAAAGGAAAATTCTGCATTTTAATAATTAGGTCAGACTAACTCAACTCTGTTTTTGCCTCTTATAACATGTTTTCAGACCTATGCCGGATACAAATCCAGTTTCATCTCTGGTACAATTTCTTGAAATATCAAGGTAAATAGACTGCAAATAATTCTTAGGGCCCATTTGTTTGAATGAGAACTTTTTTTTTTTTGGAAATGTGCTCTGACTTTTAGATATTTTGATGACAGAAAGTTAACCGATTTACGGAAAACTTTTTTTACACATTGAAAATAACAAGTTTAGATTAGATAAAAACAACTTTCATCTCTAATTATAAAGGAAATTATTTTCCCTATACCCATAAACAGATGAAAATTAACCAATTTTCTTAAAGATGATTTTCATGAAAAATATTTTCTTTTATATCATCAATGAAATGAACACAACCTTAATTGCAGTTATTATAATATAAGAATCAGATTCTTCTTGGCATTACCTTGGAGAGAGACAGAGGAATTAAACAAGGTTAAGCGCTAATGTCTTGAATGTCAACCCCGATTGGTGCTGTGCTCTGCCTCTTTGATGCTGGCTCGAGCAGATGCTTTTCCTTGTCGGCAAAAACGCACGGAACATCGGCAACCAATGGTCGTTTTTCTCCATGTCTTTTTTGAGTTGTATAAAGTATTCATCAAATCATGTCGATTTCTAGGGTAAAATCACGTCACATCGAGATCCAAAAAAATTGCACATCCTTGTCGACTTTTTTAAGCATGAAAGGGACGTAGGTTGCTTTCCGCGAACGAAAAAAAGCGGGTTTTGCTGGCCACCTGGGCGATGCATCTTTGATCTAACTCCCAACAACTGGTCATTCTCTTCAATAAAGAAGGACAACTTATCCACAAGATCCAAAAACCCCAGTTTCGAGCCAACGAAAATGTGCCTTATAATGGTACTAAAGTTCTGTCTAAAAAAAAAAAAATGGTACTAAAGTTATGACAATTATCAAAGTTATGACAATTATCTCCATGTATATGTGAATTATTTAAAAATGGATAATTATCTCCTTAGTTGGTACGATTGATGTAACAGCATGAACAGACAAAATATTTTGAGTGAAAAATGAATTGCGAAATTAAAAACCTAAACAAAAGCGGTTTACGTGTATTGAGATTTATTCCACATCGATTGTGAAATGGGTTATAAAGTTAGTTAATAATTGCGAGAAGAAGTTCCACCATTTGAGCCGCTTTTTGGGGATAAGAGAGACGTAACACCACCAAACACTCGTATTAGAGTTGAGATGATCAAGGTTTGTTATTGCTCCAACCTAACCTTTTGTGTTGGTCTTGCTATTCAATGAGGGTTTTGGTTTTGCTATAATTGACATATAGGAGATTATAATCACTCAATCATGCTCATATACAAGTATATTTCCAAATTATAGATTAATCTCGAACTCACAAGAATCAATCACGAGAAATGATTTTTCTCACACTCTTGGATGACGGGTCTTAATGCTCTCTGTGTGTCTCCTAAGTTTCGCACATTTTAATTGCACTCATTATGCACGCCAAACCAATCTCAAATATTTATATGCAAAAGGCTATTAGCCATTCCCATCTGCCACGGGCTTCAACTTCAATAGATCAAACAAAGTCATGGAAAATCAATTTCTCCTTTTTTGCATCACTCACAATTTTGCTGGCAAGAGTTCAGTTTAGACTTTCCTAACATGGGCTACGTATCCTTGCAATTCAACTATGGGTCTGATTTCAAAGCAATTGAGACTAATTTCAAACCATAATCAACAATAATTCAATCATCTTCACCAAGGCCCTGGTGATTGGCGGAGGGAGAAGGTGAATAGGAAAACAAGAAGATAGAAAATAAAAAGGAAAAAAAAAAAAAAATTAGAAAACTAAGAATGAATTGCAAAATTCCTCCACGTTAGTGCCAGCCGTGTCACGTAGGACAATCGATACTAACTAGGCTTCCATGTCAGTGATTTCTGACAAAAAATTAGCCGAATGAACTGTATTAGAAAATTGTCAAAATGTTTATGACTAAATCAAAATGTTTAGGATTGAATTGGCGATCGTACAATAGGTTTGGGACTGTTCGGATAATTTTTCCTATATCTTTTTCTATCTACTTAATCCAAGACCACGAACCGTGCGACTAGACCTTCTTTAATTGATTCGGATGACATAAAATAACTCAACAATGAAGCTCTATCCTTAGGAGAATAATAAGGCCTTGGCGATGCTGTCGGGTCTTTGGCACGACAGCAACGGGACTTATTGGCAGGCGTAAGTGTCAAGCTAGTATGCTCAAAATCTCATCTCGTCTTTGGAATCAGAATGATAGGAGTGACAACTTCCATATGCTCTCGGACAAGAGCCCGCCAACTAGTGCGATGCTCGTGAGCTGTGTCCTGCACGCTCACAGCCGCCTCGTTTATCCAAGCATTATAAAAATGTATCTAGTTACTTTGGCTGAAAGACTTTCTTTACCATGTAAGTTAAAATGATCAATTTACACCTACAGGATTCATCGAACATTGGCTCATTTTTTTTCCTTTCCTTTTCTCCTTTTCTTACCCGAATCAATCATGGGTTTTGTGAAAAAGTGCCCGCTCCACTAGTACGATGCTTGTGAGCTGTCTTGTGCACTCAAAGCCGGCTCATATATTCAAGCATTATAAACAAACGTGTCTATAGGTACTCAGGTTAAATATTTTCTTTATCATATAAGTTAATATGGTCAATTTTCACTTTCTCCATTCATCGAACACTGGCTCGCTTTTCTTTTCTCTTTTCCTTCTTTCTTACCCGAATCAAACATGGGTTCTGTGAGAAAACCGCTGGTTCTATGGTCGGCAGACAGAATAACTATAGATAGAAAAACAAATTCGGAACGCGTGGCTTCCATGCTTCTTTCCAAAGCAACAAATCCTTCCTTTTGGTATAATCCACGTCCTCCCCCACCGCCAAGAGATTCCAGCCTTGACAATGTCTTCACATATTCAAAGAATTTCGTTCTCGTTTCCGCTCCAATGCTTTGGCTCAAAGCAGCACCAGATTCTCCCCACGGTTGACTTTTTTTCTTTTTTGTTGCCTTCCATCGCCTATTAAAAAATTTCAAGATTGCATTATCACGAGATTTTTTTTTTTTTTGGGTTTGCGGGTCTTTCTTCTTTAATCCCACCATTTTTATCTTATCCCGTCTCTCTCTCTAAATCTCTACACGTAGGGTTCATACAAGCCACATGAATGTCCCTAATCTACTCCACAAAGTTGGCGGCCGACATCATTAAAGAAATGGCTGATGAGAAGAGGGGGGGCCGATTTGGCTTCCGTTTTTCCGCAGGCTTGATTGATGAACGGAGACTCTTTCGTAACATGTTCCAACCACCATTGGACATTGCTCCTCACTAGTCAGTGACCTAACGCTATTCAAGTCGGAAAGGTTTGCTTTGAACTGGGGTGGAGACCAATCAAGCTTTTTCTATTCTTTAATGAATCTGCTGTGGATATCTCCCCTATAAGTCAAGCCTTATCGTCGCGCATTGCGGGCGGCGGGAACTTAGGAATAATACCCCCCCCCTTTTTTTTTATAAAAATGTCACCTCTCAAAGGGCTTGTCTGAGAGGTCGATTTGGATGCCCTAGATTTTGTGTCTAAAACGCGAAATCGAATCTGTCAATATATACTCTTTTTTTTGGCTCGCATGATGAGTGGAATGACTTGCATGCATCTGTTAACATTCGGTTGGATTGAAAGTTTGAAGAGAGGAGCATGTCACTAAAAGAGATAAAAGAGATAAAAGAGATAATAGACCGGGACGTGTATAATGTGAGCTTAGAAAAAGAGGCGATTGAAAGGTATGTCAAAGCCGCTTAAGAAGTATCGTTCACATCTAGGGGTGTAATTTTCATGTGGAAGGTGGAACCTAGGTTTGTTGTATGTCTCAAGACAGATAAATAAATAAATAAATAAAACTATCCAGAAGGTTGTAGAATAAAAATAATTTTCCTAAATGTCGTCTCGAAAGCATAAGCAACTAACCCACGAAGTCCGATTACAGTAGTTCTCTAGGGCTGCAATTTACATGTGCTAAATTAAGAACAGAAATTCGGAAAAAAAAAAAAAAAACATTTCTCGGCACCATATGTTGATTAAGCTCAGAGTTTTGACCTATGCAGATGACTCTAATCATGTACGTGCGATTCAAATCGGTGAACTATAATCCTCAAAACCAAACTTTCCACGATGTCTCAATCAAATGCGTCAATTCCTAGGGGTTGTATTCCTAAAATTAAGAGAGATGGACCAAGCACATGCATGTGTCACGAGTCGGTAGATCCCTTGGCCGTGGATCAACCCGTGCGGCGCCTGGCGAGCAGAACTCGCTAGGCCAGCCTTCCTTCTATAGTTGTTCCAGTGAACAATACGGCGAATAGCCCTTTTATTCGAGATCGTACCACGCCCAGCTTTGCTCGGGCGTCTAGTCCGTCGAGCGAGACAGCAGCCCTCGTTAGGCTCAACAACCGGTTTCGACCGCCCGGCCTCATCAGGAGAGCGGCATCAGCTCCCGACCAGTTTGTGCACGGGAGGCCAACCCCGCCTTTAGAGCTCCTAAGCAATATACTCCTTCTATCCTAGAACTCCTAGCACCAACCGTCCTGACGCCACTCCCACGGACCAGTTGTGATCATCCTCTCTACGTCCTCACTCTTCACTCGATAACCCCAAGCTTCACTCCCAAGGGCACATGGGTACGGGAGGATTCACGGACCGTGTCATCCTCCCCCACTCAATTCCGCAACGCCCTCGTTGCGGGGCATTCTCGTCGCTTCCCCGCATCCCAACCATCAAGGCCACTCCCCGGGACTTACATCGATGGCGACGCTCGCCCAACAAAACAGTCTCACCACTCCATTGCTTGTTTCCCCCGATCAAAGCTATTCACGAATCCACCACTTGTGCTTCCCGACAAGTGTGGCACCCCGGCCAACCGCACTGGCAAAGCACCTTCAACCATCTACTAAGCTCCTCCTGATTTCAGCAAGCCAATAGAGGGTCCCCTTGGTGGAAACGTGATCCTACCTCTTCTTAAGATTCGCCTATTGATCCAGGAACGTTATCCCCATTCAGCGAGCAATTCGGTTCCTTCCTATGCCCCCATTGCCATCCCATAAGCTAGACGAGAGCCGCACGTTGTCCGAGCCCTCCTGGCCCCGGCGATCACTCTCTGCCCTCATAGGACCGGGAAGACCACAGGCTTTCCCCGAATCACCCACCTACTAGAGGGATCCCCGCTCCGATACCAAATTGTCACGGGTCGGTAGATCCCTTGGTCGTGGATCAACCCGTGCGGCGCCCGGCGAGCGAACTCGCTAGGCGGCCCTTCCTTCTATAGTTGTTCCAGTGAACAATACGGCGAATAGCCCTTTTATTCGAGATCGTACCACGCCAGCTTTGCTCGGGCGTCTAAGTCCCGTCGAGCGATGGAGACATGGCCGGCCTCGTTAGCTCAACAACCTGGTTTCGGCCGCCCCGCCTCATTAGGAGAGCGGCATCGGCTCCCGACCGGTTTGTGCACGGGAGGCCAACCCCGCCTTCGTAGCTCCTAAGCAATATACTCCTTCTATCCTAACTCCAAGACCAACCGTCCCGACGCCACTCCCACGGACTGGGTTGTGATC
The DNA here is from genome assembly GCA_017140595.1 of Eucalyptus curtisii. Taxonomy (NCBI): domain Eukaryota; kingdom Viridiplantae; phylum Streptophyta; class Magnoliopsida; order Myrtales; family Myrtaceae; genus Eucalyptus; species Eucalyptus curtisii. The sequence continues at coordinate 16,337,985 of CM029494.1, forward strand.
ATCCTCTCTACGTCCTCACTCTTCACTCGATAACCCCAAGCTTCACTCCCAAGGGCACATGGGTACGGGAGGATTCACGGACCGTGTCACATGCATGCTCGAACCCAAGGACTACCTTCTTCCAAAGCCATGATAAAAACTGCAGGAAAGCTGGCGCTTCTGGGGATGTAGCTCTCAATGCATTGAATACGCCCCCAATCAATAGATAGTCAGCCGATAGACAACTTGAACAGTTGACTTTCCGGAGATTGGACCGATGCATGGAGTCTCCAAAAGATTTGGCCAAACACCTATTTTAGCGCAAAGTGCCATTCTCATTTTTGGACAGAATTCATTGTGGGGCACGCAGGCTCCTCATCTCCAAAGGGGGAAACGGGGGAAAAAAGCATGCCTTGCAAGAATCGGAACTACAAGTTTATAGTGAGAGAGAAAGAGAGAGAGAGACTGTTTTGAAATCGACGTGTGAAGCGAGTCGAGCCTAGCATGTACGATGTACCACGGCCAGATGCATCTTATGGCCAAGCACATGCTTCATATGGCATTGTGGTCCACTCCGTGACTGGAAGCATTGTTTCTACTGTGTTGATGTTAGTCTGAAAAGGCCTGAAATCTTCATATTATGGGAAAAAGTGGTATTTAAACGTGAATTAGGGAGTTTTGTATACTTTAGACTTGGTTAATAGCCGGTGCAAAAACTATAAGTTCTTGCTCAAACCCGTCTATGATTAAAGAGATTGAAAATAAGTACACTAAAAGTCATAAAATTTATCATAAAAGTGCAATTGAGTTTTAAAATTTTCAAAAAGTATAATCAAGTCATAAAATTTATCACTAAAGTACAATTGATTCTTATAACTTATAAAAAAAACGCAATCAAATCCTAAAACTTATTAGTATTTCCCTTTTGTCAAGTTGAACGAAGTTAATGGAATAACTTAATTGCATCAACTTCACAAGTTTCAGTATGTAATCACATCTTTTAAAAGCTTTAGAGTTCATTTAAGACTTTTCCGACAAATTTTAAAATTTGATTTTAAAATTTGAGAGTTTTAAGACTCAATTGTACTTTCACATAAGGTTGATCGGACTTGGGTAGGCAGCCGGACCGAGAAGGAAAATTTAACTTCTTGAGCCTTGATAGGCCTAAAATCAAAGGCCATGGCCATTCTCCCATCATCCCTTCTTGGCACCATCCCTTCTTATTATACTATCTGCTTTTCTACCTATCTTCGCATTACCATGGTCATCGACTCCTGTCATCTGTTCTGATCAATGCGCTTTCTTATATATAGAATCTAATTCGCGTGTAGAGATCCGATTCGACCGGAGGAGATTTCCAAAGACAATGCATGATGCGTGCTTGCGGGTTCTTTTCTTGAACAGTCTCTTCAGGAACCACAACACCGTGGCGCCTAACTTGCGTTGTTGGTGGCGATGGCGGTGGTGGTGCTTGGAGACTTTGGCTCGCAACTGAAAAGGAGGTGGTGGGGCTTGACGGGTGCTTTTGCCTGCAGTGCTCTGTTTAAATGTGACGAGTGCCTACCGCCCACCAGCAACTCAATTACCCGACTCACTTTGTCTTTTGACCATTCGGCACCCTTCAGTCCCTCTGTTTCTCTCGAAAGCGTTCCTTTCCTGCTGCGCATTTTCGTACCGGGGAAAAGATGCTGCAGAAAAAAGCGAAGAATTCGAACCTAAGTCGCGACGCATGAATTTATCAGTATGCCTAGGTAGAAACTAGGCCGGTGTTTTGTTAGTGACTCGTGGGACGGACGGTCGACGTACGAGGGAGCTTTCGTCGTGTAGGGGGGGCAGCTCGTTCACTTGAAACGAAACGACCGAGGAAACCACGTAAAATTTTAACCGACGCTGCTGCTTTTTTCTCTTGTACAGCTAATGGATGCTACCAAGCGTTCAAGGGGTTCCAACTAGCGGCCCATGATTTTCCAGCATTTTTGTCCTGAACGAACCAACAGCAATCATGTAGCTGCTCTGAGGAGAGAAAAGAGAGTCCCTGCAAAACGAAAGGACTCGGCTGTCATTATGGGCCGAGACAAAACAGGGGGAGATCTAGAGCAAAGAGTAGGCGCTTGAGGGCTCGTAGTCATGGGATCTGATCTTCTGAATAATCAAAAACTCTCCCAGAGCGAGACATAATATCACCTGCATTCCGCACCAGCGCCGTGCAGCACCCCGAACTCCTAAAAGAAAATAAAAAACGAAGGCATCAGATCTCTCAAGATCCTGAACTTCAGTTTGGACCACCGGTTCTTTTCCGCTGTGACGTTCGTTCGATCTAAATTGGACGGCAAACGCCGGACACATTCAATTCCGCAGCAGCAACAAAAAATCGATGGGACCATTTCCATCAGATAGTGGGGTCATGGGCCTATGATGTACGATCAGATCCAATGGCAAATGTTAAGAACAGCCTACGCCCGTGCTCGGGAGTTTGCTCCCGCCAGCTATCCATTTTGTACAAAATCGGTTTTAATGGGTTAGTCGCCCATTTTAGGACCACCCTATAAAGAGGGAGAAAATGTTGAGAGGAGCTCTGGGGTTGAACCCCAAACAGAGTGGTCCAAAAATTTGCTCAATAATCATCACCGTGAGAGCGAGGGGAGAGGGAAAGTGCTTTCAGTGGACTGACAGTCACACTGTTGTACAACTCAATTACTGGATGCGTGAATCAATTACATCGCGATTCCCACCTTGGAATCCGACGAGTCCCTCCCCTGAACTTTCTCCATCCGCAGCAAAGGTCAGTCGACTGCATCTCCTGTTGGGCCGAGAACTTGAGCAAACTGCAGTAGTGACCATGACCAGTTTTCGACAAAAGATTAGCCCAGACTCATTACTTGTGAAGTTGATAGTTCAGCCCATAATGTGGCCCAGTTGTTGGGGCGGACACGGCCCGGCACTTCAGTTGAGGATAAAGCTGGCCTATTGCGATTCTTATCCCACATCATGAGGTAGGATGATACGCTCGCCTGCACTAGCTTCATTATGTTCTTTCAGTGATCAAGTTGCAACTAACATTTTTCCGACGGCATAAGGATCGTAGATTGCAGAGCAGTGGAAATTGTTAGGGAATTTAGGCAACTGCTATGGTTCCATCATTTGCCACATGACATAAACCTGTTGATGTTTGGTTCAACTCTGGACATGCTGTGTTTTATTTCGATACAAAGTGAGGTGAAACGATCTCAAGATAGCCTAGAAATGATCCCCATGCATAGTCATGACGTGACTGAGCTAATCTACCTGGAGGATGGAACAGAACAACAGTCAAATGGAAGAAGACCGGTCTGACCAAAAAGGTCTCCATTTCTCTTGCCATTGAATTATCAGTGTTGAGATTGTGAGTTGATAAACAACAGGTGGGGTTGTGTCTTGTGTTGTGTGTGCATACAATTTGGCTTGTTAGTTGTCGATCCTTCCGACATCTTATGACAGAGAACTACAGCAGCAGAGGCTAGACAAAATGTTCAGTTGGGTACTCATGCTCATGTCCGTTGTAATCGTAGTACAATCTCTCCCCCTTCGATATATCTCTGTTAGCAACCAGTAGCACCCGACACTCACCACCAACATCGAATCTCACGCACTTGAGGTTCTGCTTCTTTTTCCCTTCCCTGCATCAATATAGACCTTATTAGAAAAGTTAAGATGTAAGAAATATGTTACCGACCAGTAATGGACTTACAGAGTATGGTTGTTAATGCCATTGATGAATCGAGCTATGTTGGCACGCTTATCTGGGCAGATGACAAGGCTTCTTGAAGGATTTGAAGCAGAAAGCAGCGTCATCATGCTGTCCCCATCGTCATGTTCCCGATTCTTTAGGTAATCCACATCACCGGTGTACTCTGTTATGATAGTTAGATCCTTGATGAACCTATCGGCCTCGACAGTAAACCTGAAATATATATATTAAGTGTTCTGGTGTGAGTAGCAAGCATCAAGAAAAACTACCACGTGGAAGGGAACGGTAATCAAAGTGGAGATAAATGGAAACAACGAAAATGCTCTCACCCCTCTTGAGGATCGAACACAACCATGAGCGGTGGCCATTCCCCCCTTTCCATCATGCTCTTGCACAAATTCAAGGTCTCAACATCTTCTTTTGGCAAGACCTGGAATGTGCAAGACTTTTAATATGGATTGCCAAACACGAAAGTACTCTACACATTGTGCAATAAAAGCAACGCGACATAAATCCCACATAGCATAATCACTTGGAGACTAAAATTCTCAAGTATGTCCAGAAGCTCAATAAATGTTGACCCAGAAAATTTGCATAGATAATGCTTAAAAGCAGCCAAGGATTAGTCAACTTGCTCTGTATAGTATTTCCCTTGATTTATTGTTATTGGGAAAAGGTTTCATTGCAGATCGGCAATACAATTCAGGTTTCTTGTCTAACATTAGGTTTATGAAGACTCGTGTTGCATGATTGCATCAAATCTCTTCCTGAATTCGCTAGTCAACAAGTTACCTGCATCCCTCCCTGTTCAAATGCTGCTCGGTTGGCCGATCTCTGCGCCATGCGAGGCACGTAAGTAAGCTCGTTACTGAACTCTGCTCCAGTAGCTGTTAATGCCGTTGCCAGTGAAGCCATTTGTTTCAATCTCCTAATAGGATCCTCACTCGGATTGAATGGAAGCAGTTTCCTCTTCTTCTTCGACACCACTAAGCTGCTGCTTCGCTTACGCTTCTTATGGGTATCTATAAAGCAAATCGAAGAAGATGCCAAAATTTCAGTAAATCATATAAGACCGCCAGAGCGTGCAGAAGAACACGAAGCGACATGTAAAACATCCTCCATCTTACCATGAATTGACTTTGGGATTGTTTCCTTTGTCGTCTGGATGCGAAAAAAGTCGATGATTTTGGTTTGAACAAGAGGAAAGGCTGCAAGAAAACAATCATATCAGAAACGCAAAAGGGTTTGCAAAAGGAGATTGATGGCAATGAATGAACAGAGATTTCTGTATTAGATCATTTCGAGGAGAAAGAGAAGCCTGCTACATAGCCCATCAAAATTTTCATCTTTAGTCATCCAAAGAGCCTACAGGAAGACTAAAGAGAACTGAATCTCGTTAACTCGATGCATCCACGTCTTTTTTCAGTTGTCATTTTAGCGATACAATGGTCGAAAATTGAAAGAGGACAAGTAAAGAGCTGGGATTAAGGGCGTCTCATCACTTCTTAGCTAACAACAAGTAAAGAGAACCGTAACTGGATCTGTCTATCTATCGATCCGATCACCCAGGTGATTGAAAATGGCAAAATGTGCATCACATCCAGCTGGAATTAACATGAGCGAGATCTTAATCAAACACCCATCAAATCAGCGAGAGCTAAGTGACCAATTTCATGAATCAGACACAGCTGAGAATCGCCTGCCGTCAACCCCAGAAAACACAGACCTCAAGAACTAGAACCCAGCCGAACCCAGATCTAAACAACCAACAAGATCAACGCTGAATCAGATGAAACGACAAAAATCGAGCTGAAGCAACCGAAAGCCAAGAAAACGTACATTCCAGCTGCCGACGCTTGGCGCAAGGGGGACAGAACCACGACCCTTTGGGCACGGACACGAGGACCGGCCGGAGGCAGAACAGGTGGTACCCTCCGTCGCACTTGTCGCACAGGAGCAGCTCGTCGCCGGAATCCCCCGACCCGCACCTCTCGCAGCGCACGTCGTCGTCGTCGTCCCCGAACGGAGGCCGGGAGAGCGGCTCCGGCGCCCGGGTCCGGCGACCCAGCAGCGTCTTGGTCTTCGCCGTCGAAGGAGACATGGCGCCGGCGGCGAGTCGAACGGCGAGCGAGGGAGCGAGAGCGAAAGAGAGAGGAGAGGGAGCGGGGCGGCCGTACGGTGAGCAGCGCGGGGGGAGGTCGGGGGTACGGGGGTCATTTTATGCCCGCGAGGTTTCGCGCGGAAATCGTTGATTTGGCGCCACTTTGCTGAATTCGGTAATAACGAGCGAACCGAGTGGCGCCAATGCCCGGTCGGCCTCGGCCCATTGGGATTGTATCGTTTCTCTTTTCGTTTCTTCTAGGCCTTATTTTAGGCCCATTTGATTCACATGGCCTTTCCACTTAATCATGTCGTAGTCATTACTCGATTTTCTTATGATCTAGAGGCTAATTGTGAGGATTATGAATACAAGTCATATCTTATCATTTAACCAAAATCTGACACAATTTGTCCATTTGACTAACTTAGAATGGATTTGGGCAAAGTCGCATATGAATCAATAAAATTTAAGCATGAATGATTTCACCACTTATAATTTTTTTGAAACTTGGAACCTATCTTGTAATTCATAAATCGAAACAATTCTAACGTCTATCCAAAGATCAGTAATAGGCAAACTCACATATATTCAGTTTATGCATTTTGTCAAACACGTAGTGAGCAGTTCTTATCACTGATCTTCAAAACCTTCATTCTTAATCAAAGTGAACCAAGACAACATTCAAATCTCCCAAAAAGATACGATTAACAATTGCGAACCATGACCAAACCAGCAATAGGAGGGAGGTTCGACCCGACCCGATCCGCTCATCTAACGGGCCTACCGTGTGACCCCGGCTCCTTAATTCGGGCTCGAATGGCGTGGCCCAACTAAACTAATTCAATTCAACGTCGGTTCTCTACTTAAACCGTGTACGGAACATTCCGCCGTTCCTCCGGCTTTCCTTCTTCCCCTCATGGACTCCGAACCCCGGACGCCCCTCGAGATCCACCTCGTCTCGGACCCCGACTCGCCCGAGTTCGCCCGGTTCGCTCGGGCCCTGACTCGCTCCTCCGTCGTCGGCCTCGACGCCGAATGGAAGCCCGTGCGCCGCCCCCAGTCCGCCTTCCCCACCGTCGCGCTCCTCCAGCTCGCCTGCCTCCCCGCCCCCTCCCCCGCCGCCGCCGCGTCGGAAGAGCCCGCGGCGGTGTTCCTCCTCGATCTGTCGTCGGTCCCCCTGGCTTCGGTCTGGGAGCTCCTGCGGGACGTCCTCGCGTCGCCCGACGTGCTGAAGCTCGGGTTCAGGTTCAAGCAGGACTTGATCTACCTGTCCTCCACCTTCTGCGCCCAGGGATGCGATCCCGGGTTCGATCGGGTAAGCGCTGGAGCTCGGAAGGATTTTTCGAGTCGTCTTGTGTTGTCATACGTTGCGAAATGCTCGAGGAGGATATGCGTTTGTTGATTTTATGTCGTGTTCGAGTACGATTTGCTGAAGAACCGCGGAAGATTGCGATCAGTCTGCTTAGTTGATAAATGTTATGGCAGAATTGGTCAGTTGCAAGCGAGTGAATTCTGAATGTTCCAGCTCTAGTGGGTGCATTACTCATCCGTAGTTCTCGCTGGCGAGAAAAGTAAAAGTTCGGTACTCGTTATGGGAGACAACAGCAAGATGCGAACTTCGTCTATCTTATATGTTTTGCAGGATATTTTGGTCACAGCGCCATATGATTGGAGTATAAAGTGATGGTAGCCCGATATTATTCATTACAAATTTGTGCTTGCGGGTGCAATTATATCGCAGAAATTGCTTAAGACTTATATGGCTTTAGAGTTGATTGTAACAATGCTGGGTTTTCTGCTTTTTTTTTTTGCATAGTTGGATGATAGCTTGCTTGTTGAAAATCTATTGGCACATATGTTTTGGGTGTTAGGTTGGAGGATCAATCATTAAATGTTGATTTTTCACTTTACGGGTTAATTTATTTTGAAGCATTGGACAGGTGGAACCCTACATTGACATTATGGGCGTGCATAATATTCTGCGACAAAAGCAATCAGGAAGGAAGACAGCTAAGGTTTCAAAGAGTCTGGCTGCTATCTGTGAAGAAATCTTGGGCTATTCTCTTTCAAAGGTTTGCTCCTCGATACGATATTTGAAATTCCATAGGGGACTATGAGTGAGAAGTTGAATAGGACGTGCATGTCCTTTGAAGTTGGGCAGCACCTAATAGTAGAAATGATGATCGTTAAAGATAAAGCCCAATCGGAAAGGCTTCTTCTTAGCATTTTTATATGTTATTTTCAGAAGCATGTTATATGCTTCCATATTGCTCCTATATGGAAATTTCATGTTGCGGCATAAATCTATTGCATACTGAAGAAATCATGATGATCCCTTATATGTGTTATTTGAAGAAATTTAGATGATGTAAGGGTTGCTCTTATGGTATCCAGTTGCTGTTTCTGCAAAATTTGTTTAATAAGTTGATAATGTGATTAATCTCTTTAGGAACTTCAATGTAGTGATTGGTCACAACGTCCTCTTACGGAAGAGCAGAAAGAATATGCAGCGAGAGATGCGCTCTGCTTGCTTGAAATTTTCAGTGTCTTTCAGGCCAAGATTATCAATAAAGGTTGTACTGCTGGAACTTCTGAAATTCTTGTGACGTCTTCGACATTCATAATGCAAAGGAAATTCTTTGATATCCTGGAATATGTCACAAGGCTTTGCAAATGCATTATTCTTCTCTGTTCCGACTTAGTTCATTTGTGCTTTTAAAAGTTAAATCTGCCAAAACAATTTCTCTCTTCACCTATTGCGGAGATAAGGTCAGAACGGTATGTATGTATTAGTTTTGGAAGACTGAGGACTGTGATGGTTCTCATCTTTTCGGTAAAACGTCCCTTTACTTGCAGCATCTTCTTCAGTACGAAGCCATGTGCCTTATTTAGCACTTCCTTTTTCCGCACATCACAGCTTTAGGTGATGGGTTTTCTCTATTCTGATTGATCAATTTTTGCTTTGTAGGGAACCGTTTAAACAGTGATGTGGTCCTCCATTCTGATCACATGAATCTTGGATTGAAAGAAATCCTAAAAGAATCTAATACATGTAGTGCGATTGTGAGGATTAAATCTTTTGAAGCTTTACACATTGTGCGGACCACTACAGCTGAATTTCCTCATGGGATAGTTACAGTAGATGAGGCATCTTTTAGGTCCTCATTTCGAAGTACTGAACCCATGGATAAGGCACTTCTGCTTGTTGTGAGAAGATATGGGGAAAAGATATTGCTAAAAGAATCTGATCGAAGACCTAAAGCCTCCAAAAAGAAAAGTAGAAAAAGATCTTCATTGAATTCTGTTTCCAAAGAAAAGAGGGAAACTTTTGATGAATGGGAAGGGCCAGCACCATGGGATATTTCAACGGGTGGTGATGGATGCCCTAAGTTTCTGTGTGATGTGATGGTAAGCATTCTCTCTTCTGCTTGAAGTTTCCACCAATGGCATATATTAATTACCCAGTGTAGAACATGATCTAGGGCATGGCTAAATGTCATGATTGTGTAGTCAAAGCAGCATTCACTTGTACCTTCCGTCATTGAAGTGTTCAAAGTCTACTTGAACTGCAGAATCCCTGTCAGTGTAATGCAGGACTTAAAATCTTTTTGTCTTTTCTCATAAAAGAAAACCTCTTCTCAGGTTGAAGGCTTGGCAAAACATCTTCGGTGTGTTGGGATAGATGCTGCCATTCCTCATTCGAAGAAACCAGAGCCCAGGTTGTTCTCTCGCATGTTACTTCTTTCCCGCGTGTGCTCCACCAATTGCTCTCTTGCATGTGACTTGCAATCTTGACAAAACTTCTTTCGGGAGAAATGACATTCTCTTCTACTATTGCAGGGAGCTGATTGCACAAGCACATAAAGAGAAGAGAGTTCTTCTTACACGAGATGCTAAGCTGTTGAAACATGAATACTTGTTGCATAATCAAATATATAGGGTGAAAAGTCTATTGAAAAATGAGCAGCTGCTGGAGGTACGCATGCAGGAATTTCAATGCCAATTTAATTAGATTGGACCAATCGATTGGCACTTATATATCAATATTCCCAAATGGACCAATCAACTGTAGAAGTGAGTTGAGGGTTACTTTCATAAGGTCAAGACATGCTGATCATTAGAATGTTCTGCAGGTAATAGAAGCTTTCCAATTAAAAATTTCCGAGGATGATTTGATGTCTAGGTGCACCAAATGCAATGGTAGGTTCATTCAGAAGCCCCTATCAACTGAAGAAGCTGTGGAAGCCGCAAAGGGTTTCCAAAGAATTCCAAGCTGCTTGTTTGACAAGAATTTGGAATTTTGGCAGTGCATGGACTGTAACCAACTATATTGGGAGGTACGATTTGGCTCTGCCCATTCATTTCCTGTTTCTTTGGTTGATTTTTATCAGATCTTGATTTTCTCATGTTGTGTGTTGCGAGTCCTGTTGAAAACGAACATGCTTCGATCAACTGCACTTCTAAGAAATCGAGAACTCTTCACATGTTATGTTCAACTCCCCATGCTTGAATTACTATAATTACTCCTATATCTAAACCCTGTAATTACTTACAAATCACTATTGCAGGGAACTCAGTACCGCAACGCGGTGCAGAAGTTCATTGACGTTTGCAAGTTGAACGAGTAGAAGATGCTAGTTCCTAACTCGAGCCAATTGCATTGGAATGCAAATGTAGCACGATCCTCATTCTGAATGTCACCATCCTGTATTATACGCTTGTTCTTCATCAATAAACCGAGCTGATCTCCAGTTCCGGGAAATGTCTATGGTTATACAACATCGATGTCCTGTGAAATGAGAGGCCCCCTCATCCATGGGTACACCATGGACTAACGTTTGCAGACATCACGACCAGGTCCTGACTTCAAGGATATCGCGATCCGATCGAAATGACGGGTCGGGGGGCCCCCCTTGACGATGATTTTTTCGCGTGGTGCGTTGGCGGGTAAGTGTTAGTTGACAAGCCCACGCTATTAGTCCTCGTGTGAAACGAGAAGAACGAGGAATGCAATTCTGGTTTGGGTTCGGCAATCGTTTTCTTCCCGCGAGAAATTTTCCTTTGGTTCTAATATGGGGAGATGTATATGTGCGACCCACAAAAAAACTGGGGTTAAATCCAATGAACGAGCCGGCTTTTCTGAGATTTGAGCACAATGGTTGGAGAGCCGTACCCAAGGCAGGATGAACTCGTGCTTTGTGCTGAAGGGAAAAGTCGGGTGATGCTAGAGCTATAACTAAGCAACTAAATTCGATTTTTCTTTCTGAATTTCCCGTGTCGTAAATGGATCACGCGCAAGCTGTTCCCGAACAAAAGTTGGCCACCGTTTCCGGCCACTTCGCGTGCGCAGTCGGAGCCTGTCAGAGCTGGAGGCTAGTCCTGGGCGGCGGGGGGCGTTTGGCTTAGAATTCCGAGACGCGCCGTCACTGCGGCTTATCAGGGACGGCTCTGCCGCGGCGCACCTCGAAGCTTTGCGATGCCTAGGATCTCTCTCTCTCTCTCTCTCTCTCATATTAAATTTGATTAAACTAGACTTCAAATTCTAGGTAAACGCGAAAGTTCTGAAAGAGCGTCCGACTCTCTAGAACCCGTAAAACTCGGTTATATGCAATTCCATATAAGCATGTATCTAGGGGAACGTGAGATTGACGTACATGGGGATCGAGGAATCTTGCGAGAGTTCTGTTCGAAATTCAATACACAGTTTGCCAAAATCGTACGACAGACCGAGAGCCGAGAGGGGAATTACACCGTCTGGCCCTTCTTCGGGTCCACCTCTTGATGAAGGAGCTCGCTCTTAGTTCATCATTACAACTATCATTATTGGATCTCCTCTTGATGTTGTATTGAATCGATGACAATCGAACTTTATTCACTCATGCGAATCTAGCGAATCATGAATTGATGATAATCCTAGGAGAACTTACATAGACCGAGACGTTTGTATCTATGGTGAGTTCAATGAGAGGCTGCTGTTTGATGATATTTAACTTGGACTTATTTACAAGGCCAATCAATCAGTGTTGATTAGCTCTAAATAGAGATAGATTAAGACACGAATTAAGGATTTCGGAAGTCTTAATTACACTGTTGTCGAGGGCTACGAATACTTCCATCGACAGTTTCGAAGATTCTTCTATCACGATACACCCGATCCATGGTCCGCGCGCATGCGCAAGGACGTTAATGAGAAAGACAAAAAGACCGAGCGTCGTAGTCTTACCTAAATTCGGTTCCCAGTGGACTATCACCTACCAACGATGGAGTCCATCATGCGGTTCCCGAGTAAAGAATGATATCCACCGAAGTCAAGCCCTCGTCAACCGACGAACATCGCATCGGATTATTAGGAAATAAATCGTTATCATAGCTCTCCAAAAAGATCCAGACTTCAAGCAATCGGGAAAACCAAAGTCAACGCCTAGCTGCAGCTACAATGCATGCCAAAGCATTTCCGCCACCCGCAGTCCTTGCTAGAAAAAACGAGGACCCCATTTTCTCCATCAGCATGGAACAGCTAGTTGGGACGTGAACATCCCTGTCTTTTCCCATTGACGAACATGCACAGATGATAAAAGCTACTTAGAGTCCTCGCCTGATCTTACGACCTAACGATGAGAGGAGCTGCTTCTGTCCATTCTGCATTTTTGGCAGCATCCCTGCTCCTGCGATGGCGGCAGCAAGGACCCAAGTTAGTTTCGTGGTGAGGGCGTAGGATAGCCGACCTACCTGCGCACTCTCTCTCTCTCTCTCTCTCTCTCTCAGAGAGAGAATTTTTATTGATGAGCAAATAATTGCGAAGAGAGACTGGGAATGAGAATGAGAGGAAAATTCTCCGTCGCTTCTTGTTTGTGGTTTGGTCAGAAAGGAAGAACCCCACCAGTAGGTCCACGTAGGAATTGCACCAAGGCAACCTTTTAGAGAATAAAGATTTGCCAATCCCAAAAAGATATGCGGGTTTTCTATTTTAAAAAGTAAGTGGAAAAAGCGTGTGTCTATGAGAATTTTCATGTGATGTTTCATCATACAATTAATTGGGACAGCGAAAGATTAACTGATAGACAAAACTAGCCCCCCCGCTCTCTCTCTCTCTCTCTCTCTTTCTCTCTCCTCTGTCTCACATCACTGATAAGATTATACAAGGCAACCCAGAAGGAGGAAGAAGAAGAAGGGGAGGAGGAGGAGCTGCAAGAAAGACCCCTTTTAAGGCGTTTCATATCTTTCTGATTCTTGAAGGATCGAGGAGGAGAGTGACTTAACCCTCTCTCTTTTCTTCCTTTTTATTCCATGGATACTGCCCAGTGGCGACAGGTAAAGACAAAAAACATTTTGTTGTTGTTTCTCTTTCTCTGATCATCATCATCATTTAATTTCCCTATGATTATGTGTCTGTGTCTGCGTGTGTGTGGGAGATTTTTCTCAAGGCGAGTAGAAGAAAAAGTTTCAGCTTTGAAAAAGCTTTTGGTTGATCTTATCTGCTCAAAAAAGTTAACTTTCTTTCCACCCATGAAATGATGCTTAGGTTCCCACTAAATTTTACTACTTTGAATATTGTGTGTGTGGCTCTCTTTCTTAATAAGAAATCTTTCATCATCATCATTATCTTACTGTTGAAAGTACTGTACTCTTTTCTCTCCCTTTCTCTTTCCCACCTCCTGATAAAGAGATCTGGGAAAGTTGTTCCTTCTTTGTTCTTTTTCCCTTGTAAACATGTAATAACCCCCCTCGAAGTTGTCAAAAGTTAACTACTTTTGTTTTCTTTTCTCTGTCCTGTGTGTTTTTATCTTTTCTTCTATTTCTCTCTCTCTTCCCCACAAATCCTGGGTGATCGAATCTTTTTCATGCTCTTGGATGATGAAGTCCTAGACTTTTTTCAGTTTTGTTTGGCACTTTTAACTGTTCTCTTCGTTTCTTTTTCTTTTTTGCTGAATGATGTTCAGGGAATTGGGGTTATTAAAGCCATGGAGGGCTCATCGAGGCCTGCCCTAAGGTCGAGGCCTCAAAAGGACCAAGCTTTAAACTGCCCAAGGTGCACTTCCACACACACCAAATTTTGTTACTACAACAATTACAGTCTCTCTCAGCCCAGATACTTCTGCAAGACCTGTAGGAGGTACTGGACTGAGGGTGGTTCCCTCAGAAATGTACCTGTGGGTGGTGGGTCAAGGAAGAACAAGAGACCATCATCATCTTCGACTTCAACTTCACCGTCTTCATCAAAGAACAAGATTATTCCCAATCTGACTCCACCTCCTCCAACCATCCTTCAATCTGACCCTCAAAACCCTAATAATAAACCCCAGGAAGGCCAAGGTTTGAGCCTGCCCAGCTACTTGCCGGCCCAGGCATACGCTGCCATTAGTCACCACCTTCCAAACCCTAGCTTTTCTTCTTCCCCAATGGAGTTTCTGAAGAGCGGTGGGAGTTGGCCTAGCGGTTTGAGCCTGAGCAGTTTAATGGCGACTCCCGGGTCTGATTCAAGCGCCTGCATGTATTCAGCATCAGCTGGGTTTCCTCTGCAAGAACTAAAGCCAAACCTCCAATATTTCTCTCTGGCTGGCCTCGAAGCTGGGGAGTTCAAACAAGTGCCTTCGAGGACTGCTGAACTCGAGCAAATGAATAGGGGGCAACATGGAGATCCATCAACTGGGTATTGGAGCAGATTGTTGGGTGGAGGATCATGGTGATGACATTGTCATATGACAGAAAGATAGCAGTTGTTTTTGCATGAAAAGCATTTGCAAGAATTCAGGATGAGTTTGATTTCTTTTTGATTTATTTTTTCCTTTTTAAATATGTCCCTCTCAGCGTGTGGCCTGTTTCTAGGATGATGGAAAGCTTAGATATCGAATAGGGGTCAGATGGTTTCTTTATTTTTCTTAATTATTGTCATTCCACAGAGTGAGTTTGGCTGCTTTGCTTTCCTTCATTTCAATTGTTTCTTATATTCTTCCATGCTTATGGTTTTTTGTTCACCTAGTCTTGGCAACTTGATCAATGAGGATTGTTTGAGAGGTTTCTTAATGGAGAAATTAGTGCATCCTGGAGAAATCCAAAAGGAAGTATATGCAAGACATAAAAGTTTTGGCTGAGGAGAGAGATCAAGAGGTAGCCTAGTATTTGCATTGGTATTTGCGGAGATGGCTTTGATTAACAGTAGCGTACGAGAGAATTATTTAACTTGGGAAGTCACGTATGTTTGTGGCGATTCTTCTTTTTCTTTTTTGTTGGTAAAGTGCGTTGGAATGATGGCTGTCAATCCCTTTAGCTTTACAGCAATTATATATATAATATAACCGTGTGTGCGCTCCTCTCTTTCAATCTGAAAGGTCTGGTCTTATCAGCAAACATCATCTTGGCAAAGATTCTGGCAACCCAGAAAAGCTGATTGAATGGAACGAGCGGAGAGGGGCTTGAAGACAGGTGAGGTGAGAGTGAGAAATAACAAATGAGTGGCGGAAGGACCAGAGGTGCGTGTAATGTGTAGGAGTATGACCCATCTTCCACTTTCCGTCCCTTGCCAACAAAGTTGTGCGCAGCTTCACATGGTATCCCACTTTCATCATTAGGGTTTCTCTCTCTCTCTCTCTCTCTCTCTCTACACACACGCATTTATATGTATGTAGTCAAACTCAATATAATGATAGTGGGATAAACGTAAAATAGTCTAAAAACATTCTTGCCTCCGTCGTTTTATTTAAATTCATTGAGTTCTAGACATTTTAAATCTAGTCAGTCAAAGTGCTAAAGTGAGCATTTGTATGGTGGTTGCCCACTCTGAACTTTTTATTGGTATTGAGTCTGACTTGATTAACCAAAATTGAAAATGAGTAGTTGTTAATTGATCAAAGCAAAGTATGAAAAGACTAACTTGATCAATGAACAAATGGTTCGTGACCATTATAGTATTTGTAGAAATTTACATATAATTAGTTGTCAAATACTGTCTATAAATGCACTGTGTTTATCATGCGATGGAAAATCTTTCTTGACTATATGTGATGGAGGGGAGAGCAAATCTGCCGTACATGGCTAAGTAAGTATATTATAAAGTAGATATGATAGAGCACAAGATAGGTTTCAAAAATCCGATGTCTATAGATGCATTTTGTTCTTAGATTATATTGCAGTCATGCCTATTTTCTTAAATGAAAACATAAATTATTAGACCGGTTATAATGGGTCACAGACCCATTTCTTAACCCGTATTTGATAAGTTGTATCATTACATAGTTTAGTTTATATTCAGTAGATGGGTCATAAATAGGTTTAGACCCAACTCTATGCATCGAAAATAGATTTGATATGGGTATTAAATGGGTTCACAAATTATTGAAATCTAACCCACCTTTATGACTTTTTTTCGCCCTCATCCAATCTCATTCTTGTGCTTTCATCTTAGTTTGGGTGCATTCTTTTTCTAAATTAGATTAAATATATAAATGTTTTAATAATATAGATTAGGCATGGGTCAACTTGAAAAATATTGCATGGCATTTGATCAATATGGGAACTTGGATCGGATAATTTTCGATCTGATTCATCCTTCTTCTTTTTGGGTCAAATGATCCATCCGTTTGAAAGGTGTAACAAATACCTGACGAGCTAATCGAATGAAAGACTCCATGCTGACGAGCTACCATTCCTCTCGCTTCTTCTCCATGCCATCGGAAAGTGAACTTTCGCCCCTAGGGTCTGGTCCTAAAGAGACGCCTACCGACATTCCCCTCGTTCACCGTGAAGGAGAAATACAAAAATCTTCAAACATCCCCATCGACGAAACCATGCACGCATTCCGCGACTGGGTAATCGCAGTACAAAGTTGCAATAATTTATCCTGGGGTCTGCTCTTCACCAAGTGGTTAAAGGTCGCCAGCGAGGCTTGCATGATGATGATGATGATGGGGGAGCAGCGGGGCTTTTGCCGAACCGGGGCCGTCCGTTCCTCTCTCCCACCCCCACAACCTTTTCCTTCGTGTCCCCTCCATTTCTGTGAAAGCTGAAACAGGCCATGGACGGGGGTCTGAGTTCTGATATCATCATCGCCATCTTTGCTATTATTGTGCTGCCGCTCGAAACCCTATCGTGTCGGTGCTAATGGCTGATTAGGTAACAACATGCGTTAGCATTTACTCTCTCTCTCTCTCTCTGCGTTTCCATTATGGCATTTTTGCATGTAGCTAGGGTTTCGAGGGTTTCGAGACTCGCTGAGCACGACCTAGTGGCATTCATCCAGTTTACTGAACGTTAACTTGTAGAGAGACTACCTTAGCTTCTACGGCTTTCGACCCATCTTGGCATGCATGGTTCTCTTACAATTCCCATATGCTGCCCTTGGCAATTTTTAGCCCTGCAACGAAAACGATCGGCGTGGTCTTGTCAAAATCGAGCGTCTCTTTTAGATGGGGTGGATGATGTCGCACGCCACTGCGCATGTCTTTGGGATTTGTGAAGCGTGGACGCACTCGTTTATCACGGAACGCGTCATCCTTGGCGAGTTCTCCAATCAAGATTCACGACGTTTTGTAATGATCTACGACGAAATGACTATATTGGAAAGCATGATTTTACAAGGTTGTGTGATGGTTGAAGACCAAAGAAATGTGTACAAGAGCACTTACGAGCCACCGGCAAATCCATCTTGGATTATATCATTGAAAGGTGGACACAACTCGGCTGACATTTTCTCCTCAAAATCCAAGTGACTGCCCGAAAGTTAGTACCGCTTGTATTTGGTGGTTTGAGAAATCAAACATTGCCTTGTACGCTCAATTCACCAACTAGTCCGGTTTCCAATCACCGAACTAACCCGTGGGGTTTGGCATGTGCACATGATGAACAGATCATAAAGCAACCTCAGATAATAATAGAGAAGAAATCGAACCGCCTATGCAGTGAAATGCGCTAAATCATGTTAGTCGACTCAGATTTCCGTCTATGCATTTGGGCTCTTTTGCTGATCTCTCTGGATATGGACGGCGAGTTCAAAGTTCTTCCTCGCCAATGTCATATAAATTTCATTAGTTACAAGAATCGGTATACAAAGATTCAATCCCTCCCATCTCTTTTCGCTATGTGAAATCAGCCTTAGAAGTAAATATGTCGCTGCAGAAACAAGTCAGTCAAAGGTGGTCAGTCCTTTAGGTTTGGCGCTAAATCATGTTAGATGACTCAGATTTCCGTCTATGCATTTGGGCTCTTTTGCTGATCTCTCTGGATATGGACGGCGCGTTCAAAGTTCTTCCTCGTCAATGTCATAAATTTCATTAGTTACAAGAATCGGTATACAAAGTTTCAATCCCTCCCATCTCTTTTCGCTATGTGAAATCAGCCTTAGAAGTAAATATGTTGCTGCAGAAACAAGTCAGTCAAAGGTGGTCAGTCCTTTGGGTCCCTTTACAGTGGCTACCGTTTTCCCAGCCAACCATCAAAAGAGCACGCGAAACAGATGCAAAAAGGTAGCTAACTACATAGACCCTTGTTCATACTCGCATGTAGCGATACCTTTAGTAAGCTACAACCACCCATAAGAGAATTGTAAATACAGAGACTACCAAATCAATATACCTGATGCAAAGTGCTGTGCTTTTGCCACGAAAAAAGGAAAAGGTTAAGGTGGTGAAGTGCATCTGCAACTCCGAGAGGTAACCAGGTGTTTCGAGCTTTAGCCGGTGACAGCTCCACCTCCAACCCAAACTTCATTTTAGAGCACACATAATAAGCTATTGCCACAGATTGTGTGAGCTATGGGGAATACAGGGTTATCGCCATATCGATGGAGTCAGATAGTTTAACACAATTGACTCACAAATTCAACTTGAACAATTAACTACTTACCATTTTCCAGAAACCTAAGCTGAAATATCGGCCATTTATGGACATAACACTAATTAATGCCTTCAGGGTAGCTGACACTGGAGAAGGAGCTATCATAGAATTTTAGTCAGGAAAGTGAAACGCGACACGGGATTGTGAAATCACATAGATAAGTTTTTTTTATTTTATTTTTTTTATTTTTAATAAGCCACATAAGCATAGTCTGGAGATGCTTCTTAGCCCAACTTCTCCCATTAATCACATGTGTTTTAGCTCTTGGACCTCTAGAATAATTGGAATACACCTCAACTTGATCGACTCAGAAACATGAGATTAAGAATTTACTCCATCTCAGGAAAGGACAATGTGAAACTATAGAAAAGACCTAAAAATCTCCACCAAGCAGCAAGTTCTTCTGTGTCACAAGCAACCCAAAAGCATTACAGAAACCAAAAGGGAAGGAAAAGAAAGCAGCCACTTTGACTTGAAATCTTCTGGTGAGTCGTGAATGTTCAAACAAAACGTTCGGGGATCGTGTGTTTGTATAATACCATGGCTTTCTTTCCCTAGTTGGGAACCTCAAAATTCAAGAGCTCAATGTCAAGAACCTTAAAATTTGCAGCTACTAACTAAAAGGGAAGCAAAAATCCAAGTAAAATCAGACACTCGTTTATACAAAAAGTGAGAGCGATATGCAACTTTCAGACACCACACAGGGCAAGATTCCACGGTTCCTAGGACCAATTTTTTATCAGCTGAGAAATCTCTGTACACAAAGATCGGGTTATCTACACATTCACATGAGCTTGGGGATTTATGCAAATTAATGTTTTGTCAGGCATAAACATCAGCTGGTGCTCCTGCTACCAATTTTCCTTGACAATCTTCACCTTCTCGAATATGAATTTTCCTTCCTTATACTTCTGTGAAGCTTCGTAGGCCTTCTCATACTTCCAACCCAACACCTCGTGGCAATCGGCACAGGATATGTCGCCAACCGTATGAAGACCAGTGCGGAGGCGCCGATCTTCTAGGGCCCCCACGACAATGTTCACGGCATGAGAGAACAGAAAAGCCCGGCCATTTACTCCCTAAGAACAACAATCTCCAGAACCCCATTAAACTGATTCATGTGCTCGAATTTTGATAATCGACAAGAACTTGGAAACAATACCAATAGCTAAAAACAAAAGTAATGAGATTGACACCATTTAGCCATCTAACGTGAGACAAAGCCAGATCCTCTCCTACCTGTAATTGCCAAGGACAAATCACTCCTTCTATTTGACAGCTTTAAAAAAGGCCTTGAAGCAAAACGGAGTATGAACTCAGAATTTAAGACATCAGAAGAAATTTCGCTTACTCTGTTCCACTAAAACTCTTTCCATCAGCAAACTCTTCGTAATATATTTCATACAGCCGAGACACAACGAGGGTCGCCCCGATTACTTAAGCACTATGCTAAAACATGTTGAAAACTCCAAACATCCCTGAACTAAAACCTTGCAACTTGCAAGTCCACAGAACTGTCGAAAACAACAAAAAAATCCTCTCAGAAAACTAAACGCGCCTCACCTGGAAATCCTTGGAGATAATATCGCCGTGAAGACCCACATGGTTTCGACAATTGTAGCAGCTGTACACCCGCGGCCCCACGAATCCTTCCATTGATGGAAAAAGGAACCCGAACCTCCTGTTCTGACCAAGCCAAGCTGTGTAAAGCCAACAAAAGCAGCGAGCGAACAGACCCAAATCAGGAAGAACAAACAAAACCCAGCAGCGGAATCTAGAGACGAACACAAGCCGGCGAAGAAACCATAGATTTCCCTCACCTACGGAAGAATTCCGTGACGACCCAGAAGTCCAAAACAGAGGCTTTAGCGTGCAGGGCTGCAGCAGGACAGGACTTTCATTTTCACTCCCTCCGGGCTAGAGTGAAGATCCCACGGAACGAACGACCCGGGTTCGACAGGGACGGAAATGGGTAACCTGAAAGAACCCCAGAAGAGGACACGACCGAGAAAATCAATTCCTGCAGCGAACGGCCTAAAGCAGCGACGAAGAAGCGAGCAAGCGAGCGAGAAAAGTCCAACGAAAACCCGAGGGCGTGATGACTCACTAGTCAGTTGAGGGATAATATATTGGAAGTGGATGGGGATCCGAGGTGTCGATTGTCCACCGGCTTAAGCAACAGGTGACGGAACATTCAAAGCGAGCAGGGGAAAGGAAAGCACGCACCTTTCCGCGACGCTCGCGAAGAAGCTCGTCCATTTTTGAGCTCCACCGACGTGACTTCTCAAGAGGGGACCCGAGCCGGTCCGGTCCGGCCCGGTCCGGACTGAACCGATTGGCAAGCGGAGCGTGTGGAGCTGTAGACCCACGCACCTGCTCGGGTGGGTCCGGATCCGAATCAGGGTCCGCCAATGGTTTTGAGCTGTGCGCTTTGAAAACCGCGGCCCCCTGCCGCCCCAGCGGGTCCTTTTTTCTTGGCGATTCGGGTTGTGCGGGAGACCGGTTCTTCGCGATCGTCGGACCGGATTGGTCCCACGCCATTTGACGGCTGCGATGAAGTAAGAGGATCGGTCTAATGCTTTTTTTTAGCTCGATGCTTCTTTTGGCCTGTTTGGACAACGCACGTTCAAATCCTCGTGGTGTTGGGGAAGCTGAATTTTCCATCTCGCGTATAGTCAAAGCTTCTTGCCCAATTTTCTACCATTGGATAATTATAGAGAGGGAAAAAACAAAAAAGTGTCCCCCAAGAAAATTTTGGATCCCTTGTCGGTGAAGTCATGGTATGATAGATAAAAAGTCTTATCTTGAAACTGACCAGACTTAAGATCATAGGTTTTACGATTCAATGACACCTACTTTCACCGTTTTTTCTTGACCATCATCCTAACCAAAACTAATCTTATCTGATCAAGACAAATGTTGTTAAATGGTGCATTTATCATCTCGGCGAAGATGAACTTACATTAGTAAGGTCTTACTCCTATGTTATGATTACAATAATGCATTTGGACTAGTAATGCCAGCTTTGTTAAGCTGCTTTAGTTACACGTACACGCACATATAAATACACACACACATACATACATACATATATATATATATTTTGACAATTTATCATAGTTAAATTTTTGCCAAGTTTATGTAATATGTGCACCTCCGTTCATCGAATTCACGTCGTAATCCCTCCACGGCTACACCTATGGATTAAGTTTTTTCCCTTGATTTTCTCATAATATAAACTCGACAAATTTGGGAAATATGATGATTTGAAAATGTTCGATTGCATGAAAAAAATATATATATATATATATATATATTGATTTTGAGTTACAATATAAAATACACTCATTAGATATTGGAATTCTTTTTATTTTGTCGCCCGCATTGGTGTGATCCATATGTTATAATCAACTATTGGTATGATAAAGATGAGCAGCTTTTGGATCAAGTCTTCACCTAATGAAGTAAAACCAGCCAAAACATGGAAACGCGGCCTGTCATCATCTCTACTTTACCTACTCGTGAATTTATTCATCCTTTTCACGTTGTTTTCTCTGGCTCGTCGAATGAACCCCATGCTAGATCGCAAAATAATTCGAAGTTCAAGTGCAAACCATTGATGAGATAATAAATCAGAGCATCACGATAATCTAAATCACGCCGAACAAAAAAAAAAAAAAAAAGGGGAAAGAAAACCGGAGTTCTCTTATCTTAGCGATAGTATAATAACATACATTCAAACGTTGCTTTAATTATACATGAATGGGAACATCATCGGACGTCGTATCACGACAGGAGAGAGACATCCCACCTTATTCTTTACACGGTGCGAGAAAGCAAAGAAGGGAGGACGAGTCGATGCGCGGACCGGCACGGCATCAGTACTCCTTCACGATCTTCGACAGGTCGATGACGAACCGGCCTTCCTTGTGCTTCTGCTTCGGATCGTGGGCTCGCACGTACTTCCACCCCATCTCCTCGTGGCAGTTGCTGCAGTAGATGTCCGCCACCGCGAAGACCCCGGTCATCAGCTGCCGGTCCTGGGTCCGCCCGGCGACCACGTTCATCGCGTTCGTAAACATGTAGGCCGGTCCCCATTTCGCCTGACGTGGAACCATCCAAGATCGTTTTTAGATTCTAAGTTAAAAAAAAAAAAAAAAAAAATGGAGGAATTTTGGGGGGACGTTCTCTTTCTTTCACTTACTCGGAATTTCCTGGAGAGGATGTCGTCGGCGAGGGCGACCGGCTTGCGGCAGTTGCGGCAGCTGAAGAAGGGACGGCCGACGAATTCCGCCATCGAAAGGAGAGCAACGAGATTGCGATGAAGAAGAAGGAGAAAGAAGCAGCAGCGAGTACTGGAGTCCGATCTGAACGTGGAGTGAAGAGGAAGGGTGAACGAGCACGTCTTTTAAGGTGCTGACAGTTGACTAACTTGACCCTTGGAGAAAAATCGCCCGTTGCTTTCCGTACAAATTTATCCTCCATTAACTAATAAATATATCAATTCGGAGTTTTACTGTTTTTATTTTCCACAGTATTAATCTAATCTAATAAAAATTAATGGATAATAAAATTATTATAAATATACCGATCTATTTTTTTAATATTAAAAAATTAATTTTTTGTAAATTTCTCATATGTATATCAATATGAGGTTTTCTATGATAAAAAAATAATTTTTGAATAAATCTATTGAATATTTTATTTTCGAATTTTTCATGATATTAATCTAAAATTCCAAAATCGGAGTTTTAGCGTGCAAAATGAGACTTTCTCCCTCCGTGTTTGAGTAAAGATCCCACCGAACAAACGACCGATTGAATAGGGACAGGATGGGTAAATTGAAGAGCCCCAGAAGAGCACACAATCGGAAAAATCAATTCATGTAGTAAGCGACTAATGCAATATCTAGAAGGAACAGATTAGAAAAGTCCAACGCAAACCAAACCAAGCAATTAATGCCGGATGATTCAAAGCAAAGAGGGGAACTAAGGCACTTTGGCATCCAAACAGTGCCTAATTATAATTTTTTGTTCCTAGAAGCAATTTGAGAACAAAATCGCGTTTAGTAAAATTTTTATTCCCGAGAACAAATTTGAAGTAGAATCAAGAATAATAAAAAATTTGATTCTTGTTTCGGAACCAAAAAAAGAATAAAAAAAAAAATCGGAACTCTTCTTCTTAGACGTTCTCTCCCCTCCTCTATTGCCGTTCACCACCGTTCGCCAGTCGCCGGTAACTAGTTCGGCGAGCTCGCTAGGTTAGGGCGAGGTTTGGCGAGGCGGGCCTCGGTGAGGCTGGGTGAGCCTCGCCCAGCTGCTGGCAAGGCTCGGCCGACGAGGGCCGGCCGCCGAGGGTTGGCAACACTCTAGTGAGGTCGCTAGCCCTCGTGGCCGATCATTTGGACCGACAATCGCCGAAGAAGAAGAAGAAGAAGAAGAATAGGAACAAAAGGAAAAAAAAAAAAAAAAAAGGAAAAAGAAAAATTTATAAAAAATTATTTAAAAATTTAAAGAAATTAATTTGGAATATAATCAATGAGCAAGGTACCAAACACAATTCTATTCCAGAATCAAAAATTCTGGATAATTATCAAATGGCTTAAAATACTTAGAAATTGTTTTCGAGAACAGAATAAAAAATAATCATTTTTTTATCATAATCATTACCAAACACACCCTAAGGGTCCATAAAGTAAGGTCTATGTTCGAGAACAATTTTTTTTTCATAAGTAATTTTTTTCTATTTCATTCCTTAGACAAGTTTCCGAGTAAAAGAAAATATTTAGTAATTGTATAAAATTTATATTCTCACAATAGAAATGCATTTGGTACGACTCTCAAATTTTTTTTTTGTGACTTAGAATTTCTTTTTATTTTTTAAATATTTTTTTACAATTTTATCTCTCTCTCTCTTTTTTTTTTTTTTTTTATCTTTTTTCATTTTATTTTGTCATTTTTTTCCCCTTTCTCTAACTAGTCACCGACCTCAAGGGAGCCTCGTCCAGCCACCATGAGGCTAAACCTCACCTAGCCACCGTGAGGCTTTGGCGAGGTCGTGGACCTCATATGGTCAGTCGCCGATCATTGTTGAGGCGGACAACCTGGCTAGTGGAAGAATAGGAGGAAGAGAAAAAGAAATAAAAAAAAAAAAAGAGAGAGAGAGAAAAAAAAAATGATTTGAGCTTGATCAAGATGCACTTTTTTCTTATTTTTTATTCTGTTCCAAATATATTTCCATGAACAAATTTATTCTCGAGGACAAAAGCATATACAGATGGATTTTTGTTACGGTGAACAAAAAGAAAGGAAAATAGAGGCATTACAAAACACGCTTTAAACAACCCATCTACGTCCGACGCTCACGAGCAAGCTCGTCCGTTTTTGTGCTCGACTGACTTCTCAAGAGGGACCCTCAATCCTCTCATCGTGCGAGCTGGGGCTCTGGGAATGCCATCCATGAGATGAATTGGGCCGGTCCGAACCTTAGGCCCACGCCACTCGAAATTGCGACCCCCGCCTCCCGGACCTTTTTCTTGGCGAATCGGGTTGTGTTCGGGACCGGTTCGTTACGAAAATTTGAATCTCTTTTCAAGTGAAGTCGTGGCGTGATGTTCGATGGAGAAAAAGTCGTACCACAAATGATGACCTAAGTCAGACCATCAATTTTGCGGTACGATTTCACCGTTTTCCTCGACCGAGATCCTAAGTTTATATAAAGGCCCAAGTGAATGATTACTATACTCGATTATTCCCACCTCCGTATGCGCGCCGAATTAAGCCATCATTTTCTGATTCCATTGTATCATGTCGCAATCAAAATTGATCTTATCCGATCAAGAGAAATGTCGATAAACTGTCCATTTACCATCTCGATGAAGACAAATTTACAGTACATAAGTAATACAGCATGATCTTATTCCGACATTATGATTATACCAATGCATGTGGACTAGGAATAGCAGCTTTGTTGACATACTTTAGTTAATGGTTATGTATGTGTTAAAAGTATGCATATTGCTTATTTGTAGGGCTTACAGATTTTATTTATACATGCAATTTCCCTCTTCTTATGAACTTAAACTTTTAGATTGAACTTTCTAACATTTTATCAAAACCAAAATTTATTTCGTATGTACAACAGTTCGTCGAGTTTCATGTCCTAATCCCTCCATGGCACCTATAGATTAAGTTTTGTTGATGAGTTTTCTAATTATATAAACTTGACAAATTTGAGTAGAGTTGTCAAATGGGTGGGTCAGGTTGACCCATTTTCATGCAATATAAGAGTAAGGAGTGAGCAAGCATATGATTGAGTAAAGGCGAGAGAAAGTCATCGAGATGAGTTGGGTTAAGTACATTGTGAACATATTTAACAATTTTAAATCAATTTATGGCC
Source organism: Eucalyptus curtisii (assembly GCA_017140595.1). Taxonomy (NCBI): domain Eukaryota; kingdom Viridiplantae; phylum Streptophyta; class Magnoliopsida; order Myrtales; family Myrtaceae; genus Eucalyptus; species Eucalyptus curtisii. The sequence goes on from CM029494.1 coordinate 16,364,018, forward strand.
CGTTTACTAAACGTGACTAATTTATATAATAATGTAACCTATTAAACATGAGTTGAAAAAATGAGTCTATGACCTTTTTTGATAGGCCTAAATTTGAGAAATATCATGATTTGAAGAACCCGATTGTATGAAACAACATTGATTTTGAGTGCCAATTTAATATACGCTTACTAGCTATCATCATTCTTTTCTTTATTTCGTCAACCATATTGCTAGGATCAAATGCATTATAAACTTAGTATGATAAAGATCAAGCAGCTTTGGGATCAACATATATTCACTTAATGAAGTAAAAAACAGTTCAAAAGATGGAAATGCCCCGCGTGTAATCATATTTGCTTTAGCTAGTCGCGAAATTTTGGTCTTTTCACATTATTTTTGCCCTCGACTCATTGAATAAATCCCAACCTAAATTACAGAAACAAAATTGAAGTCCATGTACAAACTATTAGTGCGATAATAAATCCAAGAAATCTCACAATAACCTAAATTATGCTTACTTCTTTTTCTTTTCCTTTTTTATCTATTGGCCCAACGCCCTTTTCATCACTGGTATGGTGTTAATGCATTATTCCTAAAAAATTATTTGTGCCGTAAAAAGAGAAAACAGGGCAAAGAAAACCAAGTTCTCCAATCTTAGCGAGATTACAATAATGTAAATTTTTACCAAACGTTGTTTTAATCATAAGTGAATACGAACATCATCCGACGTCGTTTCACGACAAGAGAGGATACCGACGCAGCTTATTCTTACACGGTACGAGAGAGACGGGTCACGCGCCGGGCCGGCGTCAGTACTCCTTCACGATCTTCGACAGTTCGATGATGAACCGGCCTTGCTTGTACTTCTGCTTCGGATCGTAGGCTTGCACGTACTTCCACCCCATCTCCTCGTGGCAGTTGCTGCAGTAGATGTCCGCCACCGCGAAGACCCCGGTCATCAGCTGCCGGTCCTGGGTCCGTCCGACGACCACGTTCATCGCGTTCGTGAACATGTAGGCCGGCCCCGATTTCGCCTGGCGGGCAACGATCCAAGATCGCGTTTAAATTCTAAGAGGAAGCACTATCGATTGAAGGAAAGAAAAGGAGGGATTTTGGGGATGTTCTCTTTCGTTCCCCTTACGTAGAATTTCTTGGAGAGGATGTCGTCGGCGATGGCGACGGGGCTGCGGCAACTCCTGCAGCTGAAGAAGGGACGGCCGACGGATTCCGCCATTGGAGGGAAGAGCGACGAGATTGCGATGATGAAGAAGAAGAAGAAGAAGGATGTACAAGCGATTGTTCAAACCTTTCTTCACATAGAGTGCTTGAAGTTTTGCCCATAATGCTACGGCATCCTTCTCCTCGCAACCTCTAGTAAGACCTCATCCGTCAAATTTAACGGGATTATACTCTTTGCTTTTTCCATCAGCTCTACCCTCTCTCGAGGCTTTCATTATAATCGGCAACTCATCTTCACCATGGGGCCAAATCTTGTGTTGTCAATAATGCCCGCATCTTGATGCTCCATAACACAAAGTTGTTACTCCCGTTAAACTTCTCAATTTCAGATTTCCTCTCGAGACATAATTGCGTAATAGAAGCAGCAGCGAGCGCTCGAGTTCGATCTGAATGTAAATTTTCAAAGGTCCAGCGAAACTTTTCTGTTACTTGGGAAATCTTTATTAATAAATTCGGTTTAATAAATCGTTATCCGAACTCAAAATCGAGACATTAATTTAACATTGGGGATGTTCTCTTTCGTTCCCCTTACTCGGAATTTCTTGGAGAGGATGTCATCGGCGATAGCGACGGAGCGCGGCAACTCCCGGTAGCGAGTTAAAGAAGAAGAAGAAGAAGAAGAAGAAGCAAGCGAAGAGCATGAGCGCTCGTAATGTCGGTTAAGGAAGGGCGAACGAGCACGTCTTCTGAGGTGGGGACAGTTGACTGATTGACTCTTGGAGAGATTGCCGGTTGCTCCCGAGAGTACCGTGCCGAAATGAGCCCGCTTATGGAAATTTGCCACGTCTCCTGACGTTGCCGGAAACAAAGCAGGCTCGTCCAACTTCGACACGGTCTAGCAGCTTGCGCTTGCCGGCAGACGAAATGCTCAATAAAATGCTTCTCTAAATTTGAGGTCTGTTGAAGAATCGAAAAGCTCAATTTGGGTTAAGTAATGCTACTCTGAATTGGAGGTATATTGAAGAATCGAAAAACCCGATTCGATAGTTTTAATACAATGTTTGGCTAAAACGCTCAATCACGACTACAAATCATTCATATTTGTGAACCTTTTTTTTTAATCGCAAGGCTAAGATTTTCATCCTCTTGAAGTGCTTGTGATAATATATAATACAAGTCAGCGACGAGCTCATTATTGACGTATCAGGGGTTAGGACTTAGAAATGACAAATCTATTTGGGCCCGAGGTCAATTAAGAATTTCATTGTTGTTAATATTAAACATAGCACACTTGCTATCTCTTCATTTGACCAAAATAATCTGATGAAGTGGCATTAAAGTTATAGAAGATATATTGACTCGATAAATTTATCATTATGGGATTTAGATGATTTTTGCTTTTCCACCAGTTTTCTAATGCTCTCAAATTTCCATATCATAACTTGTATTGATGGACACGTGTCACGCTCTAAACAGAATGTCTCATTAATATTCCCTCTATATTTTCGGCATAAATTCTAACGGCGCTCTCCGTTAATTCTCTAACAAGTCCTCATCATCCTAGCACACACGGCATGATTTCACTGGTTGGTGCTCATTTCATGCGTGGTGCTACGGAAGCGACCAATAATTACTCCGATTCATGGGAATCTCAGCTTAAAGATTCTTCTCCCGCTGCCGCCACGTGTCTAGCGCGACTGGGCCCCACAAGAATATGTTAATCAAATATACGCGCGTGATATGCATATACAGAATTAATACATCAATGATTGGGCCTGATATTTCCCCAGCCGAGTCAGAGGTTTCGGACCTGGTCGTTGGCTCCGGGCTTTTTCTCTTTTTTCTACGTTTTTTTCACAAATTCTTTTCTTTTTTCGAGTCGTTTGCTTTGCCCCTAACTAGAATAGAATCCCTATTCTTTTTTTTCTTTTTTTGTAAAATTTCCATCTTTCTTTTTTCCTTCCAATCCAATCCAAGACACTCTTATATTCTTTTCCATGTAAGTGTATATTATTTCCTTTGTATCTCGAAACTACCCAATAATGTAATTGAGTTTGTGCCCTTTTTAATTTTCATTTTACACGTTCGATAGTAATAATCCTTTCAAAAAGAGTTCCCAAAATCTCCAACCATAAGTAAATCATTTCGTTTATCTCATAAGAGATAATTACCCAATTGGTCTTTGAAATTTAGCCCATGTGTGTAATGTTGTCCATGAACGTTAATTTATTCAATACGGTCCCTAAACTTTAATTTAATGTGAAATATCATCACTTAACTTTTAATTTGTTAAATATAGTTTCTAAACTTTCGATAAATATTTAATTTAGTCTTTACACTACACAAAAATATTCAATATTATGGTAAATGTTAAAAAATTTCATATAATCCAAAGATTATATAGTTAATATGTATCAAAAGTTCAAATATTACATTTAAAGTAAATGCTCACGTTGCAACAATTTAAAAACAATATTGCACATTGAGTCAATATTCAATGACCATTCATGTCATTTTCCATTTTTGTATCTATTCAATACTTATTGCTTATAAAATAAAACTAGGACAAAGAGGTGCTTTGATACTATAACCAATGCTATTCTACATAGTATGTATAGATTATTAAATTAAACTCGTCCTCGCATAATCAAGACATTGTATGCCTGGAAACAAATATGTTTATCATAATCTCCATTTGGTTACTTTTAATTTTTCCAAACCACACACATAATATAAGGAGGTACATCTTTTTTTTTTTTTTTTTTTTTTTTGAGTCTATTGGTATAAAACTTTGACGAAGACATTCTCAACTAAAAAAGAAAAATGATATACATAATTTTTCAAATCTTTTTCCTATTGCACATGGTGGGCTTTTCCCTAATTTAGTTAAAAGCGATGAGTTGGAAACAGGATAAGAGCCTGTTTAGATAGGCTGAAAGTCCCTTTAAACATTCGCATTTGAATATTCTGTCTAAATTAAAATAACATTTTAAGTTACAAAGAGAATAAATCCGATGACCATCAAATTCTATATCGAGATGTATTAGAAAGATTTGGCTGTGTCCTGTAAAGAAAACATACTATTTTAGTTTAAAGAAATAAAAAAAATTTGTAAAAATGAACTCTCTATTTCCCAAAGAGGTCTCCTCTAAGCACGCCCCGACCGAGGACTTCTCTGTCCAAGCGCTTGGCGTCGAATGTTTTGTACTTCATGTCCGGTTTCTTTGTGCTCATGCAATGCAATCAGCTTTTTTTTCTTTTCTTTTTCTTTTTTTTTTCCTTTGGACTTTCGAGACAACTACTGCACTCCATAATATATATATATATATATTCACAATTCAGTTTGCTCTTTCCACAATTTTCAATTTACCGGAAACTTAATAAATCCGCAGCACGAATAAAAAAGAAAAGAAAAGAGGAATAAAATCAGGAATGATTTAATATAACAAATCTATTATAAAGATATGCTAATTCGCGTATGTAAGCGTGGATTCATTTAAGGAATTAGCACAAGAAAAAATGAAATCCTAGATTCGGGGGGCGAGAAATAGCGAAGCAGATTTAGCAGGACTATGAATTTTGGATATGGATCGCGATTAATGGAAAATCTACTTAAGCAGGATAGTCGAAGCTCTCTTTTTGCCATTTATGGCAATTAAATTGTGTAAAAGGAAATCCAGACATGGGAAGTAATTTCGGGCAATACATTAAATTTTGTAAATATAATTTTTGAACCAGGGCTGCGAGAAATGGCGGAGCCGATTTAGCGAAGACAGTGGAAGATATCTTTTTGCCATATGCGGTAATTAAGTTATGTAAAATGATTTATTAGCCTAATTAGAGTTGGAGTAGAATCCCTAATAATTGCAGAGCATTTGACAACCTAGGTGCAACGTTTTGGAAGTTGGACCAAACTCAGGGCAAGCACGTGAAATGCATCATCCAAATTACAAATATCCACATTTGTTTTGTCAAATGATTAATACCTATAAAAAGAAAAAAAAAAGAGGAATTGTGCATATTCTCGCAATAATGTATACCATACACACCTATATATCTTACTAATGTGGCGACCAAAGTTTGATCTAACGTGATATAATTTAATCTAATATATACATTTCGGTAAAGCCTCTTTATAACGAGAATAGTTAAATTGCAACATTACATGATTTTTTGCCCATAAATATCTTCGGGAGCACTTGGCTCGGCAAATTGATTTGGAGAAACCGGTAAAAATTGGCAAAAGCTGAAATGAATCGGCATTAATTGTGTAGAAAGTAAGGCGGGCGATGATAAGATGACCATAATGAGCAAGTAGTCATGATATGTATCGGATCTTCTTGTTATCGAGTGTGTAACTTCCATCCCGTAACGATATCCAACGGCCGGCAGTTATGTCCGGCCCTTCCTGCGCATTTTATTTTAAAAAAAATATAATTTGACTCTAGCCAAAATAAAAATAAAAACGAAAGCATAATAAATATAAATATTAAAAAAAAAAAAAAAAGCGAGAGAGGGAGTAACGGAAGCAACGGAAAGGAATGGGGGCAAAAAAAACGAACAACAAAAAAAGGACGAGCTCTCAAATAGCGAAAAAACAAAAATCCAACTTCGGCTTCCGCTCACTTCACTCCCTTCCCTCCCGTCTCTTATAAGTCCAAGTCCTTCTCTCTCTCTCTCTCTCTCTCTCTCCCTTTGCAACATTTCTCGCTTCCCTCTCCTTCTCCCTCCCTCTCCCACCTCCACCTCCTCTCAATCCCGCCCGCCCCGCGCGCGCGCGCGCCTCCCTGCTCCGCCTCCCTCCGCCGCCGCGCATGGCGGATCCTTACTGGCGGCCGTACGGCGACGCCCGCCCGCCGCCTTACCAGCCTCCCCCTGCCGCCTTCCCCCCCGCGAAGCGCCCCGGAACGAATTCGGTAAGCCGGCCTCAATTCTCCGATCGCTCCCCCGTCTCTCCCCGCGTTCGATTCTCCGCTCTTCTGTCCTTTTCCGGCGCCGTTTTTAGGGTTTTTCCTTTGCTTCCTCCTTTTCTGGATGCCTCGTTCTGTCTGTCGCCGGCTGGAATAAACGAATGACGAGGACGGAAGGTGGTGTCTTCTTTCAGCCGGAGTCCTCCGGTTTCTCTCGTTTCCGTCTCGTTCGATGTGTGGCTTGTTGCGGAAGGAAGAAAGATGAGGACTTCGGAGCTCAATGCAGCTCCGCTGTTTTGCTGCGAGCCGTTGAGCTCGGTCTTCGTTAACCTTGATTTCGAATGATTGACGTTGGGGCGGCTGCCCGGTGACCGTGTTCGCGCTTCGTTTCCCGAATTCTCTCGAACAGAACGGGTTCTTTTGGTGATCATCGCGCCTAGCTCTGTAATCGGAGTTCTTTTTGCAGTAGATTGCACTGATACTTCTCTGTCGGTGCATTTTGAATTGTTTGCAAACAAAAAAACCGATTTTTCTTGATGCTATTTTCGTGATTTAGGTCATCTGTCAAAACTGAATGACTTATGATTTGAAGCGTCGGCTTAAATACTTAAAATTTGAAGGCCATAGGATGGTGATTTAGGTTTGTGGTGGTTATTGCCGTTAGCTGATGCTACGTGTGGATTTAGCTAAGAGGGGATCATAAGTTTCAATGGTTTCGGTAAAGCTGGCATTACGGTTCTTATAGTATCGGACGTGTCTTTGCTTGCCACGCTGGCTAGATCAACTTGACCGTTTGTTCCGCAACATGAGGACGAGGATTTCCATTTGTGTTTCAGTGTATGCACCAGTTCTAATTAATTGTGATGTCGAAAAATTAATAGTCAGTAATTGATACACCAGTCATTGGAAATCCTGGGTGGACGGAAGACACGGATAGATTCGATTAGCTTTAGATGAATTTCCATGTGTATAAGAAACACGTGCCCATTAGACTTGTTATAAATTTGATGTACTATTGGGGTTTTGGAAACCTGCATCAATTCCGTGATTTTAAGGCTAGCTATTAGCAGTATGTTCTTTGCCGCTAGATCATCTTGACGGTTACTTCCATGAGTTTACAAGGATTCCACAAGTGGATTCAGTGCATGTCTTTACCTTACTGAGTCTTCAAGGCTGTCCCTGATGTATTGATGGTCGGTTGTTGCTTCCTCTGATTAGGTAAGTTGTGTGGATAAAATATGTGGATAAAGGCCATAGCTTTTACATTAAAAATCCCTGTAATGCGCACGTGCACATGGGGTGGCTGGAGACTCGAGCAAGATGTTTGTATTCTGGAACACTTGCATGACTTCCGTGGTTCTTGGCATATAGTCATTAGTCAACTGATAAACTGGCGTTTCTGTCACTCCAGAACATGCATTGCAGCTGTATCATCTTGAGAGAAGATCGGGAGTTTGTGAATGAGCATTTGCACCTGGGTACTGAGGCACATGCCAATGTTACACATTTTTAATTGTTGGGATTTGCCTCAGTGATGGGAATTTTGTGGTGGATAAAAGAACATTGCTAGAGGTCAGATGATTAATAGATCAGCCCACCATCTACCTGAACATCATGTGGGCTTGGGGGGGGAGGGGGGTGGCAATAGATTTGAACCATGTATTTGTGTTAAAACTCATTCACACTGGAGCACAGGGCATGACAGTCTTTGCAAGCGATGTCAGACCTTTGTTGGATGGAAATGATTCAGTCAGTAATCTCAAGTTGTCTGGCTTCAACAGGAGGCTGTTTATAAAAAATAACGAGCCATTGACATTGCCTTCTGTAGTTTAGATGCATTGCTCTTGAATACATTGCTTTTACACATTCAGAAGGGGTTTCTTTGCTAATTAGTACAAATAAAAATCTGAGTAGTGCGGGAGAAGAGTGCATTCTGGCTCAAATTGATTGTTATGCATCTTTGAGTCCCTCCTAGCCATGGGATTATGATTTCAGTATCTAATGGCTTGAATTAACGGTGATGCATCTTTGAGTCACTCTCACAGTGGTAACAGATTAAGGCTTGGTCTTTGCTGTTTAATGTACTTATCTTGCCATTCATGTATGAAGATCAGAATTTCCACGAAAGGCCACTAGATCTTCAATTTGATTTTGGTTTTGATATTCTAGTCGCAGCTGTTTTCAAAATGTAAAAGTATTGAACTTGTGAAGTTTTAGTCCAATTAAGAGTATGTGCAATGCTTTTTCTTATTTCCAGAAGATGACAATGAGGGCTTCTAATTTACTGAACACCTGGTCTACACTGTCTGAGTGCCTCTTCTATCAGTCCGTTTCACGTTTATTTCTGGCAGTGTAGATTGTTGCTCCTCCTGACATTTTTTTTTTTTTTTCAAATTTGTAGATGTTCCTACAGGCGCTGTCCATGATATCCAGGGTTATTTTCCCATGGATGATAATAGAGGAGCCTTCCCTGGAATCCAGGATACCGAGAATCTTGGAGCTTCATATGATCTTTATCTGCATACTACTGTACGTCATAAACTTTGTTGCATAAAGACTTTGGTCAATCCAACCCTCTGTCATATCTAATATATTGAAATGTTGTTCCAGCAAATGTCGCCATTTAGCGGGGCACAGCCAACTGGAATGGTAGGTGGAGGGACATCTGCTCACTCCTTTGATGACTTACCTATGGGAGGATCCGCAGGATTGGGCCAAATGACAACTATGGCAGAAAGGACCTTGCCCTTCGAAGGCTGGACGGGTGACGTTCCCCTTCCACCTGATGCTTCGAATACACTTTTTGTGGAGGGCTTGCCTCCAAAATGCAGCCGGAGGGAAGTTTCTCGTATCCTTTCCCACTTGCTACCCTTTCTTTTGGTTTGCTTCCTTCACAGGTTGTACTCCTTTACTAGAACTTAGATATCTTTCGACCTTTTGTTGGCTACAAAGAAGCGAGACTTGTGAACAAGGAATCGCGGCAGGTAAGCCCAATCTTGTGCTGATGTATTGGACATGCTTCAATCTATAAATGAAAACTGATTACCTGGATGCTTGCAGACTGGGAAAAATCCTGTGATGCTCTGTTTTGTTGATTTTGCGAGTCCAGCCCATGCAGCCACTGCCAAGGATGCTTTACAAGGTAAGTTCACCCTTAAACAACATTATCAACTTATGGTTTTATTTTCATGGTATAGTTTCTGGCCTGTATCTGTCAATTCTGGTTAAACAGAGTTGGCAATCTATGATACACATGAGTTTCTTCTTTCTCTTTCATCTGCTTTTGGGTTTCCCGCTGGCAATTTACACATAAATTATTGATTAAGAAACTGTTGGTATTGTTTTCAAACCTATAGAAGATTCAGCGCAACATGTTAAGAGGGTGTTCTGTAGTGATGTTAAGTGAATATATGTGAAACAACTTTGTTCTCTTTGATACTAATAACATATATGCTTGACCATCCTGTTATAATTCTGATACTTCGTAATCATTTCAGGATACACAAGATTAATTATCTAAGGGACGTAGGTTTTTTCTCCCCAGCTCTAGGAATGCTGAAAAAATTCAGCTCAGAATGTTTATAAAGCATCAATCAATCATAATAACCATTAAAATTCTTGTGATAATCTCTGCCTCTGGCAGTCATTTTATGAGAGTAATGACAGATTGATACTAATAACATATATGCTTGACCATCCTGTTATAATTCTGATACTTCGTAATCATTTCAGGATACACAAGATTAATTATCTAAGGGACGTAGGTTTTTTCTCCCCAGCTCTAGGAATGCTGAAAAAATTCAGCTCAGAATGTTTATAAAGCATCAATCAATCATAATAACCATTAAAATTCTTGTGATAATCTCTGCCTCTGGCAGTCATTTTATGAGAGTAATGACAGATTGGAGCAGCTTTTTCTTTCTTTCTGGGCGTAAGAGAAGCAGCTGTTTTCAGTAATTGCAAATCTTCCATTGCTGTGTTATGATTGGGTTGCATTTGAGGCCTGATCAGAGAGATTTTGTTTTGAAAACCAGGATCCATTACCTATATTATAGAGGGTCTTCTTTTGTCTTCTAGGACCAAAGCGGCTCTTATGCGATCTAGGGGCTTTCTTGAAGTCAGAATAGAAAAATATTGAAATCAGAATAGAATTTTCTCAACGCGTCTCTTATCTTCCATCGCTGATGGCCATAATTCCTGAAACACAAGCTCAGTTGGAGCATAAAATAGTCATGCTTGCTTTTGCAGGTTATGTCTTTGATGAGAATGACCGTGACTCGGCCAGACTGAGGCTGCAATTTGCTCGCTACCCTGGTGCAAAGTCAGGTGGGGGGTATCGTGGAAAGCGCTAATTTACATTGTCTTGCAGGTGATCATCCCTCTTTCCCAACCAGTTAGCGTATTATATTTCAGGTCCCTTAGATGCTATTTTGCAAAATATCATATTGGGACAATGAAATTGAGCTAAAGTCTGGAAACATTATTGCCATGTAGGAATCGCATGTATTTGGGAGGGTACATACTTTATAAGCGATGATAAAGAGCCTTGCCGTTTCGAGAGTTATACAAATTTCCAAACTGGCGGTTTGATAGGACCAACATGAACTGAAGTTTTTGTTAGGACTGGCATAAGCCGCATGTCCCATTATCCATATTTATAGCTACAGAACTGATAGTCTTTTCTGCTGGAGCTGCAGATTATGTTTATCTTTGTATGTGACTTAATTGCTGTAGGCATTTTGTTATGTCCTTGAACTTATATATAGTTGAACATCTGAAGACTTTATTGCCTTCTCCGTTGTGTGTTGGGTGTTATTGTCCTAACACATGGATGTCAACAGTTTCTTTGAATGCTCTATTAGAAGAAGCCAATTTCTTTTTTACTTATTAGGGGTTTTGCACAGAAATTACGAAGTAGAAAAGAAGATTTCCTTGCTTGATCTTCCCATTTCACCATAGGCGATAGCTCGCTGGGCATTTTTGGTACATGGTCTAAAATGCTAGAGAATCTAACTTCCCCCTACCCTCACCCGATTGTTGAAATCGATACTTCTATTCTCCTGTTACTGTCGTCAGGAATTATGACTTCTAAAGTCTTTAGTTGCACTTAGGACAAAGGACTTCACTTTCTTCTTGTCCCCCCTTGATTAGCAATTGGTATGGAGGAATTATGAGATCTATTAACACCTTGATATTTGATTGCTTAGCCAAAAAGAGAAGAAATAAAGTCAGTTGCCCGGTCAGTTCCTCACCAAGCCTAGATAGTTGATACCACCAAGCCAAGTTCTAGTCATCCAGTTTTATATTTGCCACGATGACCTTGAAGTAATAATTGCTTGTGGAGTAAATACGTAGTTTACTTCAAAGCCATAAACTCTGAGTTGCTATCCGATTATCTGCTCTATGCGTAGTGATGAACTGTAAGCAGTCTTCAAAGAGGTTGTGAGTACACTCTTATTTCTCTAAGTTTGCCATTCTCTAGCTATCTAGCTAAATCTATCCTTGAAAGTTCTGTCGAGCAATTCTTGGGTGTTGGTTTGATTGTTTGAACCTGCTTACCAAGTGCAGATCTCTAATTCTCTCCCAGTTCTTTGCAAAGGTTCGTCACTAGTCCCCCTCCCCGCCTTCAGGTAGACAAGAAGTAGTTATAAGATTGCAGAATTTTGTCCGTGCCTTTTTTCTGTTTACTGACTGTTCTTTTCTCGAGCTGATAAAGTTTTGATCTTGTTGTGGGTGTTTGCACAAATGTATTGGACGAAAGTTATCGTGATGATCATCTGCTTGGGGGATAGAAAGAAGCAAAGGTCACAGAATTGATCTCATGCTTCTGTTTTTCGCTTTGCCGGGTGAGACTCCGAACGTCGTTGCTTGTCACACTTTCATTGGAAGCATTGTGGTTGTTTGTTTCGAGGGCGATGATTAAAAAAACGATAAAAGACAGCAACGTGGTACCATGATTTTTATTAAAAACTACTGTTGCCACATCCTGATTTTTTCTTAATTTCATAATTGTTTCTGGATTCCTCGGTGGGTGGGTGGGGGTGGGCTCTGGAGGTGAGCCGAAAAGTGAGAATCTGCTTGCGGCGCTGAACTCGAGGTTCCATCACGGGCCCCGGCATTATTGATGGGGACGGAAATTAGTACCTTTTTTTGCCCCACTTTAGTGATGGATCACCCTGTAGATGCCTAACCCGTCTTAGGTACGACCATGTTCGGCTTGTGTTCCTTCACAATAAAAAAAGATAATTATTTTGTCACGTAAAGGAAAAAATAATATAATATATATAAAAATATTGTATTCCCACGATGGGAGTGGAGACCAGTCTCTTCTGGTGGGAGCCGAGGACGCTCTCAGAGTTGATTTCAGCTGGGTCGTTGTATATTGATTCTTTTTTTGATTTTGTCTTATCCCTCCTGTTTTTGTTTAATGGCTTGCGTTGGGGGTGTAGGGTCCAATTTCAAGATGTGGAGGTTATCTTTTTCCTTATCCACGTCAGATCAGGAAAAAGGCAAAAAGTCTTGAAACTTTGATCTGCGCCGGTACGAATTGAATGCTAATCTTGTTGTTCCCGACTATCTCTCGATTTGATTGGTTACGGGCCGCAGCTCCCCTCTTGTTTTTTTTTTTTTTTTGTCTCATTCCGAATAATGATGCATTATCTCCAGGTCGGTCCGTCTCTTTCTTCTATTTATGTTACAGTTGAAATCTCGTCCCCCAGTACCCCGAGCTGATACTGATGCTTGACGGACTGGTTTTGCCAATAATACTCGGGAAGAGAGAGACTTGGTGTCTGTTTGAAGCGACGTAATGAATGCAGTCGTCGAGGCGGTGGGTATTATTGACACTGACGTTGTTTAAAATGCAGTTGCGAGTGACAAGTGGGCAATGGAGATGCTAGCGAGAGAGAGGGGCAAGGCTTTCTCTTTGTATCTGCCCTGCTAAGAGGTGTCCTACCTCCACCGGCACTCCTACCCGCAAAGCATTTTCACATCGCGATATTCTCGCGCACGATTCGGTAGCCAAAAGTCCTAGTCCAACCAAACGTCTGAATCTACGGATTCCGCAACAAATTTGAGCTTTTTCCCCACTCTCTTATCCTCTATATCATCGGGTGGGGTTACGTCTTGCTTCCCGGCCGTCTATCCCCCTTATCTTCTCCCACTCTATTTCTGTCTGCCCTCGCCTCTTGAGATGCATTATGCATTCCACTCACTGATGCTCTTCTCTCTGCGCGTCTCTGTTTTTCTCTACTGAGATAGGCTGTCCGTCTCGGAGCGCACCAGGGAGACGTCCCTTCCGAAAGATCCCATCTTGCCCATGGCTGAGACGTTTCAGGTTCAGGGTAAGGAAGAGGAGGTCGACGAGGAATGCCCCGTCGAGCAGGTGAAGCTGACCGTGCCCATAACCGACGACCCGACTCTGCCCGTGCTCACGTTCAGAATGTGGGTCCTGGGCATTGGATCCTGCGTCATACTCTCGTTCGTGAACCAGTTCTTCTGGTACAGGCAGAACCCGTTGTCCATCACGTCCATCTCCGCGCAGATCGCCGTGGTGCCCATCGGCCATCTGATGGCCAGGACGATAACGAAGCGCGTCTTCCTCCAGGGGACAAAGTGGGAATTCAGTCTGAACCCCGGGCCTTTCAATATGAAGGAACACGTCTTGATCACTATATTTGCTAATTCTGGCGCAGGTTCTGTTTATGCCACGCATATCTTGAGCTCCGTCAAGCTTTTTTATAAGAGAAAGCTCACCTTTCTTCCCGCCCTTTTGGTGATGATGACTACTCAGGTCTGGTTACTAGTGAATCTTGCGGAAAATCTCTGATGACAAAGCTTTCTTTTCTGGGATTTTTTTCTTTACTCTGTTTATGGTAGCTGTTAAGCGGTGATAGGAACAGAGTGATATATCGTATAGTGCAATCTGAACTCGGTGTTGGGTTCTGGCGAGATGAATTTTATCAGAAATCTTAAATTTTTTTCATGACAAGAAGCCGTCTTGATATGCTTCATGCCATAACACATAATATTCTGAAATTTATCGTAGGTTCTGGGCTTTGGCTGGGCTGGTCTATTCCGGGAATATCTTGTTGAGCCAGGGGAAATGTGGTGGCCATACAATCTGGTCCAAGTCTCCCTATTCAGGTAGTTATGTTCTGTGGGCATCTTATGGAATGGTGGTCTTTCTGATTGTGTGTAATGGATTGTTGTGAATCGCAGGGCTCTGCATGAAAAGGAAAAAAGGCAAAAAGGCCGCTTCACCAGAAACCAATTCTTCCTCATTGCATTGATCACCAGCTTTGCTTACTATGTCCTTCCTGGTTATTTGTTTATGATGTTAACCGCATTTTCTTGGGTATGTTGGATCGCTCCTAATTCTGTTCTTGTTCAACAACTTGGCTCTGGCCAAAAGGGCCTCGGCATTGGTTCCGTCGGGTTTGATTGGGCTACCATTTCATCATACCTTGGGAGTCCGTTAGCTAGTCCATGGTTTGCGACTGCGAATGTGGCAGTTGGTTTCTTCCTCGTTATGTATGTCATGACGCCACTTTCATACTGGTTCGATGTGTACAATGCCAAGACCTTCCCGATATTTTCCCAGTCTCTGTTCCTGTCAAATGGTACAAAGTATGAAATTGCCTCGATCGTGAATTCCGAGTTCCATCTTGATAGAGCTGCTTATGCCAGGAATGGTCCAATACATCTCAGCACCTTCTTTGCGATGACTTATGGCCTTGGTTTTGCCACACTTTCGGCTACTATCGTCCATATTTTTCTCTTCAATGGAAGGTAAATAATATTGAGTATCATTTTTTTTTTTTGCACAGTGCAAGTTGTCACACAAAAATTGATGGGATTGAAACATTTGATGAAAATGTCATATTTGGGATTTATTTGATTGTTTCCGTCTTACACTTTCTTCGTGCCTTGACATTAATTAAATAATATTATCAGGCATGAAGGTTCCACTTTATCCAAGTCATTTGTTGCTTTTTACAAAGTAAATTTTATGATGACTCTGTTCAATATGTATTTTTTAAATCAGGAAAACCTCATTTATAAACTTGGATAATTTCACTTTTTATCTCAAACATTGGTTAAGACTTAATACCCTGCTGAAGTGAGATGGGATTAGTGCAATCCAATGGGATTAGTCACATGCTATAAGAGACTTACACCTGATGTCTTTAATAGGAAAAGAAAAGAAAATCACCTTGGCGGCAATAAGTACTTGCAGAGTGTTTTTTCCCTTGATCCAAGATTAATTTTGCTTGCTCTGCCCTGCTTCATGCAGTGACCTGTGGAAGCAAAGTAAAAGAGCCTTTGGAGGGAGTAAAAGAATGGATGTACACACAAGGCTCATGAAGAGATACAAATCAGTACCCATGTGGTGGTTTATTCTTCTCCTGGTCGTTAACATTGCCTGTATAATTTTTGCTTGTGAGTACTACAAGGAGACTCTTCAATTGCCATGGTGGGGCATATTGCTGGCATGTGGCATTGCACTCTTTTTCACCCTGCCGATTGGTATAATCACGGCAACCACAAATCAGGTATGGTATAGAACTTAAAAAGTCTTCAACCTCTTTTTATATTTTTATATCATGAACTTGCACATGACCATCAATGTGAAGTATCTTTTGCTCCAATTGTGATAATCTCATCCTTGAACTTATGCTTCCCAACTTTTGGGCTTTCCTTGGTAACAGACACCCGGTTTGAACATCATCACTGAATACGTCATTGGTTATATGTACCCGGAGCGCCCTGTTGCAAACATGTGCTTCAAGGTCTACGGATATATAAGCATGACTCAAGCTCTGACTTTTTTGCAAGACTTCAAGCTTGGCCATTACATGAAGATTCCACCTAGGTCAATGTTCATGGCACAGGTGGGTTTCTTTCATCTCTTGATCAATTCTTTTAGGCTTGATTAAATTTTAAACCCTAAAATGAGGATAGATCATTTTGGACTGGAATTTCTGCATGTTAGCTTCAAATATAACCATTAAATGAGGATTTTTTTTTTTTTTTTTTTTGGGGGGGGGGGGGTGGGGGAGGGGTTGGTTGGTGGGTGGGGTGTTGAATTAGTTGAAACTTAACTAGATAGACATTTTTCAGACTCTTTTTATGCAAGTGCCGATTCTATAACTTCTCAAACTGTAGATTTTGAAGCTTCTATTAACAGTTTTGTGAAATGCAACAATGGAAGCGTTCAATGCAAGTACAAACAATAATGAGGGATAAGGATAGAGAATATCAAGGCGAGATTTATGGTGGTTCAAATTTTCCTTTTGCCTACTCCACTCTTCTAGCTCTAGCAGCTGAATTAGTCCATATTTACTAGTATCGACAAATATTAAAACTGCTTCCGCAAAAGCTTGTTTCTCCTGCAGTTTATCTTCTGCAAGACTTGTTCCTCTAGTAATGCTCTACAGCAGAATCGGTAATCCCTTTCTGCTAATGCCCCACAACAGTACTAGAGTTCTCACAACCTCTCCATTATCCCATAGTGAAATTACAAATCCCTTCGTCAAACACTTAGACAAAAACAACAATTCCCTGCGTTTGCAGAACAGAAAGGTTCTTTGAACACTTTTAATGATACTCTTGAAAATATTTTACTCTCAACTCTCAAAGTAAAAATAACCCATGCGCAACTATTCGATCGACAGTTTCATAGCTTTGCTTCTCGAATTTATAGATCTCCAATTCTGAATGTTGACAATGGAATCAATAGCCATTGCATCAATCTCGAGTTTTCTTAAATAATGTAATCGTCAGCCCACGAAATTGGCTATTACAAACATCTTGCAGTCAGTCCATATGACTCGCATGTATGCAATCTCCTATGTGGCAATGTATATCGTAATCATTGATTAGTCATCCATCCGATAAATCAAGGTATATCTTTGCCAAACTTGGGTCTGCTGTAGCAAAATAAGGTGTATGAGCATTTCCATGAGCTTGATTTATATATGTAAACTTTTACATGACTGATGCAATCTCCTGCATCAGTGATGTAGGACATTTATCTTCTGCACTTCTGATCTTCAAACTTTATCAATTTTATGCTTTGTCCACGTGTGTTTCCTTCCATTTTAATAATGATCAGGCGAATGTAATTGGTTTTTGATTGTCCAATACTTCAAAATATAGCGTCAGACTTGACTAAAGTGCAAGATCTGGGATTTTTCTGGCTAATCCACTATTTCAGTAGAAAATTGAGCAGGTTAACCAGTCAAGTCCTCAGAATGTTGATTTTTTATTTCAGGTCGTAGGAACAGTAATATCCGTAATTGTATACCTGCTAACTGCGTGGTGGCTCATGGAGACTATCCCAAACCTTTGCGACACATCCTTGCTGCCGCCTGACAGTCCATGGACTTGCCCACCTGATGGTGTGTTCTTCGATGCATCTGTCATTTGGGGCCTTGTTGGGCCCCGTAGAATTTTTGGGGACCTTGGCGAGTACGGAAATGTGAATTGGTTCTTCCTGGGCGGGGCTGTTGCGCCTTTGCTAGTCTGGCTCGCACACAAGGCGTTCCCCAATCAAAACTGGATTCGCTTAATCCACATGCCTGTGCTCTTAGGTTCAACATCGATGATGCCGCCTGCTTCGGCCATCAATTTCACCTCTTGGATTGTGATTGGCTTCCTCTCGGGATTTGTCTTTTTCCGGTATAGACCGGAATGGTGGAAGCGCTACAATTATGTGCTTTCTGGGGGTCTTGATGCGGGAACTGCATTCATGACGTTGCTGCTGTTTCTCGCTCTGCAGTCAAAGAACATCTCCATAGACTGGTGGGGAAACAATCCAGAAGGATGTCCCTTGGCCTCTTGTCCAACCGCTAAAGGAGTTGCCATAAAGGGATGCTCCGTCTTCTGATCAAGGCCGTTACTCTCGTGCTTTCTTACATGGTGTTTCCTCAAACCTGTATAGAGTTTAGCTAGTCGCTTACTATTATGCGTTTTCTAGATTCATACGCTGAACAATTTAGGTCAGGTTTTCATTGTTAGAAAAAGGTACACTCGTCTCCATAGTCATTTGAATGTCTTCCCGTTTTGCTTTCTAAGCCTGTACCGCATTTGAATTTCCTTAAATACAAGTGCAGATGATCTGCTTGATACTTCTGAGCGAGCGGTCCGCATAAAACTTCGTTCTTTTGACTTTTGATGACGCAACCACACATAGAGAAGACTAACGCATGGGAAAGGTTACAAATTAGTGAAGACTACAGAAGACATTAACATCGACATGTCCGTGGGGTTTATTCGGCCAATTACTCTGATATGCGATGTTCCTTTCAGTTTTTGTATCAGAAATGACAGATTAATTCTTCCCCGTATTGCTGCTGATGCAATCATTCGCATTTTGATTCGCGAGCGTCATTTAGTCGAAACGAAAAAGCACTCGAAAGTGTCGAATTGTGCTAGGGCTTTGCTAGATGAAACTTCCTCTGTTGAGCATCCAGAATTCTATCAGCTGTAAGTTGGCGGGGAGTGATCGCTAGTTTTATTAATTGAAACTACCCAAGTTATCTTCTTCTCTCTTCTTGATTCTGATCGAGCAACTTCCATCATCGAATAACCGAATGTAGCGAGTGCATGGAAGGGCGTGATTTCGTTCGCACCTTATGTCGTAGATGTCTCCTCCCTATCTAATTTTTCAGTTACTGTCTTCTCTTTTTACTGAGTCAGAAAGCCTAGTGATTTTCAAACGAGTCGCAAATTTTTAATCTAACACCCTAAGATGTTGATCTGCTTAGCAGATGTCATGGATCATCATTTCAACAATACATCTATTTTACATGAACTACTAGGGTTTAAGCTATCAACGAGTCAATCACTCACTCATCCATCAATCTAAGCGGGTTCCTTTTTTTTTTTTTTTTTTTTTTTTTTTTTTTTTTTTTTGAAAGAACCACAAATTTTTCTGTTTTTTTTTTTTTTTTTTTTTGACGTCTGCCCTCAATCATAAGATTTTAAGAGCACAACATGGTGAGGTACAGTTGATGATAATTTCAAAAATTGAGAAACCCTATATTACAGGGATCATAACTTCTAGTCTTTGACTGATTAATTTCAAGAAGATTACTATTCTCATTCATGATAAGTGTATGTGAAATTAATGAAATCGAAATTGGAAAATATAACATCACCAAGGCTAGCAGCAGTTATACTGCCTTCTTGACATTGGATTCACAGTGTTGACTACACTCTAGACCAACAATTGATTTTAGGATGTGTTTGTTTGAGTGAATTTTTCTTTTTGAGAATTAATTTTCTGAACTTTCACATGTTCGGTTTGCTGAAAATGCTCAGTCAAAGGAAAACTACTTATAGTCGAAGAAAATATGCATGCATGCATAAAATTATGAAATGAACTTCCTAACCACTAACCAGAAAAGGGGGAAA
Source organism: Eucalyptus curtisii (assembly GCA_017140595.1). Classification (NCBI taxonomy): domain Eukaryota; kingdom Viridiplantae; phylum Streptophyta; class Magnoliopsida; order Myrtales; family Myrtaceae; genus Eucalyptus; species Eucalyptus curtisii. The sequence goes on from CM029494.1 coordinate 16,383,508, forward strand.
AATATTTTTCCTAAAAAGGATTTCCCGAAAAGAGTTTTCCTCTATTAGGAATTTTTCTTGGAACAAATACATTATACAAACTATATGATTAAGGAAAATGGTTTATGAAAATATTTTTTTAAGGAAAATTGTTAGTTTTCATTTGTTATGGTTTAAGGAAAGTTATTTTTTTTTCTTTCCTGAAGAAGAAATCGTTTTCCTCTAATCTATGCTTGTTGTATTCAAATCATGGACTATTATTTTATTTTATTTTTAAATTGATTATTTTTCCGTCATCTAAACACCGGATAATAGGAAAACAATTTTCCTTTAAATAAAAAGACCCTAGCTTCATCTCCCATTCTCACTTGGTAATTATGATGACATAACATAACTTTCCAACAACCTTTGGAATACGCTCAAATGTGTGCAACAGTTTCTATGCTTGATGTAATTGTGACGCTTGATGCCGTTATACGCTCAAATGTGTGCAACAGTTCTGTCTAAGTTTTATTGCTACGCGATATGTTTTATAGTGATACGTGAGACGAATGTCTTATACGAACAAGCAAGTTATTTTATACTGGAGTAAGAATGTATCACCTTAAGAATTCTAAATTTTAACGTCATCTAGGCTAAAGCAAACTTAAATGTGGAAGCTGGGAAATGAAAAATCTTACACTACGTGAAATTTTGCTTCAGCCAGTTGTAATCTTGTTAACGATTTCGGGAAAATGACACTAATGGTTCCTAAACTTTGATCCAGTGTACAATATCATCTTTGGAGGTTTAATTCGTTCAATTTGGTCCTCAACTATCCTAAATGTTCATTCCAAACTTTTTGTTTGATAAACAAGGGAGAAGTCAGCATAAGTTCCGAAACTTGTGTGAAATGTGTAATCTAGTCTTGAACTTTCACTTATTTAATCTATCAACTTTCGATAACAAAGTCAAATTAGTACTTCAATAGAATTCATAAATTTTCATTATTACAATATTACCTAGATTTTAGAATACTTTTCATATCAATCCATTTGCTAAATCAACAAGAAAATGCTATCTTTGTATTATCATTTTAGTCTAGATATTACTCTAGCTCCTTTAATTATATTTTCCCTTATCTATAATACTAAAAGTAGAACCTCATTGAGAGTTTTTTTGGTATGGTCAAACCGTAGTTGACATCATAGCCCAATGTGCTCCACCTGTTACAAATATGACAAACAAGGTGAGGCCTAGATCCAAGAATACCTCTTTAGATAAAAGGAGGAACATAGGGCCTTGAACCACCATGGAGCCAACTAGAGGAGGTGGAAGAGCAATCAACATAGGGGGCCAATGGCATGCCCGGTTGATTATGCAAGGTCCGTCCACCATGTCGTTGACCAAATTCTTTTGCCCCTAAATGAGAACCTCGGAATAAGGGAGTGAGTGAAGTGGCATGACCAATCAAAACATGATGTACAATGGATGAAGATCAAGTATTCAATTTCGAGGAAATCGTTCTCCTTAGATGAGGAGTCATGACTGCATATCATCAAATAAAAGAATTGTAGGGCCGTTGGTCACCATTGTGATAAAGGATCATACTCAAATGGGAGCCTATCGAGAGCTTGAGTCACCAAGTCGTTGTTGGAAATGGAGCAATTGACTGCAGTAAGAGAGTCCTTTATTAAATTCAAATGCCAAAGATAGTAAAAAATGGACTGGTATATTTCTTAATGACGTTCTAAAGATTAAGCTTTAGTCAAATATCCTTGGCCGTACAAAAATTGGTAAAAACTTATCCTAGAGCGAGCCAAACTATTGGGATGCCGGAAATCATCAACTTATGAATAAGAAGGCATAAAACCGTCCTAACCTAGGCGAAATAGGAGGGATCGACCTCCACTGTGCCATTATGACGCGTGACAAGCTTCACGCTGACACGGAAAAGACCTGTCTATATAACCCAGCCAATCATTACAAGCTTGATGGAGGCGAGACTTGTGATGTTGTGAACAACAAGTGATTGCAAGGTCGAGTATAGGGCCGTAATATGAAAAATAGGAATTGGAGCAGCAGGGAAGAGGGAAGAAGAGGTGGAATTGGGCGTAATTTCGGGGAGAGGTGATGGATAATTGAGATTTATGGAAACATAAGAGAATGGGTAAAGAGTGATGGGGAAGAAGAAACAACTGGAGATGCATCCGACATTATTGGGAAAGAAAGAGTAAAGGAAGTTTTGAGTTGTGGAGTAGAGATATTGAGAAATTTAATGTGTTTTTCTGCTCTGATAAACATGTGAATCTTTAGAGGAGAGAATAAAGATAGAGTATTTTATAATAGTGGTTCATTATAGTCAAAATACAAATAGAAACATAATCACATAAAGAGCCCAGAATACAAATCAATTACACATTAATAGTCTCCATAAAACATCGGTTCCATTCTAGGGGTTGCTTTTCTAGAAAAGAACACGAACTCCACGATTCTTCATAGATGATCCATTCTTTCTTATCATGTATTAGATTACCCGAGATCCTGCACTTTCTTGGCTGCTTGTAGATTAATTAGTTGGGCGGTGGCTGAGTGGACTGCCCAATGCCAAGTGCAAAAAGGGAGACTCTCCTCTCATCGATCACGCGTGCAAATAGCTTCAACTCCAAATCCCAGAAGGAACCACACGAGGAAAAGATCTATGTTAGATCCACTGTTCCTCAGGATACTAGCTTTTGAATTAATCGATACGCGCGCTATTACTTGAGAGTCCCCCGTGATGTTCATCTTGTTGTCCTTTAGGTCATCTTTGTTCCGCCCAAAGATTCCCAGAAGAGTGCATGCTTGTAGCCCAATTCAAGCGCTTCTTGAAGCTGCAAGTAGCTCGCGGTTGAAAATAAGCAACCATATGTACTGTTAGTTTTGCTGATGATATAAGAATGCATGTAATAATATGTGTAGTTCTTTGTTTGAGTATTAGCAAAGAGTATGCAGATTAGCTTGACCTCATTCATTTTTTCATACTTCTTCATCCTGCAACATGAGGTAAGAGCTTACATCATGAACAGTGATACGGGAACACGATATATTAGCTAAACTCGTTCTGTGGATGATATGTGTACAGCTTTTATAGCATTGTATAAATACGTATGTACGTGAGTATGCAGATGGAGGGATTCATGATGGACTGTCGGAAAAGCAAAAGATCATTGACTGATACAATATATGCACAGTAGAGTAGCCGGCAGATCTCAAAAATTAACTGTGACACCCATCTTTGAAAAGAGAGAACACTGCAAGATATCATCGAACTTTGAAAGGAAAAAAAGAGGGCTTTCATATCCAAAACATGAAACTTGATACATACATTTATCCACAGATCTGAGAGAAGCTTCCAAAACAAATGGAGTTTCTCCTTGCGGAAGATGTCTGATGTATTTAGGAGAAGATCACGCATATATGACTTAAACATTCCTCATATAAGCACAAAAAGATCTGAAAAAAGCACAGACCCATCAAGATCTGGGGACTTAGGAGGGGAAACAAGGAAATGGACCACATAAATACTGACAATTGCTACGGTGTGATTCAAAAGAACATAACAAGACGAGAAATTTCTTCATCTCAGAAAGAGAAAAGGAAAGAAAAACTAGGAAAAGAAGCATACAAGAGTGATATTGATTCGGCTCGTCTTGAAGATATTACATAGCTAATAGTAAGCATGAAACGCAGAAAGATGAGCCGGACCAATATCACGCCATGTCTACTTCTCCCAACAACCCTCACTTGCTCTTCTTCTTCTTCTTTTTCTACTTCATTAGAGAGAGAAGATAAGCTATTTTTTTCTTTTTTTGGTCGGTAGAAGATAAGCTATTTAGGGCCTGGGTTTTTCCGTTGCAGCTTCTTCCCCTTTTATAGTGTGGAAATGGAATAACATCGAGGGTTTTCACACTCCCTCAAAAAGGAATATGGATAAAGTAGAGGTTTGTAATGCGGAAATAGATCTAGATCTAGCAAATTAATATTTAAATATATCGATGATCTCTCGTTAAGTGGTTGTTACCCATTTATTTAATGTGTTGATTCAATCAATAAATTTAGCATATTTATCATTACTTTTATGATTATGATACGTATTCAAAAAAATCCAGTGATGTGATGTATTTTTATTCGGCATTGAAATACAACCTACTTATTCAAATAGTTATTTATAAACGATTTGAAAACGTAGTTCATCAAGCCATTTTATACCCTATTTTATATTCCTAAGGTTTTTCTTGATTTGACCAGGCTGATGGAACATGTAAATCAATTACGGTCCACTCATTATTGAATCCAACGAGCAATGCCATCCAGTTTGCCACCTCCTTATTTTAAACCCTAGGGCAGGATTCTTGGAGATTTCATTGGCCTTGACACAATGGTCATTAAATTTTAATATAGTCACTCGATGTACAGTACATAGATACCTAGTTTGTCAGGGCGGTTATTATAAAATACCTTTGTCATGGCCTAGGCATGAGAGGAAAATAGCTTGTGAGATTGAAATATTTTCACAATCAATCGTCCATTATATTGTTGAATTTTTTATTTTAATTTATTTTAATTTTTTTGTAGTTTGCAAGAGTCAATAATTTAGTAGTTACTTGGTCTAGATTAGTAGGATTGAAAATGTATTTTTTTTAAATATAACGTAAGTGTTTTATGAGCTCAATCGAGATAATCTTGTCTGTGATTTTGTTGAATTATAAATTTTTTTTTGTTTTTCAAACGGGATCCACAAGTATGCAATTTCAAATGACAAGGACATTAATTGGATTTTCCAATTCATCATTACATTCATACAAGCTAACACTTTTTTCTATTAAATGTACCTTTTGCTTCTACATCCTGTCATAGCTTGAAATAAAAATGCCTTGGAAAGCGAATTTCATCCTACTAATTACTGATATGTTGCCTCCACGAAAACGTGCTTCATTTGTAAGGAAAAAGGCAGATTAGTGGGGGAGAACAAAAGCTTATGGTCCCCCTAATTGAAGCCCCTAGTTGTGATTAGCAACAAGTCTCGAAAGGAGTAGGGGACAAGACATAAAGCCGAAGACAGGATAAGTTAAACATAGTTTTGTGCGGAGTACTTGAATTGTTAAGATAATCCAGCGGTCATTATTAATTGCTTTCTGCGATTATTATCAATTGCTTTCTCCTCTTGCTCCATTAGAGATTTTAATCAATTTAAAGATTATCATTAACGAGTGCCCTCAAGATGTTAATTGATTTCGATTGGTTAGAGTAAATCTATTTCAAGATGTCAAAAGAAAAGTATATCAAGATAATATTTCACAATATGGATGAGCCAAGACTCGTCTTTTTTAAATTTTCAAAGTACTTACAAATGTTGCTTAACAAGTACTCAGAAAACACATGTCGATGAATTCATTTTAAAACGCTATATGATATCGCCGGCCCTAATAGTGTCCAGTAGTTATCCAAAACCCTAGATAAAATCTAGGGCCCCAAATCTAGAAGGGCAAAAGAATCTAGCCTCTTTCCGGCAGAGGGAACTTCCAATGGATCCTCTTTCATTTCTTTCGTTCTTTTGAATGGCTCATTTAGTAGGAACACGAGTCAATATGCCACATTCGGTCGTCAAAGAGATTCCAAAGTAGGCCAAAACAGAAGACCTGTCAAACTTTACAATGTGTCAAACCATGATCCAACGGTCCCTCGGTTAGATATGCAGTCCCATGCATGTCTTTAAGCACGTGTCAGGTGTCCCTCGACCAGAATACTTAAAGATTGGTACTAGAGATCGAGCTCGAATGTAATGCACCGGATCAAACCGCTCAGAAAAACTGATTGCATAACATTAAAACTATATAATGGAGTTTGGACTTGAGATAGTGATATTAGACCATATCGTTTGAGTTTGATGGATTGATTGGTCAGTAATGTTATTCCAAAATGTTCTACCTTGCTCATTACTCGAGATGGCATGTTAGTGTGTAATGCGTGCTAACTGAATGAAATTAACCAACCACAAAATGAATAATTTAGGCTTGTACAGAAAATGAATCACAAATTAGCCAAGTTTCGATTCTTAAGGCTCCTTTGATAATTTATTAGCTTTTGTTCATCATATTTCTCATTCTTGAACTCTAGGTGCCTTTTTTAATCGTGGTTTCATTTCGATTTGCACTTAAGCAGGGTGTTAATTGAAGGGATCTCATGTCACTCGGTGCATGCTATCAAATTATACTGGCCATATCTTCGTTGCTTCTTGTGGGAGAGTCCATCTTCTTTTCCCTTTGTTTGAGCTCCCTTCGGGAGGTGTGGTAGGCAAGTTTGAGATGAGCAAGTTTCTTCGGCTGTGATTTCACCTCACTCGACTAAGGTCGGTCTTCTCCTTGTATTCTCTGACATCTTAATTTTGCAATTAACTTGCCCCTTCCTCTGTCCATGGAGTAGAATCTTCTCTTGGTGTTGTTCCTTCTGGCCGTGCTTTCTTTTTCACGTTCGCTTCGGTGCTATGTTGATTATGCCCTTACAGAGCTTTGTTTGTTAGCACATAATTTTAATCAAAATAAAAACATCCTACTAAAAATCAAGAGCCTCTGTTTAATCTGTGTCGATTTATTCTCCATTAGCATATGCTTCATCTGCGATGCTTACAAATCTTACTTCACCCAATACAATTCTTGTGGGTATGTTTTTTCTTTATCTATGTATCACTTATCCTTCACTTCTAGAAGACCTGTATAGGTGAATTTCAATTCAATATTCAAAACCTCGATGATGTATACACTAAACTAATAGAAGATGAGATTAATTTCTCGTTGATATCTCATCGTTTTCAACATGTATGTTACCTTTGCTGGTATGACCTTAAATAATTTGTTTTGAGTTGAATGTTAGTGCCCACCCCCCCCTCAATAAAATAGAAGATGAGTTGATTTTCTCCTTGATATCTCATCATTTTCAACATTTACGCTTCCTTTACTGATTTGGTCTTAAATAGTTTATTTGAGTTGAATATTAGTGCAATCCCTCTCCCCCATCCCTAGTAATTCCATGGTAATTCACAAGTAATCATTTTTATTATACTAATCTCAATTTAGGTTGAGGAAGGAAGGAGGTTTTTCATGTGTCGGGAGCGCGTAGCAAAAGTCCAATACCTTCACCTAGGAGTCCAAGCCCATCAACATTTCCAATTTGACCCACATTCATTCACTACTCTACACCACATCAATTCTCCGATGTTGAACATTTTTAACACAATTTACTCACATGTGTATTTTAACAATCTCCCCCTTACATGTGAGCTCAGTGTTACGTTTGATTTCCCTTAATCTAGGTATCTCTTATGGGCTTGCATTGCTAGGCTACAACATATGCTTGCCTAGCTCTAATATCATTTGTTAGGAGTGTGTAGTAAAAATCCGATACCTTCACCTAGAGAGATCACCAAGAGAGAGCCTAAGTCTGAGCCAATCAATATATCCAGTTCGACCAACCTTCACTCAAAAGCTCAAGCCAATGAGTTATGAGCCAACTAGGATATATTAATTGCTTCATACCGCATTAATTTCCCTAATATGGGACTTCTTTAACTCAATTCACTTGCATGTGTATCCTAACATCATGTCCACTCTACTCATCCTTTCTATCCAAAAGCGACAGATTCAAAGGTTTCCCAAGTTAGAGAAATTTCCCTACCGTTTATCTTTCATCTAGTCTTGACCGTCTTCAGTAATCGTAATGGTAGTAAGTAAGAGGCTTTATCAAGGTGAAATTCCTTGATTCCTACCTGGACCCGCATTGGATTAATTCCTCCAATCCTTCCTCCAAAAGGAAAGCAAAAGCTTATTTTGGTCCAGAGAATTGATTGAAGCACCTTGTTCCATTTCAGTAAAGAACGCAAGTAAGGAATCCTATCTAATTTTCGATTACTATCTTTTGTTTTTAACGAGTCAGAGAGGCCTAGGGTGCGTTTGTTTGTGTTTCTGTTCTTTTTTTGTTCCAGGGAACAGAAATAGAACTATTTCTATTCCGGGGAATAGTTTTTGAACAAAAAAACGCGTTTGGTAAACTTGTTCTTAGAAAAAAAAAGAACAGAAACATGTTTGGTAAATTTGTGTTCTTTTTTTATTTCTTTTAATTTTTTAATTTTTTAATTTTATTTTTCATTTCTTTCTTTCTTTTTTTTCTTTTTTTTTTTTCGTCTTTTGGCTGGTCGCCGGCCTTGGCCATGGCCGGCGATCGGCCGACGAGGGCCGGCGACGCTCGGCCTCGCCGGGGGCCGGCGACGCTCCGGCGAGTTCGTCGGCCCTCGACGGCCGGTCGCCGGCCATGGCCGAGGTTGGCGACCGGCCAAAGAAAAAAGAAGAAGAAAAGAAGAAGAAGAAGAAAAGAAAAGAGTGGAGAGAGAAAATTTGTTCCCAAAAATTGTTCAGAAACGAGAAACAACTTTTTTTTTTGTTTCTTGTTTCTGTTCTTTTCTTGTTCCCGGGAACAAAAAAAACAGATTTGGAACAAAAACGCAAACAAACGCGTTTTTGTTCTTTTTTTGTTCCCGGGAACAAAAAAACAAAAAATCTGTTTATGAACAAAAAAAAGAAACATAAACAAACACACCCCTAGTGATTTTCAAATGAGTCACACCTTTTCAATGTAACACCTAAGATGTTGCTCTGCTCAGCAGATCTCATGGATCATCTCTTCAACAATACAGATGCTCTGCCGAGGTTTAAGCTATCAACGAATCAATCATTCATCCATCCATCTTTCTTTCTATACTAGCATCCAGATGTTTATTCTTGTTTCATAGGCGGAACAATTTAGGTTAGGTTTACATTGTTAGAAAAAGGTTCACTTGTCTCCACAGTCATTTTAAAATTTCTTCTTGTTTTCCTTTCTGAGGCGGTATCGCACGGAACCTTGTTCTTTCTTTTCCTCCATTTGCCTGTCCGTCATCCAATTGAAACAAAACAGGAACCGGATGCCCCTAGAACTTTGCATGAAGCAACCATATCGAGAGAAGATTGCACATGGGTTAGGTTACAAATTAGTGAAGACTGCAGAGGACATTAACATCAACATGTCTGGGGTTTATTCAGCCAATTACTCTGATCTGCGATGTTCCTTCAGTTCAGTTCCCGAAAGGACAGATTACCTCTTCCTCGTATAGCTGCTGATACAATCATTTGCATTTTAATGCGGGAGTATCATTTGATCGGGAAAAAAAAAAGACTCGAAAGTACCAAATTATGCGAGGGCTCTGCTAGCTGAAAATTATGTTGAGCATCTTGTTTTCGATCAGCCGTAAGTTGACAGAAAGTGATCGCTTGTTTCATTAATTGGAACTACGCAAGTTGTCTTCTTTTCTTTTCTCTCTTTGAGCAACTTCTATCATCGAATAGTCGAAAGAAGTAAGTTCACAGAACAAACATGTTCTTAGGAGAGATCATGCACCATATACCAGAATTTTCGAGAAAACTACAATAGCAGTCTTCCAACTATCTTGAAGTAGTGAAACATAAGTTCTAAAATGAGTCACAATCACTGGTTACCATACATCATATCCGTTTTCTATTTTTCTTCTTCCGTGGGCGTAGCGTGTGCATGCAAAGTGCACAATGTCTTGTCCACCCGATGTTGTAGATGTCTCCTTCTTTCTAATTTTTCAATTACCATCTTCTATTTTTACTGAATCAAAGGCCTAGCGATTTTCAAATGAGCCACTTTTCAATCTAACAACCTAAGATGTTGCCCTGCTTAGCATATCTGATGGATCATCTTTTCAACAATACATCTAATTTACGTGAACTACTAGGGTTTAAGATATCAACGAGTCAGCCATTCAACCATCCATCTATCTGTACTAGCATATAAAGAGAAGCGGGTTCTTATTCTTTAGGAACATAAACTTTCTTGTTTTTCCATCTGCCCTCAAACACAAGATTTTAAGGGTACAACATGGTTAGGTACAGTTGATGATAATTTCAAGAAATTGAGAAACCCTGTATTGCAGGGATCATAACGTCTCGTCTTTGATTGTCTATTTCGAAGAAGATGACTATTCTCATTCATGATGAGCGTATGTGAAATTAATGAAATCAATATCACATTTAACTACCAAGACTAGCGGCGGTTATATTGCCTTCTTGATGTTTGATTCACAATGTTGGCTACACTCTAGACCAACAATTGATCTTTAGAGTGTTAACTTAAGGGAAAAGACCACAAAACCCCCAAATTTTACCTAAAGTGACAAATTTACCCCGAACTTTTTTTTTGTGACATGAAAAACCCCAAACTTTACCAAGCGTGACACATTTACCCCAAACGTTTTTTCTTGACACAAAAAATCCTGAACTTGTATCCGTGTGACGCATTTACCCTAAACTATAGGGCATTTTCGTCTTTTACTTTTCAAAAGTTTTTTCTTTTTTTCTTCTTCTTCTCCCTTCCCTAAGCCATGGCCGGCGGAGGGAAGAGAGAAGAAGAAAAAAAGAAAAAAAGAAAAAAAGAAAAAAAGGAAAAGGAAAAAATAAAAAAAAAAAAAAGACGAAAATATCCTTGGTGGGGTAAATGTATCACGGTTAACAAAGTTTTGGGTTTTTCATGTAAAAAAAAAAGTTTGGGGTAAATTTGTCACTTTGGGCAAAGTTTGGGATTTTTGGTGGCTTTCTCCCTTAACTTAAATACTCTGTGAATGATTTTTTCTGGAAAAGTTCTATAATGTTATCGGGCTCAAGAACTCGTTAGTGTTCCGTGCTTTGGCTTGATGGACTTGGGCTAGGGCGTAAGGAGGCACAAGCACAGACTTTGGCACTCGGCCTCGATAGACCTGGGCCCAGGCTCAACTTATAGATATGGGCCTGCAGAGGTCATGGTCAAGACCCAGTGCACATACTCGGTTTTTCGGCTACCCTTGCCTAAGTGACTAGCATCTCATAGTGCTTGTCTATTTAGGATTTTTTTTTTCCAAACGAAGGGAAATATTTTTCTTTGCATTTTTAGGTTTTAGTTGACATTGAAAAATATGGTTATTTTCATGGAAAATGACTTTTAAGGAAACATTTTTCATAAATGTCATGTTTTTTACGAAACCTTAAAGGTGGTTCCATTTCTTTTTGACAAACATAATGGTACGTTTGTTTTAATAATAATTTCATGATTAAAGAAAATATTTTCCATGAAAATTATTTCCAAAGAAAATAGTTAGTTTTCATTTATTTGGCAGTTTTGGGAAAGTAATTTTTTTTCTTTTCAGAAGAAGAAGAAGAAGAAGAAGAAAGAAAGAAAGAAACACCCTTCAAAAGAAACACCCAGTGTGCAATATCATCCTTAGAGGTTTAATTCATTCAATTTGGTCTCAGAACTACTTTTAAATGTTCAATGTAGAATGTAGTGCATTTGTGGAATTAAACAAGGGAGAAAGTTACCACAAATTCCTAAACTACTGCAAAATGTGCATTCTAGTCCTTGAACATTCATTTTATTTAATCTAGTCTCAACTTTCCAAAGCAAAGTCAAATTAGTATTTCGGTACTATATACAAATTTTCAAAATTACACTATTACCTATATTTTACAATACTTTTCATTTCAATCAATTTCCTAAATCAACAAAGGATATGCTATCTTTGTATTATCTTTTTGGTCTAAATATTACTCTAGTTACATTAAGCATACTTTACTTTATGATCTCTATAATTCAGAAAAGTAGAGTCTCTTTGAGAGTCATATTGGTATCGTCAAACTGTTGTTTATATCATAGAGTGGTGTGTCTGACCCCAAATAGATATGACAAATGAGGTGGGCCTAGATCTGAGAATACCTCCTTGGATAAATGGAGGAACATAGGGCCTTAAATCACCGTGGAGCCAACTAGAGGTGGTGGAGGACCGATCAAAATAGGCTGCCGATGATGATTGTGAACTAAACCAATTATAGGAGAATTGCAAGCTTGGTTGATTACTTAAAATCTGTTTGCCATGTCCTTGAACAAATTTTTGGCCCCTAAAATTACGTCCACCTCGAGACCCTTAGAACAGGGGAGTGGGTGAAGTGGCATGACCTATCAAAGCATGATGAATAATGGATGATGATGAGGCATTTGATTTAGAGGAAATTATTCTTCCTAGATGAGGAATCAAGACTATATTTCATCATATAAGAGAATTGTAGGGTCATTGGTGACCATGGTGATAAAGGTATCATACTTAGATGGAAGCCCATTGAGAGCTTGAATCACCAAATTATTGTTAGAGATGGAGTAATCGATTGCGATAAGGGAGTTTGTAACTGACTTCAGATGCCGAAGATAGTGAAAAATGGATTGGTCAAGTTTCTTGACAACGTTCTAATAATCAAGCTTTAGTCTAGTTTCCTTGGCTGCACAACAATTAGTAACAAGCTTCACGTGGACAGGAAATAATCTATCAACCCAGCGAATCATTGCATATCAATATAGGCTCAAACTGAGATTTCCACAGAGGAAAATTGTGTGCATGAAGCTTGATGGACACCGTGTTTGTGATGTTGGAAACAATAAGAGACAGTGAGGTTGATTGCACAACCGTAATATGAAAAACAATAATTGGAGTAGCAGGGAAGGGAAAAAGAGTAAAGAGGTGGTAGAAAAGAAGAAAAAATTGGAGATGTATCAGACATTGATGAGATAGAAAAAGGAGTAAAGGAAGTTTTGAGTTGGATTAGAGATGCTGAGGAATTTGATGCATTTTTCTTTCTACGATAACATGTGAATAGAGTCAAAGAGAGAATAAAGGTAGAGTACTTATGGTGGTTTGACCCTAATTAGGATTGCACGATATGTATTTACAAGAGTAATCATGATAAAGATAAAAATATAATCACATAAAGACCCTATATTTCATATTAGTAGTGTCCCCATAAAACATCGGTTCCATTCTAAGGATTGCTTCAAAAAAGAATTAAGTGTTACGTATTGTTTATAAATGATTGATTCTATTTGTCTCATCATGTACGGAATTACCCGACGTGTCCACTTTCTTGGATGCTTGTGAATATGATTGTTTGGGCGGTGGCTGAGAAGACTGGCCCGTGCCAACTGGAAAAAGAGAGACTCCTCTCATCAAATGACGTGTGTAGACAGTTTCAACTCCAACGAGATCTACATTAGATCCACTGCTCCTCAGGATAATAGCTTTTGAATTAATCGATACACACTATTTCTTGAGAGTCCCCCATGATGTTCATCTTGCTGTTCTTTAGGTCATCTTTGTTCTACCCAAGGAGTCCCAGAAGAGTGCATGCTTGTAGCCCAATTCATGCGCCTTTTGAAGCTGCAAGTACCTGGCGGTTGAAATTAAGCAACATATGTATGTTCAGTTCTGCTGTTGATATAAGAATGCATGTAACAAATTGTGTAGTTCTTTGGTATGAGAATAGCAAAAAGTATGCAGATTAGCTTGACCTCCTTCATTTTGTCACACTTCTTCATCCTGCAATATGTCAAGTCAAGGGTTGATTATCTGGTAATAGCTCACATAAAACAGTGATAAGTAAAAGCCAGGATATATTAGCTAAACTCGTTCCATCAATGATATCTATACAGCTTTTATAGCATTGTATAAATAAGTTTATCAGTGAGAATGCAGATGCAGTGATTCATAAAGGACAGTCGGAAAAGCAAAAGATTATTGACTGATGCAATATATGCACAGTAGAGTAGCCAGCAGATCTCAAAAGTTAACTCAGACAACCGTCCTTGGAAAAACACACATTCCAAGATATCATCGAAATTTGAAAGGAAAGAAGAGGGCTTTGTGCAAAAACATGAAACTTCATACAAACATTTATCCACAGATCTGAGAGAAGCTTCCAAAACAAATAAAGTTTCTCCTTGCGGAAGCTGTCTGATGTATTTTAGGAGAAGATCACGCATATATGACCTAAATATTCCTTCCTCATAGGAGCACAAAAGATCTGAAAAAAAAGCACAGGACCATCAAGATCTGGCGCTTTAGGAGGGAAAACAAGAAAATGGACCAGGCAAATAGCGACAATTGCAACGTTGTGATTCAAAAGAACAGGACAAGACTAGAGATCTCTTCATCTCAGAAAGAAAAAAAGGAAAGAAAAACTAGGACAAGAAGCATACAAGAGTGATATTGATTCGGCTCGTCTTGAAGATATTACATAGCTAATAGTAAGCACGAAACACAGAAAGATGAGCCGGACCAATATCACGCCATGTCTACTTCTCCCAACAACCTTCACTTGCTCCTCATCCCCTTCTTCTTCTACTTCATTAGAGAGAGAAGAGAAGCTATTTAGGGCCTGGGTTTTTCTGCTGCAGCTTCTTCCCCTTTTATAGCGTGGAAATGGAATATCATCAAGGGTTTTGACGGTCCCTCACGAAGGAATACGGACAAAGTAGAGGTTTGTAATGCGAAAATTGATCTAGCAAATTGATATTTAAATACGTAGATGATCTTTCATGCAGTATCAAATGTCACCCATCACTTTGATGTAGTGATTGGATCAATATATATAATATATTTAGCATTATTTTTTTGAAAGTATCGATTCGTAAAGTAAATATCCTTTACAAAAAGTTGTGATGAACTTTTGTTCAGCATTAAAATAAGACTCACTTATCTAAATAGCTATACGGGGTTTATCAAGCCATCTTAAACCCTATTTTATGTTCCCAAGGTTTCTCTTGATTTGACCAGGCTGATGTAAGATGTAAATCAATTCCGGTCCGCTCGTTAACGAATCCAACGATCAATGCCATCCAGTTTGCCACCTCTTTATTTTAAACCCTAGGGCAGGATTCTTCAAAATTTCATTGCCCTTGGCACGATGGTCATTAAGTTATAATATAGTCATAGGTTGTATATAGTACATCGATACCTACTTCATCCATTACTGTCAGGGCGGTTATTATAAAATGCCAATGTCACAGTTATGGCCTACATAAGATACCCACTTCAAAGTCAATCTCCCATCCTATTGTTTGAAATTTTATTTTTTTTGTGATAAATGTTAGGTCGTTACAGTTTTTAAGAGTCAATAATTTAATAATTACTTGGTCTAAATTAGTCGGATGAAAAAAGTATTTCTTAAAAAATAATGTAAGTGCTTCCAAAGCTCGATCGGATAATCTCGTCCGTGATTTTGTTGAACTATGAATTTGCTTTTTTGGTTTTTTGATAAGGATCCATCTAATATGAGCAGAGATTGTCCACAAGTATGCCACAAGTATGCATCTTCGAACGGCGTGGACATTAATTAAAATTTCCCAAATCATCATTTACATTCAGACAAGCTAACACTATTTCTTTTAAATCTACCTTTTGCTTCTACATCCTGTTATAGCCTGAAATGAAAATGCCTTGGAAAGCGAATTTCGTCCTACTAATTACTGATATGTTGCCTCCATGAGAACGTGCTTCATTTGTAAGGAAAAAGGCAGATTAGTGGGGGTGAACAAAACCTCACGGTCCCCCTGATTTAAGCCCCTAATTATGAATGGCAACATGTCTCGAAAGGAGTAGGAGACAAGACATAAAGCCGAAGATAGGATAAGTTAAACATAGATTTGTGCGAAGTATTGAATAATTAAGATAAAACCAGTGATCGTTAGTAATTGCTTTCTCCTCTTGCCCCATTAGTGATTTCATTTATTTTATTTATTTATTTTGAAATTATTGTTTACAAGTGCCTGTGGGATGTTAACTAAATCGGACCGGTTAGAGTTAATCTATTTCAAGATGTCGAAAAAAGAGTAAATAATATGGACGCATGTAAAGCTTGTCTTTTTATATTTCCAAAGCACTTCGAAACGTTGCTTAATGAGTATCTCGAAAGCTTGTCAATCAATTCATTTTAAAATACTGAATGGTGTCGCCAGTCCTAAAGTCTCTCTTGGTTATCAAAAACCCTAGAGTTGTTTACAAGTACCTATGGGATGTTAATTAAATCCGACCGGCTAGAGTTAATCTATTTCAAGATGTCAAAAAAGAGTAAATCACAAAAACGTTTGATGTGTCATGGGATATGCATGTGTTTAAAGCTTGTCTTTTTATATTTTCCAAATACTTTGAGAGATTGCTTAACAAGTATCTCAAAAGCATAGGTGAATTAATTTATTTTAAGTTGATAAACGATGTCGCTAGCTCTAAAGTTTCTGTGGTCACCACAAATGCTGGAGAAAATCTCGGACCCAAATCTAAAAGGCAAAAGAATCTAGCCTTTTTTCCAAGCATAGGGGACCCCCAATTGATCCTCTCTTCTTCTTTTTTTTTTTCCGTTCTTTTGAATGGCTCATGAAGTAAGAATACGAGTCAATTTGCAAAGTACGGTCATCGCAGAGATTCCAAAGTAGGCCAAAACTTGAGACATGGACATCTTTATTAATACGTGTCAAATTCCGAACCAATGGTCCCTTTATTCTGAGTAGATATGAAGCAGTCTCATGCTTGTTTTTAAACACGTGCCAGTTGTCTCTTTACCAGTATTTTAAAGATTAGCAGCAGAGATGAAGCTCGTATGTTAAGAGAAAATACGATGATTAATTTAGTCTTGCATATTTTAATTATATTAATTTATTTGTAAATACTTTTGATAATTTGTCAATATTATAGGTCTGTCAAATAAAAGGTTTGATCGAAAGTGATCCAACTAAAATCGACCTATTTTCATACAATATAAATATAATTACTCATATTTAACCTGACTCAACCCAACTCATATTGTTAAAACATTTTTATAATTAATCAAATCTAGAAAACTTAATACCCAAACTAAGATAAAAATATAAAGTAAGGGAGCATAAGATCAAGTGAGTCGAGAGAGAGTGAAGAGAGGGTTATAGCAGAGAGTTGGGTCTAAATAAGTCATGAACCCTATTTATGACGCAATTACTGAATATGAATGAATCATTTAATAATTCATCTCATTGAATATGGATTGAGAAATTGATTCATGCCGCGAGATGTGACGTTTAGTTTTAGAGCAAGATTGTCTAAAGTTTGATTCCTCCCATCTCATCACTTAGTGGTGACGTTTGTGGATATTCCTTTCTCATGTGCCTTGAGTCTCTACAACTCCCGTCATTAACATATCCTCGGAGTTGCCAACAACATGTTCCTGGTCATTCTAAAAAGCGCGCACAAAACACAATTCACGGCGCCCAACAATATAATACGCAGATTCATCTAACCGAAAGATAATTTAAGCTTGTAGAGAGATCGATCCGCATGTGAGAGCCAAGTGTCGATTCCTAAGGCCCCGTTAATAATTTATTGGTGATTGCTCATCGTTTTGCTCATTCTTCAACTCCATGTGCGTTCTCTATTCACGGTTCCGTCCGATTTACACATAAAACGGGGGTCTGCAAACTTGAGTGGTCGTATCTTAGTTGTATACCTTGATCTACTGCTGGCCGAATAGCATTCCTTTCCCTTTGGTTAAGTTTGAGGGTAGGCGAATTCGAAGGTGGGGTGGGCAAGTTCCTTCGGCTGAGATATCACCTCAACATGCTAAGGTCGGTCTTCCCCTTATATTCTCAGATTTCTTGCTTTTGTAGATTGTAATTATCCTATCCCAACCTCCGTACATGGAGTGGAATCTTCTCTTGGTGTTAGTCCCTTCGCGCCGTGCTTTCTCTTTCTTGCCCGCTTTGGTGCTACGTTGGTTATGCCCTTATATCGCCTTGTTTGTAAGCATAGTGTTTCTCTCTACCATGTCGTATTTTAAATCAAAATGAAAACTTCCTGTGTGATAGGTGTCGATTTATTCTCAATTAGCATATGCTTCATCTACTATTGATTATAAAACATACGAACCTAACTTCACCTAATTCTTATGGGTATGGGTTTGCTTTAGCTATGTACCACTTATCCTTTACTTCTAGAAGACCAGTTTAGGCGGATTTTGAGACAATATTCACAAACTCAACGATGTTTACACTTGACTAATAGAAGATGAGTTGATTGCTTGCAGATATCTCATTGTTTTCAAAATGTATATCCTAATCTGGTCTTGATTGGCTTGTTCGAGTTTCGGTTCAACACCAGTAGTCATTCGTATTATACTATCTAAGTTTAGGCCAAAGAAGGAAGGTTTAGTTTCACATCCACTCTACTCACCCTTTCTGTCCAAAAGAGATCGGTCCAAAGGTTTTTTCCCAAGTTAGAGAACTTTCCCTATTGTCCTTCTTTCAGCCGGTCTTAATATATATATAAAGACAAAACTCAATTGCAAAGATTCTTAGGTAGCCTCAATTATATTATAGATTTCTTTCCCAATATAAATATCCTTTGCAAACCCTTACATCAAAGGTTACAAAAGGATCCTCCGCCATGGACTTCAGTCCATACAAACATTGTCAAACAAATAAAGATTCATGTTAAAGATATACCATGCTTACACCTTGCTGACCCATCTACTTTCAAAATAGTTGAAACAGATGCCTCGGAGATAGGATATGGTGGCATTCTCAAACAAGTCAAAAATAACAAAGAACAAGTTGTTCAGTTCATTTCAAAACATTGGAATTCCACCCAACAAAACTATTTAACAATCAAAAAAGAAATACTTGCTATAGTTTTGTCCATATCAAAATTCCAAGGAAATTTATTAAACCAAAAATTTCTCTTGCGAATTAATTGCAAATTAGCCAAAGACATTTTACAAAAAGACATATTAAAAATTATATCAAAACATATTTTTGCTAGATGGCAAGCCATACTTTCAATATTTGATTTTGACATTGAATTTATAAATGGTTCTTCAAATTCATTACCTGATTTTCTCACAAGAGAATTTTTACAGGGGATACCACCATGCCAAGAACCAAAAAAGACAAAGGCAAAGCCATTGCCGAAACCTCCAATACACCACCAAAGTCAAAAGGCTTGACACCAATCAAGTCATGGCTTCAGATAGTAGAAAATCAATCATTCCTACAACAACATCCAATATCAAATACCCCTCCAAAAGCAGAGTCCATAACCGCTCTAGCTCAGTTAGCCACCATACTACCCAAAGAAACACTGGAATTACTTGCTCAATTGAATGTGCTTTTCGGGAGAAGCGTCTTCATAATCTAGATCTGAAGAGGTTTCTATTTCATTTATATATATATATATATATATATATGTATGTATGTATGTATGTATGTATGTATGTATATTTTTTGTTTTGGTTAATCTTATGAATTAGTAATTGTATCAGTAGAGGATAAGAGGCTTTATCAAGGTGAAATTCCTTGATTCCTACCTGGACCCGCATTGGATTAATTCCTCCAATCCTTCCTCCAAAAGGAAAGCAAAAGCGAGTCTTCGCCCGGAGAATTGATTGAAGCCTCCTACTTCCATTCCAATAAGGAATGCAAGCAAGGAATCCAATCTAGTGATGTCATGAGCCCCACATTGGCTAGACCTTTGATTCACTTGTGAATAACGAAAAGAGTAGATTAAATCCTTTTTCCTCAAAAGACTCATTCAGACGAGGGAAAACTCTATAGATTCTGAGGGGCCCCTCTCTGATAAGGAAGGAAAGGAAAGAATCTCAATTTTATGACAAATCCGGTCCGATGGCTGTTCTCCACTAACCACAAGGATATAGGGACTCTATATTTCATCTTCGGTGCCATTGCTGGAGTGATGGGCACATGCTTCTCAGTACTGATTCGTATGGAATTAGCACGACCCGGCGATCAAATTCTTGGGGGGAATCATCAACTTTATAATGTTTTAATAACGGCTCACGCTTTTTTAATGATCTTTTTTATGGTTATGCTAGTGATGAGATATCGATATGATATTTTACCTGTTCCGATTTTGATAACTGCACCTGACATAGGATTTCCACAACTAAGTAACAATTCATTCTATTTGTCGCCTATTAAGCCTAGCCTTAGTAAAAGTGGGTAATGACGCTAGGTGAACGGTCTATCCGCCCTTAAGTAGTCTTAGTCTTAGGGTGCGTTTGGTAAAATTTCTATTTTTGGGAACAATTTTTTTAGAAATAATTCTTATTTATTTCTACTACCTGAAACAATTTCAAAATAAAATTTTCACCAAAAAAAAATAATTTCAAAGTAAAACAATGTGTTTGGTAACTGCATACAATTTCTATTATTGAAATAGAAAAAGATCAGGAATGCATTTGATACGACGCACGAATTTTTTTTGTGACATAGAGTTTCTTTTAATTTTTTAATTTTTTTGAGATTTTTTCTTTTTCTTTTCTTTTTATTTTCTTCTTGGCAACAGCGGCGGGGTGGCAGACAGCGGCGGGCAACGGGCGTGACGAGGAAGAAGAAAAAGGAAAAAAAGAAAAGAAAGAAAATCACTCATTTCTAAAAATCATTTCCAAAAACAAAAAACTACTTTTTTCTACTTTATGTTTCTGTTTTAAATCTATTCTCCGGCCGCTTTTCTATTACGAGGAATAGAAAAATTAATTAACGTTACCAAATGGATTTCTATTCTTATTATATTTCGAGGAGCAAAAAAAAAAAAAGGAGAAATGTTACCGTGCATAGCCTTACTAGCCATTCTAGAGGAGCAATCGATTCAACAATTTCTAGCTTCCTTCTATGAAGAGGATTCATCTAGCAGCTTCAATAAAAGTAGGGTAAACTACTTAGTAAGGAGAAACGCATCAATCCATCCAGTCGAGTTAAGAGGAATGCTACGGAAGTTCTTTCATAAGCTCCGGCCAGCTAGTGGGAAATATATCTAGTCCTTTCATCCCAAGTTTCCCTAGCCAGACAATCTCCTCGATCCGACAAGCAAATCAGGTATAGCCAAGTCAATTCGAGCAAGAAACTAAGTCTCTCTAGTTGGATAGTGGATTCGTCGATGTTAAGCACATATAGTTTTATCCGATAGGGGTAAGCCTATCTAGGAACGCAAAGAAAAGGGCAACCGTTCCATCTATCGAGATCTTATCTTTTGATAAAGCTGTTTCTAGGTGGTCTCACTGCCTTTGAGTAAGAAGATTAGGGATTCAATGGTACCAAGAGCCGATCAAATAGGTCTCCTTGATAGATGGAACGTTGCCCTCTTCTTTGCTTTCCTGGATAGGCTGAACCGTATCGGATAAAACTATATGTGCTTTACTTGGCCCTTTTCTTCAAGTAAGTTTGAAATAGGCATTTTAGGTGCAAGTCAGCTTTTGAAAGGAAGTGATGGGCTAGCTATCAAGCAATCCATTAAGAAAGCAAAAAAGCCTTACAGTTAATCTCTTTTGGAAAGCTGAAATAGGTTCCTTTGCTTCACCCTTTGCAGATAGGTCCGTCCAGAAAGGCTGTCAGCTCTTCTCGTTCCTTCCACTCTTCCGGTGATAATTGGTGTAAGTATCGATCTACACAGCAAACAAACGAGACTTGTTATCCTAATGTTCTTCTTGATGACTTAAACTTAGTAGAGCCGACACCCGATTGCAATTTCGTAAGAGTTCTACACTTTCATTAGAACTCCGGTCTATATGAATGATGTATCTGCTAGAAGGTTGACACTAACTAGGCAATCACATTCACATGTTACCTGTCGTAATACAACATGCTCCAAAGATAGAAATTTCCAGAAGAAAGTAATGTTACAGCAGTCCTCCACTTGATTAAATTTACAGCAAAAATCTATATGGCCAATACTCGCGTGTTCACGTCAATCATCGACGTTAGACTAGACGGAGTAAATCGCCATGTGGAGAACATTGGAAAAGTGTGCATTTCTCAATCACTAGTGGTATTTTCAAAAAATTAAACAAAAATTATTCACCTATTATACAAATATCAATTCAGATATAAGTTATTTAATTTTACTAATTTAGTTTTAAACCTTTTGGCGAAATTTCAATGTAATCATTCCAATCAATTTTCGCTGGAAATCGCTAACGTGTCAGTAGACCACGTAAGGCAAGTGGTGATGATTAGACCGACATATCAGTGATTTTTGGGGAGAATTAACTTGAAGGATTATATTAGAATTTCGTGCAAAAATTTAAGACTAAATTGGCAAAATAGGAAAGTTGAGAACTGAATTGATATTTATAGAATAGATTCAAACTGATTGAGTAATTTTTCCTTAGATAGTTCTAAGTTTTTTACATGAAAAATTTACTTCTTTCAATTATAAGAAATTATTTACATGTTCACACGGTTGTAAGTTTTCATACAAAGAAAAAAAGGAGTTACTTTTAGAGTCTGTTTACCTGCTCTAAATCAAATGCAAAAGACTCCTTTTTTTTTAATATTTTCTCGCCATTGGTAAAAATACCATTTAATTGAAAAAAAAATTCGATTGTTTGTTCAAAAATCAAAAGTTGGCAGACAGCAATATTTTTAACAAAGTACAAGGTAAAAATCAATCAAACTTGCATTGCGCATTGATAGCAATAAAGAGATTATAACACATTCTTTGATGTAAAAGAAATCTGCCTAAGATACTATTGATTTGATGGATATTGAGATATTTTTTTATAATTTTAACCTTCATACCAAATATAAGTATGACTGCCTATAGAAAAAGCTTCACATCGGCCATGTATGCAATATTCATTTGAATTAGTATTTTGGTGCCATTCGTTTCACGGAATATAATTTATTTAAAAAATATTTTCTTAAAAATAATTACTTGTACTGCTTAAATAATTGTTGGATAAAAAATATTTTATTATCGATAATAATTTATGTCTATACGTTTTCATGAATAATAAAAGAAATTCGATCATTTATTTTTGTGAGCAATATAAACATCGATTCTTAAGAAAATATTTTTTAAAATCTTCGTGAAATAATCGGAGTATTCGTGTAAATTTGTTCTTCTTTTCGGCTTTTCAACGCCCGTTTTGGCGGGTGCTTCGCCGTTTACGAAGCATTTCAAGTTTCGCGGTGAGAAAATGGGCAAGCTCACGGCACTCACCGACGCCACGCGCCTGAGAGTACAATTTAGCGCCTACTCGCGATCCACGACCGAAAGCCAGCCGCTTCATTTCCAAAAGGCGCAGCAGCCTCGCAGGCAGAGCGAGTACGAGTTCGCGATCTACTCGCGCGGTGCGGGGTCGAATCCGGCGACACGTACGACGTTTTCGGACAGTTGGAAGTGGGAGGAGGAGGCACTGGAGCGAAGCCTGCCCACCTAAGAAAGCATCGCCAACCTCATCATCATCGTCATCGTCATCATCATCATCTCTCTCTCTCTCTCTCTCTCTCTCTCTCTCTCTCTTGCACACGTACGCGCACTCTCGATCTTGACTTTTTGCCAGAAGACCATTCGAGAGAGAGGGAGGGAGGGAGGCTCGTGGGATCGCGGGCTCTGGGTCGATGGAGGGATTGCCGGAGGAGCTCTGTTCCAAGATATTCTGCCTGCTGGATCACCAGAACCTCGCCGCTGCTCTCCAAGGTCGGTGGAATTCCCCGTTCTGTCGCGTCCAAGTTCGAAATTTTGAGTTCGAAGGGCGTTTGGGAATGTCTGATCTGAGTTGGATTCTTGCTGGTTCTTCGTGAATCTGGGTTCTTCGCTGTGTTGACTTGCCACTGGAATTCTGGCGGACTGAATCGAGATTCGTCTTTTATCGTCAATTTGCTGAATTTCGATTAAGATTCCAATCGGGTGGGGGTGGCATAAGTTCGTTGTTCGAGCTGAGCGCTTTTCGAAGGCTTGATTGGTTGATGAGGGGCTCGCTGCTCGTCAATTCGGTTGAGGAGATTAAAGGAGGACGGCGATTTTATGTTTACAACCTGAGACGGTTGGTCTAACTTCAGTGAGATTTGATTGTTGTCACGAATTTAATGACAGGAAGACATAACTCGTGGTTGCAAAGTAGTTAGGTTGTGAATTTGATCTGCCTGAGAGGAAAACGGTCCATTTCAGCGTGGTCGATTCATTTTTTATTGACTCTATAATTTATACCAAATAAAGCTTTTGATGTTTCCCCTTTACATCTGAAATGTTTTGATATTGTTCCAGAGTCCAATTCAAAATTGTTCTTTCTTCTGTGAGGAGAACGAGTGTGACTGTCTTATGCTTGATAAAGTTTGCTTGGAGTGTGCTTGATTTTGCGGATGATAGATGATTGTAGATGCATCCATAGAGGCAGCATTTATTGTGGCAAAGTAGATGTCGAAATAATCAAATTTTTGTGATGAATTCTCTAGCTCGAATACAGAAACATTAAGATGTATTGCGTATCTGTTGCTGGACATGATCTATCACAACAGTGATGTAGGAAGATGGATTTAGTTGAACAATTTGCACTCGCTGAAAAAGTGGCTATCTACTGACGTCAGTGTATATATTCTAATTTATGGTGGGATGAATGCAAATGGACTAGCTTTTGATAATCGAGGGGCAAATGAGATTCTACACAAGAATATATAGTTTTACTTTTAAAAGTTCAGTTAAGATGATGAAATTGGTGATTAACAGTTTGCAGAAAATGGAAAGTCGTGGCCTCAGCCGACGCCCTTTGGAGTAACTTGTTCAGGGAGAGATGGGGTGAAGATCGCGCTGCCTTTTATGATCCCACCGACTCAAAGTCCTGGAAAGAGGTGTATGAGGTGCAGGACCGTTGTGACCGTGTCGGACTGTAAGTTTGATCTTTCTGATTTGTATGGAGATCTTTTTGCTTCATTTTTTTTTCTATCCATGCACCTCCAAAAATCATATCTGTGATGAAAATTACCCATATTAGTCATTGGAGTTACTTCGTTTCCACCATGTAGAGTTGCTAACAGAAAAAAGTTCTTCAAAAGATCTGCTTCATATGGTGGCAATGAATACCAACTCCATTCATGATTTCAGGGGACTGAAGATAATCAGGGAAGGCGGTGAATACTTTATCGTTCATCAAGGTGAAATTCAACGTCATCTAGGTTCAAGGACCCCTTGCCCGCCAGGTTCTAAAAGACATCAACATGGGGAAGAATTGACGCATGAGGAGGCATCTAGTCGATGCCGAGGTATTCTTGACAATATCCTGTTCTTCATTGGGGACTTGGAAGTGGCTTCCACGGATGCAAAACGTCGTCGGGTGCTAGAATAGCATTTATGTTCATTTGTTTATGACATTATCCTGTTTATTGTATGTAAGCCTTGATGTAGAATCCACTCACTTTGATTTATAAGCGAGGAGGGCGTCTTGCGTTGCGTATTCATTGCCTGATGTAGAAAGGCGTACGTAGATATGTGTTTACCTTGAATTTCATTTCAAACGGACGGATTTTATTGATTCTAGCTCATTCTGTATTTTAGAAAAATGGTTCTTTGAGGAACTTCAACACTTTTCCAATCCTGGTTCCATCAATTGACCCTCATGATTTATAAGCTACTTGAGCAGTCATCCGCAAAAAGTGATAAGAGGTAATTAAGAATGAATGACATTGTGATTTAAGGATTATGGTGAAAATAAACTTGGTAGGAAAAATATGTACAACTCAGACTTGATAACGTATCTAATGTATCGTATATAGGTTGTCACTAGTCAATGTTTTAGAATTCAAAGAACAGATTTCCTTGTTTCAATGAGGATACTGAAATGATATTGGCTTGAATCCCCATAATATAGTAGGACTGATCGGGCCAAGGATTTTAGCTCATACGAACGATATGTATCAGTATAATTAGGGACTCTGGAATCAGTATTTCCTGAAGTAAATTACCAATTTCGGTCAGATTATTCTAGACTAGACCACTCCAGCTGAAACTCAAGAAGAGGAATCGATTCGGTTCAGTCTACACACACCTGCTCCTGCCTAGTTTGATCTGTCCACGGATCAGGAAGAATATTTTCGATTCAACTCGGTTCAGCACTTAAAGCGTCTTTGCTAGTTGACAACATTACAGCTGCATAAAGTGAACAAAAGGAAAGAAAAGTTAAATTTATGCAACAAAAACGCGTGAAACTTGACAGATTTTCCAAGGGAATAAGCGATGGCTCGACCATAAGATCTCCGTATGAATGTAGTGATTATAAAACTCTTGACGAGCCAATGTGATTTCATGTCCGAAAGAAAGAACAAGTAAAAGATACATTTAGATGCGCGTAGCAACAACAGATAACACTTTTAGGCTGAGAAACAAAAGAATGACAAATGGAACTACATAACTGGAGTCTCCTTTTAGAGAGGGAAAAACCAAAAGAAAAATGAAAAGCTAAGTAGATTCGATTGTAATCTAGTCTTGCAATCCATTGCCCACTGGAAGAAGGTCAATAGCCATATAAAGATTTCGAGTGTTTCCCGTCTTCTCATCTCTTTTTTTTTTCTTCTGCTTTATCTCCATATCTTCTAATCTTCATACAAAAAGAAAAGCTCAATACAACCGCTATCCAGCACAAACTGCGATGTCGTGCGCAGTTGAATAACTTGCCGTCTTGCAACTTTCAGAGAATTTCCCGTAATCGTCAGCACAAACAATAATCATATATTCAATGGCTCATTTTCTGGGTCCCTTTCCTTCACCAGGTCCCTGTCTTCTGTCTCTGTTGACAAAAAGTACTTCCAAGTCATTGAAAGCAGAAAAAGGACGGGACATGAATGAGAAACAGACCGAAATACTACATTTTTAGGGATCCAAGTTCAGATGCATGCACATGTGATTCTAGACCGGAGGCAAAGATTTTACTCACTTGGCTTATCTGCAATAACCAAAAGCCGCCTCTGCAAGAGGGAAGCCACAAAGAGGAAAATAGAGCACATGCCGAACATCACAGTGATGGGGAAAGCATCGACCTTCAAACACAATTCATGAGAACTTTCAGTTAGGTAGGGAGAAATGTTTCTAGGAGGGGCAACACTACCAGATAGCTCAACATGCATTGGCCTCAGATTTCGGTAGTTCACTGATCTTGATTAAATAAAGCCGGCAACTTACATTGTACAGCACCACGCAGACAAAAATATTAAGAGGAATCCTAAAGAAATTCATGATGGTGCTTCTGGCCTCCTCTGGGATATACTGGGACCTCATCTTCATGATGGATGGCCAGAAAATGCCAACACAAGCCTCAAAGGTGCAAAATCCAAGAAGCTGGAGACAACCTGAAAATGAAATACCTCCGCCTTTGACCTTAGAAGGCGTCACCAACATCTGCTCCAAATCAACAAAGTCAAAATGGGAGTATGTCTCCATGTACAAACACAGACATGAACACATAAAAAGCTATCACAAGATTTGCACAAGAACAGGCACATGCTTGTGCATGCTCAGAGAGAGAGAGAGAGAGAGAGAGAATTACAGTGGTTAAGATGGGGAGCAGGAGAGCAGCAGCAGATATAACAAAAACAATCTGCATGTAACTTTCAACTCTGGGTGATGTGCGGGCCATCAATCGGGAGGCAAGAGAGCTACCCAGCATGGAAGCCAACATGAAGGTAGCAAAAATGAAACCATGGGGAATCTCCTCGCCATTTGGGCTCAAAGCAGGAGTCCACAGAAATACAAATGTATACATTGAACCTTCAAAAAGGGATTGGATTGCACCCAGCAAAGCGATTTTTTCATCTGACCATAAAACAGAATTTCAAGGTTAAAAAAGGAAAAAACAGATCAGTGGAGTGCAATATAAGCAAGTGAAGAATATTAGAAACCAAAATGTATACAGAGATGATAACTATGAGCATTGCATGTGTCAATATGGCAATCTATATACTAATAACTGGTTTTTGAGAGAGAGAGAGAGAGAGAACCACAGAAAGATATCTGAGATTCATTGAAAAAGTATGATCAGGAATCTACCAGAAGCAATGGCTGTAGCTGCCCCCTTGAATTGAGTGAGCAAGTCCTTATTCTCTGAAGGATCTCCATAATTCTCAGTCCAAGAAGATAAAATAATTGCCATACCAATAGCCAAAAAGCATGAAGCAGCATCGAAGGGTGCCACAGGCCCAAGAGAAAGCGTGTCAACAAGTATATTTCCAAATAACCCAGCCATGATAGCGACAAGGCCATTGCCAAGAAAAATTGCCTTCGAGAACGTTATAGACAGCCATTGTTGTTCAAAACCCCTCTGCGTAGATTGTGTGAGAGGACATAAGTATGAGAAATCTTTAATTCCTCTAATCCAATAATAAGAATAACTACAGGAAAAAAACTGCATCATCTCATAAATATTATATTCAGGGGAATCGACTCAGAATGTTTGGACATCCGAAACCTCAGGAGCAAACTCTCAAGGGTGGAATGGATCGGGCTATAAATGGAGACTGCTGGAGAAATATTGTGAACTCACGATCTCATCCTCCCACCAAAGGCATATGTTTACCAAACAGATGCAAATACATGGAAAGGTTTCAAGTTAACATATGTATTCTTAACTTTTGGAACTTCTTACCTCTTCACACAAACCTATAGCATTTTTGACAGAGATTGTGTTAAATCTAAAGAGAAACTACGAAAACAAGGAAGTTCAAGTTTAGATAAAACCGAATAATGTGCTTTGTTCTACTTGGCCCAAATGATCCAAAGGGCAACAAAGTCCAGTTCATTTGACCTAATGTTTCCCGAAACTTCACTATTAGTACAGGAAAATGGAGAAACTGTGTTCTCTTCTCATCAAATGAAAATTTTCCAGTAAGCCATCTAAGGAAGGCATGAAGGTAATAGCTCGCTACTGCATTTACTCCTTAAAGATTAGGAGTTACGGGGTTAAAATTTTCAAAATGCATAATAACCGTCAATGAGGAGAACTGGAATTCAGAGACAGAAGTCTCCCAATGATCAGTTTTCATGCATCTTTATCATCCAACAAAGAAGAAATTTGTCCAGCTTTGCAATAATTTTTCAGCTTTACATTTAATTCAATCATCTGAGGAAAACCAAATGAAAGAAAAGTATGGGAATAGCAGCCATCTCTTACCTTATTGTGTTCAGCAACAAGCCAGGACTCAAATGCTGAGAACAATAAAGAAGTGGCAATACCTCCTAATATACGGCCCAACATCAGAACTTTGTAGTGAGGAGAATGCTTGGTAATGCAGCTCAGTATGTAAGTGATGCAATAAGTCACGCAAGCCCTCTTCCGACCCCTGATTAAGCGCAAAAGGATCAGTCAACCACAAAGAATTTCCCGAACAGTGGAAAGGTATGCAAAAACAGCAGATAGCAGAAGCCTCACTGTTTGTCTGCCAGGGATCCGACGATTGTCCCAAACAACATGGAGGAGCCAAAGCCAGCAATAAAGAGTTGTCCTATATCTCCTTTTCCATAGCCATACTGACTGTAAAGGTAGTAGACATAAGGGCCCTGTAGCCAATCACCAGCTTTCACCATGAAGAGAAAAGACCGTCAGATGAAGAGTTGCAAAGCATCTCAACTTCCACAAATTACATTTTCTCTACAGATTTCGCCAAATAAACAGCTGATCTCGAAGTTAAACTAGAGATCCGTCTCAATGGTCTCGTGAAATTATGCTTTCTTTTTACGGATTACCAAACAAAGGTATGAAATGTCTAATGATTTAGATGCCCCGAGAGCAGAAACATATTCAGGGAGAACGCATTGACATCAAACAACGACAATTAAATAGAAACCATATTTCCTGTCAGAATAGTACGCAGCATACGAACACCATGGACATAAAAAAGCGAAATTGATCGATAACGCAATCGAGCTCTAGTCCTACGCAATCAAGCATCACAAACGACAGCAGATCCTGAAATTCCTTCGAATCTAAGAGCTCCGAGCTGCGAATGGATCTGCATTTCCACACAAACATTTACGACAGAAGCCAAACCTCCACAGTCCACACACAAGCACCTAAACATCAACGCAGCCCGCAGATCCACTCCGCACGCAGGCACCCGGGAACACACGGAAGGACAACATCAGATCGCGCGCCGCGGACACCCACGCGACGCCTCGAATGCGGATCGCCGGCGCCGGCATTCTCGCCGGACGCCGGATCTCGACAGGGAGATCCCCGGGCGACGCATCAGATCCGAGCGAGAAACGAAAGGAAAAACGAAGGGGGAAGCGGGGGGGGAGGGGATTTTACCCATCATGAGGGAGTAGACGAGGAGGTAGTTGTTCTTGAAGGAACTGAAGGCGGAGGTGGTGGTGATCCGGTCCTTGTTGCTCTTGCTGAGCTCGACGGCGGCCACGACGGCGGCGAGGGCGCCGAACACCACGAAGTAGAACGCCTCCATCGCCTCCTCCGAGATCGCGATTCAGATTCTCGAGAGATGGTAGAGAGAGAAAGAGAGAGAGAGAGTGAGGGGAAGCTTTATGAGTGAGATTTATTAGAAGCTAACGTCCGGAAAGGAGAACGGATGATATATAGGAGGGGAAGAAGACGACGCGGGTGTTGGGGGGCGGGGATCCGGTGCTTCGCGGCCTAGCCTCGGCCCCGGTCGCGAGGTTGACCCACCGGGGTTGGCGGGAGGGGCGGAAAGGTCATTTCCCCCGGTTTCGGATGCCACGGAAATCCGATAAATGGAGCCCCCCGGTGGAGACGCGGTTTCTCTCGGTTTGCCGGTAATGGGAAGCCATCCCCCTCTCCCCGGTCGGGCCAATGGGGAGGGGGACACGTGGCGAGATCTGAGCCCGGGATCCGTGTCGATCCGGTGTGTCGGTGGTGCTTCTGGGGTCGCATCGCAAAACGCTCTCGCTTTCCACTCGCTCGCTAAAGCTGCCGAACTCTCGTTGTTCGCTTAGTACACACGCCTGGCGAGGGTGAGAAGAAAGAGGGTTATATCTGAGCAAGTTTTTACTGGACCATTCCGATCCGATTCGAATTTTTTTGCTCGGGTCTCGGTGAAGAAGTCATCGCATTCATGTGCATCGCCGTACGAGGTCAAAGCTGCCGGTGATCACGGAGGATGAGAACGGATCGATACGTCGGAACTCTGAAAACCCCGGCAGGTCGAACCCTCCGATACCATCGGCCCAACAAAGGGAATTTCCAAGGCCCTGTCATTTGATTTGGATGATGGAACTACTTGCTACCATGACCGCTTCAGTCTAAGAAGATATTCAAATGCCACCAGCGGCATACCTTATTTTAGTGGGCAAATACCGAATGCATGAAATACTATAATAGTCTTATGCTTCGCATTTATTTTATTGATGCAATTATTCGATCGGGAAAAATATCGCATTTTGGTAGCACAAGGTTGTCCTAATTTGGTGGGATCATTCGTCCATTTTTGTCACTGCACTTCGAACGCTTGGCTTCATCCGGCGAATCTATCCTCCGCTTTCAATGAGCAATCTCCTTCACGAATTGACGGCACATAGACCGCCCAACAAGAATCGAAAAGGACTTAAAGAAGGAGACGTCGCTGGCCCCAAAATGAGAACTGGCATGAAATGGTCCGAATTTGGCTAGTACCAACACGCATTAATACATAGGATTACAAGAACATTGAGTTAATTGCCCTCATATTAAAATCCGAAGCCCGTTGTGTATGACGTGAAATGTGGATTTACTTCCCCATGTAGTCATCAAGAACTGGTCCCCTACCACTCATCTTCAAACCGATTAAAATAGAGAGAACAAGAGAAAAAATGGGCAATGATGCCTAATGAGACAGTGTAATGTTTTCCAGAAGGAATTCTGATTTCACGCATCCGGTGCTAAGTAGTAAAGCAGACGAAAAGATATTAAAGGACAGATTCTACAGACAAGAGGAGGCTAAGATGGATATGGACCCCTTCAAGAATCCTGCGAATCCGGTCGGAGGTTCATGATCTGCGAGAGGACCAGCCTCGATAGCTCGTTCATGGCAGCTTGAACCTGATAATCGTCGGACTCGCTATTCCTTGGCCAACTGGGTGATTCTGAACTCGACCTGGTGTATTCGCTGGCTGCAAGCTTGGTCTTTTTCGATGTCCTGAGAACTTTCTCCAAATCAGCCTGTGATAAGGACCTTGGTGCCTGAAAAAATACACATCGATTTAAACCGCTTCAGTCCATATCGAGATAGGAACATCATCACAGACATACATAAAACTGTAAAACTAGCACCAAAAAAGTCAGGACAAATAATTCCAAATGCTCATCACAGAATTCTGCATTTAATGCAGTCACTATAGGAAATTAATCGTCGTGATCCTGAAGCACATTTCATGTCATCGTCGGGGCAGCTACAAATGTTCTGGCATATTTATCATAAAACTACACGACTCCACATGCAACACCAAGAATCCGCCCGGTACCAAGGAGTTTTCCAATTGAAAATACACAAAATTGTTTCCTTCAGAAACTTAAACCTTCGAAATAATGAGTCTAAGAGAGTCCAAAATGCAACTTCACTATTGAAAAGAGTACTCACTTGAGAAGGCTTTCCCTTCTTCTCTTCATCTAACAGATCCCTAATTGGAAAATAAGCCGCCTTCTTGCAGAGCTCAAGCAGATCTGAGCCCGTATACCCTTCACACAAGCTGGCAAGGTAGTCAAAATCAATGTTCTGTTCAACTTTCTCACCCTTCAAGACCACCTTCAGTATCTCAGCCCTCTCCCTGCGATCAGGCATACCAATCTCAAAAGCTTGAGGAAGACGGCGAAGTATTGCTTCATCAAGTTCAGATGGACGATTAGTTGCAGCAAGAACCATAACCCGAGCATTTTCTGTATAGAGAGTACAAAATCATCAGAACCAAAACTTACTGCTCAAATTGACCAGAGGAACGAGCTCATGACATAGCAGCAGCCATGTCTAGTATAATAGCATCTGCTGCTAATGTTTTATGTCTGCATGAGCACATGTGGGTGTGTGAGGGAGAGAGATGGAGGGGGGAGAGTACTCACGATCTGTCGTGAAACCATCCCATAAGGCCATGAATTCAGTCTTCATGTTCGTTAATGCCTCATGATCAGTAGTTTTACGCTGGCCCAAGAAACTATCGACTTCATCAATGAATATGATAGCAGGCTGCAGTTTGTAAGCCAAGCTAAACACGGCAGCCACTGCAAAGTATCAACATCGTATGTTTAAAATCAAAGCACCAGAGTCTGCACTCTGAATATAAGATGAAAGTAAAATTTAAAGATTCCCCCTGATTAGCAACATTAAAAACTTAGACTATTGAACTCATGACAATTCTCACCTACTATATAACTCCGTGAATAATAAATAAAGCAGTTTAAACAGCTAGCCTCATCTCTAAAGAACAAGAAAGAAGAATATTTTTTAGAAGTTACCACCAATACCCCCATGCCCCCATGAAAAACCCAGTGCGCATGCCATTGAGAAATGATAAAGAAATTATGTTATATCCAAGAAGATTTGCAGAATTAATTAATCCAAATGCCCCAATGTATTAAAAGCCACGAATAAACGAATACCACTGCCAAAGCTTTAGCGTCTGATGCAGTTCAGTCTGTGGTAGAAGTTTTTTCTTTCTATTAGGGCCAACACATTCAAACAAGTGGCCACTGACCAGCCACAATGAAAGAATAGTATTTACCTAAATTATGCCTTGCCTGATTTCTGTGACCAACTTCACTGCTTAATTGTATGTGACTCCTCTAGCCAAAAACTCTATTTAAATTCCAAAAAAACGATTTCTCATCATCTAAGATATATTCACTCTGCGCATTCATCTCAGCTGTCATGGTACAAAAAGCAAAAACAGACATGCAAACTCACCCAGTTTTTGCGCATCTCCAAACCATTTGCTCATCAAGTTTGATATCCTCACATTGATAAAAACAGCTCCAGACTCTTTTGCTATAGCCTTGGCAAGCATGGTCTTTCCAGTACCAGGTGGTCCATAGAGCAAAACACCTTTTTGGGGACCAAGAAGTTTTCCATGTGAGAAGAGATCAGGTCTTCGAAGCGGAAGAATAACCAATTCAAAAAGAGCTTGTTTAATGGCTTCCAATCCTCCAATAGAGTTAAATTCCACATCAATATGGTCAGGATTTATGACGTCACATGCTATCACATCCTGAAATTTCAGTGAAGAAAAATTAGAAAATGAACAAATACAAAATTGACATTTGAAGGTCCGGAAACCTTCATAAGAGAAGAACACTTTTCACAGAACAAGCTATTGACTGCAGCTTGGCAAGTAAGCTGGGAGATGAATGATCACTAACCAAACAACAAGATAACAGAAAACACGCCTAGCCCCACTCTATATACATAACATATTATCAGTTAACAAACTAGTCAAAACCAGTCTAAAATAATTTTCATAGGAATCTGATCGGCATTCACCCTAATCTTAGTACATGTTCAAAATCCTCCACCACTTATGAAATTTCAACCACTTTATAAGGCATTCCCAATAGCTTCGATAACAAATTCACACATTCAAGAAAGGTCTCTACATCCAAGATGTCACGAGACCATCAATAGTGACAACGCCTTACAAAGATGAGACAATGATGGAGGGTATCATCGTGCAGGTAGAACCTTAGCATAAAAAATGAGAACGACAACCAGGAGGACAGCGCTTATGCCTCAACTCCTGTCCCACCTTCCATATGAGGCTCCTTAGTCCACTCAACCAATTCAACGCTATTATAGACAGGAGCTATTAATGTCAAGATATACAAATCTCACTCACATCAAGCAAAACAAGTATCTTAGAAAACATATGTGCTCAACATATGTGCTCAAACCAGTATCACACTATAGCATGCCGGAATTTCTGCCCCTTCGGGCAAAGAATTCTGTCGACCGTGCAAAGAATCACAGTAGAAGTACCGTTAGGGCTTGGGCAGAGCAATATAGATGATGAGATTACAGAATCCTATCAAACGCCGAACGAAACATGGAACAAGCATTTTGCTGGTGGCAAGCAATTCGATTCATCTCATCTCAGTCACAAACTCATAACAACTTGACCAAAGGCAAAAAGCTCCCAAATTCTCCCACATAAGCACATCAAACACTGCATAATCCACCATCCAAATCAAAAAAATCCAAGCTTAGAGCACGCCACCCAACCCTCCAATCCTCAAAACCTGCGTGCAGGGCGATACGGTCGCGACGAATCGAAATTTCGAGGAGCCTAACCTCGTACGGATTGGTCTGGACGAGGGGGCGACCGAGCCGCTTGGCGATTTCCTTCTTGTGCTCGAGGGCCTTCTTGGAGGCCCCCGGTTCGGGTCGAGGTGACGGAGCCCGGCGAATATGACGACGCAGCTGAGCGCCGCGCTGGCCGCGTACAGCACCAGCTTCTCCAGGAAACTCGCCTACGAGCCTTCCATGTCCGGGGGTCTCGCTCGGCGGGCGACGCTCTCCGACGTTGAGGGGAGCCCGAAGAGGCCCTGCTTCTCCTCCGCGTGCGGCGTCCGCGATCCCCGGAACTCGCGCGAATCAAATCGGCGGCGGCGGCGGCGGCGGCGGCGGCGGTGGCAGGGCGGGAGGGTTTGGAATCCGGAGAAGAAGAAGACGACGAGACGAGTCGACGGTCGAGGATAGGGAGGGAGGGATGAAGGAAGAAGAGAGGGTTTCCAGGAGGAGAGGAGAAGTCGCGGGGACTCGCAGGAGGGCCCATAGTGGCAGTTTTGGTAAATATCGGTTGATCCGTTTGCCTTTGGGCTCTCTCAAGCCTGAGTCATCTTTTGGTGGTCGGGTCGGGTCGGGTCGGGTCGGGTCCTAGCATTGGGCCCGGTCCTTTCTATGTTTTTTTTTTTTGGTCGGTCTGGTCCTTTCTATGTTGAGATTATGCTCGTCAACGTTGTCTTGCATAAAACATTGGGAAAAAATTACGAAAAATCTCAACCATTGCCCAAAGTGATAGATTTACCCCAAACTTTTTTTTTGTAAAATATCTCAAACTTTTTGTTGTGACGTGAAAAATCCTAAACTTTGCCAACCGTGACACGTTTACCCCAAACTTGTTTTTGTGACACGAAAAATCCTGAACTTCTATCATGTGACACATTTACCTCAAAATTATAGGGTATTTTGGTCTTTTTACTTTTTAATTTTTTTTCTTTTTTTCTTCTTCTTCTCTCCGTCGGCCATTGCTAGCCGACGAAGGGAAGCTGGCGTTCAGCGAGGGCTACCCTCGCCGACATCGGGCGAGGGTCGCCCTCGCCTGGGCTGGCTAGGGCGGCCCTCGGCTGGGTGGGGCGAGGGCCTCCCTCGCGCCCTCGCTCGACGCCGGCGAGGGCCTAGAGGGATGCCCTTGCCGGCGTCGGGCGAGGGTGCGAGGGAGGCCCTCGCCCGACCCGGCCGAGGGCCGCCCTCGCCCGACACCGGCGAGGGCAACCCTCCCCTGACGTCGACGAGGGCAACACTCACCGAACGCCGACGGAGGGAAGAAGAAGAAAATAGAAAAAAAAATAGAAAAATAAAAAATAAGACAAAGTTTGGGGTTTTTTGTGATCTTTTCCCTAAAATATATAAAATATATAAGGATGATTCAATTCATCATTTGTGGTCACGGCTTTATCAAATTCAAAATCTCATGATTGGAGATATCCAATTTGAAGTTAGCTTGCGAGAGCCTTGGAAATATAAAGAGTTTATTGAAATGTGTTGAAATATCTCACATTATTTGACAATGCAGTTCACTGGTTTATATGCTCTCCCCATAGGACATTAGTGGTGGTTTTACAAAAATTTCTCTTGATATTATAGGTAGAAGGTCTCGAGTTGAAATCTTTTGAAGCCCATAACATACGTCCCCATCATGCATCTCCACACTTATTAAAAAGGCCAAAGTCCAACCTAAGCATGGATGCGTTCATTTCATAAAAAATGAGTAAATTCTAAAAACATTTTTTTAAATAATCGTTTATCTCGCTTATAAAAATAAATGAGTGAAAAAAATTTCATTACTCACAAAAAATAGTTAAACGTAAATTATTATCTATGATGAAAACAATTTTTGTTGACTAATATTTCTAAATTATATAAATAATCATTTTTCCGAAAATATTTTTCAAATTATTCATTTTTTTGCGAAATGAATGCACAAACACCTTCATTTAATAATTAAAACAAATGGTAACGGTATCACTAATATGTAGATATTGCCATTGTTAGTGGTGCGTTCCAATCATAAAATGGGAATTTCAAAAGCACATTATTGTTTTGTGCCAAAAACTAGCAAATGTTGACATGCATTTTTATTTTTTTTTATAGATTTTATGACGTTACAATGGCACGTCGTGAATCGAGACAATTACTAAGAAAATCATAAACCTATTGCGTACTAATTCAATTCTAAACATTTTATCCAATCAAGTTCTAAATTTTAACAATTTACCAATGTAATCCATTAACCAATTTTGACTAAAAACTGCTGACGTTAATGATAGCCGTCATACATGACATAATCAACACTGGCATTGACAATATTTTAATCATTTTTTTCTTTCTTTGTTTTCTTCTTTTCTTTTCACTAGTCACTGGTCATCGGCCATAAACAAGGGTTGGCCTTATTTGGGCAAGGCCTCCTCACCAGATCTAGCAAGGCCTACCCTTACTAGGCCAAAGCAACCTCACTAGGTGTCACCTAGGCAAGGCTTAGCCTCGCTGAGTCTTGCCTCGGCAATCTCGCCCTTGCCTAGGCAAAGCCACCCTTACCCTCGCCTAAAGAAAAAGGGAAAATTCCAAATAAGGGTCTAAAATGCTATCGATTTCTCAAATAAGAACTTGAAATTGATATTATTTCAAATAATGACCCAAAGTGCTCTCATTGTCTCAAATAAGGATCTGAAGTGAATTTTATTTCAAATAAGAGTTTGAAGTAGTCATATTAGTCTCAAAGTATAACTTGAACTCCTTGTTCGGTAAGGGCAATTTCGTCTTTTAATTTTTTTTCTTTTTTTCTTTCTCTTTTCTATTTTTTTCTTTCCAAGAATAACGAACTTTAGAAAAAAAAAACTTCAAAAAAAAAAAAAAGACATGCACACAAACACACACAACAGGGAGGGCTCCCACCCTCTTGTGGCCACTACCCTATCGCCAATGGGGTGGCAAGATTGTTGGCACTTGGACAAGGCCAAAGGCAATGATTAGCAAGCCCTCGCTAGAAACGGGAGAGGGGAGGCCTCCCAAATTTGGGCGAAAGTCGCCCACCCGCATCCCGATGACCCTTGCCCAGATCTAGGAGAAAGCTACCCTCTCCAATCTTTGGCAAGAGCTTGTTGGCTTTCACCTTTAGTCGGTGAGGGTCACCGGCCCTTGCCCAAGCGTCGGTGCAGGCAAGGGTGCCGACGACCTTGCTGACCATCGCCGTTATCCCATCGCTGATGGGGCGGTGTATATTTGTTTTTTTCCTTTTAAGTTTTTAAATTGTGCTTGGAGGAAAATGTGTCTAATAGGTTAGAATTTTTTGCTAATCAACGAAACTAAGCCATTCTTCAAGACTAATATGATCACTTCAAGCCCTTATTTGAAATAAGGTATACTCTATGCCCTTATTTAAGAAAATGCTGGTACTTCGGGCTTTTATTTGGAAGTTTTCTTGAGAAAAAATTCAGAAATTTTTTCAAAAGTTTAAAAAAATTATCCACGTTGGTACTAACTTTGTCGCATAGGACGATCGGCATCTACATCAGTAATTTCTAGTTGGGATGGACTATATTGGAAAATTGATAAAATGTATTGAACTATGTTTGCCAAATTGAAATGTTAATAATTGAATTGGCATGATCACAATAGGTAATTTTCCCTAGTAAACATGATAAGGACGTCATAAATACAACCCGTCCTTGACTTGAGATATTGATGAGGTGGATATCAAGTATATACAATGTAAATTTGGATAATTTTCAATTACGACAATTTAACCATTGTGGTTTACCCTAATGATCACCCTTCCTACATTGAAAAGAAGAGGTGGAGGGTTAAAAACCTCACATTCTCAAAGGAATTAAGGTAAAGATAATTTAGTTTCAAGTGTAGATTTTGACTACTACGCTCTGAGCTTTAAAACAAAGAAAAGTTTGAGAGTGTGAGTTATAATAAAAGTATAATAGAACAGACAAAAATAAATTTACAACGATTTACAAAATGGTTAAACTATCGGTCAAAATTACAACAATTTAGTCTAGTCATGATCGTCTGCGAAGGTCTTCGATATCCCATCATAATAAATAATACATAACATCTCAAATATTATTTTGTTAATAAAGAAAATTACAGAGGTTTGTACGTAATCAAGAATATGACGCGACAAAAAACATCACCGAATTTGATTTTTCGCAGGGTCGGACGCTCTATTCGCAAGCGAATCGGGGGTCCATATGCTAAGCGAGCAAAGCATCATAATTAATTTTGTCCTTTTGGGGTCAGATAGAGCATCATATATATATATATATATATATATATATATATATATATATATATATATTTATATTTTTTTTTTTTTTTTTTTTTGGGGGGTTAGACAAAGCATCATAATTTATGAAGTCCATTTTCTAGCGCGATCGGTGGACGTCCAATTCCAACCTCATGGGGAAACTCCCCGCAACTAGATCGAACCAACGGCCAGGATCCTTTTGTCCCGCTCTAGCGGCCGACACCCTGTGCGGCTACGATGCGATTCCTCGTCCAGACTGGAAGACTTTTCAGCAGCAGGACAGTTTTAGCTTTCAAGCACTAGCACTACGGCCGCATTTATTCTTTCTTATTTCGAAAAGAACGTGTCACGGGCGCAAGTCCAGGAGCGATTCCGTCACGTCTTCTCCCAGGAAAAAAAAATATTCGTCTCTTCCACCGGAACGTCCTCCTCCTCCTTGCTGCATCTTCATCTTCATCCGTTGACGCGGCGGTCCCGCCGTCCAGGCTCGTCGGTCCGTTCCTCGGCTTCGCCGGCTGCATTGAGCAGCCGGGTGCGAGTCGTTACTTCCGTTCTTTCTCTCTCGGGACGAGTTGGATAGGATCCCGACGTCGCCGCCGCCGTCGTTTTAGCAGCAGGTAGGCCGGCCGACCGGGGGGGGGGGGGCATGGACCGCGGGGAGCTGGACGAGCTCCTGAACTCGGAGGGCGAAGGCGCGGAAGAAGCGCCCGCGCGGCGAGCGGGCTTCGCGAGAGCCGCCGCCCCCGGTGGACGAAGCAGGTCACGGTGAGGGGAATCGTGGCTGGCTCGGCGGTGGGGATCGTCTACGGGGTGATCGTGATGAAGCTCAACCTCACCACTGGGCTCGTGCCGAACCTGAACGTCTCGGCCGCGGTCTCGGCCTTCGTGTTTGTGAAGGCGTGGACCAAGGTGCTCCGCGAGGCCGGCGTGATGTCGACCCCATTTACCCGGGAGGAGAACACCGTGATTCAGACGTGCGCCGTCGCGTGTTACAGCATCGCCGTCGGAGGTGGGGAAGATCCTTTCTTGCCTAGTTTCTCAAGCTGATGCTATTCAGCATGTTGTCTAGGACACTTTCAGCTCAATCTGTGTTTCTGAGTTTGTGCGTGTCCATGAGAATCTGTTCCTCTTTGGCAGGCGGCTTCGGGTCTTACCTGTTGGCCTTGAACAGGAAGACTTACGAGCAAGCTGGGGATGCGCCTGGCAATACTCCTGAGAGCACAAGGGAACCCGGAATCGGCTGGATGACCGGCTTCCTCTTTGTCAGCAGCTTTGTCGGGCTTCTGGCACTCGTTCCTCTCAGAAAGGTAATGTCTCATGCTTCTCGACGCCCTCTCGATGTTCCTTAATTACTCGAACTTCGAGTTCGTTTCGAACGGATTGCCTCTTGTAAGATCTAGAATTCAATGCCTGAGCAGCTATGTGGGTCTGCAGATCATGATAGTAGAGTACAAACTGACATATCCGAGCGGAACTGCTACGGCTGCGCTTATTAACGGGTTCCATACTCCTACACGAGACGGCATAGCCAAGTATGGATTTCGCTTTTATTGATCGAAGCATGCGCCACAGAACCTAGTTTGGGAAATGAGAGATCTCAGATAATTATATTCGCAGGAAGCAGGTTCGGGTTTTTACGAAGTTCTTCTCAATCAGTTTCCTGTGGGCTTTCTTCCAGTGGTTATATTCAGGGGGCGAGCAATGTGGATTCTCGCAGTTCCCGATTTTCGGATTCAGCGCCTGGAAAAACTCGTGCGTGCTTGAATTCTTCGACGCTTCTTTTTTGCTGTTTCCCCGACCGACTTGGCTTCACTTTCATTGGTTGAGCATCTGGTTTTTGCAGATTTTACTTCGATTTCAGCATGAGCTACATTGGAGCCGGAATGATCTGTTCCCATCTCGTGAACTTGTCTCTGCTGCTCGGCGCTCTGCTCTCCTGGGGAATCATGTGGCCTCTGATCGGTGGCCGTGAAGGGGACTGGTTTCCCAGTACGCCACCTGAAAGCAGCATGAAGAGTCTCAATGGTTACAAGGTGAATGAATATTTATGAATGTTCACGATCCGATCAGCGAATTTTGGGCCAATAACATGTCCTATGGTGGTAATATAACACATTTGGTACATCGAGTCGTGTGCCTGCAGGTTTTCATTTCGATAGCTCTCATTCTGGGCGATGGAATCTACAATTTCCTAAAAGTACTGTATTTGACTACAAAGAGCATCTGTGCTAGGATGAACAAGAAGAAACGTAAGACATGTAAGTCACAGCTGAACTTTACTTGAGCTACCCTATTTTTGAGTTCAGATGAGCTTAGTCTGTCACAGGTTAATCCTGCACATAACCACCAACGATGACGTTGAAATTTATGCATTGTTACTGTTCGAGCGTGCGGCTGAAAGCCAACATCGTCTTCTATCCTGCAGTTCTTGAGGATGAGAATCAGTCTCTTGATGATCTTCGGCGGAACCAAGCATTTGTGAGGGAGAGCATTCCCATTTGGATGGCCTGTGCAGGGTATGCTTTCGCCTCCATCATCTCCGTCGCCGTGATCCCCATCATGTTCCCCGAACTAAAATGGTATTATGTAGTGGCTGCTTACGTGCTTGCACCCGCGCTTGGCTTCTGCAATGCCTACGGGGTGGGACTCACGGATATGAACATGGCCTATAATTACGGGAAAGTAGCGCTCTTTGTGCTAGCCGCTTCTGTTGGAAAAGATTCCGGCGTCGTCGCCGGACTCATTGGGTGCGGTCTAATTAAATCAATCGTTTCCATCTCTTCTGATCTGATGCAAGACTTCAAGACTGGTCATTTAACGCTGACCTCTCCTCGAGCGATGCTTCTTAGCCAGGCCATCGGGACGGCCTTAGGTTGCTTGGTAGCCCCTCTAATATTTTTCCTCTTCTACGACACATTCGACGTGGGAAATCCGCAGGGCGAGTATAAGGCTCCGTACGCAATTGTTTACCGCAATATGGCCCTTCTAGGAACGGAGGGATTCTCTGCCCTCCCTCAGCATTGCTTGCAGCTCTGCTACGGCTTTTTTGCCTTTGCCGTGGCGGCAAACTTAGCGAGAGACCTCTCGCCTAAACACATAGGGAACTGGGTTCCGCTTCCAATGGCTATGGCCGTGCCTTTCCTAGTTGGTGCCTACTTTGCGATGGATATGTGTGTGGGGAGCTTCATCGTTTTTGCGTGGCAAAAAGCCAACGGTGAAGAGGCGGGCTTGATGGTTCCTGCTGTTGCTTCTGGTCTGATTTGCGGAGACGGTTTGTGGATCCTTCCATCCTCAATCCTTGCTCTCGCTGAAGTTCATCCGCCGTTCTGTTTGAGATTCTCTCCAACTACGCAGTTCTTTTAGAAACCAACTGCTTTTGGAGGCGAAACAAACTGATATGCTCATCAGATGAAGGAACTATGCACAACCCAGCATCTAATGAGTTAAGAAGCTGGCCAAGGAGTTTCAGTTGCAGCAAACTAACAGAAGATTGATCATGAAATTATACAGATGAACTATACACAACCCGGCATCTAATATGAATGCAGAAGCTGACCGAGAAATTCTAGTCGCAGCAAACTCACAGAAAATCGATTATGGAAATGCTTACAGGGTTCATATATTCATCAGTGTTGACACCTAAATTTTGGCGATCTGGTCATTTATTTATTGCATAAAAAATTAGGGGTTAATTTTATCCCTGAAAAAATATTAATTGCATAGCATATAGATGTAGGTGCATTTATTTTCAACTTACATGTTCTGCATTTATTTATTTGACCGGTGGTGGATGGGTTTGAATTAGTGGTTCTGAGCTTTAAATTGACAGGCCGGGCTAAGCCCACAAAGCGAGCAAATTGGCCCAAGCCCGTTTTTTTTTAATTATCGAAAATTATCTCGTAGAAAATAAGAATTTGAAAATTTTCGAGATATGATGGGATTTTTCGAATAGGGCAAGTGGAAAAAACGAATATTGCAAATATTGTGTTTGCGAAAAAGAATCTTTGTGGATATCAATTTTGAAAGATTAGAAACCCTAATTCATTGCCTATAAATAGATTAAAACGCATAGGGTTAGAGGAGGCCACACATTGAACATACGGCCACAATTGAGAGCAGAGAGAGATATTTTGAGATAGAAAATAAAGGGATAGAGGGTCTTTCTCGATGTCTTCGGTAATCGGACATCCAGGGAGCACGTCGGCTCATGAGGGAAGAGAGGGTTGGCTACGTTGAGAGAAAAACACACCAATACTAATCTAGAGGAAAGGAGAGAAAAGAAGAACGCAAGGAGGGGGAGCAGTTCTCTGCAGGGTTTGACTGGTGCGTCCAGGGGCACTCACGAAACCCACCCTCGATGCTCCTGGTCCTACTGCGTGGATGCCAATGAAGAGTTGACCTTGATCCCGTGACGACCCGTTGCTGCTTTGGTCCATGCCTCGCCCAATGACGAGTTGCTGTCTCGAAGCGCCTGCTGCCCTTCAACGATGATCGGCTGCTGTTTCTCACCGTGGTGAAGTCCTCGCCCCCGTGTCCTAAACTGATGACGTGCTGTTGCTTCGTCTCTGTTCGTTGCCCGTGACGAGTTGTTGGCCGTAAATCTCACGGTCCCGTCGATTCACCACCAACCAGCCCACGACGCCGACAGGTAGCCGCTCTATCTCGTGCCCCCGCCATTCTGGATCGACGAAGTTGCTGCTCCGTTGCTTTCCTCCCTTGACGACGACAATCTTTGTTTCATGCAACGAGTCAAACCGTGAACTACTGCTGGACAATGGCCGATTGTTGGAGGACGTGGATTGCCTAGTCAAATATTTGATTTGAGTAAAAATAAAAGAGGCCGTAAGAGGGTAGAAAACTCACCGATTGAGAAGGCTCTGGATTAGTGGGCCTGCACAAGGGAATAAAAATCGTCAACAGGAGGAGCGTTCACAAACTCATTGAATTCCCGTTCTACGAGCCAAGCTGAAGCATCCATCAAGCTCTATTTTTGCAGGTTTCCTAGTTGAGAATTCCATCCTCTGGTCACGCGTTCAAGATCCAATCGACGCCGACCTCGGAGCCTACCAAGTTGCTGCCTTGGTCTCTCCACCGCAACGTTTTCTTAAGTCAACGTTTGTCCAGCAACTTCCGCGGTGATTGATTGCTGTTGCAGGCGAAATTTCTTAGACGATTACACGGTATCCAACTCTCGGCTTTGCCTCGCATCGTCACGCGGAGAATCCTCGATGTTAACTCAGCCCACCTCACCATCGGCTACACCACCACCTTCGCCGAGCACCGCACCGCACCGCAAGCTAAGGCGACGAGTTACTGATCCAAATCGAACTCCATCGTGATTCACGAGCCACCGTTCGAAGTCCAAATTTGAAAGTCAGTATTGGGAATAGGTAAAAATTTTGTCTATTTTAATTTCCAAAAATTTCGTCAACGCAGTGTCCCTAATCTCGAGTAGGCTTATATATTGGGAAATCTTTTTAATTTCACAACGTGCATACGATTGATAGTCCGATTTTCGCGACCGAAAATCCGATCATAATCGCACGGAAAATCGCCAATCCGATCTCACGCTCGAGATTCGATTCGCGGTTTTATTTAAAATTGACCAATCCAATCTCATGCACGG
Source organism: Eucalyptus curtisii (assembly GCA_017140595.1). NCBI lineage: Eukaryota > Viridiplantae > Streptophyta > Magnoliopsida > Myrtales > Myrtaceae > Eucalyptus > Eucalyptus curtisii. The sequence goes on from CM029494.1 coordinate 16,428,309, forward strand.
GATATGATTCGTCAATTTTTGAATATCAATCTTATCCTGCTTGATTTGCTATCGTGGTGTTTGAATCAATTTTATTTTCGTAAAAGGAAAAAAAATTAAAAAAAAAATTGAATTACGATTAGGTTTGTTTTAGAATATTCCTAGTCTTAGGGTTATCTTGCATATTTAGAATTGCAATCTTATTTCGAATTTTTTAATAAAAAAAATCCAAAGAAAGTGCATTCATTTAGGATGTTAGTTTTTTATTATTATTTGAATTGCATGTTTAATTTCGAATTTCATAAAAAGATTAGAAATTAGGGCATTCTTTGCACGTCATGGCATATTAGAATAAATTGCATATTTTATTTTAAGTTTAGATTGATTTTTGCATCTTAGGTTAGAGCTTGCTAAGTTAAGATAATATCTTGGTTTAAATTAGGATTTAATTTGACCTGATCCTTAATATAAGCTAGATAGAATCTTAATCTAGATAGTTATGTTTTGCATTTTCCTTAATTTCAAATTTCATAAAATTTGTCTTAGGATAAATTAGTTGAAATTTCTAGGATAGATTGCACGCTTATTAAGAAAATAAAAAATCATGTGCACGTCATATAGCATTAGGTGCATGAAATGTACGCCATTTAGTGATTGTTGCTAGGTTCATTTAATTAGAAATTGCCCGTCATTAAGATTAGGGCATTTTGGTTAATTTGGATTCCATATTTAATTATTGCATGTTCATTAAGAAAACGTAAAAAAATTACTTTATTCATTCATATAGTTCAGGTTATACTACTATGTCATATCATTTCATGTTAGATTAAAAGCATTGCACTGCATATAGATTATATTCTCATTAAATCAGTGAAAACAAAAATTGAATAATTGTGTGTTAATTAGAAATTATATCTAGGGTTGTTGATGTGAATTCTGATTTAACATTGCAGATGCTTTCGTTGCTTTGAGGTAAGTCTTGCAATTTATTCATTTTTATTTGGGTGTTAAATTGGTGGTTTGACCCGATGATCACCTCACATGTTAGGAAAATAGATTTAAAATAAATCGAATTTGCCTGCCAAAACATTTCGAAATTAAAAGAATGGTACCGAAAGGGCATTAGAGAAATCTAGTGTAACCAAGTCCCCGCATCCCATGATCTCGGTTCGTAGAGGTAAAGTAAATCTCCGTTACTTTACTTGGGTTTCTAATCGACCCACCAAAAATAGATTAGTGGCGACTCCTAGTTAAAAATCAATTGTATGTTAAGAACTTGAACCTAAGTCGCGAATTGGTATGGGCTTGGGAGAGCCCGAGTTAAGTCTAGGCTTAACAATCCATTAGCCAAATCCTAGGTGGTTCAAACCCGAAAAATTTGGTCGCGACAATCAGGTTAAAGGATTTTATAAATATAGCAAAGGTCCTTTTCTCTGCTGATCTAAATGTGCATGGGAATGGCTTGAATGGAAGGATTGAAGTGCTCTTGAAGAGGTGGATTGAAACTTAAAGGATGTCAGGTTCTCTCTCCTTATCAAAAAGGCTTAGAAAGGAAGATCTCACCTGTGAATTGAGCCCAAATTAAGTCTACGTAAAGTTTAACAGGATTGAATCAAACACGACAATCTCGCAAGCTTGCATTGAATTGGGCTGCATCTGCTTCCTTTCCTAAAAGCTCTGCATGGGCCTAACCATGATACTTGATAGACTGATGAAGTTGAAGGATGTAAGCTGTAAGTTTGAGAAGAACTCGTGAACGAGCTCCATCTTAAGAAACTACAGTGAGAAGAACTCGTGAATGAGCTCCATCTTGAGAAACTACAGTGAGATAAAATGAATGACCTTGTTGTTCAGTAACGGGTCCCATATTGACATGCCGAATGCTTTTTCACTACACCGCTCATGCAAAATTCATCGGCCAAAATTGCAATGAGAGTTTGAAGGGAAACACTGATCCTCGTAGCCCGGCGGCTTAATGGAGGCATTGCTGCTGGCATCGTCGTCTCATAACAAAGGTAGAGACGAAAATATTCTTACATCTGCTTGCCTTCCTCTCCTGAAGCTCAGTATTAGTGTTCTGACCAACTCTTAATCCCATTTAGAAACTTCAGACTTACTTAACTTTACCTAACTTTCTAGAGAAGATATTATCAAAATGATGAATGATATTATCGAGAGAAGCATCCACAGTCAATGGACTGAAGTGCAAAATCCGAGCGAAAAATGTTCTGCAGTATCAGCAGCAGCCAACTCCCTGACCCCTAAGAGAGAAATGAGAACAGAAAAAACCTCAATGCTAATTCTAGAGAGTCAAGATCTCGTTTCGAATTCTGTAGACACATTCTTGTTCCGAAAACACCCTACTGCAGTGATCATACAAAAGGATATCACCAGTGCTTGAATACTTCAGTAAAATGGGCACTGAGAGAGAGAGAGAGAGTATCAAACCAGAGCACTTCGAGCTTTTTCTTTACTCGAGTAGCTTCAATAACAAATCAAGCACTCGACCCCATGTCGGCCCAGATGAACAGTTCTCAGATGTTTCTATCTCAATTGTCATCACCAATCAGAGCCTAAATGGTCACTTTTCATTCACAAGCAATGATCTTGGACTGATTCTTGCTCAAGCATTGTCAGAAAACGATACGAATTGCGTGGATCACATGCGCACTTCTTAGATACTGTCGCCAATGCGTTACACGAACACTCTTGTCTTTACACGAAAAAGAATATGTCGCTCCATGGTTGGCGCATTACAAGCAGATTCCATTTAAGAACAGCGTGCTCGTAGGATAAAAGATCCTCATATATCTAACTTTTCCTTTCGACCAATCACTCAAAAATTGCATCATTTTATTTATTCACGAAGCTAATGGGATTTAGGGAAAGTTGGTCATCTCCCACATGATGATTAATGGGCCCTAAAGTGACGCTTTCAATCTAGAAAACCTGTTTTCCTGAAGACAGCATTCCTGACTCGCCTCAAGTCCCTCCCCTTGAGCGTCCTCCCGGCGCCCTCGAACACCGAATACGCCATCGTCGCCCGTGACATCGCCGCCATTTCATGCGGCGGCACCATCTTCTTCTCCAGCGGATGATCGTCCTCCACATCAGAGTCGTCCCCGTGCTGCTCCCACCTGCGACACTCGGTCCCGGGCACACTGCCTTTGACCCACTTGGGCCAAACGGGCACATCCACGGGGGCCGACATCCGGGCCCTCCCAGGACCCGACCCGGACAACCCTCCGCGGTCCGGCGGGGACGATTGTGGCGCTTGCGGGATCGCGCGCACGGCCGACACGGCGGACAGGGTCGGGTTTATGGCAGGTTTCTTCCGGACGAGAGGTGGGTCGGCCAGGGCGGCAGAGAGGCCGAACCTCAAAGGGTGCGGTTGGCGGTTCGGAGGGGCGGTCGGGGTCATGGGCGGGGAACTCGGGTCCGTGTCGGAGGACCAGACTATGTCGGACTCTTCCCATTCGAAAGAATCCTGGTCGGACCCCGGCGGGTTGAGCTGACCCATGTAACGCTGCGAGGGCGAGCTGCTCCTGAGTCTTTCCATGGCCGAAGTCAATTTCTCTTCTCCTTCCTTTCTCTCCCTCTCCTATCTACGGCGGTGTTGTTGCTTTATCTCTGTGGCTAGAGAATCAATGGGGAAAAGAGTGGAAAGTGCCCAGAACGGAGCTGAAGAGCTGAGATAGCGATGTGCAGTTTGCCAGGCGGGAGTTGCAAAATCATTTGACGCCACACGTTCCGGGGTAGCTCCAGGAGGACCACCTGTTTCAAAAAAAAAAAAAGGGGTTCGAGGAAAAACACCTGCCACCTAACATCATTTGTTATAGTTCGAAAAATAATAATTCTGAGAAAGCGACAGTAATTTTAATATTGATCATATCAATGAGTAAATATATTGAATTAATATTCTCAACGAGTGAATAGTACTCCAATGCAACCCTAATATATAAATTTGTAACAAAATTAAACAGGAAATAAGGTACGGCTAACCGAATCTTCTTAAAGCAATTAGTTCCTGCCAATGATATCAAGCAGTTTCACGAACTATAACTCTCAAGATACAACATTTCAAAGCTATTTGAATTAGCACCATGTGAGCAAGACCCTATCAAACATTTCTCAAAACCAGCACACTTAGAGACAAATTAAAGAGAAGACATGCACTATCTATTCATCTACTTTATGCTCCATTCATTCTTTTTTAATTTAGGTATGAAAGAAAATGATTATTCGCATCTTTAATGCTAAGCCCTTTGAACCTCTCAATTACCTTTTTAATGTAATGAGATTGCGTTAAACCTAAGCCATCGGAATTTTTTAAAATTCTGATGTCGAGTACAATATCCACAACACCTAAGTGTTTCTTGAAGCTTTTCTTGATAACATTCTTGGTGATTTTGATGACCACTGTATTATCTCCAAGAATCTACAAGTCATTGACATATAAACAAATAAGCACACATCCACCTAACGTGGATTTAGTGTACTCACATTTGTCACATTCATTGATTATATACTCATTTTCGATCATCACATGGCCAAACTTCTTATGTTATTGCTTACGAGCTTGTTCAAGTCCATGCAATGATTTTATAAGTTTACACACTTTGTGTTCTTATCCTTTAACCTTGAATCCTTAAGGTTATTCCATCGATGTGGATTTCCATATTTTCATATTTGTGAATCAAAAATTTGTATGCGCTATTATTTTAAGCATAACCAATAAATATGTAATCCACCGTTTTATATCTAATCCTAGTTTCTTTTGGAGGAATTATCACTTTGGTTAGGCACCCCCACACTTTCAAAATTTGCAAGATGGTAACCTTATTGGTTTAGTTAGGCTCACCATGGCACTCGGCTCATTTGCCATGGTGAGCCTAAGCAACATTGACTCATTATCCTTCCACTTCCGCTCTAGTACACATGAGGTCCAAGCGTTCACCTAAACCACATGAACCAACTCCCTCGATAAACAGAACTATGTGTCATTTGGCTTATATTGTTTTGAAAATCAGTCCTAGGTGTAGTAGCCATGTGACTTGTACTTGCACCACCATAAATGTTGTCGACCCAAAGGCCTGCAGCATTTGCTGCCACAAAACCAAGCCCCAAGTCTAAACCTCTCCAATGGCAATGGTCAAATCAACCAAAGGAACGTCTCTAGAAACGTTTTGGACATTATTAGATACGTAATTGTTATTAGCCATCTTGATATTGTGTTGAACCTAAGAAACAGTGTGTACATATAATTACCTTAAGATTGTGGGGGGGGGGGGGAAATGTGTTGGAGGAAAAATACACAACATTGTTTGTTGTAACCAGAAAAAAAATAACTTTGAAAAGGCAATAACAACTTTAATAATGACCAAATCAATGAGTAAATTTATTGAATGAATCTTCTCAACAAGTGAAGAGTACATCAATGCAAACCAACTATAGACTAGCAAAATTGCTATAAAATTGTAACAAAATTAAATAGGAAGTGATGTATGGCTAATTGGATTTCCTCAAGAAATTACTTTCTGCCAACGGTGTTAATCAGTTTCACAAACTATGCCTCTCAAGATATTAATCCTTGAAACCATTTGAATTAGCAATATGCAAACAAGATTGTGTCGAACATTTCTTGAAACTAGCACACTTAGAGAAAAATTGAAGAGGAGAGATGCTCTATCTATTCATCTACTCTCCCTATTTTCTCATACACTCCATGTTCTTTATCTTCTGTCGAACGAAGAGCAGCTGAATTTCATTTATAGAGTTTGAATGGACATAAACTAAATAGACACATAAATTTAATAGATACATAGCTTGAAGAGATTTATGAACTCAAGAGATATATCAATTGAAGATATCCATGCATTGAAAAGGTTCACGAACTTAACATATACATGAACTGAAGATATTTATAACATATACATGAACTAAATAGACATGTGAACAAAAGAGACATGTCTCATTTTGCTCACTTTTATTGAGCTATTAATCCACCATAATTACTACAACACCCAAATGTTTGGAAATTGAATACGAGAAATATGCTCACTGGCCATGCATTTCATCGATCTTATTTCATGGAGAATCCCTCGTTTCGTTGCTTTTCTAAAGATTTTACAACGAGTGAGCCGCCCATTTTAGGTTTGTTTTGCTATGCAAAAGACTAGCTGGCGAGAAGAAAACATTTTACGCGCACCCTGCCATTTCGAACTTTTGAAAAACAAATGAAACGAGCAAACCAAACGTGACTTTAGAATTGATGAAATTATATGGTGAACAAAATTTAGGTTTCTCGGAAGTGAAATTTGTTTTTTCATTCCGGAATCTGGCTTAAACCTCCATCACTACACTATTGCGAAGACAAGCGATCGAACATAATAATAAACAGAATGGGAAAATAAATTAGACACCAAAATTACATAGTTCGATCAGCAAGAACTACTCCATGGGAAGAGCTACATAAGGGTACCGCTGTGGAACAAAAGGTGCAATGGATATTACAATTACTCAAACACTCTCAATATTTCTTGACCCTTTGTTTATACCTAGTAATTCATATGTTGCCTCATTATTGCTCTCAATCAATTTCTCACTAAGGAATTCACAACTCTTACAACAAGATCTGTTGGCTTCACAACACTTGCAACTTGTCCAAGATGTAATTCACAAACAAGCCACGCAATGGATTGTTACCGCCAAAAACTCCTCTACCCCCAGATCTGTAAATACCAATATGCGTCTCTCGTATGTAATATTTTGGATTGCAAATGAGGAATCCCTTTTAGGAATGTACTCAAACTAAAAAACCTAGAGACGTATTATCCACGATTGCCACAACCATCCTTGTATGCATTACCTGAAACCCCAGCATCTGTATCGTTGGGGCCGTGCCCTAGACCAATCTCAAATCTTTGCGGCTCAACCAGAGACTTGGCACACCGAAAATTGTTCGGGGCCACACCTTATGATTAGGAGAGTTATAGCCAAAGAAAGAACTAACGATGCCTGAAAGCATATGTGGTCAATGAATTGAGCGTGATATCGACGCATGCATATTGATTAGGTTTGGGCGATTCAGCTTACCGAGCCGTCCATGTCTGAACGAATCTAATGAAGCTGACTTTGAGGAATTTCCGTCTTTCTTTCTTCCCCCGCCCCCTCTTAAATTGGCAAGCTTGACTAACCTTTTAGTCCCATTGGAGAATTTTGCTTCCCCCATGATACTTAGGGCCTATATGATAACATTTTTACTCCTTCATTTTTTTGTTTTTTTGTTTCCCGTAATTAAAAAAGAATATAAATTCGTTTAGTAATGTCAATTAATTTTCCTATTTTCATAATAAAAAAGCAGCAGAGAGATAGATTTGGAATAGAAATAAGAAATAGAAAAAAATAAATTCTTGTTTCCAAAAACAATTTCTAGAAATAAGTCATTTTCTTATTTATTTATTTTTTCTTCTTCCTCCCTACCGTTTGCTGCCCCTGCCACTCGTTGCTGCTTGCCTCCACTAGCCGCCCGCCACCACCTGCCAGAGGAGGAGCAAGAAAAAGAAGAGAGAGAAAAAAGAAAAATCTAAAAAACATTAAAAATTAAAATAAATTCTATATTATAAAAGAAATTATGAGTCGTATTAAACGCATTTCTATTCTTTTTTTTTATATTTCGAGAATAAAAATTTTGTGTAGTTACCAAATACGTTTTTTTACTCATAAATTATTTTAAGACATAAAAATAGAAAATATATATTTTTGAAAAGAAATTGTTCCCCAAATAGAAATATTATTAAGTGTGCCTTTTTTTTTAAAAAAAATCTTGGGAAGACTCCTAGGGGTGGCAAGTCAACAACATCCTGCTGACGAAAAAACAAGAGGAGTCAAAAATAAGATAATGCATGTGAGAGAACGGGAGAGAGTGGCCTATCGTTTCTGACCAGGCCAGTTGTTAATCCGAACTCTCTAAAACAACGAAAGGGGAAAAAAAAAAAGAATTGCTAATATATATTATACTATTTTTTTGGTAAGGACTAATATATATTATATTATTTATCTGTTGCTTTTTCGATTTTCTTCGAAGTTTACTTCTGGAGCACTTCCGAAAGAACAGGCAACGAAAATTACACGATCAAGATGAAACGAAGGGCGGGCGGAACTAATGGCAAGTCAAACGAATGGAAAGATCATAACTTTGATTTTGGGGGAATATATTCAGTGAATCATGCCCGCAAGTCAGTCTCCATGAAATTTATAATATCATCTGGTACTGCATTCTCCTTCCTCCACCTAACCCAGAATTCTTATAATTTATTTTTCTAACCTTCTTCTTACGTGAAGAAGAAGCGGGAAGGGAAACGGCAGCGGAAAACAACAAAAGTTAGCACGAAAACTCTGTTTAGGCATCCTAAGACTGAGATTCTTCCTAAAGTGCTCTACCCTTTTGATAAAGAAGATAAACGAAACAAAAAGAGTTTTGCCGGTGTAATAATTTTTGGATTACTTTAAGAGTAGAAACATATGTTACGAGCAATAAATTCTTTACTGTTATTTTTATAGTACATCAAAGGCTTTTACCTAATTATTTTTTAAACAAGAAATTACCACATTCTTACTTTTCTTTTGGTAATTCGAGGGTAAGCTTAGGTAAATTAAATTATTATTATTATTTTTTTGAAAATGAGATCCTTGGTTCTATCCGGACAAAAAAATACAACAAAGGCAACTTTGGGTGTTCCACTTTAGGACGCAATTACCCCCGCCCAATTCCTTCGTCCAGAGAGCATTGCCATATGTTTGTCTGCAAGCGAGGGGCGTTTCGGACACTTCGGGCCGAGCACCGGCCGAATTTAAAGCGCGGCGCGTTGCATCGGCTCGTGCTGTCTTGAACTTCGACAGGCTGCGACGAGACCGAGGTGGGAGAGAGAGCGAATTCCGATCCGTCTTCCGGAGACCCTTTATCTTTTCGTAAGTTGGGGGCAGATCCGTAGCTCTGTCTGGTGGTGATTCTGATTCAAAGATCTGTTTTTTCGGTTCTAATTCGTTTCTTGATGCACTTCCACTTGTTTTTTTTTTTTTTTTTTTTTTTGTGGTCGACTAGATGTAGATATCGTGTGGGTTTTTGGGTTTCTTGGGCGGGGGGTTTTCCTCAGTCACTCACTTTCTTCAATTCGTTGGTGCAATTTGATGGAAGATTGAGTACGAGCTGAACCTCGTTTGGAGCAAATTCGTTTCTTGATCGACTTCACTCGTGTGTTTCGAGTTAGACTTCGATGAAGATGTTTGTGGGCTTTGGTTTTGTTGGGGGGGGTTCTTTTTTCCTTTCACTCATTTAATTCATTTGATTGGTACAATCCGATGTTTGATTCGGTGCGAGATTGAAGTTTTTTTTGGTGCTTTTTGGATCGGTAGCAGCTGATAATGGCATCGGACCGAAAGCTCTTGAATTTCGAGGAGGTCGAGAAGCACAACAAAACCAAGGATTGTTGGCTTATTATTTCGGGGAAGGTCAGAATCAGATCTCCCTCAACCGGATTTGTGATCGCTCGTGTGTTGCATGTTCGGATCGTTAATTGCTAAAGCACTGACTTTTCAATTGCAGAAGTGAAGAGTTATTAGAGAGTTGGTTTAGTTCACCTTTTTAGATCCTCAAGTTGTCTTTTCTGAAATCTATTTGCAGCTTGCTTGTAGCATTTTTTGTCTGATATGGTTCCATCTGCCTTGGATGAATATTTAGCAAACTTTCTTCGCTTGAAAATTGACCAGGATTGTGCATTAGCTGATATATTGTGGATGTTTTTCTTTTGTAAAGTAATTAAGGCAGTGTGTTAGATTTGAAAGAGTACTATGCATGTATCAATTATCATTTTAACGATCAACTTCTCCCATAATGATATCTATGCTACCTAGTATTGTCATAATATCGATTGTCGAATGTATCCCTCCCTCTCACCGTGGTGCATACATCTAGTAGGCTACTTCACATGCAAGTTCATCAGCAGAATCTCTAGATGGCTTTAAGAAATGGTTCCTGTTCCCACCCCCCACCTTCTTCATTTTCATATACTTGCTTAGAGGTCAGATAATACCTCAAACTATGCCCACTGTGACACCTTTTTTTTCGTGTGATATATATATATCCTCTGTTAAGGTTCTGTCAATGAGCACTATTAAAAATCTCCTTACATGGACATCGGAAGGTAAACAGTGTTGACATGGCACCTATGTGATTTAAGTGAAATAAAAACGATATTGTTTTGGCTGAAAAAATCATCTAATAGGACCTTAATGGAGGAGGGTAAATGTGCCGCGTAAGTACAAGTTTGTGATTTTTTATGTCACAAGAAAAATTTTAGGGTAAATGTGTCATAGTGGACATAGTTTGGGGTTTTTAATGTGACCAAAAAAAATGTTTAGGGTAAATGTGTCACAATGAATATGGGGTTTTTTTGTGGTTTTTTCCCTAGTTGTAAAGGTATAACTACAAGGTCCTCTTTGTCCCATTTCTTTATAGTGTTCTAGACACCATTGCAAATTGGGGTGGTGCTCTGTGATGGATATAAGAAATGAAATCCAACTCCTGGTTGTTAAAATCATTTCTCAGTGAGAAACTGCTGTAAACTGTTGCAGGTGTATGATGTAACTTCATTTATGGATGATCATCCTGGAGGAGATGAAGTTTTGCTATCAGCAACTGGTAAGGAACAATTTCAGCCTACTCAATTCTTTATCACCCCTCGAAAGAAAGACTGTTAGAAAACTTTAAGCCATTTTTTCTGGAAGTATGAGCTTGAACACTGGCAGCGTAGGTTTGTTGAGTGAGACGGAGGATGTTGAAGGAAAAGTAAAAGTTTTGATGGAAAAGAAAATCTGTCTTAGCTTGTACTATTTTCTTATGTCAATCTTGATGTCTTGACTGAATGCGGTGTGTGCTTCCACAAATTTCAGGAAAAGATGCAACAAATGACTTCGAAGATGTCGGCCACAGCGATTCAGCTAGAGAAATGATGGATAAGTACTTCATTGGTGAGATTGATGCATCAACCGTTCCTGCCAAGCGCACGTACATTCCCCCGCAGCAACCCAAGTATAATCACGACAAGACTCCAGAATTTATTATCAAGATTTTGCAGTTTCTTGTTCCTCTTCTGATCTTGGGCTTAGCATTTGCGGTGCGACACTACACAAAGAAAGAGTAGGACTGGGAGCTACTGCCTGGAGATACCCTCTTATGAGGCGTGAACCGTTTGTCTTGCATTATCTTTAGTAATTTAAAGAACTACAGCCGAGAATCATAATTTGGGGTTCTGTAATAGCAGTCAGTTTGTCGTCGAGACCTAAAGCTAAACGTCATTGGTGAGCCCCACGGATGATGGTCAGTTGTTGCTGTGGTCGGAACGCCTTCTCTCTCTTTCACCATCTCTCATCCCAATGTTCTGTTTCAGTTTGGACCTGTCATTTTTCCTTGAGTACTTTGTATTCTTCAAAGGTGCTTTCAAATAATGTTTTTCTTATCTTTACTCGTCCAGTATGTGGAAGTAATGATCCGGAGGACGATTGTTGTTGAATTGGGGCGACACTACATAACCAACTCGACGATATGTTCTACGATATTGTGTAAGGTAAAGCGAAATTTAGGAAGGAAGATTGAGTGGTGATTTTGCCATTTCTCTTTTGTTTTGCTGGAGAGTTTTAGTTGGCACCGTGTGAGACTGGGTGAAACGGTAATTGAGAAGCTGCAACGTGCTTCAAACGTTGGCAAACACCCTGAAGATCTAACACTCCTTTTGCAACTCTTTTTATCACCCCAGCTATATGAACCGAGTACCGTGTCGCTGATGGCACAGCTCTTCTAAGAGAATTAATCTAGCATCTAGTCAACGACCTATGAGACTCGACTATTGTGATTTAGTGATAGACTTAAGACTTTAGAACCTTGGAAGACTGACAAAATATCAGAAGAGAGAAGAATAAGAGAAAGCCTTTGGTTCAACATTGGTGAGCCAAATTTGAAATCTGTGAGGAAAATAAAAAGTTGCCACCATGTCTTTCTTCTACAAATCGCAATTTATGCTTTCCATCTCACAGGCTGAATGGAAGCGGACGCGGCTATGCTCTTTCAAACGAAAGAGGTTTTCTCACAGACAACAATACATAGGCCTCTTATTGCCGGCCATCGCTCCAGATGCAAACAGTAGTAATTTAGAGCATAGCTGCGGATGTCTACTCTATCTAATGTTTGCCCCTGCCATGGGAAACAGGCGGTATAAGCTATGGAACAGGGTGCTCGTTGCTCCAGGAAGGTCTTGACCTCCAGTCCCGAGATCAGTGGAAAAACCACATAAACAATTAGCCAAAAATGAGATCCAAATACTAATCATCGGAAAGAAGTTTCTATTTTCTCATGGAGGGTCACCACCAGGTCGTGTGCATCATCTAAAAGCTTCCACACATCAAGGTGCCCGGACATGCTGTTGCATTCTCTCAGTATCTCATCCATGCTGTTGTACCTCTCTATGATCAGTTTCCTCTTCTGCAAAACCGAAGCAGCTATCGCGTACAGCAACAAATCATCTGTTGGTGGGGCCCGCTGCCTTATGCGGCTCCATGCCGATTTCCCGACCCCAGCCCTTACAGCGGCCTGGTCAGCCCACATCACCTCCCAAAGGCAACTTGTCTGTTCAAAGGTTAATTCCCTTCTAAATAGTACAACCACCATTCTATAAACGAAGAAACAATCTTCTGCCTGGAGCTTCTCCAAGTGCCTGTAAAGGTGAGAGTCCTTGGATTTGATAATTTTGGAGACAGTATTGAGCTGCTTTCTTATCCCCACCTCATCGAGCCTAAAATTATGCCGAGCCTTCCTCATGAAACTAACGAAACACCAGAAAGCCTCATGATCTTCAGTGATGACAGTAATTATTGGAGAAAGAAGATCACTCATACCCTGGCAATAGCCAATTTCAGGGTCATAAAGGGCATAGGCTTCGAGAACTGCAACTAGTCGAGCAGCATGGAAAATTCTGCAAGGCTCAAGATGATCATAGTCCTTCAAACCGACAGCCTCAGCAGAACGCCGTGCCCTAGCTTCTGATACTGTGGCCTGAGATGGGGAGTACGGTATCCATTCTGGGTGGGCACGCACTGCATCCAAGCGGATAATCCGCTGCCATGTAGCAAAGTCCTCATCAGTGCGGAGGGCAGATTGAACTTCTGTCCTGGAGGGAGAGAGGTTCTCTTTGGGTGGTGTATCAGGATCATCATCCCCAGTCTCTAAAGAGAAAGATGCATCAATTACTTCAACATCCTCTGATGAGTCCGTATCTGATGAGTCCGTGTTCAATGTAGAGGTATCGGCATTTGTAACTCTTCTTGAAGAGTCATCTCCTTCCAACAATTTGCTAGAAGAATCATCCAGGCACCCACTATCTGGGCCGCCTTCTTCCCCACTAGATAGGGACTCCCTGGCACTTTCCACTTCTTCAGAGCTAGGAGAATATGTGTCTTGAATGATCCGCCCACTATATCGCCTACTACTGAAGCTCTCATCAGATTGCCTCATCAACCGACGGCATTGCATTCGAAGCTTTTCATATTTCTTCCTGCAAAGAACCAATGGCAAGCGAAATGCCAATTAAACAGAGTTGCATCAAAGGTACAAGGACAAAGCTTGTCACAGAAACAATGACCAGATTCAAATTGAAGAGGGAAAGCACCTGTTTTGGGTCCTTGTTATATCTCTCTCTTCGTTAGAACTTTTCAAATCATACCTGATAGTAAAGGAAGCTAGATGAACAAATTGCTTGCACAGAAATTTACTGTCACTACATCCTAATTCAGAAAAGGTACTAACTATCGATACAAAACAAGGCAACTAATATCACAGAAACTAAAGAACTTGGCAAAAATCTCAATTTTAAAAGAGGCAAAAATGCTTTTGTTGATAAGGACAGAAAAGTTCTACAAAATCATATGAATCCCGACATGCATAATTCTAATGAGGGAAAGCCATGAAGATCTTCAAAGGTTCAAATTCAAAACTCATATAAAAAAAAAAAAAAACTCCAATAGGAAATTAGCACACTCCATGAAAATAAAATTCAAGAGTATCAAGATTATATCTTACACTCCAAGAAGGAAAGGCCAGACTTCCGCCCTAATGCTTGGATGAACTCCCTGGAGAAGGATATGAACTTTTAACTCACAGGCTATAAACATCGAATAATACACTTTAGATACTTCTTAAAATATCCCTAGAAAGAATTGATCACTCACTCCACTGCGAACTTTCTTGAGAAACTTGACTCCACCATCTCGAAGTCTCCCATCGGGGGTAAACAAACTCCTCCATTGCTTGGGCAAGAGTACATGTTTCCTTTTTCGACGAGACCATGGTGATTTAAGGCGGCCCCTGATTTTGATGACAGGCAAAATTAGCATATGCAAGAAAAGGGAGAAAAGAAAACAGCATAAAGATGAGCAAGCAAGTGTAAATTGTATACGCCAATGCTTGGTTTCCCTATAGCCTATTTTGCAATATATATATTGATTGCAAATGAGTACTCAAAAGACAAAGTCACAAAGATAGAAAGGACCAAAAGCATTCAACAATCCTAATGGACTTCCAGTGATCATCAAGGAAAATGGGCGAATCCAAAAACTGAGAAAACATATCACAAGTGATAGTGACATTCTGAGACAAGCCAAGTGTACAGCAGTGCCCACATGGCGTAAAAATTCAACTAAGCATGCAAACATTGGTTGCCTGGTTCAGTTATGTGTGTTCCCTTGCATGCATTTGGTGATATAGGTTCACTACATTGACGGGTTTTGATCATCTCCTAGAAGGCAACCAAAGTTGGCTTGCCTGAGCCTGTGTGAACACCATTGATCTATGCAGAAGGTTTTCAAAGACACGCTTGTACCAGGAAAAGAAAAAGAAAATAACAACAAAAGGGAACATCTGTGCCTCTGATGGAATCTAATCTAAGCAATCGCCTTTGCACAGGAAAATCCATCCGATAGCAGGCAGGACACATGCATCCAGCCAAAATGGCTATCGAGGTTTTCCAGACTTCAAATATCTGCTTTTTTGCCACCAATTTCCATTGTTTATGACCAATTGGCTCATCACAATTTCCAATCATGGGAAACATCATTTATTTTATGCACTATATTTATTTAATAAGTACTTTGATCGACCAAAGACGCATAAGAAAATGTAAATCAAAAACTGACAGAAGCTCGAAACCAAAAGGAACAAACACAGTAAACACCACAACCGGAACTAGCAAGATATGATTTTGAACCCATGAAACCACAGAAATCTTCAAATGAAACCCGATCTCCGATCGATCAAAGCCAAGCAACAATAAGCTAAATTTACACTAGCCTAGTCACACAGAGAACAGCATCTTCGTAACCCCGATTCAAACAATCGCCACCGAAGTCGGCTCCCCAAAAGCATTTCCCTGAAAGAGGGACTAACAAAATGAAGAACGAGGGAGAAAATATAGAAAGCAATCGGAAGTGAAGCCAGAGAAAAAAAAAAGATTTAACATTTAAGACTTCTACTTCGAGATCTGAACGACAGCAGAGCGACATAAAACTAGAGAGAGAGAGAGAGAGAGAGAGAGAGAGAGAGAGACTCACCTATCGAGGGAAGAAGAACAGGAAGCTGGCGACGAGTTAGCTACGACGAACAGGACCGAACGCAGATGGATCCACGAAGACGACGAGGAGGAGGAGGAAGGGGAGGACGAATTCGAGGAAGACGAAGTGTGACTCCGCTTGAGAGCTTTCATCTACGCGAACGAACGAAGCACGGTCCGACACTCCCTAGCGAACCGCTCTCTCTCTCTCTCTCTCTCTCTCTCTGCGTCTAGGGTTGCACGGGAGACTTCGGCTTTGACTAAATCAAACTTCCCACGCACGCGACGCGAATCGGATTTTTTTACCTACTGGCGGAGGAGCAGAACACGGCAGCCAGCACCGCGAGGCCGGCCGAGGGCGGTGAACAGGGCCGCCGGGGAGGCCGGGGGGAGGAGCGGCGCCGACGACCAGGATCCGTCTCCGCCGCCGCCGCCGCCGCCGCTGCCGCCGCCGAGTGGCAGTAGGCCGGGCATGGCAGTGGTGGAGGGGAGTCGAAATCACAGATTTGCCCCCGGCGGCGGCGGCGGCGGCGGCGGAGGGGGAGTTCGTCGCGGCGGCGATCTCGGTTCCGTACGAAATTGGGGGGGGGGGGGGGGGGGGGAGAGATTCGTGCACAGAGGCTGGCCAACTGAAGCCCAACTGCTTTCGCTTTGATCTTCTTTTTCTGTCTCTTCTGTGTAGAGAGAAAGAGAGAGTGGCGTGTTCGGGGGGGATCGTTAGCGAAGCGACTTTGAGAATCTACGCTGAGCTCGAAATTTTTCAAGTAGAAAAGAGGAGGAGACTTTCGGGACGACGCCGTATAAAAAAAAGCTTTGTCTTGGTCTTAACAAGAACGGATGAGGATGATGATGATTACATAAAATTGGACAATGGACATAACTGTATATAAATCTACCGAATATTACAAAAAAAAAAAAAAAAAAAGTCCTAAACTTATTCGTTGGTACATGCGCATTTATGATGATTACATAGGACCAGCATTGTTGATGTAATTTTTGTCAAATTTGTCAAATTCGTTATTGTAGAATAGCTAATATCCATTAGATAAAGGGACTCAATTAAAACAAATGCAAAATGTTTATGACTAAATTGACCTAATTAAAAGTTTTAGAAATAAATTGGTATCAATATAATAAATTTAGAACTTTTTTTTTGTATTTTTCCAAGACTATTCGAAACAAATAAAAGCTTTCGAAATATCATGACTTTATTAAACGTGCGCATGGTATACTTTCTCCGGTGCGCGTGACGTCTCGTGTTTGTGCATATTCATGACATCACTCTAGCAAATAATATGCGAAGCAAAAGGCATTGGCTAGCTTGGTCGCGTGCAAATTCCCCATTCCGCTTCGTGAGGAGCTCGAAAGATACGGTGCACCAAAAAAGTTTGGTGTTTTACATTAAAATCTCGTTGACTTTATATAAGCCTATGATCATCTTTGGGGAGATCGGATGAAGAACTTTTCCGCGCGAGCTATGCAACAACAAGATGCCCCTCCATCGTCGTCGGATGTGCCCGTGAAATCCTCACGTGCAGAATGCTTACTCCGGTTGTTCCAAGAGTCGCCACCAATCAAACCTCCTCGACCGATAGATTCCCTGTCCTGGCTCATTCATTTTGTAAGCAGTTTGATCAGTACATTATTAAAAACATGAACAATAACTATTCTATTCTTGAAAACAAATTTTGGCCGAATTTTTTCAATTTTTATATCTTGAATGAGTTTCTAAAGCAAAAATGCACGTTTAATAATGACACAAAACAAAAATTTGTTGATTGGCTTTCTTAAATATCTCCCTCTTACGGTAGCAAACGGCTGGCGAGCGATGTGAAGAGTTTTTATTTATGTTTTTGTTTCAAAAATAAAAAAAGTAACTAATTTCTACTTCTCATTCTTGTTCTAAATCTATTTCTAGGTGAAAATTTGTCCAACAAATTGAAAAATGAATTTGCATTATCAAATGAATTTCTATTCCATGACTGGTCGCGAGAATAGAAAAAACAGAGAAACCAAATAGTTATCATACACGCCCTAAATTTTAGATCTTCTTCGCTTGGAATGGATGGCGGATCTTGAGTGGCAAGCAATCATATGGATGCCTCACCTGCTACTCAACCTCAATCGATTACTCTTCTTCTATCTTTACCCAATTCATCATAATCATTCTAAGATACACGTTGCCTCTTTTCTTACCAAAACAAGGGGGACATCCTAGATGTAATTAGTAAAGAATGGTCTACGCATTGCTTTGAAGTACAGAAGGAGGTTGGTAAAACTTGGTATATTGAGGGTGGGCAAATCATGTCTCTTCCTCGCCTTCCTTCGCTTTCTACCGTGCCGTCCGTGATCCCTGCACATCAAGAAAATGTCCCAACATGCATCGGGCGGGATCCGAACAGGGTTAGCTCAGAAGAGCTCCACTTTGAGACTGATCTGATCCTCGAGCTCTCGGCTTGCGCACGGAGCGATAGCTCGTGTTCGATGGGCTGAAAAATCTAAAAAATAATATATAAAAATTTCAGTCTTTATATATGCTTGTTACAGTTGAAGTGGATGTATACTAGGGATCTCCTTGTCGGGGGCAAAGGCAAAGGCCAAAAGCGACTGCTCACCAGAACAAGATGCTTTCGAACCTTTCTTTTTCGAGCCCGAGTGCCCAAGGCCCATTCCCCTCAAGTCTCGAGTCAACAAAAGCAGGCGCCACCATGCTGTTCATCGAGCACGAAGGAGAAGGAGAAGGAGGAGAAAGCGCCGTCCGTTCGATCAAAACGAAGATAAACACAGAAAAGGGTTGGTCGCAGAATCAAAGCCCTTGGCGTCACGAGTGGATAACCCTGATTTTGCTTGGGGCTCGGGGATTGCTTTGCTTTCCCTCCTCTTCTCTTGGCCTGGTCAAAAGGTCAAAAGCGACTGTGCCCAATGGCGATTTTTTATTCGGAATGCGGACCCTCCTCCTTCTTTTGTCCTCTTTTTCAGCTGGATCGTTCTTAGGTAGGTCAGGTCATCATCAAAAGCACTAACGAAATCAATTAGGAGGAAAAACTGATGATAACGTGAAGAGGGGGGCCATCGAAAAAGGGGAGGGGAGCCTGTCTCTCTCTCTCTCTCTCCACTGTGTCGTTAGCATCACCTAACGCCTTCCACTTCACGAAACACAATCATCGCGACGGAAGCCCCGGCGAGACCTGCGGATTCGATGCCTTTCTTTTGGTTCTGGTCGGGCCAAACGGACCATCCGGCTCTTGAGGCTTAATTTTCCATGGGGACGCACTGCCTCCTGTCTCGTCGTGGAATTCGGCCTCCCTCTCCTTTTGACCCTTTTGGGCAAAGGTCGATTCGTCACTGAAAACGTGATGGGCAAGCCTGGGAAAATGTGGGGAGGCTTCCATTTAGAAGCTCACTTGGTGGCAATGAATTAGGTTCCTTACGAAAGTCGTCGCGCATTAGCTCGTGATAGTGGGTTTAATAGGCTTCACTTTTTACCGATTGCAAGGCTATAGCCCCGTAAGAAATCTGACTTGTCTTTAAATAAGCGAGTGACCTGCTAGCATCGCTTATCAAATTGCAGTGAGCAGGAGATGAGAATGGACATGCCGTCCGGCGAAGAATGGCGAAAGTTTTTCAACATCGGATGCATCCTGAAAGGCTTTTCAAAACAGGTCCAGAATGGCTGGACCTGGTAGCCATCTACTGCAAACACAGTGGGGTTCACCATAGTGGCAATGAATCGGAACCCATGAGGTGGCTGCCAAGAACAAGCAAGAGCAACGCGCATAATGGAACCCAAAACCTTGTTGCATAACTCGAAAGTACAGGAAGCAAGTTACAAAGGAAAACGCATGTATTGAATTCACTCTCTCTTATTCCGTCGATGCTGTGATCCTGTGACAGATCGCAAGAACCTCACTGATCATTGGGCAATGTCATCAACATATCCCAGAGCTTGTACACGTAAAGGTACAGAACCAGAAAGATCTTGACGACTATATTATAAAGGAACAAACACCGCACACATATAGCAAAGCCTTGCTACTACAGCTTTGAAGCAGCACCCTTGTCCAAGAACCAAGTCAGCTCGCCCTCGGGCGAAACCATTTCAACAGGTAATTGGTCAGGAGATTGACTATTACCCAATGCAGCGTGCACCACACCAGCTTTTCCAGCTCCAGCAACCACTAGTGCAATGTGTGCAGATGCGTTGATCACAGGGAAGGTAAAAGTAATTCTCTCTGGAGGTGGTTTCGGAGAGTCCTTAATGAAGGTGACCCATTTCTTGTTTTCACGGACAAGAGGATGACCAGGGAAAAGAGAGGCAACATGTCCATCAGGACCCATTCCCAGAAGCATGAGATCAAACTTCGGGAGCCCACTTTCTGATGACGCTACTGTGCTGTTCCTCACTAAATGCTTAATACATGTCTCATAATCATCCGCCGCGCCCTCGGCCGACAGAGCATCATTAATTGCATAAACATTGCCAGGAAGTATCGGCAGCTAAAGTAGGGAAAGTAGCAAGAAAAAAGGATGATCAGTCAAGAATCTTGCAATTCAAAATGATCTTCCTAACACCCAAAGAAATGCGCTGTATCTGTTTTCATATATCTCAACCTTAGAGACCAAACGGAATTTGTCTTTTATCTTTTCGCTATAAAGGCAAAGAATAAGTCAATCAAGCAAAAGATGGAGCCCCTGGATAGCCATTGATAGCAGGTCAAATAGATAAAAGCAGATGACCCAACAGATCAAAACCACTGCAGACATCTGCCAACAACTAGGTCTGGAAACTACAAACAACAGAGACCAGCACACAACATATCATCAAAGATGCATCACATCCACTTTCATCTGGACCAATACACCCAATCGACTAAATAAACAGTCATGCACTCCTGATTTAGTTGACTGAGCTCTCTTAAATGGTCAGAGTAGTGACCACTTAAAAAGCGGATTGGGATTTGCTTTGATTTTTTCAATCTCAATTTATCCATTTGATTTGTTTCAATGCAAAAATGTACCTCGAAGTAACAGAGCTCGAAAGCAACAAGTACCCTATCAACCTTAGAAAAAGCTACATGCCAGTGTAACATTCTGTGCAATCTAAATGACGAGACGTGTCCTCAGCTGATCTAGCAAGAGGAGTAACAGGGACAAGCATATCCACGCACGTCCTCAGAACATGACCTTGGCATTTTGGAGAAGCGTAAATGACATTAAAATTGCTTGGTCCTTCAGAAAAAATAGACATACCTTTGATAGAAAGCCATTGTAAGCAAGCTTGTAGTTACTATCATCGTGATCCTTAGGCACAACCCTCTCATCCACCCAGAGAACATGCCATCTCGACCAGTCCACCGAATCAATGTAGGGCGCTTCAACTAGTTTCCTGGAATACATCTCACACAATGAACCAAGCTCTTTCTATGTGTAAGGTAAATCAAAGACACATAATCAAACAACACTCCAATCTTGACCCTCTAATGGTATCACAAAGCCACCACCAACTAGTGATGAGTCTAATTCTCTATGCCAAGATGATTAGCTAATCGAAGCTGAAACAGCCCAACTTCAGTGCCTAGTCAAGCACCATGCTTCCAAAATCTCAGTTTTGCTTGCCAAACTCTCTCAACCACCCCTCAAAGGCTAAACAAAAAGGTCGCCTAAATTTCCATGAGCAGTTCAAAGGAACTTTGCCAGATAAACTTGTAAAAGTTCGTTTTTTTCCACGATTCCTCCACTGAAAATGTCACCAAGTTGTAATCTTCCTCATTCATAATCCTCCTCCTCCTTCCTAACGCGCTAATCCGTCGGTTTAGCAATAGCTCCTCTAATTCCCTACCTCGAGTGACTGAACTACCGAAAGCTAGATAAATTCCCTCGGAGCCCAGGAAGTTTTTCACGCAAACACGCAGAAGAATCGATGAAAATCAGCTCCGAACCTGAGTGACTTGATCAACGAACCTCCGGACAAGACGACGCTGAACGCGCCCCTTTCCTCGACGAACTTAGCAGACAGATCGGCGGCGTACTTCGCCAGGGAAACCGCGAGATCCTCCTCGGTCTCGAACACCTCCACCTTCTTCTTCTTCCCGCTCTCGGTCGCGGTCCCGGCCATCGACGATTTCGCCCCGGGGACGAGGTTCCTCGGGCGAGCGCCGGTCAGGGAGAGGCCTCCGAAATCGACGGAGGAGGCGAGCCGTCGCGGCAGCGATCGGGGCGAGAGCAGCGGCGGCGACGCGCGCGAGGCGGGGAGGAGGCGGTGGCGTCCGGCGGAGAACGAGCGGAGAGAGGAGGAGAGGGAGGCCATGGGAAGCGGGGATTTTAAGGGCGGTTGGCGAGTTTGGTGGCGACGTGGAGGGGGCGGGGCTTGACCTTTCGGCGGCGGCGGCGGCGGGGGCGGCGGAGGTTTAGGTGTCACCGGCGATGCGGACGGTGATGGCCGGCGAGAATTTAGGCGACACGTGGGAGGGAAGCTGTTAATATTAATATTTTATTTTAATTTTTGGAACTAGCTACAAGTCTTTTGGATCTTCCCGAGCGATTGAAGGAAAGAGGCATTTTGGTCATAAAATTAAGGAAACTAGGTATCTAGATTCACAATGCCCAAATTTTGTGTAAAATTACGTAGTGGGGACATCAATTTGATCATCTATAAGATTAGATAAAGTTAATATGAGATCTTGATTAAATTTTTTTGGAATAGCGATTCAAATGGTTATTAACTTTAATTCAATAATAACGTAATTCATAAACTTTTGATTTATTTAATGTGGTTTATGAATTTCTAATTTCTTAAATATGATCCATAAAATGTTGGTATATATTCAAACTAGTTCTTAAATTATATGAAAATATTCAAGTATTGTCTCTAAATTTAAATTAATTGAATAACAATATTGAATATATTCATATATATCAATGAATAGTTCGAACAAGTATAGAATATTTAAGGACCACTATGAATAAATTAAAAGTTTAGAGACAACATTGTACATTAAGCTAAAATTCATAGATCTTATTAAATAAATTGAAAATTCGTAAATTAAATTGCATATTAAATCAATATTCGTGGATCATTTGTGTCGGTTTTTTTCTTTTTTTTTTCCTTCCTTGAATATTCTCAATCACTTATTTTGCATATAATACAAATTGTAATTCTTTGCTGTCTCTTGCACGTTTTAATTTTGGATTTCAAAATTATTTATCTTCATGACATTAAAATAAAAAATTCAAATTTCAAAGTAATTTTTTCCTTCCATGTAAATGTGTACTATTCCTTTGCATTATCAATTTCCACGCAACGTGTAATTTTTGTTGTTGTGTTGTTGTTAGTATCTTTGATTTAAGTATATTTTTAATAGGTTGAATTTACTCTATATTTGATTTTATTTTATTTTTTACATTTATGAATGCAACTCGTGTGCACCGTTCCTCGGGAGAACGATGGGCATCATAAACACCTAAAAGCTCATAGCCCTTGTCATTGAATTTACTACTTTTGTATAGGTAAGAAGTACTCTAACATGACAAAGATTTATTGCACAAACAAACGATAAATATCTTGTACAAACAAACGACAAAGATTTTATTTTTCAATTGATCGCTTTGCGATTGATAATAAACTAAAATGTTCGCCATCATTTATAAAATCAGCGAATTAAAAGTCGAAAAGATAGACTAGTTAATTATGAATCGACGTTCTTCTTATAGTGAAAAAAAGAGAGTCTAAATTCGACTATTTTATCTCCACCCTGACCCATTTTTACTTTCCTTAATTAGAGGGAAAAAAACAAAAAATTAAAAGGGCTACTTGACAACCGATCTATTCTTATCCCAAGCGCGGCTTTGAAAAGGAAGAACCCACTATCCCTCGTAAGAATATCCAAAACCCAAGATCCAAACAGAGCCCACTCCCAAAACCCTAATCCCCCTCGCAACCGCCTCGTATAAAAAGGAAGCTCAACCTCCTAGCGGTAGTTGCTGAAACCGAAAGAGCGTCTTCACGGCCGCCGCGAAAATGCAGATCTTCGTGAAAACCCTAACCGGCAAGACCATCACCCTCGAGGTCGAGTCCAGCGACACCATCGACAATGTCAAGGCCAAGATCCAGGACAAGGAAGGTACGCAGATTCCCCGATTCTCGAGCTCTCGATCGCTACTGCTACTGTATGTGCGGACGCTTGACGTTCCGCGGTTTCTTTTTGAACGCTTTCAGGAATCCCTCCGGACCAGCAGAGGTTGATCTTCGCCGGGAAGCAGCTCGAGGATGGCCGTACGCTGGCCGATTACAACATCCAGAAAGGTTTGCTCGCGAACCTGAGCTTGATTTTTGCGTTTTTAGATGGCTAGATCGTAGCTTAGCGAATTGGCTCGTTAGGAGGGGTGCGCGATTGTGTTTATCGAAACTTCAGCTGGTTGTTAGAGGCGTCGAGCTATGGAGGATCGATGCGTGGAATCTTATCTGTTAGGTGTGCGATGATTGCAATGTTCTAAGCTCCGAATCAGGCCTGATATATTCTGCTAATATCTCTGTTGTGTTTGAGGGAAAGGACCTCTGTTGTTGGTTGAAAACAAGTGATCAGATATAACAAGGTGGATGTACGGTTTCTGTTACAAGAAAATCTCCTTGGCGTTGCAAACATGCAAAGAAAGAGATTCAATATCTTGGTTCTGCAACTGATTCTTTTGTTTGGCAATAATGTTATCATGCATAGCTCGATGAAAACACGGAAATCAATAATAATGCTTAGAAATAGTTCTGAGTACGTAGAGATTCTAGTCAAAATTTACTTGTGATCACAGCTCACATGTTGGTGTCTGATCATGGCCTGATCATGGCCAAGTGCCTTTTCTGCTTGTTTAAAAAAATGTGAGTAATCAGTCCTCGTTGTTGAATTGTGCAGAGTCAACTTTGCACTTGGTTCTGAGGCTTCGAGGAGGCATTATTGAGCCCTCATTGATGGCATTGGCCAGAAAATACAACCAGGACAAGATGATTTGCCGCAAGTAAGTAACGTCTTGGCAAGATGCATATGGCATAATATTTACATGTGACAGTTGCAACTGTTTATTCACTAAATATATGTCAAAATTATTTGCTGGATGCAAGTGTGAGTATGCTTTGGACATTTTTAGAATTGTAATTCATTAGATATATGTCAATGCATTTGCTTGATGCAAGTATGCTTTGGACATTTTTAGAACAGTAAATGCTGCTGCTAAATGATGTGCATGTATAATCGTGACTTGGTTTTTGAGGAGAAAAGATGGAATTCACCTATCAAATTTTGAAGTTTCTTTTTCCTTGCTTCCCTAAATGACATTCCATTAGTTAAGATGGTCATTAGAGATGTCAACTCATAAATTGACGACATATTATCCACTTTCATTGGCCTAGTTCAATGTTTCCATGTAGTTTCCTTAGTTAGATGTGTAGTCTTTAGTAAGATAGATGTGTAGTCTTTAGTAAGATATAATGCATATTTGGGTAATTTTCAATGCTGAACTCCTCTGGGCCACAGATGCTATGCTCGCCTGCACCCTCGTGCTGTCAACTGCAGGAAAAAGAAGTGTGGACACAGCAACCAGGTAGATAATTTAACAACTCCATTCAGTTGCTTTTGGTGTCTCTTATTTCATCAGCCCCTCTCGATATCATCTTTCTTCCTGGGCTAAAATATCTGTCCCACTTATCAATTGCAGCTGAGGCCAAAGAAGAAGATCAAGTAGATTGCTGATTTTGGAAGGGCTTTGGCATGTGTTCTTTTGTTTGGTGGATTTTGACTTGAAAGCTGAAGTTTTTTGATAGATATTGTGAGAAGCAGAACCTTTTTGGGTTACTGGTACTACTAGTCATTGGCAATACATTGTGCCAGCGTTTAGAACATTGCATCTTCTCGAAGTTTGATTCGACATGTTGGTAGTTTCAATCCAAGATCTCCCTTCTGTTCTATTTGTCGGAATTTTGTTTGCAATTGAGGATTATCGTTATTACCGATGAATAATGCATATTGAGAACCATACAACCATAAAGCACATTCGGAAGTGAAAATCTATTATTTGCTTCATGAAGTATTTCCAGCAGGAAAAAAAAAATAAAAATTTGAAGGTTAAGAGGGACACGCTCCCCCGCGTACAACGTACAAAGTTGGCCCCTAAGCAAATAAACATGCCATATATGGAGGCACTGCCACTGCTCAAAACAAGCAAAGACAGCAGCCTGCATGACACTTCTTGAAAAGTTTCTTCTACCTGTCAACATTGATGCCATCGTCGGTATCTCATCAGCTACCGCTGATATAAGCTTGTTACGATTTCCTTTCTTCTTGATTTCTTTTCAATCAGAGAAATTGCTGATATGCTTGTTATGAGTGCTTGATTACCTTTAACCAACTTCAGAAGAGCTGATGCTATCGCTAATGGTGCTGTTCCGTGGCTCCTTCCTTGAATTTCTCACCTCGTCTGAAAAATGTTCTGGATCATTTTCTTGGGAGACTCTTCCGCTGCGTTTTCTAACTGAAGTAACTCGCTGGCACTGAGGCGCCAACCTAAAGCGCCCAAATTTTCCTCGGCCTGCTCCACTGTCTTAACTCCTGGTATCGGAATTGCACCCTTACAGATGCACCAGTTAATAGCAACCTGCTCACAGAACAATCTCACATTGCCAACCAACTACTAAGGAATGTCGGGATAAGCTCAGGGGACAGGAGCAGCAAAGAAAGAGACGGTTTGTACAACCTTCTTTTGAGGAGCCAGATTAGCAATCTCACAAGAAGGAAGATGAAAAGCAGTTTACCTGAGGTATGGTTTTTCGCCGCCTTTGTGCAATTTCTTCTAGCGAAGATAACAAGGGCTTCAGTCCAGGAAGAATTTGTCGGAACAGGAACGAACTGCAACGAATACACAATTCATTCATGAGAAGACAGAGTTGCAAGCATAAGCAATTTTGACCCAAATCGATTCACCACATCTTAAGCTGAAGTACTAAACTTCCATACCGGGGACCCTGCGGCAGTTCGGAAGGTGTGTACTTTCCCGTCAGCATTCCAAGTCCCAGAGGACTATAAGCAATCAAACGGATCCGCAAAGAATCACATATTTCCTTTATCTCAAACTGATCTTCTCCCATGCTCAGCAATGAAAACTGGACCTGCGAGCACAGACGCAGTTATGGTCCGAAGCCAAAGCGAGAGCCGATTGCTACACAGCAATGAGCTCCTCGAAGCCATCTTGGAAAAGCTTTAACAGACGACAACTTGAAAAGGCATCAACTTCTGTCTAGAGCTTCGCATTCACCTGAGCAGAGCTTAGAGGAACGCCTCGGGCTGTTAGGTACTCGTGAATCTTTACTAGCTGCTTCGGTCCATAATTGCTCACCCCGACTGCTCGGACTAGACCCTAAATCACCACGTAAAATTATCAACACTCGAAAATACTACACAACTGCGAAAGGATTTCACGGCTTAGAGCGAATCATGATGACCTTTTCATACATTGCCACTAAACCATCCCACAGGGCTAACTCCTGCAGGGGTGCGTAATTTGCAGTCGACCAATGCAATTGTCCGATTCCGATTTGCTCGATCTGCAATCGCTCCATGGAGGCCCTGAAACCATCCACATACTCGTCAAGCTTCCTCTTCAGAAGCCCAAATAGGGAGAGAACCGGGGGCTTCCTTCTCTATCCCCGCTCCCTCATCAATCTTTTGAGTCGCCATGTCGAAAAAACGAGCATTGCCTTTTTCACAGAGCATAAAAGTGAGCGCAACGTACTTGCATGCATCCACGAACTGACCGGGCGTAAGCCGCCAGGGGTAGGCAGCAAATTTTGTGGCGATCACGATCTCATCTTGCCCCTGCTCTTTCCCTGCGAATGCATGGAAGTGATTCGACCGGTCGGATGAACTGAATGAGGAAAAGAACTACTTGGCGCAAAGCATTTTCGAGGAACTTCCGTTGAGATTTCCATATAACAAAGCAATCTGCAAGCGAGATGGAATTTTGATATTTTCATGGAGCTGACATATCTCTCTCAATATTGCAGTTAAGACGGTTTCATGCAGTTTCACATTTTAATGGAAAGAACAGTTGGTCTCTACCTTCTACTGACCCATCAATAGCAATCACTCAATACAGGAAATCAGCTATCACAAGACTCTCAAAGCTTCACTGATTCAAGCATAGCAATTCATTCCCCTCAAATGTGCAAAGTTCTACAGTCCACTTTCATCTATTCTACAGAGAGAGAGAGAGAGAGAGAGACCTTGAAGGTCTTTGATGAACTTCCCCAGGAGCTTCTCGCTCTGCCCGTTCAGCCTCCCGGTGCCGTAAGAATCGGCCGTGTCGAAGAGATTGACGCCATTCTCGACGGCCAAATTGAAGACCCTTTGGAGATCAGAGTCCATCGATTCTCGGTAACCCCACAGGAGCTGGTTCCCCCACGCCCACGTCCCGAACCCCATCGGAGACACGCTCAGCGGGCCCATCTTCACCTACTCCCGCACACCCAATTTCGAACGCTTCAACAAATTCTCGATAAAAAAGAAAGGGGT
The DNA here is from genome assembly GCA_017140595.1 of Eucalyptus curtisii. Lineage (NCBI taxonomy): Eukaryota > Viridiplantae > Streptophyta > Magnoliopsida > Myrtales > Myrtaceae > Eucalyptus > Eucalyptus curtisii. The sequence continues at coordinate 16,456,492 of CM029494.1, forward strand.
CAGCGTGGCATCGCGCCGCGTCGCGCTTACCTTCTTCTGACTCTGCCATGGCCAGAAAGGAGGGAGCTTGAGGGACTTGAAGAGCGAGGAAGGAACGGAGGCGTCGCTTTGAGGAGTGAAATACGCCGTGGGTGTTGACAATGTCAAGGCGGAGGACGCCATTAACATCCCCGCGGCTACTCCTGCTCTTCTCCTGTTCAGTTCGTCGTCCGCTCCATGCTCTGTTTTCGTTGTGTGGTCAGGAAACGGGATGCGCGAGTTCGGTTGGATATTTACAAGGATGGGTTCGTCAATTGATACTCCGTCCCTGTTTTTTTCTCTAAGAAGTCGGTCCCTTTGAACAGACACCAAGCAATTAATTCGATATCGTGGGATAAGACGAGACACGCTTCTTCATCTAATCTAATGCATAGTGATTATATCGTAACTTAGAGACAATGATTGTGTGCTCAATTTTAACCATGTCAATGTCATCTTGGACCGCGCCAAATCGAGCGTTTGTTTCTTTTTCCTTTCGATATCTTTCCCTTTATCCTTGCATGGTGCTATCATGCATGTCTCTTTAAGGCAGTCTTGATCGATCAAACTTAATAGATGCACAACAGTAAGGAATAAGAACGCATTGAGTTTAGCAGATACGCGCACTGCTATTTACCATACCAACGAAAAGTGAGTGTAATTACATCCTGAAAACACTTCCTAGGAAAGATCAAAACGTCACCCCTATACATGTTAACCAAATAATGCTGGCTACAGTTCAAAATTGACTGGATAACATGGACGCAAAATTGAAGTTGTACGGACACGGAGAGACTAGTCCTTCTCTGGGGTACTGTTGCTTCCGCGCTCCGAACCTGAGCCACCGGAAACCGAGCTTGGACCGCCGCCATTGTCGTTGTCGTCACTATCCCTACTGCCGCCGCCGCTGTGGCCAGCATCTCCGCTGCCGTTCCATTCATCGTCGCCGAGTTTGACCAGAGCGAAGCAAAGCCTGTCGAGACACTCGTCGGAATCGACTCGGAACGACCAGATTTGAATCCTGTCGCCCACTCTCAGCCCGTTCTCCGCCGCGAAATTGTTCCAGCCGGACCTGAAGTTGTAGATCAGCGACGGTTTCGCCTTGCTCCGACTGCCCATCTCCACCAGCGCGAACTTCAACACCTGCGATCGCCTCGGGCCGATCACGCTCACGTCCAGCGCGGTCTGCGCTTCCACGGCTCGGCTTTCCTCGTCTCTGAGAAAGCTCAGGTCGCGGACTTGGTTCTTGGGGATGGACACGCGACATATATGTCGATCCAAATCCGTCCGCGACAGCTCCTTCTCGATCACCAGCTTGACCTCTTTCCCGCCCATCCGATCGATCCGGTCTTTGAATTCTCGAGGCATGTCCGCCGGCGGAATGCTGGGGGCCGGCGAACTCCCCTTGCTTTTCTTGCTACTTCCCTCTCCTGCTTTTGCGTTGAGGCGGACCTTCGTCCTAGCACCGCGACTCTTCTCTTCTCTCGAGCTCCACTCCTGGTCGCAGCTTTCGGTCGCGAAGCCGATGCTCTCTTCGACAGCTTCTTTCCCGGGACGTCGACGACGGTGCTGCTGCACGTCCCCCCCAGATAGCGTTTCCTCCATCGCCTTCCTCTTTCCTCCTACCCTTACGGTGTTACCACCGACCAACTTGCTGATCCATCCGTGCCTTCGCATAATTTCTCCTTCCCTCGGCGCACCTGTCGAAGCCGTCGCAGTAGCCGACGGTCCGCGGCCCTCTCCTCCTCTGCGGGACGACAGTTCTCTTTCGAGTTTGCTCCGAGCCACACGGCCGAGCGCCGTCAGCATCGACTCGAACGTATCGCCGACGGGGTGCCCCGCGAAGTCTTCGAGGCGCAGCAGCCAATCACCCTGTTCCATCCAACCCTCCATCGAAGACGGTCCTCTTCTCGACGCAAGACAATCTCTTCGGAACGATCTTTTCTTCTGCGACGCTTCTGAATCGATCGCAATGCGCCTATGGTTGCAGCTTGCAGATGAGCCCGGGTAGAACTGAGTCTAAGTAGAGTAGAACTCGGAAACTGGAAACTTATTAGCGGCGATTCTTGATGAAAGAGAGAATCCAACGAAGAAGTTTCCTAATTTAGTAATCGTATAATACTAGGATTCTACTAAGATTCCATGAGTTTTGTAAGATGATTAATAATTATCCCGCTATTTAAAATAATTAGAAATCCCTTATTTCTTATTTATCTTAAAAGTCGGTTTCAAAAGATTTATCTTCGCCGATATAGATATGGAGAAAATTAGAAATTTAAAAGTATCATCTGAATTTTGAAAAAGAATGAGGAAAATATTAAAAAGAGGATTCTTTACGTGGGTATTCAACTTCTATGAAGTTATTTAAATGTTTCGAATTAGACGAAAGTTGAAAGTGGGAGTTTGGCAAGATTTAAAAAAGTAGAGTCAAAACCCTAACTTACTAATTTGATTTATCTTATGATGAGGTAGGACGAGTGATTCTAGTAGTGTCTAGGACAACGTTAAAGATCGCCACGTAAGCATTGTTATCGTAAGCATTGTGATCGTGCTGGCGTAGGCGGCGGTCTAAAGACTAGATTGAGAACAAGAGAGACGACTCCAGGGTAAATTTTACAAGTGAAGCGGACCCTAACCAGATCCGAAGCTGCGTTATTGGCTTGATTCGAAACAGGGAACACTCAAACCTGGGTTTTGATCTAGACAAACATTTGTAAAACCGGCCACAAGAACGTCGGGCATGGACCGCTGGTAACTCACCGGATCGAATCGAGTGCATAGGAATGATTCAACTTAGGCTAACCAGAATAAATTGCAATCGATGCCCGCGTCGTCTAGTAAATCAAATTTAGTTAAAGAATAGTACCCCTAACGCTGTTCGTTGATTATCTGGGATTCTTTAGGTTAGCGGCATGGTAGTGGCAGCCAGGAAATACATGCAGAAAACAGCAAGAACCAACCGCTAATTCAAATACCTCTAACATGTCTTTACATGTCCACTGTACTACCATCACAAAAGAACTTCCATGTCTCAAGCTCTTACTGAAATTCATTTCATTTCTTTCCTCGTCTGTGATACCTCTATTACCGAGCGGTCTCTTCGTCTCTGTTTGAGCAGGACCATTTACACCACCGGCTATCCCCATTCTGTACAATGTTCTAGCTACTGCTGAGACCCCGATGCAAGTCGAATTCATGTTTACACTGAATCCCGAAAGTTCAATTGCCTAGGCAGCACCCCTTCTCAGGTCCAGAAGTTCCACCACGGCGCCGCATTGCTGCAAGAATAGTCTAAAATGTCGCCCGGACCAAAGTTGCTCCACTTCTCTGGCAATGCCACTGAACAATTTTCTTCGTCCCGGTTTTCCCGCACATCTTCTGACGACTTCTCTGTCTCGTTTAATTGGTCGTCGGGTGAGGCGACAATCAAACTCTGATCGAAAGATTCGTGTGGCCCAAACGGGTTGGCTTCGTTCTTGCAATCAGTATCTTCATCCTCTAAATTGCTAGTCTCTCTGCAGATTCTGCCCCCACCGTGGTTTTTGTCTAACATGCCACTCAGCTTCTGCAACTGTAAATGACCAAAGAAAGTTCTCATTATGAAGTTTGTATCTTTGTCCAGAACAACTTGTTTCCTAAAGCACTGTGGAATGAACGGTAACTTGTGTGGTCATAGTACCTGCTGAATCTATCTAATGCTTAAAATTGAAATCATTTTTAGTTTTCGCTTTCATCAATCATTGCCTAAGAAATGAAGTATGAGTGGAAGTACGAACAACCCATCCCTTTATTTTTTCCAAATTCTTTGTCCTGATGTGATTTCTCCAGGACTATAATCACAAGGATCAACTGCAGTTTGGCAGGAACTAAATTAAAAAGGGGGATTAGTGCTACCTCTTTCTCCAAATCCTGTTTTTCTGTCTTCAAACACTCGAACTCGGCCAACAGCTTCTCGTAACTGGCTCTCAGCACCCTGTACTCTTGCTCGACCTGCTTCGACTTCCACCGAGCCCTCCTGTTCTGGAACCATATCGCCACCTGCCGTGGCTCCAACCCCAGCTCCCTCGCGAGCTCCATCTTCCTCCTGGGGTCTGGCTTTGCCTCGGACTCGAACATGGTCTCCAGCAGCCTGATCTGCTCGTCGCTGAACCCCTTCTTCATGTTCTTGCTCTTGCCCTTCTTCTTCTTCATGTTCCCGGCCGTGCAATTCTCACTCTTCTCCATCTCCAGCACCCTTAGTGCTACAGAACGTCTTGGGCAGTGACAGGAGAAATTATGCAGAAATTGAATATTAATAGAGAGAGTGAGTGTATTGATTTGATATGTCTTTCGAGAAGAGTGTGGGCTAACGTGGGCTTAGGAGTATAGCTCCTTGACATGATTTGGATCATTGCTTTTCCGGGGACGAAGACGTGTGATTGAATATAGAATTGTTTTTTTATCATCCAAAGCCAATCGGGTCAATATCGTATTGCAGTAATTTTGGTTATATTAATCCTTGTAGTGTAGCTTGTGGTAGTCGCTATCTATCTCCCTCTTCTTTTCCATTCTGGTGCTAATAGTTGTACCTGCTTGTCGATTATCGGCCACTTGAGCTACGTCATTGAAAAGGATATTCAAAGCTTTTATCACCACCATGGAAACAGGAAATATCATTCCTCCTCCTTTGAGCATGCTTTTTCTGTAATCAAAGACGGGATCTTTACGTCGAACTCCATGTCCATCTCCTGTTTCTCGAAAAGGGTAAGTGCTTAAAGTATGATCGGTGTCGAGTTCGATCCGGGCGAGTTAAAGTTAATCGAAGAAAAGTTGCGCCTCGAACTCATCAGCTAACGCGTATCTCCTCCTCCTCTCGTCGCCCAAGATGCCGACGGAGGCAGAGAATGGAGACGGACCGCGATGAAAAAGGTAAGAAACGGATCGATCGGCATCACCTCAATGTGAACTCCAAAGGGTAAAGCAGCCATGTGGCCAGTACACGTTGAAAGCAGATTTACCCAACAGTCGCGTCTCACCTAATCGCAAGATTACGACGTTTCCGAAAGGATAAGGATCGAGCCCGCTAAGGGACGCGACCCCGCGCTAGAATTCTTTACTTCGGTCTCGCTACCTATCCATTGTCGTCCGACTTCCGTGAGGTTCTCTCGCATTATAGTCGCTACGTAGCCATCCCGGCCACTTAAATCTTCGCAAGACCGGCTAGTCACGGGCGGAAATGATAATCTTCCTTGCATTTCCTCCATCGAAGGCGTCACGCAGAGGACCATCTTCTTCCTCCCCCCCGGTCATCACCGGGGAACAGAGAAGGCGGCGTCCTCACCATCGTTCGGTCCTCGCACCAACTCACGACTCGGTCCCTTTCGCGGTCGCCTAATGGCGACAAACGACTTGTCGGATTTGTCAAGCTAGAACCATGTCCAAGTTCAGGGTCTTTACCCTCGGAAAGAGAGAGAGAGAGAGAGAGAGAGAAAGAGCCATTGAAGAAAGCAAGCGGCTCGCAATCATAATCAATAGCCGTCGTCGTCGCCGCGGTGGGTCAGTAGCTCGGGACGAAAGCTGACTTCACATCGGCCCGGTTTTGGAATTTCTATCGTGCGATTTAGAATATTATTCACCATCGATTCCGGGTCAAAATCAGGGAGGGGGGGGCCCTCGAGAGCTGGACCGGAGAAGGCTGATCTAGCAATTTGCTTGTCGGGCGTGGCTTGGATGGTGGTGGCGCGTCCCTGTCGGGGTCTGCTAGGTGGCCTCCGAGGGCCGGAGACGGCCGTCGTTTTACGTACTTTTTCGCTTTGGGGATGCTTCTTCCGGATGTCAGCCGCTCCACTACACCACGGGACCGCCCGATTCGGACGCTCGAAATATCGCGCGGTGCTTGCGAGAGAGAGAGAGAGAGAGAAAGAGAGAGCAGGATACGTGATGAGGACTGATCGATTTGGTATGAACCGCGTGGATCCGATTTGAAATTCTAAACAGTGACTAGATGCATCATGGTACGATCGCTTCGAGATTGTGGCGACGCCGAGGCCGATGATCCGCCGGCTAAGAAGGAATGCTGCGGGCGGAAATTCATCGAGGGAGGTCCTTCGAAAACGGTTGTTTGTTGTGATGAAGGAATGGAACCGGCTGAACATGGTCATTTGTCAATGCCATCGCCATCTTGGTTTTACCTGCTTCCTAGTGTATGCAAATTTAGCCGATATATCTACAAGGAGAGGCCAGAGCATTCTCACTTCTCTGGTAATGACCTAATCCACCAAGAGCGGTGGGCGGTCCATGGGGCCAAAGAACCTGGATAAGAAGCAACTCCTAACAGGCCTTTAGAAAATTATGATGGCAAAAGAGGTATGAATAAATTGAACATACACCTAATAGGAGTGAGTGATTTTGAGATGTATGTGTGTAAAAATTGAAATTAAGTCACAAAGATCTCCTAGGAAAGTGTTTGCATGTACACTAAAAACCAAAACCGTAAGGTTCGGTATAGGAGAGAACACTGTATCAAGTGAGTTAATTTAAGAATGTTACACAAAAATTATATGAGTTAGTCAAATCAATGATAATAAGTATTTGAAATGAAAAAGGTTATATCCTCTTAAATTCTCCATAACTACATTACGTATTGTCAAGATATACAACGCTAATCTTTATAAATATAGAATTCTAAACGAGAGTCCGAGGCAACAATTCAACATCCAAATAAAGAATTTTTGTTGTAACAATCCGGCTTGACAAGGATGGGGCGTGTAAGCCAAGACCAAAGGGTTTGGATAAGAAGTGCCTCCTAGCAGACTTTTGAAATAATGAAGATAGAATGTTTCCGAGATACATTAACTTATAAGAGGCACCTTGGATATATTAACTTTTTGAAAATCCAACGTTACTCCACTTGTATGCCAAAGAAAAAAAAACCGTAAGGCTTGGGAATGAACGGATCAAAGTGGATGATATCTAAAGAGTTAACATACGGTGTCACGACGTACTACCAAAGTGATAACCCCTCCAATAGTTGTGTCGTTTAGGGACGAACCTCATGAAAATTGGCCACTTATGATGACCCAATCCAATTGGGGTCAGGAATGTTTGAGATTTTTAGAATGACGAATGAGGTGAGAATGAACCGAATTATACATCGAATAGAGAGAAATCGTATGTTAGGATATGAATGTGAAATTGGAATCACTCATAAAAGGCGCTTTTTTACCACAGTAGATGATCTCTAGAAAAAGTCTTCATCCGTATATCAAAGCGGATAATATCTCGAGTAAATTAATTCGGGTGTATAATTATCATTTTGGAACCTCTTGTTTTCGTGTTTTGCACGATGAATGCCTCAAGAAATGTAAATCTTTCTTATGTTGGGAGGCATTCATTAAAGACCCAGACCCACCTTCAATCTTTACCATTTATCAATGATTATTCCCATCGCCATTTTCACGTCAATCTAGCTAGATTTTCTCTTAATGGGAACGGGGCTAAAAGTGGTCCTGATGCGAATCCAACTCTTTTGGGCCCAGCCATCAAACTCACAAGTCCAGTTTCTTGGAAATTTGGAGAGCTGGCAATTCTTATCATTTCGTATCGTTACAGGGATGCTCAACATAATTATAGAGTAATTTCATGAATTAATACCATGAAAAAATTTCAAACTGAGTACATCCGTGATGAATTTATCTTAAATTAATTTTTTTACCAAAAAAACCCAAATTAGTATACTTATGACAAAATTTACATTCCGTTAGTTTTCATTAAATTTTACTGTCAAATTGATAAGTTAAATGACACATAGCAGTTAATGGGCGTACCGATTTGGAGTTTTACCTTCTTTTTGTCACAAGTGTACCAGTTTTGTTATTTTTTGTGATATTAATCTAATTTAATGGACGGTATATTTATCACAAATGTATTAGTTTTTTTGTTTTTTGTGGTAAAAAAATTAGTTTAAAGTAAATTTATACGGATGGGTCAATTTGGAGTTTTTTGTGATTAAAAAGTTAGTTTGAGATAAAATTGTCACATATGTATTAGTTTGGAGTTTTTTTTTTTTTGGTTAAAAAATTAGTTTTTTGTAAATTTGTTTTATGTGAATCAATTTAGGTTTTTCATGATATTAATCCTAATTTCAACTAAAAATGAGTAAAAAAGTGTCAATTCGAGTCTCCTTCGAGTTGAGTCAGGATGTGCCGTTTCGAAGTCGCACTTCTCCCTGTAAATCCGTGTCGGGTTTCTCGTCGTGTTCTTGTGTCGTACTGGAAATGGCCGCCGCTCGAACACCCGTCCCGTGTCACAAAATAGTTCACCGACAACCAATCACAATACAAAACACGGTGTTAGTGCCATAGCTTATAAGGGCCATTGATTCCGATGGGTTACCAAAATGAATATCGTTCGCATGCAAATTTAACTGAAAAAGCAAATGCAAATGGGATCGTTACTCGGAACCCATGTACCAGAAACACTGATGGAGTAGATCGCTCGGACAGCATCGAGGAAAACACCCGGCGCGGGATAAAGATCGATACTTAGATTTTGTCTGCGGGGTTTATGTCGGGGGGGAATCTATATATACGAGTCATAAAGATTAAAGAGAGGAGAGCGTTCGATTAAAGAAATTAAAGGAAAGAAAATTCAAAAGTGGAGGGCGAGCGGTTCCCCATTTCAGGAACTAAAGGGCTCCAGCTCATCATTTGCTTTTTGACAAACTTCTCCTTTTTATTCAGGGTCGTCCCGTTTCGTGGGCGAGCAACGACCCCACGGTTCAGTTAAATAAATAAATTAAATGATGTCGAATATATAGAAAAGCAACATCAAATCAGCTTAAGATAAAAACGAATCTATCTATAAAAATAGGTGAAGTTTTTAGATGGAAAATTACCGGATCAGTTCTGAATTTGTCAATTCAATCGTGAATTTTCTGTCTTTACCCGTTTAATTTTAAGCCTTTTTCACGAGTCATTTCAATCAATTCTCACAAAAAATCGATGACGTGGCAGTCCAATCATTGTTAGGACGATGTTTCCGTAAAATTCTATTGGGAAGGATCCTCATTTGTTCTTTCTTGAGATCGAGGTCAAAAGATGCACTAATATTTCACAAGGTCTCGTCAACAACCGCCCCTTTATTAGGTATATAGGATAACGAATGATTTGACTTCAGCAATTTATCGAATATCATAAGGTCTCCTTGATCAATTGTTTAGCAAGGGCATTCGTTGATAGAGTTCGAATCCATAAATTGCGTCATATTTTGCTAGTACGGGATGGTGAATTCTGGGTAAGTCAATTACGTCGAAATCTTGACAAATGAAAGGAAAATAAAAATAAGCCACTTCGATTGGATCAAATTCAATTCGACCTCTCTTCCCTTTTGGAAAGAGCCGACTCACCATATCTAACGTACCCATCTTTTCAAGATCTAAGATTTGACTTTAATTTCGGGAGGTTGTACTCCCCCCACCATCTACGCTAGACGAATTATTCTGTAAATCTTTGCTCAAAAGGCAATTTCTTCCGTTGATTGCGGCGTCACATCCGGTCAGGAAAAGAAAAATAAAATGAAAATCGAGGATGATTTTGTCACTAAGCCGGTATTCAATTCGAATTTCGTAGTAAGATTTTGCTAGCAGGTGTTAAAAAAAAATCTATAGAAAAAATAGAATAAGTATCTTGAAAATTTTAAAATTTATCACGAAGGTATAGTTGAATTTCAAAACTTCAAAAAAGTACAATTAATCATAAAACTTTCAAAAATTGCAATCAAATGCTAAAATTTTGAAAAGTCCAATTTATGAAAAGACTTGCCTTAATTATACTTTTTGAAAAATTTAAGACTAAATTACGCTTTTATGATAAATTTCGATACTTTCAATATACTTATCTTGAAAAGAATTTGGAATTCCCCAACATATTAATCGATTGCATTGATATTACGTGTTCTTGGAATGGTACAGATCGAATATTTTTACTTAAATATTTAAATATAATAATATATTTTTCTCTGTCGTGTTGCGACGGATTTTTGAGCTAAGAGGGAGGAATTTCTCTCTCTTTTTTTTTTTCTTGGTCGAAAAAGGGGAGGAATTAAGAAAGAAGGAAAATGATGAAAACGTTGGGATTAAGTTAGGAGGAGCTGTTGCCGACCCCGACCCTGACGTCTCTATTTTTTTATTCGTTCTTCTTTTCTTTTGTTCTTTTTCCTTGCGCCGAAGACTTTCTTGGTTATCATCACTCATCAGGCGCGCCATTTGGGGCGGGGTCCCCCACCGCCCCCCCGGGGTGGCGTGCTGACGTGCCGACGGGACGTGCCGGTCAGCTTCCCCATCATCATCGCCCGGGCCCCACCGCAAGCCGACGTGGCAATGCATTCCCACCCTCTCCCTGTCCACGTGTCCTCGCCGCGGGGTCGACGAGCTTGAGGTTCTACTACGGGCAAGTCCGCACAATCATCGTATTTACCCGCTCTAGGAGAGTCGTGCTGACGCGAAACTCGAATCATTTGGAAAAAAGTGGGTGCAAAGTCAATTCACGAAATTAAGAGAAATTTCTAGTTGGAGATCGACATTGAAACTTACAAGTCAATTCAATTTATTTATTTTTGGCAATATTCCTAAGGTGAAAGTACAATTTTTTTTTCTACTTTGTATTGTGGTTAGAGTTAATATCACCAAAAAAAAAAATATTCAGATTTTTTTATATCACTTAAAACTTTAAATTTATCTATTGTGACACAAATAACTCAACCTTTTTCATAATAGTATTTTCTATCACAATTGACAAATTTAAAGTTTTGGTGACAAAAAAAAAAGTTGGAGTTACTTATATCACAATGGAAATAATTTGAAATTTATATACATTTTCAATTTAACTCATGGAGATATCGAGAGTGTGTTCCTAACACGAATTTAGTGAGAATATAAAGTTTGTGCGACGAAAATCATGTCCCCATTTATCTTTTTTATTTGATTGAAATATAAATGGTTATTTGTGAAAACTTTAAAAAAATAAAAAAAGTGCCCTATTTTTCCTTTCATAATTTTCAAAGTGGAATAGGAAAGGAGGATTCAAATAGAAAAAATAGGGGCGACCATATGGATATAGACTACTATTCAAGGTCTATATGGGAACAATTTCTAGGAAGGGGGAATATAATGTGTAACAATTTCCAGGAAGGGGGAATCCAATGCGTTGGGTGTATATAAAGAGACAATTAAATCATTTTATATTTACGGTTATGGATTTCAGGCCATAAATTCCACTTTAAGGTGTCATCAAACATGATTATTACTTTATTACCTTATTTATTTTATGGCGTAGGTCTCCCCCTTACACATAGATAAAATCTATTACTAATTTAACATGTATTAGAGCTGCTTGATTGTATTTTTAAAAGTTTCAAAATTTGATCGTAATCTCGTGACAAGTTTCTGAATTTTAAAAGGGCTGGGTCCCAGAAACATAACTAGGAAATAAAATCAGTCAAAAGAATACAGAGAAGCTTTGAGAGAAATCCACACAACTCGCGCCAGGCCCCGCGAAGCAGCAAAAAAACATAAAAAAAAAAAATCCTCTAATCCTGGAAGCAGGGCGTTCCGGTCTCCAGCTGTAAATTACCCCCAGAAAATATCAACAAAAAAAAAAAAAAAAAAACCCGTTTAAAATTTAAAAGAAAAAAAGAAAAAGAAAAACGATCCTTATCTCATCTCCTTCTCAGCGAGCGAGAAGGCGCAGCGACCAGAACCACTTGATCTTCACGCACTAAAGACCCCCACGAGATATTGACTGTTCCATCTCTTTCTTCCTTTGTGTATAAGCAAAGCTAAAGCAAAGCAAACGGAGCAAACCCTACACGACTCGAACGCGAACGGGAACGCGAACGCGAACGCAGACGCGAGCTCCGTCCAGTCGTCCACCGTCTCTACCTCCATTATAAAAGTCCGCCATCGCCTCCTCCGCCAAACCTCTCCTCCCTTCATCTCTCAACCACCCCCCCCCCCACATGCTGATCGGTCATCGTCGCCTACCATGAGCAACATCCCCAGATCCTTCACCGACTCCTCCTTCACCCTCTTCCAGCTGGCCATCTCCTCCTCCGACCCTTGGCCCTTCTCTCTCGCCGCCTCCCTCTAACATCAGTCCCTCCATCTCCGTCTCCCTCTCTCCCTCTCTCCCTCTCGCTCCGTGCGTTGGCTTGTTTCTTTGTTTTTTTGCCCTAATGGGAAGCGGGGACAAGCTGTTCTTCCACCTGCACTTGCCCTACCACCACCCCCAGCAGCAGCAGCAGCAGCAGCAGGCGCGGCAGCACGAGCATGACGTGCCGAAGGGGTGCCTGGCGGTGATGGTGGGGCTGGGCGAGGAGGAGAGGAGGAGGTTCGTGATACCCGTGATGTACGTGAACCACCCGCGGTTCGTGGAGCTCCTCAAGGAGGCCGAGGAGGAGTTCGGGTTCGAGCAGAAGGGGCCCATCACCATCCCCTGCCACGTCGAGGAGTTCCGCTCCGTCCAGGAGTCCATCGACCGGGAGAGCTCCCTCCACCACCACCACCACCACCCCTCCTCTCACGGCAGCGGGGGTCACAGCCACCACCACCACCACCACCACCACGCGTGGTGCTTCAGGGTTTGATCACACGGACACGATTTTCTTCTTATTATCGCATGCTAGCACGTCCTTTTCATTGTTAGATATTGTTCTGGGTCGGTCGATGATGCGTGAATCACTTCTGCAACTGTGAAGAGTCACCTTGTTCTTTTTTTGTTCTTTTTTTCTTTCTTTTGGCTTCTTTTTAGGTCCTTTGTATCGGCTGAAATTTTTTGCTGGGGCGACAATGCTCGGGGTTGTTTCGTTGGAGACGATGATGTCGACGAAAGCGTCTGGTCTGATGAACGTGAATGCTTGGATTTCCATTTTTTCTTTCTCCCTGTTCCTGTAAATATTCTCGACGGGAAAAGCGAAAAGAAGGAATATTTGCTTTCATTTGTAAATTAATATGCTCTCCCTTTACCGGTTCCGATAGCCATATCGATCATTTATGGAAATGAAAAATATATAAATAAAACCATATTGTGAATTGCTGATCATTTCGAATTCGAATTCCCAATTTCGAGGCACTTTCCGGGTCTAATGGAGGAAGTTGGGATGAGCCCCGTTTACTCCACCGCTTTTCGTAAGCGGAGGAGATAGTTGGGGAGGGGGGCAGCGTGCGAGGTGGGAACCTCAAACGTGTGGAGCACGATTTAAATGGGGAAAAAATCATGATTGGAGACCTATAAATTAATATTATTTTTTATTTTTTAAAAGGTTTTGGCGTTCGAAGGTACGATACGCCAAGCATCTATTCGTTTTTAAGCCCAAAAAGCGTTCAGATTAGCAGGGGTTTGCGCTTGTTCATTTGGGGATGATCGGTTTCATCTTGAGAATTGACTTTATACTCTATTTATAGAAAGTTGATCATATTCACCCTGAAACCGATAGTGTTATTGTGGTTTTTACTATTAATAAAATCATATGAAAAATCCCAAATATACTCTAAGCTGATTTTTCTGATTTGGTGCGATCCAATTCAGTCCGTTTCTAAATTAGACTAGGACTGATGCACGCCTTTATTGTGGAAGACTTGGAAAAAGATCCTTAAATTGAGAATTTATTTGCTTTGGGAGATCCTACGAAAAAAAGCCACTTGTAATACGACACGGATGACTTGGAGGTTAGGATACGATACAAGATACAATTTGGTGGTTTGGATATAATTTGGTTGTTAGGATATAATGTCAAATTTGTTGAAGGAGGCGAAAAGGATTATTTGAACGGATTGTTTTGTTGTATGGGACTTAAATTCGATGCTCCTAGGAAGTAATAACCTTTTAACTTAGGCATTATTTTCCCTATCCCCTCTTTTGTGTGTTAGGTGGGTTTGAGGAATAAGTAGGGGTAATTGGTTGTAGGATGAGTAAGTCAACTTCCGACCGAAAATCTGAAACCTACTTAGTTAGGGTTGATCCTTGCTAGAAAAAAAAATGTAGTTCACGAAACTCAATAAGTAATTCCACAATAATGAAAATGCTGTTGGTTTAGACAAACAAAGCCTACAAATGCATACCATGTGAATTTATCAAGGAAGATGCATTGACAAAATTCGGCCCCCACAAGAAAAAGAACTCTAAATCCATCCCTAGTCCCTGCACTCTTATGTGATATGCAATTAAGTTCTTGAACTTTGATCTTGATCCAATTAATTTGAGCATTCTTTGATTTAAATCAATTGAGTCTTTTTAACTGACATGCGCAGGCAACATTAAGCTAGATGAAGTTGATTGGCTAGGGTTCTATGATATTAATCATGTGAGAAATCATTATAATATACAACCGAATCTACAACCATTTAATAGTAGCATGTGGTTATAATCCGGATATATTCATGCCTCGCTCACTTTATTATTCTAATTAATTTGCATACGAGTGATATCCACGCCTATACCTCATTAGCATAGATATGATTGTATTGCATACCACGACTGTACCTCATTAGCAGAGGCATGGTTGGAGGGGGAATTTTCCAACCGTTGATTGAGGAGAAGGTTGTTGGGAAAAACAGGTGGGGTTGGGACCAGAAAGCAAAAAGAAGGTAGGCAACATGCACATGCAGAAGGACCCAACACACAAGATGCTTCCCAAAACTTTCGACAGTCGAAACATAAGCTGGCAAAATCGTGGCTGTAAAGATATCTCGAAGTCAAGAAACGAACGGGGACCAGCCGTAGAATGGCAGCACCAAAAGAAAATGACCAAAAGACATACGCCGGGTCCAAAGCTTATCGTCCTCGATCTCGTGCCGTGTCTTCCTACGAGAATGCGTGAAAACCGGTCGCTCCGCACTCGAGGACAACCGCGAACGCGGCCGCTCGGTGGCGGGTAGTGGGTACAAAAATTGCAGAACAGACTTCGCCATTGGCGAAAGAGGGGTTGAACCTCGAGCGTTGACAAACGGGAGTCGGCTCAAGAAACTCACTCGGACGTGTGCAGAACAGAACTGGGACGGGTTCTAAGGAAGGCTTCGTCGTCGTTCCGGGGGAAAGGGGCGGGGGGTTGCTGGGCGGGCCTGTCGACCAACCAGAACATCGTTGACTTTCCCATCGATCCGCGGTGTCCGAGGGATTGGGATCGTGAAACTACGTTTTCCTTAATAAAAACGTTTCCAATCATGGGCCGGTTTCGTGCTGCGATTCGTGTTAAACAACGGGGTCGCCTGCCGCCGATCCATTATTAAAATGACGAGTCAACGGTCTTATACCTGGAAGTGGTGAAAAGATTGAAGGTGGGTTTGTCGTGGTCATACTCCTCCTCCCTCCGCGCATGTCTGGTAAAGTATGAAGCATGCATTCCCACCGGGTACCGTGTAGACCGCACGATGTTACCCTTACTCGGTTATTATATGTTAAAGTCCAGTTCATACTCCACATTGATAAGAGGGCACGGCGGGGTCCCACCCTCCAGTGAGCAGGCGGGGTTGAGGGCGATGGGGTAGAGAGGGCAACGCCCCAAGCGGCCAGACGGTTTTTATAGTGATAGTTTGAACTTAGGCCTATGAATAACTAGGATGTGCAAAGGAATCGAGAATTGTCCGAACCAGCTTAAAACTGACGGTTCCCATGGCAACCGATCCAGTTCTCGATTCCGATTTGCGGTTTTAAGTGTAAAACCGTCCCCCCACCCACCCGCACTGCATCGTACTTGATATATATATATATATATATATATATCTCAATTACTTAATTATTTTATAGTTTTTTTACTAAATAAATATTTGTGGTTGTTCACTATTATTAACTAAGTTTGTCTCCTGAGTGTGTAATCGGATTAACCCCTTACTTTTCCTTTTTCATTTTAATAATCCATTTACTTGTTTTCTTAACCAAAACAAAATAAACAAACGAAGAGGAATGAAAGGACCGATTGGAGATATTCATAAATGTTGCAGCGCTTTATCGTCATGTACAAAAGTAGGAGCTAACGGCTCGTTTTAAGAACATAATTAGAAACTAGGTGCACCATAATATTAATTAATAAATGCAATTTGTAGGGATTGGGGACCAATTTCATGGACCAACCCGAGGACTGACCAGACCGGTGGTCTAGTTTCCAGGTAGATCAATGGAACTAACAGGAGGTTCCTAGTTCCAATTTTTTGAACAGTTCCTAGTAGATGATATCCAATTTCAAAATGAAAACTGACCATACACACCCCATGAATAACTATTGGTATATATAATATTTATTTATTTATAATTGAGAGTTGTAATAGAAAGGTACGAAGTGCCAATTATAGTGGCATCTTCTATTGGATGAATATAGCCCTAGTTTAAAAATAATCTTTAGTCTAGATTTCTCTTTCTCACTTTTACTCTTTATTTCATTGTGTTTAAGCACTCAATCTTAACAATATCGATTGGATTTCTTTCATCTTCTCTTTTGTTTTTGGCTTGATTTGCAGTTCCAACCGTGCACGCGACCATGGGGTCGAAACTTACTAGAAAAGACATGCTCGTGTGTTATTGTGCTGTGGACTTACAAGTTGCATAGCCCAACACTCTAGAAGAGCCAACTAGAAGAAAGTACAATCGCAACATAACCCACGTCGACTTTAGATCCTCATCGATAGCTCTAGGTGAGACGAGAAGTGATAGTGAGCATAGGAACGCTAACCCCATATCATTGATGTGAGTAATGCGATGATAAACTCCTATCGAGAGAACTTATCGAATCTTCCACGTTCACAACACCTGGCCCGACCTGACGCTAACCCCATATCATTGATGTGAGTAATGCAATGATGAACTCCTATCGAGAGAGCCTATCGAATCTTCCATGTTTACAACACTCGGCCCGACCTGTGCGATTCCTCGAGAGTCGAAATGCACATGATTATAATTGACGGGTGTCGTCAAATGAGCGAGCGAAGCAGGCGGCGACGACGCCTCTTGATGGGATCCAGTGGGCTCATCATTGTGGGCTTCACACTACAGCTTCAGCTCTTTTCCAATCGGGTCCTCTTTCAGACCCGATTCGATTCACACCACGCATTATCCAAGCCCGAATGGGTTCGGAGCGTGTGGACCCGATCAGCGGCCCGGCCCATACGCCGGCCCGAGCCGTGGCTCTTCCCAAAGGCCGGGCCCGGGCCCGAGCCCGAATCCGTCCGGCCCGCCCATCCGACAGTGCTCCCGTGGTCACGCGCCAAAAAAGAGGGGTCCGTGAACTCGCCAATCATGTCAGCCCTTATAAATACCGGGCGTCTCCTCAGCGTTGAGATTTTTCACATCCAATTCTCTCTCTCTCTCTCTCTCTACACACTCTCTTAATTGCACTCGAGGACCTGCAAAACTCTTTAATCTCAAAACCTCACTCCCTTCCGCCCCTGAATCTTCAGACGGGCCCCCGACTGTTCATCCCGTCGGCGGAGCTCGCTCGCTCGCCGTCGCCGTCGCCGCTGCGGCGGACCTCCTTCTCCGCTTAGCTCCTCCCAGACCTGATTCGCCTGCTGATTTTCTCGATCCGAGGTGCCCTCTTCTTTTTTCTTTATGGTCTAGGGTTTGCGGCTGGTAAAGGTCGAGAAGAAGGGGGGCCGCGGGAGAGGGGAGGGGACAGGGGGAGCTCTTGGAGTTTGGGGCGGCAGCGCCGAGCGGGTCTGAGTGCGATGGAGGCTCCGGCCGGTGTGGCCACCAATCGCGCCGGTTCGTCGCCGATGTCCTCGTCCCGGATGGAGTGGCGCGCCGTCTCCGAGCATCAGCCGATTCGGAGCTCCGGGAACGAGGTTAAAATCGAATCCGAAAGCCCGAGTCATTCGATTTTCGCGTAATGTGAATTGATTATTTCGGTAGAGGTGGAGTTTAGTTTTGGAAAGACGTAGTGCGTGCATGACTCTAAGTGACTGTCGCGAGCCCGTTGGGGATTGGATTTCTATTTGGTTTGGAATATGTGTTGTTCGTTGTCGTCGTCATTCGTTTTTCTCCGCACTGTTGGGTGCGGAAGATTTTGCGCGAATGTCGTGTCGGGCGTTCTTGTGATGTGATCGTGGACAGTGGGGACTCGTTCGAATTTGGATTCAAAGAACTGTTACCTTTTATAGTCTTGGTAGATAACGACTGTTTGCTATCCTTTCATGTTGCGCTTTGATGTCCGGTGGAGGAGAAAAGCCGAATTGTATGATTAGGTTCGGTGCCTCAAAGGACTTGTACTCTTTATATTCCCTTTCTCTAGAATCTTGATGTAGAAGTTAAATTTGCAAAGTGACTAGCTAGGTTAAGCCTTTTTGCTGCATTGGCAGCCTGATTTTCAAAAAAGTTTAGAGAGACCTAGAGTTGCCTATCACTTTGTCTAAACTATTCTTGGTCTTTCTGATAATTTCAATTGGCAATTCGGCTTGATGATAAAGAGATTGCCATTTTTGAATGTCCTTTTTGTTTTTTTTTCTGGCAAGGGGGGGGGGTTTTATTCATCGAACTAACCTAGATGTGAATTGTTTAGAATAGTCATTATACTCACCATCTCTTATTTGCTCCCTCCATTGATTTCTCCTGACATGTTAATTGTTAACAGGACTTGGAGAGGCCAAGATTAGGTCAGTCTGATGAGAGAACGATATATGAGGTAATAAACATGATGTTGTGGTTGGGACTTATACTATGGACATAAAAGTGATATGCTTTGCTGTTAAATAAGGTGCAGCAGGGAAGACAGCAGCTCGACTTCTGTACAATTACAATTGATGGCAATTCGGGTGATGACCTATTGGAGCGGCTTCAGAGCATTGCAAGGAACAGAGAGGATTTGCAGCATCTAGAGATTGAGCTTAGAGCTCAGATGATCGCTAAATCTGAGATTGCTGAAATGAAAACCTCCTTTGAATCTACAATTAAGGAGCATGAGGATGCAGCTGTCAAACTTCAGGTCTGCTAAAGTCAAAGTGAACTCTGAAGTTTTTGCTTTAATAATGTACTGTAACTTCAACCATATGTTTCTCCATATACAAAATAAGTACTTGTTTGGAGTACAATTATTAGGAGCACTCTCCTCGATCTTGGACAACCTTGATTTGCATCCTCATATTGTTTTGATATCCTTTGGAGCTGAGGTGAAACGTTCGAGTTTATTTCTCATCTTTCCAATGAGGAGTATTAAATAAAAGTCTCCAACAAGCAATCATAAGTCCATATAAAGGCTTGGAACATGCCTGGTCTTACAATAAAAGGCCAACTGAGCATTTCCCATTTCTATAAGCTGCGCACACAGCGTGCCCAATCAATGTTCTCCTGCTCTGATTGATGATGGTATCTCATGTTAGGCTATTGGCACCCTATAGCTCTGACCAGTCATCATGGACTGAAACTTTTCAAATATATCGTCCCTGACCTTCAAAATGTGCTGTTATATGGTCATGCAGGAGCAACTGCATGAAAGTGAGCAAGCAATCCATGACTTGGAAAGGAGGATGGAAGAGAGAGATCGAGAGCTTATTGTTATAAAAAGAGACAATGAGGCGGTTTGTGGACTGTTTTTGTTTTCTCCTACTTTCATTTCAAGGCTTCTTTCTAGTTATCACTCTCAATTGTCCCTTCAATTTTGCAGGCTTGGGCCAAGGAGGATCTTCTAAGAGAACAAAAGAAAGAATTAGCAACTTTTCGGTGTGTCTTTAATTTTGAGAACATTAGGTGTTACTTTGTTGGACGATATGAAATATTTCTCTTTGATTGTGCCTCTGGTGCAATAGTGTCAACTCATTCACAATGAGTGCTTTAATTTGTGTGCTTCTTGACATGATAGGCTTGTTTTCTACTACAGCTTTTTTACCTCAATGGGTTTTATTCCTATGATTTGGACAGTCTGATGCTTAGACGTCTCAAAGTGACGTTGATGGTAATTTCTCTCTTTTACTCTGTGCAGAAGGGAGCGTGATCATTCTGAAGCTGAAAGAATGCAACACTTGCAGCAAATTCAGGACCTTCAAGAACATATTCAGGACAAAGAGAGGCAGGTCATGGACTTGCAGGAACAGGTCGGTGCTGCTTAACAGAGGTGTTGCGTAGGCTTCTCAAGTGAAAAGCTTTTTGAGAGTTAACAAATTTCAAATCTTATTGGCATAAGGAAATCATATTTTTTATCCTTTTTTAATTTTCTAAATGAATTATTTGGTTGACGTGGTGCGCATAACGTTGGTCTCAATAATTTACACTGATGATTATTTCTTACTCTTTTCCCTTTTTGCAGTATAGAGTTGCTCAAGAGACAATCATATATAAGGAAGAGCAGTTGAGGGAGGCCCAAGCTTGGATTGCACGTGTTCAGGAAATGGATGCTTTGCAATCTCACTCTTTACAAGCTGAACTGCGGGAACGAACTGAACAATGCAATCAGCTCTGGATTGGTTGGCAACGACAGGTTAATATGCTATGATCTCTCTTTCATACTTCTAGTTGTATCTCTCATCTGCAGTTAAGTTAACCTGTTTCATGTTTATATTTTTAAGTTCATAGCGTTATTAGGCTATCCTGATCTTCATATGCTGATATTATAATGTGTTGCATTTGTTAGGTGGCAGAAATAGAGAGATTTCATGTGCATGCAATACAACAGCTTCAACTTGAGCTGGCTGATCTGAGAGAAAGATGTGGATCCTTTACTGATGAATCACGTATGCCACAAACAAATATGAAGGATGCATCTCAGTTTGGACAGATCAATGACAACCAATTAGATTCTAATGGATCCAGTGGGAATACTGTTGCACTTTCAAGTGATAATTCTGGCAGTGCATCTAGCAATGGATCATCCCAGGTATAATGCCAAATATGGGATCTTCTTTTTTTGTTAATGATGGGCCACGTTAGATTCAGGACCAGGAAAATGATCCAGATCCTAGGGCATTCATTTCATGGAAAAACAGCTGTTGGAAAACGTCTCGTCTCTGTCATTTGGCTTTGCTTGGGCTATTGAGTCACTAAAAAATGTTTTTATGGTCAAGATATGGAAAGAGAACTTTCTTTGGTTGTTATGCAGGAGATGTTGGACCTGCATATTGAATCAGACATATTAGTAGTTAATCAAGTTTCATAACCGTACTTTGTGTTGTTTTACTGAAATTATGCTAGTAATTATTTGTCATGATGCCTCTAACCTCCAAGTGTTTTGGATATGTGGCAACTTCAAATTAGATGGACCGTGCTACTGGTGTTCCACTTGGGTCATCATCACCTCTTGGACTGCCTGCATACCTTCCACCTGCTCAGGTCCCTTCTCTTCATCCATTTGTTATGCATCAACAAGGAATCCCACAATCTGTGCCATCAAATGTTCCTCACTCTCAGCTTGATCAGTATCAATCAATACCTTCATTGTCATCCAATCAGCAGTGGCAGAATCAACAGGTTATATCCAAAATAGCATATAATCTTTACGTGCTTGTGACCGAATTTTCTTAAGGTATCGTGATTGGGTTCATGTGTTTTGGTTCGTCATATCCGCAGGATGTAGCTGGAGAAGCACATGTATCAAAGCACATACAGCATTCAGAAAGCCAGAATGAACAAAACTTACTGAAATCTGATTCTGGATATCGCTATGAGATGACTGCTAATGGTGAAGTCGTTCAAAGGGAATATACAGATGTTCCTGTGAGCCAAGTAATAGTGCTTAATTCTGTGATTTCATCATCTACTGGAGAAGCAAAGGTGGTGTTTGCAATACCCGTCTAATCATTGAGAAATTTCCTTTTAAACACTTTTGTCCACAATTTTGAATGAGATACCACGATCTTCTATCCACTAGGTTACCGAGTCTATTGATAGGGGCTACTCGGGATCCTCCCAATTTCATGATGCTCTCACTTTGGATGGTCATCAACAGAGTACTGAATCTAAGGTGGGCTGCTGTTTATGCCTTTGTAACTTTTGCAATATCTCTTGCTTGTGTCATGAGTTCATCCTCCTCAGGCAACTTGTGTGGCTGAAAGAAGTTTCCATCGTTTTAATGGTATAGGAGGAGAATGTTTCCAGTGGGACTAATCAAGAAATAGAGGCTCAAGCATTTGAAGCTGAACAGCCAACTCCTACTTCACTTCATCCTGCTAATAGTGATGCCATTGGCAACAATCACGCTGTTGATGAAATTGCTCCTGAAATGGTTATTCCAACTGGGAAGGCTACTAAATCAACTGGTGGAAGAAATCCAGAAACTAATCTTCTTGATGAAAGATCCTTGTTGGCTTGTATAGTTCGCACCGTTCCACCTGGTGGTAAAATACGAATAAGTTCAACGGTTAGTATGTGTGTGTGTGTGTTTTTTTTTTCCCTGGAAATAGTCTTTGCAAGCCGCTTTGTCCATCTTGCATGAAAGATTGACTCGATCTGATGAGCCATTTGTGTCTATTACAGCTGCCAAATAGACTGGGTAAAATGCTGGCACCCTTACATTGGCACGATTACAAGAGGAAGTACGGGAAACTTGATGAGTTTGTTGCTAGTCATCAAGAAGTGAGTTCCTTGATAAGCTAGTTTGCATTCTTGCACATGCGCGCGCGCACAATTATATTAAATATCGTTGATATAGGTAAAAATCCAATATAACTGGAGAATGTCTTGTGCTGTTACAGTTTTTTGTGATTGAGGGGGACTACATTCAGCTGCGTGAAGGTGCTCAAGAAATGATAGCTGCTACAGCAGCTGTTGCAAAAGTAGCTGCCGCAGCTGCTGTGTCATCTCCCCATTCCTCATCGATGCCCTCTGTGGCTCTTACCCCTATGGCACAGGCCCGACTAAGAAGTGCTTCATCCATCGATAGCAAACAGATGAATGCTTCTGAAAATATTTTCAATGTCACTGAAGATTCCTTGCGCCTGTCAAAAATGCATATGCATTCTAATGGAATAAACTTTAGCATTACTGGAAGTACTTCCAAAGTGACAGTACTGAGCAAGTCTAAGGATGCTCTGGGTTCAAACGGTCTAGAAACAAAGCCAAGCCAAGCACCTGGGTTCGTGTCCAACGGGGCACATCTTGATAAATCCGGCATTGTGAATGCTCATGGCAAAGGGCTAAGTAACGGAAGGGCTGGCTTAAATGCTGTTGGCAGACAGCCAGGAAGGTATTGATCGATGGTTAAAGTGTCCGTTCTCTTTCTTTTCCTCCAATGCTTTTGCAGTATAAATTATTCTAGAGCATGTGCTTATTCAGCGTACTGAATTTTGACAGGGCTAGCATCCATACTTCTATTCCCAGAAGATAGTAAGTATAGTATTTTTATGGTCGTTTTATGCGCAATTAGTCATCAATCTACGTTAGTCAACTCGAATGTCCGTCTTTTTTTTTCCCTTTTTTGGGTGCTAGGCTTGTAGAGAATTATTTTTTGTTTTTTGGTGATGCAGGAGATGATTGGACGTGCATGAATTGACTGCTGTTATATTAAGCAAGACAAGGAACAACATCCTTTAATCCCAATGGCGAGTGGATGAATAGGCGACCGGAATTCTTTCGGACTGAAGTTGCGCGCACCCTTTTGCTGACGCTCAAAGTCTCTCTGATTGAAATATCTTGGCTTATTTATTGTGTCTCTCATTTTGCCTGGCCCAGTAAAATCACAACGTGAATCTTCATACTTTACATTGCATACTAAATTGACAGACTGCATTTTTGGCGAAAATTTTATGCGAAGCATCCTTCTTTTCCATTCCATTTTCACTCTTCATATTTTTAGGCAGTGGATTGTGTTATAAGTCTCCACTGTCCAGGGCAGAGTTTCAAGGCTCTTGAATTTGTCCCAGAGACAATGATACATTAACTTACCGAGCGTTGAAATGGGAAGTGGTGAGGAACTTCCAGTCAATTTTTCCTTTCTGTGAATTGGGCAACCATTTCAATTTCATAGAACCCCACAAAAAGATGCATGGAAGCTTGAAGGTTTTGATGGTCGCTGTACTTTAGTTGAGGTTGGCATTGCCTTTAGATTCATTGTTATATGAATCTTTTGTGATTTACATCCCCTTAGCTTTTCCCCGGACATCAATGATGCTCAGCCGAGTCTCGGTCGAATCCTCTCCGAGCGTAATGATCGGGTTTGCTGTCTACCCCAGCTGGGTTCATCGCCGACCAATGCACAAATTACCCTACGGATATCTTTTGTCGGATGACGATGCATTACGCGAGCGCTGGTCTGCTCAGATGTAATAATCAATCCGCAAGAAAAGGAGAGAAAAGAAAGAAAGAGCGAACTTCAGAAAAAGCACCACAGAAATATCTGATGCTGGGGCCTAGAAGATGGACGTGCAAAGGGCAATCACATGCATGACTACTCCCACCGAGCCTGCTTTTGTTCTAGGAAAGGACCTAGTGGACCAACACGGCCAAAGCCTAGGGAAGTACTTTAGGCCCGCCCGGGCCCTACCCTCGACCATCCCATCTGCGCAAACATACTTCTCCCAAGTCCAAAGCATCTGATTTGGCAAGATAGAGAGGCTTAAAACTCAAAGCTTCTAGTTCATGGTGCTCGAAAACTACACTGGGCCAGGCCAGCCGCTTCAACCAAGCACCGGTTCAATCTCCGGTTTGATCCTTCGGCCGGTTGGACCGTAGGTGATTTTGCAGGAAACCCATTTGACTGCAACTTTGGGGAGAGGGAGTGGGAGGTGGTGAAGCGAAGGCGATGGTGTGTCTCCTTTGCGGTGGCAGCTGAAACACTAAGCGCCACAACGGTCCATGCCGTCGTCACCTGCTTGTTTGCTCGCAGCATGGAGGCACAAAAAGTTCCGTCTTTTTCTTCCGGGTACGCTGCATCAGAGGGGACCATCGCTCCTTTTTGAGGGGGTTTGCACGTACGAATTGACCTGTTTTCATGGCGGCAAAGAATTCGGTCATTATGAGCACGACTTGTGTGGTGATCGGAACGGCGTCTTGCTGAGTGGATTCATTAGTAGCAGCGGTAACGGCAGCAAGAACTCTAAAGCTCGAAAGACCGGGCAATCGTCGAACTTGTGTTTACTTTTTGAGCACGACCCTTCATGGGGGAGGGGGGTTTTTTTTTGGGGACCTCTTCTTAGGTTTTTTGTTTTCCGGTGA
The DNA here is from genome assembly GCA_017140595.1 of Eucalyptus curtisii. NCBI lineage: Eukaryota > Viridiplantae > Streptophyta > Magnoliopsida > Myrtales > Myrtaceae > Eucalyptus > Eucalyptus curtisii. The sequence continues at coordinate 16,481,607 of CM029494.1, forward strand.
CGTGATTGAGAAACATTTCAAATATAATTTTAGATATGTCGTCTGATCGCCAATCGAATGGTCAGTGTTTGTAAAAAGGTACGAGGAAATTAGCGGATGAAGGAATCGAGCGGCCTAGTAAAATGGAAGCGACACCGACGTCCAGAACTTTTACTATAAATGCAATCTCGTATTTTTACAATGTAAACAAGATTGATCAGATGTAGCCTCACAAAAAAGACCGACCTAAAGTACGGGCGGTTGGGGACGTTGGCCCCACTCATTTTTCTATATATCTGACATAATTCGAAGGGTTTTCTACTTTATGCTAAAATAATTTAGCCTGCTATCCCCCCCCCCCCAAAAAAAAAAATCTCAAAATATTTACATCTAAAGTCCATCGTAAGTATTTTCATTTCACTTTGGCCCCACTAGTTGAAAAAACTTAGCTAATTTTCATCAATTTTATAAAGGCTTAATACCCTAAAAAAGCCTCCAACTTTAGCTCCAATCCTAATTCTATTCTAAACTTTTTTTCATCTTATTAAAGAACCTAGACTTATAGTCAAGTTTCAATTGTATTCTAAACTCTTTTTTTTGTCTCATAAAAAACTACGTATTTTAAGTCCAATCTCAATTTTACTATGAATTTTTGTTGTTGTCCCATGCCATTAGTGATGAGACATCTTTGCTTAATTGCTCTAGTCCTTTCCCAAATTTCATGCTCAAGAAGATGTCTTTTGGAGTTGAATTTCCATGTCAGCCCAAACAGCATCTTATTAGATTTGAAATTCGGGTAAAACCTAGAGTACCTAGTGTTATCTTTTTTCAACTGATCTCACTATTGAGAAAGTCTTCCTTCCATCTCGTTTGGGATCTTTGATTTTGTGCTCACCCTTCAATCTCTAGTGCTCGGGAGTTGATTTCTAGCTCTTGCTATCAGACAGCTCACGCTCGAGACACTCAGGTTGGAACGATTGAATAAGATGTGCTTAGGAGTTTTCCATCTCTTGATTGTTAAGGAAAATTGGGAATGAGAGTTAATAGTGGCAAATCTAGGACTCCAGTAAAAAGGGCTAATTCCCAAAAAAAAAAAACACTAACTTTAGGTCAAAGGACAAATTTAGCCTAATTTTTTTTTTGTCTCGTAAAAAAGCACAATTTTTAGATCGAGAGACAAATCCGTCCTAAACTTTTTTTTGTCTTGTAAAAAAGCACTAACTTTAGGTCCAGTGATAATTATTGTCCCAATTTTTTTCATCTCCTAAAAAATCACAAACTTTCACTTTTATTCTAGAGATTTTTTAACTTAATAGTGTAGTGTAGGAAATAATAAACAGTTTCACCATTATTTTCCAAACTTTGGCTAAAAAAAGAAGACAATAAATGGCGTTTTAAATCCAGCTAGCAAGTAAAGATGGATTTATCGCTAAGGACAATCAATAGATCTAAGTTATGGGAGGCTAGATTTAGGATTTAAGTGAAAGTTTATGATTTTTTTTAAACAAAAAAAAGTTTGAATCAGAATTGCCACTTGACTTAAAGTTAATGCTTTTTTATGTGACAAAAAAAAAAAGGCAAAATTTATCACTCGACCTAAAGTTTGTGCTTTTTTATGAGATAAAAAAAATTGATCAGATTTGTCCATCGACCTAAAGTTCGTGTTTTTTTTTTTTGGGAATTAGCCCTTAATTTATCTATAGATTTCTTGTACTTATATTAATATAAATCTCGTTCCAAATTTTGTAACTAGATAAATTTACAAATTTTTGTGTTTTCTTAACCAATTAGAGCTAAATTAGGAAACTAAAATAGCAAGGATATAAGCTCAATGCAACTCTAAACGAGGTTCTACTTTTATAGTTATAGAGACCGTAGGCTAAAATAGACTTAGATAGAAACACTGTAATAATTTACAGAGTAGGTCGAACAAGTCGAGAGTCTAGTCGTTAAACCGAACATTCAAGAATAGTTTAAGAATCACATTAAACGAATTAAAAACATAAAGATAACTTTAGATATTATGTCAAAATTTAAGGACCGTTCCCTCCGTTTTTACATTAATTTGGGTACCAAAAGCTAATTTTTATGCTTGAACTCCTTGTCCAACTAATGGGAACACACGCATTGGTTGGGGGGGGGGGTGGTCGTACCGAGAAAGATATTTGCCCTGAATTTTGGCATCTTCCTCGTCGCCCGCCCCCACCATTGGCAAAACCATCCCCCTAAAGTCGTCGCCCACCCCCCCATTTATAGCGATTTGTCAAAATCACTGGCCCAAAAGAAAAAAATAAGACGTAAATTTGGGGTTATCTTCCATCGTCGCGATTCTTGAAATGTAAAGTAGAGAGAGAGAGAGAGAGAGAGAGAGAGGGGAAATGGTGGGATGTACTCGACAAGAAGATAAGGGCGGGAGGGGGAGGAGCTGCACGACAGCTCTAACGAAGAAAGGGTGTCGAGATGTTGACGGGAGACCAGACCAGAGATGAATCTAGAATTCTTTTTCTGTAGCCAGGACAAAATTCGATAGGTGACTACAGTAAGTAGAAATACACGCTCCAGCCTTAAAAAGGAGAGCCTAATTCCTTGAAAAACTCCCAATTTATCTTATCTTAATTTTATCGTAAATTTTTTTTATCTCATAAAAGAATCTCAATCTAAATCTAATCCCAATTATATCTTGAACTTTTTTCGTCTTATAAGAATCTTAAATCCATCAATTTTTACTTGGGGGCTAATTCCAAATAAAAACACTAACTTTAAGTTAATTGACAAATCTGGTCTTTTTTTTTTTGTCTCGTAAAAAAATACTGAGTTTAGATCGAGGGACAATTATATTCGAATTGCATGTGTTAAGCAAAGTGCAAAAACCAACTTCTTAGTGCTTAGGTATTGCTTATAAGCTTACACCTGCTCTTACAAGAAAAAAGAAATTTTCAATGTCCGACTGCCCGAATCAAAACCTTTCTTTTCTTATGATTAGAGGGAAGGATCACTCCTAAATGCAACCTTTATCAACTATAAGATACCACCCGACGCACTTGGGTACTTCCATCCGCCAATCAAGGCTAGTGTAAAGCACTAACTTTAGGTTGAGTGACAATTTCGACCTCAACTTTTTTTTGTCTTGAAAAAAATCAACTTTCACTTAAATCTTAAATCTAGCCCCCTTATCTTAGATCCATCGATTGTCCTTAGCAGTAAATCCACGTGCACTTGCTAGCTGGATTTTAAACTCCATTCATTGTCTTCTTGTTGTAGTCACAACTTGGAGAATAATAGTGAAACTGTTCATCGTCTTCTACACTCTACTAGCAAGTAAAAAAATCTCCATATTGAATTTTTATGGCCAAACTTTATCGTTTTGTTGTAATATGAAACTATAGATCACTGCCCATCGAAAGACATCATGAATGAGATCTGCTAAGCTCACGGTTAGAACCTTTTTTCCTGAAACAAGGTTAACTTCAAATAGAGAGTTAATGGCAGGGGCCAAATTTGGGATAAGAGTGAAAGTTTGTAGTTTCTTATGAGATAAAAAAATTGGGACCAGAATTGTCACTTGACCTAAAGTTTTTGCTCTTTTACAAGATAAAAAAAAGTTTGGGCTAGATTTATTCATCGACCTAAAGTTGGTGCTTTTTTTTTTTGTGGAATTAGCCCGATAAATTAATATCATTATTAAACATTGATAAATTAATATCATTATTAAACATTCTTATGAAATTACTTACTTTTTAAGTAAAAGGAACGTGAATATGATAAAATTATATTTTTACTTTTATAGTGTCCATAGGCTAAAATATACTTAATTGGAGCTGTAATACAAGTAAAAAATGTAATGAAAAGAAAGCATATTTTTTGTTGATTTAGGAAATGAGTTTAAATGAAAAGATATTCTAAAGTATGGGCAATAATGTAATGACGAGAACTTGTTAACAGTATCGATTATTGAATGATTAATTTGACTTTCTTATGGCATGTTGACGGATTAGATTGAATAAATTTAAAATTTTAGGGATTAGATTAAACATTTAAGAATAGTTCAAGGATTAATTCAATTAATATATACGGTCGCAATTTATGGAATAAAAAGTTCCTAGAAAGAGAAAGATTAAAAAGAATACTCAGTACTGTTCTAATCATGGGTAGGCAATAAGGAAGGTTTTTAAACTTGACATTCCACTTTGACCTTTTCATTGATTAAATTTAAAAACAAACATGTCTGGCCCAGTTTTAGTTGCTTGAATTTTAAAGTTCTTTATTTCTCCTTAGTAATATTTTAATGGACAGGATACATCAAAACTGCTTTGATAATAAAAAGGAAAATGATATAAATAATTCACAAATTTCGGTCTCATGTATAATGTCATTGTTGGACTTTTAAGTTACTCAATGTGATCTTTGAATTACTAGTAAATAATCAATATAATCCCTAAATTATATGAAGATGGTCAATGTCGACCTTTTGTTAATTCGAGTTAACAGAATCAACTGTATTTTCCAATCTGTCAAGTTTGACTAGTGAACGACTAAAACAGTTACATTCGAATTATCCAATTAGTTTATTCCTCTCAAATTAAGATATAATAATTCACATCATTAAACGGCGATTGACGTGTCAACACTATAATTTCTTTTCATTTTTTAAAGTGGATGGAGAAAAGGATAGACATCTTAATTATCCAATCCAACATATAATAATCCATGACATTAAACAACGTAGAATTTGTTGTTGTTTGAGCAAACCTAAAGAGCTACATTGAACATTGACAAACCATTCAGGAACCATATTAAATAAGTTAAAATTTTATAGACGACCTTACCAAATTTAAGAGACTATTTGTATCGACTTTCCACAGGAAAAAACAAAAGATAAAGAGTCTCCCAGAGCCAAGATGTTGTTGGGCTCTGCTGGCCGTCGGATCACGATAGATCCAATCCAAAGGTAGAGGGGAAGAGTACGATATCAGCACGAGCGCACACGCAAGTATTTCTCCAAAAGGGAATAATGACAAGGAAGAAACGGAAAAAAGTGTACAACAAAGGGATTCCTCATTTCCAGCTGTCTCCCCCGATGCCTGCATAAATCTCGTCTGTTTTATTATTTTTTATCTTTATAAATAAAAGGGTACAGAGAAGTGGCCACCACAACTTATTATTTTTAATATTGGAATAAATTTCACGTGAATTAGCAAATGTCTCGAGCACAAATTAGACGAAAACTCGCTCACAACACGGCTTGGATTTATGTTTTCATAAAAAGCACCCCATTTATCAGTAGGCTACTGTGTCCAATTATATTCATGTTTCATGACATATTTGACAACTGATCAATTATTGGTTATTTATATTCTTTTATTATCCGAAAAAAAATCCATTCGATAATGTCGGCTAACTTTTTTATTTCTTTGAAAATATTTATTTCCGAGAATAGATTTTAAACATGATCAATAAGTAAGAAAAGTTACTTTTTTTATTTTCGGGAACAATTCAATGATCAAGCAATTTTCTTTTCTTTTCTTACTCTTCCTCCTCTAAACGACGACCTTGCTAGATCTAAGCGAGGCTCCCCCCAAACCAGATCGACCAGCTGGTTGGTTCTAGTTCCTAGAGGGATTGATTCAGTTCTCGATTCCAAAAAAATGGAATCGGTGATTGTCAATCTAGTTCCGATTCGGGAGGAATCGAATTGAACTAGATCGACTCTTTTTTTTTTTTTTATAAAATATATTTTAAAATTCCTTAAAAATAGCAATAAATCTAAAAATAGTAACAATTATTGTATTTTTCTTAATTTTTAAACTTTTTTTTGCTAGATAATCGGTTCCATGGAACCAAACTAGACCTGACCAAATGGTTTGGTCTAGTTCCTGGTCTAGTCCCCTAGTCCCAAAAATTGGGAATCGAACTAGGAACCGATCACCCCTACCTTCCAGGCTAGCAAGGTCGCCGACTCTCATTTGATCGGTTGGTCGGGCGACTGGTTAGAGAATGAAGAAGAAAAGGAAAAAAAGAGAAAAAATATCTAAAAATGAAAAGAAATTATTAGTCACGAAAAAATTTGAGTATTGTAACAAATGCATTTTTGCTCCAAAAATAGAAATTTTTTAGTTACTAAATGCCATCAAATGATCATAAATTAATTCCGGAAACAGAATCATAAAAGATTATTTCTGATAATTAATTATTCAAAGGAACATAATTGTTACCAAATAAGTCTTTACTTTCCCTATCCCTAATCAAAATTTCTTGAGATACTTTTAAAGTGTTCTCTTATAAACATCTTTTTTTTTTTTTTTAATACAAGGAAGATTTTATTAACGTGAGTTTTACGGGCTCTCGTTCAGCATCCAATTAGCAAAGAATACAGTGTTCGATGCATTGAATGTTCTAGTTCTCATGAGCTATAATTGTTCCGAAAAGAGTAAGCTATTACAAGTTAAGCATGTTTAAACAAGTATCTCGAGGTGCAATCATTATTTTATACCCTAGGAGCACGAGCAGGAGCATGAGCACGAGCACATAAATTCTATCATCCGTGAGATCATCGAACAATCTATAAGTCTTATGAAATGATTAAGACTTGCCTTGACCTACGTGTGTAAGTGACCATTACCTAAGACAGTTTACACATGGTCGACTAGATTTGAACGAATAGCTTATAATTTGTGAGATTTAAACAAATGAGATTTAATTATAATAAGGATTTTGTTAGCACGGGCATTTATTAAGCATACGCCTTTCGGAATAAATAAAATTTTAATGCACCGATTGTGCATGATCGAAGGCGTATTTACATATTAAGGACTGCAACAATTTCCTTAATTAGTATTTAAGTGCCCTAAAGATCATTATTATTATTATTATTATTATTATTACTATTAGTTTTGCTATTGTAAAAGGTTCGTGGATTCATCTTGTTCCTTCTTTTGAGGCCAATAGTGTCCTTCGTCCGGATGGCAACGTGCCAACATGCATGTCCAACAAAAGAAAAGGAATATGGTGCGTCATAATAAATGGCCGTAATACCGCCCAATATGAGTTCGGTCTTAAAGAGGTCCACCACCCTCTCAAATTAAATATCGCATCTGTTATTATTATTTGTCTTGTCAGAAAGTTTTATAAACGAGGCCTACTAAATAAATAGGCAAAGTACACATTGAATTTGGGTTATGATACCGAGGAGGGGTGAAAGTTTTTTAACACTACATGAACCCGAGACAAAATTAGCAGGCTAGGGCCGTGGCTGACCGTGTTCTGGTTGATTTCGTGTCGACCCTTGAGACACGAGGAAGGATCGTGTTGTGTTAATGTCAAACCTGTATAACTCGCATACATAAACGGGTTAGTATTGACACGAGCTGTATACGATCTTTTTAGATGCAATTAGTCAAAAGACCATCCATTCCATGTTAGTCACTACTAAAATTTTCAAGTGATCTTTTTATCGATTATGAACATGTTTAATTGGACAGTGTTTCGTTGACGTATTATTGAAAAATTTATGGAAAACTTGGGGATCTTTGCGTCAAATTTGTGTCAATGGGCTAATTTGGTATCGTATTGGCCCGTCAATCAATTGTGTTGATCACATTTATGCGGATCATGTCATGCAAACTAGATAATTTTCAAGTCGCGTTTATTTCAAGTGGGTCAACACAATTAGTTAATCGTCTTGTGTTTGGACTGGCGTATTTTGTAGGATTCTCTTATTGCTGATACAATACGAACACAATTTGCTACCCGCGGTAGCAACGAATGATTTGAAACATTATCAAATTATAATAATTCAGTATAACTTCATTTTTCAAAACAATTGATATTTAGATTTTTAAAAGGGCAAGATTTCTTTGTTAGCGATAAGCATTTTCGAATCACTTGTTAACAAAATCCACTGATGCTCATTATAAGTGTTACTAAAACCGTCAGTTATCCTATTTTGTAATCGATATTTTGAAAATTATGTTGTTCCATGCAATATGACATTAATAAATATTTAAGACATGAGAAAATGCTCAAATTCCATTTTATTTTTGGGTTAATATAAAAAAAAAAAAAAAAAAAAACCATACCGCCTATCACCCAAACTAATTTTTTAACCATAAAAAATCTCAATCCGATATATCTGTGAAGAACTTACTTTTCTTTAGTTTTTATCGCCGATTTAATAACATGTGATAATTAATAGGTGTATCGGTTTAAGGTTTTATCATTTATTTGTCATATGTGTACTAGTTTATAGTATTAATTTAATTTGATGAAAAATTATAGAGAATATATCTAGTGAAAAAACTATTTCGGGACGATTCTCTCATAAGTGTATCCATTTGGAGCTTTTGGTATTGGGTTAATACCTTGAAAAACCCCAAACTGGTACGCGTGTGACAAATTTATCCAAAATTATTTTTTTAACCATAAAAAATTTCAAACTAGTACACATGTGACAAGTTTACGTCGACTGACAATAAGAAACTCTAAACTGATATATTTATTTGACCGCAAAAAACTCAAAACTGGTATATTTGTACCCTCTGTTAAATTGGATTAATACCACAAAAAAATCATAAAAATTATAAACTGTGATAAATAGAGAGTAAAATCCCAAATTGGTATACCAGTTAACTGTCACGTGTCATTCAACTTAATAATTTAACGGTAAAATTTAACGGAAACTAATAGAGGATAAATTTGTTATAAGTATATCAGTTTGTGGTAAATTTGTCAAAGATGTATTAATTTGAGATTTTCGGTGGTTAAAAAATAATTTTAATAAATTTATCGCAGGCGTACCAGTTTAGGGTTTTTCAGGGTATTAATCATTTGGTATATAGAGTAAATTTATTATAGATACATTAATTTAAGATTTTTCGCGATTCAAATCATTAATATTTTTTTTTCTTTATTGTAATTTTTTGGAGGGGGGTTGGCCGATCCCAGTATTGAAAGTAGGCACCAAAACTGGCTCGTTCTCTTTTGTCATCCCCCAAAAAGAAAGTCCCACTTCCATCTCACCTCGCTCCGCCACCGCGCGTGCTCCGCACGCCCCAATCGCAGCTCCTTCAGCGAAAAGCTCCGTTCGCCCCATCCCCGCGTGTCCCGCACGCGGGGGAACGAGCGTGAGGAGCGGGGGACGCACGGCTTGCTTCGTCCTGGTCCAAGTTGGGGGGGGGGGACTCTTTAAAGCTTCCGCGCACGTCAGCACGCGGGGCCCGCGGCCGCTGGTCCCCCCCGTCGCTCGAAAAGCCACGGCTGTTTTTTTTTTTTTTTTTTTTTTTTTTAACACTCCGCCCCGGTCCGTCCCCTGCTGCAAAAGCCGTTCTTTCTCGTCCCGATCTCTTTCCCGATCCGCTGTGTCCCCCGTTGTCTCTTCTAAAGAAAGCACGGAACGTTTCGAAAACGCTTCGCGATTGCCTGAGATGTCGGCCAGTCTTTAACCTCGGCAGATGCGGTCGGCGGGCGGCGGTGGGCGAGGGCGTTTTCCGAGCTAATTTGATTCGATCCCGGGGCGAGAGGTCGTCCCCCGGTTGTTTGAGGAAACGGGGGTGGCTCAGATTTCGGACCGGGCAGAAAAAAAGGCAAAATGGAAAAGTTGTATGCGGTGGCGGTTCTGGGGGTGTGTGGGTCTGGTGGGGGGAGGGAAGGAAATGGTTGGGTACGGAGGTGGTGAGAGCATTACATGCAGAAAACGATAGACGCGACAATAATGAAGAGAGAGAGAGAGAGAGAGAGAGAGATTAGTATCTTTCTCCCTACTTTGTCTTCTAGTGTGGTGCGAATGTTGGAAGCATGGAGGCAAAGCAGAGGCCGAGAATGGCGGCAGCCCATTTTTTCCTCCTCCTTCTCGACCCTCATTCTGGAACCACCACATTATCGCGCTATTATTATCGTTCCCACCTTTTTAAAAAGTGAAAAGGATGATAAAATATCTGCGATATAAGACATGGGTCCTCTCAGTCATCTCCTGCGAGAGCCCCTCTTGAGATCTCTCTCTCTCTTTCTTTCTTTGCGGGAGGCACGTTAGGCCTGTCTGAAACGGAGAGAGTTTAAGTGTTTTTCTTTCCTTGTTTGCTTAAAGAACGACCTGGGGATCTGCCATTTCGGTAAAGTTTGAATCTTTATGGGTGGAGATGGAAGTGGCAATGTTCCTGGGACTGATTTGAAGCAGTGACCGAGCTGAGACAGACCCTTTTATTTTATTTTATTTTGAGACGATGATGGTCCATCATGAGAATCACCACGGGGGCGGCGGCGGCGGTCCCGCCGGCGGTGCGTTTCCCAATGTTGTTCTAATTCCTTCTGATTTCTCTGGTGGTGCTCGTGGCGATAATGGTGAACTTGGAGGTGGATTTGTGAGAACTGTGCAGCCTTATGACATGGCTTCTACTGTTCACACTGCCTTCAAATCCCCTGGTATTATAGCCTTTCACCTTTGGAAGTCGCTCCACTTTCACCCTGTTTTTGGTGTTGCTGTGGTTAAAGATCGCATTTTTGAGTCATGAACCACTGAGAAAACCTGATGGGTTATTGTGCCAGTCACTGAGGAAGCAGCTCTCTCTCTCTCTCATCCTGTGGGCTCTTTTTTTTTTTCGGCAGGAGCGATGTTGGCATATCCCTTTACACATGCACAGTGGAAGGAGCTTGAGAGGCAAGCTATGATTTACAAGTACATGATGGCTTCCGTTCCAGTACCTCCTGAGCTTCTCATCACCATCTTGACGCCCAGAGACGGTCTCCCTCGTTATTCCTGTAATGTTTCCTCTCTCTCTCGCTCTCTCTCTCTATCTCTCTGCTCTGACATGCAGATTATACGCCTTGCTTCAGAATCTGTTCTTTTTTTCTTTTCTCTTGTCTTTTTTGCTCCGTTTGTTTGATTTGATGGGTTTTGGGCGCTTCTCTAGTTTATCAGCAGAAGCAACATTTATATTGGTTTCTCATATGCGCTTGTTGAATCCTTGATGTCTCTTCCATCCCTCTCGCTTCAATGATAATCTTGTTTTCTGTATCTGATGAAATAGACAGTGTCTGCTGATAACTTCTTTATGAATCTCAGTGGAAAAGCTTGAATCTATGTTCCTTTCCTTAGCTTTTCCGGATTCTTTCGCAGGCAGCTATTGGTCACCGCTCTTTTAATGGCTTCAGTATCTACCTGTTCTTTCCCCTTTAAAGTTTCTTCTGTACTCCCTGCCTCTAGCAGAACCATTTTTATTGGGGTCTACTACATCGGCCGCTTCATCTATTTGATTTAATGCATGTTATTTCTACTCAGCTAAAAGAAACTTAATCTGTATCTGCCGTAAGCTTGTACTTGCTGAGGCATAACTGCTTCATGGTTGGTTTAAGTTGGGTTTTCAGTCAAATCTGCGTGTGCGTGAAGCCTAATGTAGTGTGTTCTTCTTGTGGTGGCGGTGGCAGTTGGGAATGGCTATAGTCTAAGGTACTCAGGCAATGGAGATCCGGAGCCAGGGAGGTGCAAGAGAACGGACGGTAAGAAGTGGAGGTGCTCGAGGGAAGTGGCTCCTGATCAGAAGTACTGCGAGCGTCACTTGCACAGAGGCCGTCCTCGTTCAAGAAAGCCTGTGGAACTCCATCCCTCCGTTTCCAAGAAGACCCGTCTTCTTCACCAACCCAGTCCTCTTCCAAAAACAGAGGACCCTTCTTTGTTTCTTCAAAAGCCCAGTCAGAGTTCTCACTCTCTCGAATCTCCGCTCAAGGAAGCTAGGTGAGTGAAAAATCAAACCCAAAACGTACAACTTGAGTAGCTACTATTCTATGCTTGGATATTGATTGTTTTATTGTTCTGCAAAGCAACCAGAAGTGCGTTTGTTTGATTGCTTGTACATCAAGATGCCTTTAGGATTAAGGAAAAGTCAGTTTTAGATATTATACAAGCACTTGCTTCCGTGCGGAACATGATGAAGTCACGGAGAAGCTTATATAAGAATCTTTAGTGGCTAAATGTTATACTATATGGATATTTGACTTGTTTCTGCATAATCCATTTCCAAGGAACACGGACTGGCTCATGATAGGAGAATCTTCTCCAGTTCCAATGCTGGATCAACAACAATGGCCAAGTACGATGCATGACAAAATAGGATCAACTGCTGAGTACTCCCTCGACAATTTCAATCCCTTTCTAGCGAAAGAAGAACCCTTGAACCTAGGTTTTTCTACAGGTTATCCTTCCGGTGAAATCCATCATTTCGGCAAAAACCAATATTTCCTCAACTCAAATTTGCTTCCCCTCGACAAGCCCAAGATTGAGAATCCCAAGGGATTCATCGATGCCTGGTCCAGTTCGGTATCAGCTGGCAACAATAGCCGCTGCTCTGTTTCATCAGATGAAAATATCTCTCTTTCCTCACTCACTCTGGCCGTGGGTGGCAATAATTCAATCGAAGATGAAATGGGCCGAGCGCATTTAGGCTTCAGTGTCTTGGATTCTTATCGGAATCCAAGCAAGAACCACTCTCATGCCACTTCTTGGCTTGGTTCGAATTCATGGATTTCTTCAACGCCTGGAGGACCATTGGCCGAAGTGCTCGGACCTGGTATAAATGCGACCCTTTCTAGTCCTCCATCTCCTGGCGCAGGTAATGAAGATCCTGGTAGCGTTTTGACGACTACAGTTTCTTCTCCTTCAGGGGTCTTGCATAGAACACTGGCTTCTTTGTCTGATAGTAGTGGCGGTAGCAGTCCGAGCCCTTCAAGTTCCATGGTGAGGTCAGAAATCACTCTTAAGTGGTTCAATCCCAACAAATTGGCATCGTCTGATTGAGGAGGCAGACTTTTCCTTTCATCTTTGTGCGTGAGCTGTTACTTGAATGTGTTCCTGATGAATTTGCTTTGCAATTTACTTTGGGCAAGTTGTAAAATGATTTGTGAATTGCTGGAAATCAAGACACAGATTGTTAAGTTGAAAGCACGCAACATGTATGTGAATGCTGATTTCTGATGAATTTGCTTTGCAATTTACTTTGGGCAAGTTGTGAAATGATTTGTGAATTGCTGCAAATCAAGACAGGTTGCTAAGTTGAAAGCACGCAACGAGCATGTAAATGCTGATTCCTTCTTTTTTCACCTCTTGCTCACCGGAGATGCTCCTAGTTGTTCGTAGGTGTTGCTGCGAAAGTGCAGAATACATGTCGTCTTCTAACAATTAAATAAGCTTACGAGCTTTTTATCGTAATATAATGGAGGCATTCCCTTCTCGAGTCTGAATGTTTTTCATCGATTGAAAACTGTGTTGGAGTGTGACTGCGCCAATCCGAAACATTAGGGCAGTGTCTTTATCATTGTCACTATGATTGACATCCAAACTTTTGGGTACTTGGCTCATGATGACACCATTTGCATTGAACTTCCACATACAGAAAAGAAACTAGCACGTACGGAGGTAGGCGGCATTCTGATGGTCAGTCGCTCTCCTAAATCAGCATTTTTCCTGTTCATATCCTTAAGTTCTTACCTCAAAAGACTTCTGAGATCATTCCTGGAACGGTTGTTTCCAAGAGCTCTTCCCTCATTGCTCGGGCTCTTCAAACAATGATGAAATTCATCATCCATTTTGCCAAATGGATCGGGAACGGGAAATGACAGGCGTTTTCTTGCCGATCTGGTCCTTTCTCTCAATGGAGTTGGAATCCTCTGCCTTGGTGCGCTCTGGGACCGTAACCTTGATTTTGCGGATGCAGTTGCAGCCATGTAGTTTGGCTTTAGTCCAGCACTCGAGCCACTTAATCTAGGTTCAGGACTGGAACCGTACCCTGGTGCTTGGGGCGATTCCTGGTGGTTCCGGTGATATCTGATAAGGCGAGGGCTCGAAGACTGTATGAATTGGGCATGATGTCTTGACTTAATTGGAGATTGATACGAAATGGAAGATGGATGGTGTCCGCGTGTATCAATTTCAATGTTTTTTATGGCTTCTCCTTGGTCACACGAGATTCTACTTTGACCGCTTCCCGTTATCCTCTGATCAGACCCCGGGGCGTGTCCAGGGTTGGTTCTTCCTCACTAGCAAGCAGGTCTTTGCTGCAATCACTCCGTATCTTCTAATAGATCATGCAAAAAGTGAAAAGGGGAATTAGATGCCTAGCAAAGCTGGGTTAGGTTGGATGATTGCAGAAGCAGAAAGGGAGTTTCCAATTGAACCTGCTGAGAGAAAGCAAAAGCTAGGTCATTTTCGCTTTTCCAAGTGACTTCCTTCCTTTTCTCCAACATGGATTTGGTCTCTGCCAACTTGTACAGTCGGCGGTGGTTACTCCTATCGCAGGAAACACTTCTTCCATCTCTAGGCTGCAATGAAAGTCCCGAGTTTCATTAAAAACTGAAATTGGCAATGGCCGACATGGACAGACCGGTTCACATAGACTCGACTGATGTCACTGCTTAATGCGGTGAATGCTAATCCGCTAGTGTTGTGGTCTGAAGCATGAAACCCGGTTTGTCATAGTAATAACTACATCTTGTTCAGAATGGAGCCTCAGGAAGAGGCTTGAACCACATGAAAGAACTAATTGACTAATTTGACTACAATATTCTCCGGTGAACAGAGCAAGTGAACATGAAGTGCCCGAACTTTTGCTTCTAGTCATTTTTTCGCTCTTTCTCCAGCAACACTCAACAACAGACAAGAGTGCTACGGGCTGACATCTGAAGGGTCGATGTCCATAGATCACTTATGCTGGATGCATTACTAGCGATCGAGAAAGGGATGTAATCTTACGGCGAGTTTGATGTCGAGGGAGTCAATAGAACTCCAAAAGCTGCCGAATTCGGGAAACTTGCAATTTGTGCTTGCTGCATCCGAGACTGAGAGCCTATTGCGTTGCTCACATACCTGCGCTTGAACTCGAACCAAAGCCTGCATGCATTTGAGAGTCATCTCCGCCCGCTTTCTCACGTTGCGGCCTCTTACTATTGCCTGCAACTTCACCAATCCTCTAAGCGCCCGGAGCGCCCTCCTCGCCTAAGATTACACGACACAAAACGACCTTCATCAATATTCACATGTTGGTGAAAAATTAACTATCAATCAAGGCAGCTTTACCACGTGTGATCGATGAGAAGTTTCAAGAAAAATTTAAGTACGTATGTCGAATTTGAGCACTTGCTTACCAAGTATCCTCTAAAGCTTGTCTGAATGACGATTGCGGCGCAGTGTTCGTTCTGAACATCGATGCGAGGCCTACTGATTTGCGGGAGGACTTCAAGAGTCACTTTTGCCGTTGCGGCCGCCGCTTGAGCAGCCGCCGTGGTGGCCATTGCTACTTCAAGTTCGACACCATCTGCATGGGTTTGTTCGACGACAGTTCTCGTTGCTGTCGTGCTTATGGTCCGTTCGCGGCTGCATTGTTGGGTTGTCGCAGCTTCATGGTTAGTAGGCCTCAAGAACGTCCACCTTCTCTTCCCTCTCCCCTGCAAAACAAAAAAAAAAAAAAAAAATCAACATAAAAAGAAAGGAGAAGAACATCACTTTGTCGACCCTCTGAGAAAATCGAGGCATATGCATATTTACCTCGTCTTCTTCGTCTTCTTCCTGAAACTCTTCTCTCCTCTTGCAAATCCCTTTCAAGGCACTGAACCAAGAGCTTCGTCCACCGCTCTTCCCCATGAATCAAGAAGCTAATATCGCATCAACTAGACAAAGCTCAGCTGAAGTCCATACACGCATCGAAGGGAAAGAATCTCTTTCTATACGAGCCTGGCCTGGCTTAGTCCGTAGCTGGGATCATTAAATGCGGGAAGGGAAAGGAACAGAACTGAGACGAGATTGATGCGGGTGTATAATCGATGGAAGTGGGCACTTCTGGTCGATTCATGTGGGGAGCAGACGCTGCCCGATATTCTGTGAAACGTCCATATATGTGCCTCACTGTGAGAGTGCAGTGCTCATATGATGTCGAAAAGAAGAAATGGGGGGTGCTCTTTTTGCGGCAAAGTTGTATCAGTCACGCTTGAGACAGTTCAGGACAGAGGGTGAGCAATCTCGAAAATGATGAAAGCACCCACATGAGAGAGAGAGAGAGAGAGAGAGTGAGAGTCCTCTCATTTCCTTTCCCGTTTAAGATGTTTCTGTAAAATCAGGTCAAGTAGTCAATCATTTCAAGATCGTCTGGAATAGGTGGACGCCCTCTTAACTTACCTTTTTTACTAGCCTTATGCTAAAGGGTGCCGCGATGTTATTAGGAAAAGTAAGATCGCTATTTGTACTGAGAGCAGTCTCGAATTCATTTCCATTCGATAAAGTTAAAAGAGAACAACTCCATCCGGTCTATTACAGAGTTCAAAGTACACAGCTTTAACTTTATGTAAGTTGAAGAGAAAGGGGGTTGTCCCACCACTAACGAAGGGAGACTAGTCAAAGTGCCTTGGATCCTCTGGGGCTGTTTGCTTTATTCGTTAGTGTTATTGGCCCGAAAATTCGAAAGGAAAAGGAAAAGGCTACGGACTGGCCATTTACAGGGCACCGAAGCGCAGTGACCCTTGTGAACAGTAGAAATCAATTCTTCAACTGTCGAGAAAACCTCGTCCTCCTCCTCCTTTGCACAGTTTTGGGCTTTTCTAGGTTGTGCTGGGTACATTAACCCAAGTTCGCGAATAAGATGTTTGGAACGGTGCAGGTGTTGAGGCGTGTCTTTAAGATGACGAGTTTTTGCATGATGTAAGGAACGGCCGACAGCAGCATCTTGAGCGGTGACAGATGTCGGAACCAGGAACTTTGTAAACTCTTCCCCTGCACACGTATCACGCTAGTCGACCTCGCACATCTCTCTCCAGATAAAAGATCAAATCGCAAATCCATCCCCAGAAGAATCATATTCAAAAGCTCGCACTTTGGATTACACTCGACGTTAACAAAGCATAGTTTTATTGGAAATGATGGCCGGGTCGTTATTGTCGTACGCTTCACCTTTCGTATCGGTCAAAGCCGGGGCTCCGCGACAGCCGCTGTCGGCCGGGCTTCCATCGAGGAGTCGTCGCCGCTGCTACGATCCGCCACGGCGGGTGGTGGCCACGAGGGCGGGGCAGGGTAGGGAACACAGGGACACGTCTTCGGAAGTGCAGGTGAATCAGAATAACCAAGGGACTGCTCTTGACAGGAGGCCCAAGCGTTTGGCCGTCGACATCTCTCCCTATGGTAATTTCTAGATATATTTCTACATCGGACCTGGACGATTAAATGCTCATCCGTTTATTTTATGCTAATGAATGATGTAGGATCGAATTCATCATGGCTCACCCCGTCGTACAATCGATATAAGCTCAAGGATGAATGCTTGACATGGTATTTTAATGTTTGTGACAAGACACTTGAGGTTCCCGATACATTTTATCTGATGGCAGGGATGATGGATCATCTATCTCCGATGAGGACGATGCGCCAGATGCTCGACGCCATCGACCGCCTCTTCGAGGACGACACGGACGGCAGCGGGGGATGGGAGATCCGCCCCCGTGGGACATTTACGAGGACGAACGCGAAATCAAGATGCGGTTCGACATGCCGGGGCTCTCCAAGGAGGACGTCAAGGTCTCGGTCGAAGACGACGAGCTCGTCATCCATGGGGGGAAGCGCGGGGAACCGAGCGGAGGAGGAGACGGCCCCTGGTCGGCCAGGAGCTACGGCAGCTCCTACTACACCCGGCTCCAGCTCCCGGACGACTGCGAGAGGGACAGAGTCAAGGCCGAGCTCAAGAACGGGGTGCTGCTCATCTCGATCCCGAAGGCCATAGTGGAGCGCAACGTTGTCGATGTTGAGGTCCAGTGACAAGTGACGCGAATAGGATTCTGCATATGTTACGGAGATCCTGTGCCGCCCGTGTCTCGGTTCTGTTCCCTTACCTCGTCGTATATGCATATGTTCAAGAAAGGGACCATCTTTGTCGTGTTTCGCTTTCCGGATCTCGCGGCCCTTCAATGGGCTTGCCGAAGTTGAGCCCAAGATGGGCAGAAACTGTTCATTAGCGAGAGAACGAAGAGATTCTCACGTTTTCGATGTACCTTTCGTTTTCGTTTCTGTTCGTCAAGAACCACGATCGAGAAACGTGTCCTCCCCAAGTGGCAGACAGTCGGCAAAGATAGCCGCCGTGACAGCCCACGAAAATGATGCCAAGCCTCGGATACCCTGCACCCACACGTCACCCGATGTTCTCCTCTCTCTTTCTCGCCACTGTCCAATTTGGTTATATAGCCGTTGTTGTCTTTCCATAGGATGCTAAAACCTACACACGAGAAAGAGACGAAACTCGGGTCGTCCCCGTTTTCGTCTTCCACCGTTGTCTTTTCCCCTGGCTAATCATGCCCCCCTCGTCGTCGTCCCTATCCGAAACTGAGATGCCCGCACGTTGCGACGTCGTGACTCGTGCGAAGAATGTCCTGATTCCGGCCGCGGGTCGAGAGGGGGCGCATTATAATATTCGCGCGGAGAGCATTACCGAACATGTCGCCAATGTTTCCAGGAAACTCCACAACCAGCATTAAGAAATTGCATGGTGATGGCTTGTAAGAAAAGCGACGCGATGTTTATGGAAAGCGAATATAACAATAAACAAATTCCGGATGAGGAGAGAACGAGATGGCGAGTTGAATACAGCGAGGCACGTATCGGGTTTGGACTCATTAAAAGTGGAAATTTATGGGGTGACGGTGATTGTATTTGGCAATCAAATATTAAAATTTTATCGCCTTCTTCTTTGGAAACCTCTACTCCTATCCCTCCTCTACTCTTCCACCCCCCCAACTCGCACCGTTCTTGTCGTTTCTTTCTTTATTTCGCCATTGGAGTAATCTTCACCCTCCACGATTTCGTGCATGTGCATATATTATCCTCACTTTTCCGCGTTGATTTCCTTCCGTTCTTGGTCTATTCGTCTCTCTCTACATCAACGGTTCTCGTTGAAAGTTTCACAGGGAGGAGGCGGTTTTTTTCTCTTCCTCGTTGAAGGAATCTTGGTTGGGGGGAATCTGAGAAGGCTCTATGCGAATGTTTTTATAGCAGCTGGTCCTGCTATAAAGCAAAGGAAGAACACTCAATGACCCTGATCATGGTCCTAGACCTTGTTTTGACCAGATCCTTCTGCTAGCTTGCTTTTAGGTTTCTGTGTGCTTCGTGGGGTGTCTTTGAGATCGCACGGGGCTCTCTCTTTCACTTTCTTCTTAACCCTTTTCTGCGATTTGGTTTCTCCGAATCCGAATCTTCTTTTCGACTGTATGTCCTGCTGCTGCTCCTGTCGTCGGCGAGTTTCCGGCTTTCGGGTTTAAATGTCTCACTCTCAGCCGACGCAGAAGGAGATGGTGAACGCGAGAGAGGCCCCCTCGCAGTCGGGGGACACGATCTACACCAAGATTTTCGTTGGTGGGTTGGCTTGGGAGACTCGGAGGGACACGTTGAAGGGCTTCTTCGATCGGTTCGGGGAAATCCTAGAGGCGGTGGTGATTGCCGACAAGGTCACGGGGAAATCCAAGGGATATGGCTTCGTAAGTTACACTTTGCAGCGACATGGTGCCTTCCCTTTTCGTGGAACTGAGCGTTGCGTGGCCGTGTCACGCGGTGGTTGTTCAATCCCTGTTTGATTATTTTGTATCAGGTGACATTTCGAGACCCGGAATCGGCGAGCAGGGCTTGTCAGGATCCTTACCCTGTCATTGATGGGAGGAGGGCTAATTGCAATCTTGCTTCTCTCGGCGCTCAGAAGAACCGCTTCTCGACGAATCAACAAGGTGCTCATTCTTTGGGGTCTCCGACAGTTTCTTTAGGAGTCTATCAATTTGTTCATCTGCAAGAACATGCAACTGTTTCAATTACTCTGTTTGGTCGTTCCTGCAAATTAAACTAGTAGTAGCCTATTTTCTCATTCTGGTGTGTCATCACTTCTGCCGACGATCAGATGGCCATTGTTTGTTATTGGCTAATGCCTTCAGGAGTACTTTCAAGTGCATTTCTACTTTCTGTGAACGATGGATGTGACGCTAGCTTTGTTAGCAACGTGCAGGAACTGAGAAATTTAGGCAGAAATCCGCATCAGCAGCGGCATCCTCCGGCTTCAATGCCTCCTCTGCATATTTTCCGCATTCTGTCCCCCCCAACGCATTTACTTACTCGGCTTACGGGTATCAAAACGAATAATTCAGTACCATCATATGTCATGCACATGTTTGTTCATACTACCTTCCTTCTCTGCTCTAAATTCCATTTCTCGACATTTCAGGTACCCAGGATATCCTCACAACCTATACGCAATGGTCAGTCCAATTTCCTTGCACTCGTAAAAGATACCATGCATTCGTAGTAGCTTCAGTGCTCGATTCAGAAGTAGGAGTTTACTGGGAAACGATTGGCTGGTCAAATTAGTTAAAAAAACCTGTTCAGATGATGAGTATAGAAGGGAAAGTTTTATACGTTTTCATGCATCTTTTGCTGATCACTAACTTTGTGCTAGTTGATATCATAAGGTAATGTCATTTGAACGACCCGATTGTATGCATTGCAGAATTATTACAATGCATATGGGGGCCAACAGCATCCGACTTATTACCCTTCTCCAGCACCTGGGTCCCCAGGGTTCTACTTGAACTACTATCCATTCTATGCGCATCAGGCGCAGAGCAGTTCGACACAGTTCCCGAAATTGATGCGACATCCGCTTCTATCTCCGACGGCCCGTGCCTCAGAGTTCTCGTCAACGACTACCTCAGCTGCTTTGCTACCCGTTGTCACCAGTTGAGTATAACAGTGCTGCTCGTCTAAAAATTTAGTATTTCGGTTTTAAACCGCGAAACATAAAAGATTGTCCCCATACTGCATGGTTGAATTGCAGCACAATCGACTGCATCAGCAGTTCCAGCAGAAACGAGGGACAAACCAGTGCACAAAAATGACTGAAAGATTCGTGGGGCAGGCGGAGAAAAGCGCGAAAGGAGCACAGTTCAACGTCTCTGGCTGCGAGTACAGAAATTATATGGAGGCATGAAGAAGCAAAAATTTTCACTTTTAAATATCTTGTAGGCTAGGTCTCTTGTCCTCTTTGCTTCTTTTTGCATCCACATGGATTACAGAAAGTCATGCTCAGCTTCATTTCGCACCACCACACACATTCTCACAAACATGCACATTGCATACGATACTTGACATGGAATGATCTTTTCTAACGAAAAGTTGAACTCAATTCTTGACAATGTTCAGGTTTATTATACCTCTCTATAATGTTAGCAACAGTATCTTTCTGTGCCTCCTATCGATGCCAAGTAGCTTTACATACTGGCCTAGTAAAATACAGTCGGGCATCTTCAATCGAATAACCAGTACCTGCAACTTAAGCGATATCTAAACACCAGAAATACACGATGTCACCCGAGAAAAAAAGTGTAAGGTGAAAGGGTCGACCACGCATTTGCATCTTAGCTTTCTGTAGTATTGCACCATTGTACAACCGCTGGGTGCGAACTAAGATTGATGACACTGGAGACTGCTTTGCCGAGGAACGACCATCCTACCAGACGGGCAAATCCACTTCCATGGAATGCATTAAGATGATATATTTTCTTGGTTAAGCCTCGTGCTGACGATTTATTTAAACTCTTTCGAGATACCATTTGACGGAAAAGAAACATGCTGAAGCAAATGCTCTCGTGACATGCCAAGACTAATAAAGTCAATTTGTCCCTGCAGTAGGATGAAAGGTTGTCATGTAGTCTATTGAGTATTTGCCATTGTGCTTTTTGTAATCCAGAGACCTTTGACATTGCAAGCAACAACATAAAAATAAAAATAAAAACCAGACCTTTCACATGAATAAATAATTCATGCTTTAAAACGGGACTCTTGAAAGAATAATATCGGGGAGAAAATTTTGGTTATTTAACTTTGTAGTTAGATGTTAAACAAATGTTTGAGAAGCACTGATCAAAAGGTTTTCCGAGTCTTAAAGATTTCTTTCTCTCTCTCTCTCTCTCTCTCTCTGTGAACTCTCCTGGATCTCATAACAGCCAGTGTGAACTGACAATGCTGCAACAATATCCATTCCACCATCAAATCCAAATCCAATTAACTGAAACTAAAATTCATTTAACAACTTGTGTCAACGGCAAAATGGAGTTAAAACTACACAAATGGAACAAACAAACAATTAAAACTTTTGGGGTTCTTCAAATATCACAGCAATCCTCCAAGGGGCAATAGTTCCACCCGAAAATAGCAAGAACTGCACTGCGCTATGCAACATGCACTAGGCCACTCATATCCTCAAGACCTTCAACTCTACATGCTTAACAAACAAAACATGAAGTTGTCCTAGTAGTCCGAACAGACCGGGCTGAGATGGAGGAAAGGATACAGATAGATAGACAGGCACGTTGCAAGTACCATATAGCGACTATGTACCTACGTATGTGTGATTAAATGTCTATCATCAGCAGATGAGTCCTAGAAAGATGGAACCATAATTAACGCGTTGGAGAGTGAGGAACTCGAGGCCTGACAGGGGTCTTCGATGGACTCACCCTGCAAGCATAAAACGAAGAAAACTGGTAAATAGATGAGTTCCATATTAATCTGGAGTCAGGGAAGGACAAACAGTTAGATCACAGATATCATGAAGAGATCATGAGAACAACCTTATGGGCAAAGATCCCAAAACCACACCACTGCAACTAAGAGCAGCAATTGCACTTTCAGCCTGCAAATTATGGTTAAAGTGATCAATGAGCAGGCGCAGATTCAGCTTATGACTACTGAAAACCAAAGTAGACATAAATATGTTGTACAAATTTTTCTCAAGACATCATAAGGCAAAGCTCTATACTTCATAGATAGCAAACAAAGGAGGCGGCTTGTCATAAAAGAATCCAGAAGCAGCACACATTGTCACACCAACATCAAGTGAAATTCCAGAACCTCTACAAAACTAACATACGCACAAAGATAGGACACCAGACTAAGGTTGGTGAATTTTAGGGCTATCCTATGTAGCAACAATGCCCATACGCCAATGCACCAGCTATTTTCTCATAATGACCAACAGTGAACCCACTAGAAGGTGCAACGAGGCTTTTTTCCCCCTAATCTTCTCATTCTGCCAAGCATTACAAAATGACGAAACCATGGATGAGCAATACATGTCATGGCTAATGTACCATACATCTATGCAAATGCTAAAATACCACTGGTCCCAACTTCGTCCTAGCATAAAATATATGATTTTGTGTTTTTGTCGAGGATTCAAATATCTACAAGTGAGTTCAATGAAATCAAATTATAGAAGATGGCTTAGAGGTTAATGGTTCAATGTTTTATTGTCATTGATCCAATTAATACAACTAGGACAATGCACCACCATGTCAGTTATTTATGTCTTTCCATTGTCTTGTGCATAAAATAATTACACCATGATAATATATAGCTGCTCGTAGCAGAAGCATTGATAAAGAAATGCATTTAAAAGCTTAATTACGCCAACCAAAAAAAGAAAAAGCTTAATTTCACCCTCGGCAAAGCAAGGATGAGGGAGCCTTACTCGACCACACTGGAATTATTCTGACCTGTTCAAGGCCATCAGCAACAACAAATGCTTGCCCAAACCTCAAGAAATAAAGTAATTTCTTCCTCTTTAATCAGTACAGGACTATTCCATCTCTGGTGTAGCATTATGCAAATTCTTTTGTTTAAGTACTATGGACTTTACTCTACAATTTAGTCCCTGATGTAGCAACACTTCCGCTCAGCGTTCACCTGCCACATGCTAACTTCAGCACCTACTGCTCAATGTTTAGCTAATGCTCACTTGGACAAGGCTTCCAACTCAGTAAGGCTTAAACTTCATGCATTGCATTTCCTAACACACCGGCCTCTTGACTTTCAGCTCAGGTAGTCTATAAAAACCGCTCCCTGAGGGCCCTAAAACTTCAAACCGAGGAGGTTCAGCAAAACTCCACACGTCATAAAATTGTTTAGTAAAGTGTTAGAAGTGATTAAGATAGGGACACAAGAAATCACTCCAGTCGACTTGTGAGTTGTGACAATCAAACGGGTAATCACAGAGGATTCCAGCCAGCACCAGTAAGATTCGTGTCTATTTTGCTAGAGAGATAGTGAGAGACCATCACCACCAAGTGGCACAAACAGTTAACCTGACATTGAGGACCACTAGAAGCTAAAATTTTCAGCACAAGGTGCTCAAAAAATGAACAATCGACTATAAATAGTGTTTTAGGAATACTATATTCCATTAGTGTGAATTCACAGATGCTGAGGACCCTTCTTTTAGGCATTAAGAGAATTTCCCAAACGTAAATGGAAACAGTGAAGCAAAGACCTAAGAGAGATCGCTTAGTTGCAAACATCTACAAGTTACAAATCATCAAAATTGAAATACCAGTAAGAGTCAAACTACTGTCTATGAATATAAGCTCTCTCTGAACTGATACAATTTGAATTGAGGTTCTTTATAGTAAGTTAAGATTCTTTCCCTATAAGCAGTAGTTTCAAATCTAAGAGATGAGATCTTTTTAATTTAGATTGCTTCTGAGGGATGTGATGGCTGGGTGGTTTTGGCCTTCTAGTCATGTGGAACGATGCCTTTCTGTATTCCAATCATCTCATGTTAGTTAATTTTTCTTAGTGAAGGCTTTTGTTTTTTCATGTCCACATTTACATAGGTGTCTTTATTGAGAGGTTTCACGCTTACTGGTATTTCAATTTTGATGATTTGTAGTTATGAGAATTTATAATCAAAAGATCTGGCTTTACCATCACAAACTCCACAAAGGCAATACGAGTTGAATGATGGTAGTCTCCAAGTAGCCTCAGACGGTGAACCTGCAGGAGGCAAATCCATACATATTCAGGGAAAGGAAATCAATAAAATATTGCTTAAGATGCAATTGCTCACCTCTCCACAGAGTGACTCAAAGAAGAGCTTAACATCCGCTTGAGTAACCTGCATTGATAATCAACAAAATAAAGAAGTGGAAACGCAATTCCACCTGGATAACTACTTCAAAAATAGGGAAGTTCATGTCTACCGCTTTGTCAATGTTTGTGCAATAAACAGTTCTTGAGCACATCTCGCGTTCATCTTCGGACTGAAACCATGATGAAATCAGTACTCAGTGACAACAAACGGAACAAGATTATAATAATCTCACAGAAGATGGAAGGCATGATGAGATAACTGGTACCAAAATGTCAAAATGTCTATACTGGATAACTCACCCTTGGCAAAAATGTTGGATTAACAGGTGCGATCGCAGTTTTCGAAGGCTGAACCCTAATAGGATAAAAACCAAGAACAGTCCCCGAAAGATTCAAAGCAGTCCTTGCACCATCTGCGAGAAATAGTAATGATTATGTCAAAGTGAATGTGAAAAGCAAAAGTTTGCCATGGCACTATAACGATACATATGTTCAACCATATACCTTCGTCAGTAAACTCAACAAAAGCAAACCGGAGACAAGAGCTCGGATCGCCACAGACACGACAATCAACAACCTTCAGCAGAAAAGAGAAGCTTTAATGAAACAGCACAACAAGCGTCAAACCAGTACACTGGACAAATGAAGTTCCACTTACCTGCCCAAAACTATTGAAAAGAGCTGCAAGTTGCTCTTCGGTTACCTATTTCAAAATAAATTACAGACACAATCAAACCCAGAGGCAGGTTCTGGTAAGAGGGAAAGGATAAAACATTACGAGAAACAAATCACATTTCCATCAATGTACAATAACGGTCTAATAGAGCCATACCGTGTAAACAAAAATGCTTACCTGTTGATCAATGTCAGTCACATACACGGTCCTCCTAATTACCTCATGACGCTGCGCCATACTAGTTCTAGTATTTATCCGCCGCTTACCCTGGCTATAGCTATTCTTCTTCTGGAAAACAAAAAACCGCAAAAAGAAGAAAAAAAGGACAGAAAACTATAGTAAGCAATATGCTCAGAAGTTAGCAGACAACAGAAATGAAAATTAGATAACAAAACGACGGCCCGGTTAACTTCACCGAACGTTAAACTACTCATTCGAAAACTGACAATTTACTAATTCAGGATAACAAAATGAAGATCGCATGATTCAATGCTCTCACTAGTCTCGACCTTCTGAACTAAACATCAGACAAAATTATGGAAGATTTCTAAAAATGAAAGTGCAGATAGCGTCGATACCCTTCTTCCGGTATGTCCATTGCCGTCGACCCCATCAGTCTGTAGGGCGAAATTCTGGGGATAGCCAAAGCCGCCATCAGCTAAATAAGCAAAGCTCTGACCCAGCGAGGGAGGCACGAATTCCTCGGCCATAGGATTCAGCTTCGACAGCATATCCACCAGCTCCCTCACGTCGTTCACCCCACTCGGCCTGAAACTACTCCCGTTCCTCCGGAGCCCCTCCCTCGCCTGGCCCATCTGACCGTTCCTACCGCCTCTGGCGACCAGGACCCTGCCGCTCCCGTCCTCGCCGGCGTTGACGGGCCGATCGAGCCGGGCCGCGGCCCCGCTCCCGGGCTCTGGCTTCGCGGAATCGCCGGACGCGCTCCTGTCCTCCGACGGCGACGACACGGCGGAGCCCAAATTCTGACCCGACCCGCCGATCCTGACCCCGGCATTCTCGGCGACCGCCATGATCAAAGGCCCCTCTGTTTATATCCCTCCCTCCTCTCCTTCCCCAAAAAAGCTCAGCCCTTTTTGCTCCACTGCGCAGAGAACGCTTTATCGGGATCAAAACGCGACGCGAATGAGGAAGGAAATCCCGAAAAGTTGGTGGATGGGGGCGAAGTACGGTCGGTCGGAGCGAGCGAATCACCTGCCTTATCTAATTCGCATTGACCCAAGAACCCAAAACGAAAAAGAAGAAAGACCCACCACCAGAACCAGCACCAGCACCACCAGATCGTGTCTCTAAAACCCAAGAAACGAATGCCAACAAGAACCCACCAAGATCGTAGCCGGGGCCGATGCAAAAGAACCAAGGTTGAAAAATGGGAGTGGGCAAAGAACCCACTTTTTATACTCGAGTCGTTGTCCCCAGTGACGACCCGCGCGAGAGATAGAGAGAGATTGGAAGAGGGTTTTAGAGAGAGAGAGAGAGAGATGGGCTGTGCGAGCTACAGAGAGAGAGAGAGAGAGAGAGAAAGTCGTAGCGGGGGGAGCCCGTCTTCGGATCGTCCGTTTGGAGCAGGGGAGTGGCCCCCAGTTTTTGGACCTTCCTTCGCTTCTCTCACGGGACACCCGGGCGTCGTGCGTGCGTGACGCCTGGTGAAGAAGAAAAGTCTCGTTAGGCAAACCCCATCTTTTCTCTCCCTTCGAATTGCCCGATACCGACTTGGCATGCTCATCTACATACCTCCCCCTCCCCGCTCGCATTACGTTCCCCCGAGATCATCTCCGGATGTGGTCATTTCGTCCAATCTTTCTCGAGCCATTTGGAGAGCAATTGAAACTTTTTTTTTTTTTTTTTTTCCTTTCAGAATAACTTCGAGTGCAATCGAGATTTTGCTACTTTTATTTTTTTCTTAAACAATTCGCTATCTAGATTTTGTCATTATCTCTTTTCATTGCAGATTTAGTGGATTCAATCATTGTCGAGATTTAATATCGAAAAATTTCATCGCATCTCTTTCAATGGGTGAATTACATAAGATGTCGACATTTTAGTATACGTCCAAATGGCGATGAGAGAAGTTTCAGCCTTCTGACTAGTAATGCTCTTATTCGAATTGCATAATACGAAAGAAAGCCTGCAAGACTTTACTTTTCCCATTTTACTTTGAACTTAATCGAAATCCTTATGGTTTATGTACTCTTTCCGCTCTCATAGCCTAGATGTTGGAGGGTAGATTACTCTATAATTCATTCATAATTTCCTCGAAATTCGAATGATCATTTTAAATTTGTGTAAAAATGAAACGAAGTAAGTAATGTTTATGATCGATTCCGAACAGACGCGTATTCTGAATAATTATATTAATATTTTGTAATCAGGCGACTACAAAAAAGGAAAAATGGTTACGTATGCGTGTGGACGAATAAAGTTAAAAGAGAATTTAAAAGATTTATGGACAATATTGAAAGTTTTTTCAATAAAATTTTGGCAATTCGTATGAACCGGGGGGGGAAGGCCGCAAGCGGAAAGAAAGAAAGGAGAAAGAAAGAGAATATGAGAGAAGGGGAGAGAGTTCTAGAATATGAGGCGGATATGCCGCTGACGTG
The DNA here is from genome assembly GCA_017140595.1 of Eucalyptus curtisii. Classification (NCBI taxonomy): domain Eukaryota; kingdom Viridiplantae; phylum Streptophyta; class Magnoliopsida; order Myrtales; family Myrtaceae; genus Eucalyptus; species Eucalyptus curtisii. The sequence goes on from CM029494.1 coordinate 16,509,796, forward strand.
GCGTGGGTTGGGGGCGTGCGGGCCGGGGGGTTGGGGGAGAGGGAATGCCGTGCGGTAGTGTCCATGACCGGCGCGGTGCGCAGACGGCCTCATCAGGCAACACGTGTACCTTTGCGGTCGTCCTGATCGGATTGGGTCTATCACGAATCGAACTTTGAAATGCTCACCGCGATGATAAGGTCAAAAGACGACCAGAGAGAACAAATTCTCATCCCCATCCGTTACGCCGTGGCAGCTTTGACATATCTCGGTCCTGGCTGCGCTTAGGGACTTCTTAAACGGACCGCCCTGATCGGGAATTGGTTCGATCGAATTGGACGGATCAATTTAGTTCGATTCTTGAAATTCAATTTCTAATTCTTAAAAGTAGAATCGGTGTCTGGGCGATCTGTTTTTCGATTCCAACGTACTTGACCCTACTTGAATTGATTAAATGTACTTTTTTATTTTATTATTTCTTCAAAAAATTAGTAAAATATAAATTAATTACTAAAATGATGGGAAAAAAATAAGTCATCGATTCGATCCGGTTCCTGCCCTATTTCGATTTTGTGGAATCAGTCCTTTTGGTCCGATTTCCAGTTCTACGTTGAAATCGGACAGGATCGAGAGCTGATCACCCATCTTTTGTAGGCTGGCCGTGAGGCGAGATGCATGAATCGGCCCATTGGGCTAGATCGGGCCGGACCCCGGACGCGCCCGGCCCGTCGACCCCGGGCCCACCTCAAGCTCGGCAGCTCTCGAAGTAAAAAGCGGCGAGAAACCCGACGCGGAGTTGCACGCAGACACCACGCCGGCCGGCGAAGCGAAAAACCCTAGCGCTCGCCTGCTCTCCTCTCTCTCCATCGACCTGCGCTCGGAGCTCGGCTCGGCTCGCCTCTTCTCTCGCGGTCGCTCTCCGGAGGGGAACGCTCCCCGCCGCTGCCGGACTCGGGTACGGCATTCGTCATCTCGCGTTTCTTCGAGATTTTGGTCACGGCAGATCGAGTGCGTCTTCTGAGCGACGGGAATTTAGGGGTCGCGTCGCTTTAGCTTTTGGTGTCGTGCGATTTGGTTTTGCTTGCGAGGAACGATCGGAGGGGAGCAGGGGTTCGGGTTTGCGTTTGCCGATTTCGCCGTTTTCAGGGGGTTGGCTGTAAATGCTTTGGCTTCGGTCGAGGATGTGTGGGAAATGCGCTGTGATCTGTTGGAAATGCGATGTCGGAGCAGGGATTTTTGATAGAGGGGCGGTTCTGGTGGTCATCGCTTGTTCTTTTTTAGCACGATTGAGCGGACTGTGTGCAGAGGACATGGGGCGTTTTCATAATTGAGCGTGGCGAGTGTCGTGTCGTCTTTTCAGTCAAATCTGGATGTGTTAGTGTGATTGGCGGGGTGGCCTGTGCAAGTTTGAAATGTGAGAGGTGCGTGACGCATTTCTGACAAACCGCTAGGGTTTCACATAACTTGCCCTTTAATTGATGACCTGGTAAAGTGCATTTTTTTTTTTTTTTGGGGGGGGGGGGGGGGGAGAATTTAGCTTGCAAGGAATGATGTGGCCAGAACTTTACCTGTCTTTTAATGACTGTATGATCAATTCCTGTTGATTTTCACTTTCGTCTATGTGACTGTGTTTATTGTTGAGATCGAAGGATAGTAAGGACTGCTGACTTCCCAGTATATTCACTGGTGATATGTTTATCTTTGTATTGTGCAAAATAACTGGAGGGAGAGATATGTGACAGGGTGCAAGTTCTTGTAGATTTAACTGCAATTTGGGAAGTATTTTGCTGGCCACTGTTACATGAAGTGCATTATCCCTGAAAGTTGATGTGATGCAATTATTTTGTTGTGCTAGGGAGGGCTTGTGCATTGATTTTTAGTCTTATTTACATATTGGAGAGTACTGGAGTTTGATTGAGCACTCACTTTCATTCCACCCTTTGAACAATGTCATGCTATACTCAGTTTGACATTAACAACCAATAGGAATATATGTCCATCAGGACAATCAATACAAGGCAGGTTGTATTAATCCATTGCCTTCTGGAAAGTAAGGCTTATCGAACTAGTGACTCGCTAACAAGACATGTCTGGCTCATTACTTACTTTTTTGCTACAGTGGCCTTTTGGTGTTTAATCAAATCTACGTTTTCATTAGACAGAATACATGTTTAGCAGGCTTTTTAAACTCCGACGATCTTAAAGAGAGATGAGTAAGGTGAATGAATTGATGTTTCTCAATCTTACCTGATCTCATGACACGGATCCTTTGTTTATGATAGATGACAAGTGCTTGGACAAATATGAGCTTTGCAGTCATTCGTAGGGATTTAGAGAGGGAGTGGGAGAATCAGGGAGGAGTAATGGGTATTTTTTTAAATAACTGGAGACCTTGGTCACTTCCAGAAGATCTATACATCTGCGAAAATTCTGGAGAGGATGTGGAGATCAAATTTGTTTTCGAATTTAATATAGCTTTGGAGCATCTTGGAGCAAATGAGCAGTGGAGCTTGTGGAGCATGGCTCACCGCGGGATTGCTCTCTTGGTTTGCTTCATAGTTTTGGTCTTTCTTTATTTTCGTTACTCTTGACAGCGACGATTGACTGATCATGGCAGCTGGGTTATGTGTCAGCGAATTGAGTAAGAACAACTTACTTTTCAAGCTTCACTAACCTGTTCCTTGCCCTCTTGCAGTGAAAAACTTTTGAGATAGAAATGAGTAGCCGATTTTCTCGCACAATCTACGTTGGCAACCTGCCAGCTGATATAAGGGAATGGGAAGTCGAAGATCTGTTTTACAAGGTCTAGTTCAAAGTTTCTTCTTCTGATAGATGTTATCCTGCCATATTTGCCTTGTCAAATTAGCTGTCAGATATTCTGGAATAGGTGGCTGTGACTGGTGTCTGAACTGTAAGGTGTTGTTTTACCCATCCAGCTTCATTATATCAATATGATTGAATTTTTTGCATATAAAT